>JAUNZM010001015.1:0-694132 GCA_033459285.1 Clamator glandarius
ATCATATTTTTTCTTTTTCGTGCAAAATCTTTCTGACATCCAGTACTCTGGAACTTGTCTGAGATGGTGGCCTGTGTCAGCAGCTTCAGAAAAAGTTGTAAAGAATTCTATGCCAGAAAACTAAGTCATAACCTGTATAATGAGGAGCTGTTCTAATCCTTTGGTTTAATAGTAAGAATATATCTCATCTTATGGAAATTTCATCATTAAAAACCCCTCATTTTAGCAGAAGTCTTATTCTCTGAAATGACTTGAATAGAAGCACGTTTTTTCTGTGCCTTTGTCACACTACTTGCTACTCATCATTTCAATACACTCTCCACAGACACTCTTTGTGCTTATCATTTTTGTCACATTTTTCTGAACATTTCAAACTTTTTATATTTTATGGGCACAATGACTAGAAATCATTGCTGAAGCTGTACTGTTATCTTTTATAATATCACTGTATCTCTAGTATCAAACATTGTTTTTATGTATATGTAAACAATTTTTCTCTTAGTTGATCTTTAAAATCATACAGTTTTCTTTTTCTATCTCCTCCTTTCCTGACTTCTATAGTTAAACTACTGTTGGTAGTTCCACATAAACTTTCAAAGGCTACCCGGTACTCATGAACAGGGGAGTGTTTAGTTTTCATAAACTCTTCCTTTACTCTACTAGGTTTACTTGAAAACATCAGACTAACTTAAATTATTTTGAATCATCTGCAGATTTTGTTACAGATCATTAGCAAATATTCCGCAGAAGTCAGTAATTCTGCAGTCCTTGTACAGAGTACTGTTAGTTGCTACTTTTAACTTGTGACCAAATTGTTCATTTTCTCATGTCTTTAGTTTCTATCTTTTAGGCAATTAATTCTGATTTTTTTTTTTTGCAAGATCTATGAAATTCCCTCAGGTTCATTAGATTTGTCTGAAGTTTTTACTATAAAAACCTACTGTTTGCTCCTTGTTTTAATTTTTTTTTTCTTTCTTAGGTGTCTCATGAATCTTTGTGATCTATCTCTTCACTTCTAAAACTCCTTCTTCCTGAAGCCACTAATACCTACTCATACCCACTTCCTTTGCAACACTATTTCTTTCTTTTTCAGGCTTCTGAACAATGGGACACAACTGATAAAAAATCTAATGGTATCTTCTAGAAGTTACTATACCAAAGCAGATGATGTGATAGTGTTTTGTTTTACGCTGGAGATATAAAGGTGACAGAAGACCTCAGACCATAGGGTGGTATATACTTACTTTGATAGTTCATGTGCCATAACAGTCTCCTTTCATCTGGTGTATTCATCTCTCTCGTTCTCTGTAAGAGTTCCCTTATATACTAAATTCACCCATTCTGATGATCAAATTCTCCAAAGCTGGTTCTACGTCTTTACTGTTCACTCTGTCTGCTGATATTTTAAAGGTTTGTGTATAGGCTAATAGATATGTCTTCTCAAATTAGACTTACCCAAAAGAAAAGAAATAAAAACCCCCAAACTTAATGAATTATTTTCTCTGTCTTTCATTTCACTTCCTGAGCACTAGTACTTCCATTTTCATTGAAGGAGGGCAGGCTTTCCACTTCACTTTTTTTTCAGCTCTCTCTTTCCAAGGCTATATTAATTCATTAAATCTACCTACCTCATCCTTTATGATCTTCAGAGTATCCACTGCTCACACTGAAGAAAAGTCCCAGTGATAGAAGGCTATTCATAGTCATTGCAGAAATCTATTATTTTCTGTCATTGCTGTTTGTTTTCTTCTTTAGCCTATTAGGTGCTTACATTACACACAAAACATTTGTCTGCTAGGTCTGTGCCATTAAGTGATTGCTTCCCATCCTTCTTCTTACATCCTTGTGTTATTTTGAGATTTTTTTTTTCTCATTCTTAAAAGTCTATATAATTTTCAAAACCAGAGACCTACCTACATTCCAGTTATAGTTCTTCTGATTGTGCCGTCTTCTGTCAACACTGCATGAATAATTTCTGTGCTGTTAGTAAGTTGACTTTTTCCCTCATGCAGATCTCTTTTTTTTATGTTGTGCAACTTGTATGTTCTGGCATGCAGCGATACAGACGTGTCCTAAGGTGTTTAAGGCAGCAGTTTTGCCATCTCTCTGCCTTCCTCTGTGGTGCAAGCGTGTTACAAGAAGTATCTTGTGTGCTATCTCAGGAAAAAAGGCAGTTTGTTACTCTCTGTGCATGACAGCAGAAAGAACAGGAATCACCTGTTCTGTAAAGCAACAATGTGATATGGAGTATACCACAAGCACAGGAATTCCATGTGTTTCTTTCTAGTGCACTGGAAATACCTTGGGCCACCTGCTCTAGTTTACCCTAATTCACCAGGATGTTTGGACTAGGTGCTCTCAAGAAGTCCCTTCTAACATAAATGATTCTGTGATATGGTTACTTGTTCTTTTAGAATACTTTTGAAAAAGTCACTTCAAGTTAATTCCTATTTCTCCTCTCCACTTTACTTTTTCTACCCTTTTACTTTATTAAGCAAATAATATAATACACTAATTTAGAATCTAATGGAAAAATAGGAAACCCTCTATATTGCTGAAAATATGGTATTAATAGATTATGATTGTACAAGAGCTGATTTCACTATTTCATCTCCTTGATCTTAAGTCTTTATAGTCATCTATTTTTATTTATTTCTTATTTCTAATGGAGAACAGGGAGCTGTTTTTTCCTGTTTGTGAAAGTTCAATGAGTGCCTGTAGCTCTGAAGAAATAATAACACACTCTCTGTGAAAACATCATTTCCTCTCTGTAGAGTGCCAAAAAGCTTTCTTTTTGACTTAGCAAGGTTTTTGTATCAAATGAACATTGCTGGCTTATGCCCAAGTAATAATCACATACTTCTTCAGCAGATGCAGGCTAAGATCATGAGTCAAAGTGTACTTCTGCACTGTGATTTCACAGGACATAGCCCAGAAATTATAGCTTTGTAAAGTAAGTTTACTCCTGCAGAATCCTAGATTTCTTTGAAGGTCTTACTGATGCATTTTTAAAGTGGTTCCTGACCACTAAAATGCAGAAGATCCCATTTTCAGCTCTTTGCAGACTTTCAAAAAGAGTTACTGTAGAGTTGTGAACCAGAGAGAGTGATTTCAATCTTTTCTTTTGAAAGTCTCACTAAGAAAATTGTCAATGCTGTGTGTACACTTCTTCAGTTTTACCACTTGTTCTTGGGGTTAACTGCTTCTGCCTGTTTATCACTACCTGTAGTAAAAGTATATGTTCAGAAAAGTTTATTATTCTCTGTCCTATTACTTGTTTGTACTGCTCTTATGAAAACCAACTTGCAGGCGTGAAGCATTATTATAAATCTCTATTCATGATTCTCATTGGATTCCTAGGTAAAGGACAAAGTGGGGGTATATATTATGCTTTTAGCAAGCAAATGAGCAATTTATCAAATATTTTGTAGCAGTGCATTGATGAGAAAAGCAAGATTTTGATTTTCCATTTGTTTTTACATAAGGCAAAGATCTTCAACATTTCATTTTTTAAATTTTTTTTTTTAATCAAATTGCTCATCTTGTCTAGGAAAAAAAACTCTAAGAAGTTTGATAATATAACTGGCACAGATTGCTGCTGGGTACCTCCTTACCCGCACAAACAACTGCAAACCCACTAAAATATACATTCTCTTTAGCTTCTTGAACATCAAGGTGAATTATATTTCAATGGGTGTGGGACGAAGTGGACTCCTTTAAAAACAGTTTAAAGCTATGCGTTGCTGATTCAGAAGGGCAAGACTTACTTATTCAGGTAAGATAGTGTTTTTCTGGTTCCTCCAAGTTCTCACAGAAACTAAATCCTCACAGAAACTAATTTTGACAAAAACTAAAACTCCTGCCTAACTGATGATATTTTCTGCTTCAAACATCTGTGGCACTTCTCTGATTTTGTTCCCTGTAATGTAAACATTTTACAGCTTAAATTGCACACAAACTACTCTCATGGAACACTAATACACATACATTTCTTTTCCCCATTACAGAAAAAAGGGAAAGAACAACTCAAATGACTATATTTGAAGCTATTGTGAATTTCTAGCTCAATAACAGTGAGCTGTAAGCATTTAAAAGTAGGAATTAGAGTTATTTTGCAGTGCTGTCAGTAATGAAAAAAATAAAATATATATCTTCTCATGAGAAAATTAGCATGGGGTGTGCCTTGCTTTTAGAGTAAGTCTCAAAATAGACTAAATCCACAACTTCCATGAAACAACTAAATGTTTAAACTGGGCTCTACTGAAGAGAATTCATGTAGCACAGCACTGAAAGCTTTCAAATAAGCTACATAACAGAACAAATTAGAAAAGTTTGTACCCCAGACGATACGAATTTAAAAGCACTACTATACTTCGGGGACATTCTGGTGTACAGAACAGGCATCGACAATGCAGCATCCCAAGGGACTGTGTTTAACACAGGAGATTTGCCAGCTCACTTTGCCTTTGTCCATGGGCAGGTGTGTGACTAGAATGAAGCAGCTCATATGCCGTCTCAAGACAATGACAGATTGTTAAACTCCCTCTGTGCAGCAGTAGAACATCAGACCTGTTATCAAGCTATCCTGTAAGGCAAAACTGTGACACAGAAAAAAATAATAGCACAGGGTCTGGATGTGTTTCTTTCTAGACTATTTAAAATCATGGTTTTATTTCCTAACATCATCATATTGATGTTGGGCATTAAAAGAAGATATGCTTATAAAATGATCAAATTAACAGCTTAAAGTTAAGTTAAATTGTAATTTACTTACGACTTAACATGAGTGTATAGCTTCACTTTTTCTTTTAGCTAGAGTGAACTTTGTTTGTTAACCAGAATGGCTAAGGAGAAGAGGAGAAGAGGTACAGGGCGTCTTGTCTAGCAAAGATAACAAGGACCAGAACCTATAAATGAAGGGAAAAGACCTCCAAAACAAGCAATGGATGACTACAGAACTTTGGTACAGATAAGACAGGAGAATGAACATTCATAGAATTACACAAGAGGGGGCCCCAGTGCCAAAGTTGAGCTAAGAAGATAATGAAGTCCACCAGCCACAAACCTTAGAGATACGAAAAGGAGCAGCATGCCTGGAAAGAGGAAGGAAAACCAAACAAAAAGAAGGAAGACACCAGCTCCCAAAATATCATTGAAATAACTGCCAAGTGGACAGTGCATGAAGAACACACATGGATGAGGTGTGGATCTTAGATTGTAAGAGTATAATTGCCCAGGTAGTCCATTGTTCAGGGTATGCTACTTCAGAAGCACCTAGCTAATGCTGAAAATAAGCTCTGCGGCAAAATCTAAAGTCTAAACTCTTCATTACAGCTTGGAACTAAGGCTGGATACAGCCGCACCCAGAGTACCTCTCTGAGGGATAATTTAGAAACAAGGGAGGCCAATCTGAATCTTGTGAGTCAGCAAGGAGATCTTTGGGGATTCTTCTGTAACATGTGGTCATAGTACACTTTTCAAAGAGCTGTAGTGATCTGACCTGTTTTTCATTTCAGCCACTCTTTTGGATGCAATTTTCACCTCAAGGCTCAAATATTCTATTTTTTCCAGTCTCATGTTTAATAGCAAATATAGATGTTGAATTCAGGCTTGTGAATCGAAAGAAGCTTATTGAGCAAGTGGCTGAAAACCTAAGAGGGTTATTTGCCTGAACTAGTTGATGGAATGAAGTGTGCTGTTTCTCATACAAGCAAACTAATCCAGATTTAGTTATGTTAAAACTAAAAAATCTCTACTATAATATGCCTGCACTTGTTTTCGATATGTAAAATAAAATTGGAGGCTATATAGAAAGATTTACTTCAGCTGTTGCAAAAGTGAAGAGTATATCAGTTATCTGAAAAAGAAACAGGTCCTATGGTGCAAGAGCAGTAGGGCTTTCTTCATGTGTTTTACTTCACAGTATGTCAAACCATTGTGGTGACGCAGACTAGCTTTAACCAAGAATGTCTGAGTGCAGTACTAGTATCCTTTGGCTTTGAATCACCTGCAAATTGATGTGTCACTTTCAGTTGAAGAAGTATCAAAATGTATGTCCTGCAGGTATGAATACACTCCAGAACTGTTTTCAGAAACACTCTAATGTAATAAATAGAATGTGAATGTCTTCCATTAGCTAAAAAGACTGATCACTAGGCACTATATTCACAGATACACTGCAGAAGTTGTGAAAGTGTTTAAAAAGGATTCAAATGTAAATATGTATATATGGCATTCACTGTAAAAACCCATTTTTCAATACATAATTATTTACCAGTGTAAAACTGATTATTACTATAAAGATGCTACTGCAATAAAATAACTGTATATTTGAAAATCTTTGTAAAGATTGTTATAGCATCTATAATGGATGAAAAAAATAGTAATTTGTGTACAAGCTATTTCCTGTGTCTGTGGTAAACTACTTTACTGTGCAGTTCTGACTTGTTTTATAAAGACCTTGCTTATCTGTGTTCACAGTTATGGTAACTGCATGAAAATCCAGCTCATCTATGATATATCAGGGACTGAAACTATCTAGAGGTAGTCAAGGGGTTTGAGAAACATTCTGAAAGTGAATTAACTTTGTGGTGATAGGTTCTGACTAGAAAGCCCTGGAGGTTTAAGTCTTTCCATGTATCAACAATATAGATTTAAAACAGACAACAGGAGTCCAGATTTCTGTCCATTCTGTACTGGTGTGCTTCAAACCCATCATGAAAGTAAAACAGGATCTGCATGAGTCTTGACTCTCTTTTCTTAGTGGAGGACACTGTTAGTGTCATTTGTATCAGCATGCTATATTTGACCTAGAATAAGACCAGTTTCTTGTTTCCACATGGGATATAAAACAGCATTGAAATTATGAAGACTTTTTACTCTGCATTGTCTTAGAATTTAAACATCACCTCTAAAAAAAATGAGTATCTATCTTTTTCCTTATTTAAACAATACAGATGCTCAGCCAATTTTTATGTCACATGCTTTGTATACACTAGAAGTGTTGAATTTTGGCTGTTCTGTTATTGTGATACTTGCTTGATATGTTGATAATTCTAACCTTAATACAGCTTAGATGGCAATGAATTGTGGTGAACTTTCTCTTACAGGTAACATGAGCAGTATTTTATTTGTTTGTCTTTTATTGGGAAAAACCCTTACTAATTTCCATGAATTAAAAGTTCCACCAATGATAATTTTAAAGAAAAGGTTGTCTTAAGAGAGAATTTTTTAAAAAAAAATGAAATCCCAGAGCAACCGACCAGTGAAGAGTTTCTTGCTATTTTTTTTGACTTTGTTAACTTAAAAATTGATAAAGAATGGTTTGAGTTGGAAGGGATTTTTACAGGTCATCTAATTCAACCCCACCCCGGGCAGGGAGATCCATCAGTGTTTGAGAGGCATATGGACAATGTTCTTAATAATATGATTTAACTTCTGGTCAGCCCTGAAGTGGCCAGGCAGTTGGAGTAGATGATTATTGAAGATCCCTTCCAACTGCTCTATTCTATTCTATTCTATTCTATTCTATTCTATTCTATTCTATTCTATTCTATTCTATTCTATTCTATTCTATTCTATTCTATTCTATTCTATTCTATTCTATTCTATTCTATTCTATTCTATTCTATTCTATTCTATTCTATTCTATTCTATTCTATTCTATTCTATTCTATTCTATTCTATTCTATTTCTCTCTGCTCTGCTGTGTTCTCTTTCACTAGATCAGGTTACTCAGAGGCTCATCCCACCTAACCTTGAACACAGGGAATACAGTTTCTGGGGGAAACTTGTTCCACTCCCTTACCACCCTCATAGGAAAAAAATGTCTTCCTTATACCCAATCTCAATCTACTCTATTCTAGTTTAAAACCATTGCTCCTTGTTTTATCACTAAAGGCCTTGGTTTCATAATCCCCTTTAAGCATCAAAAAGCCACAAGAAGGTCTTTCCAAAGCCTTCTCTTCTCCAAACCAATTCTTACAACTCTTTCAGTCTTTCTTCACAGGAGAGGTGTTCCACTCTTGGAAAAAAAACACGGGCAAATGGACTTGACTAGTGGAAATGAATTTAATTTATTGACAATCAAATCAGAGTAGAATGAGAAATAAAACCAATTCTTACAATTCTTACAATTCTTACAATTCTTACAAACACCTCACTCCTACCCCTCCCTTCTTCCTGGGCTCAGCTTTACTCCCGATTTCTTTATCTCCTACCTCAAGTGACACATGGGGATGGGGATTAGGAATTGTATTCAGTTCATTTCACACCTTGTCTCTGCAGCTCCTCCCTTCTCAAGCTCTTCCCTTGCTCCATCATGGGGCTGCAGCCATGAGAGACAGTCCTCCATGAACTTTTTGAACATGCGTCCTTCCCATGGACAGAAGTTCTTCATGAACAGCTCCATTATGTGTCCTTTCCACAAGCTGCAGTCCTTCAGGAACAGAGTGCTCCAGTGTGTCACAAGTTCTACCAGAAAACCTGCTGCATTTCGGTCTCCTCTCCATTCCAAGTCCTGCCAGGAGCCTACTCCAGTGCCAGCTATCCACAGGGTTACACCTCCCTTCAGGCACATCCACCTGCTCCAGTGCTGGGTCCTCCATGGACTGGAAGTGGATATCTGCTCAATCATGTACCTCCATGGGTTGCAGAGGGACAAGCTGCCTCACCATGTTCTTCACCATGGGCTGCAGGGAAATCTCTTTTCTTGTGCCTATAGCATCCCAACCCCCTTCTTTGTGGATCTGCGGAGTTGTTGCTCTCTTATATTCACACTCCTCTCTTTCAGTTGCTATTACACAAAAGTTTTTCCCCCTTCTTAAATACATTATCACAGAAACACTACCATGGCTGCTGATTGGCTCAGGTTTGGCCAGCTGTGGGTCCATCTTGGAGACAGCTGGCTTTGGCTCTGCAGACATGCAGAAAGCTTCTGGCATATTCTCTCAGAAGCCATTCTTGCAACAGCCGTAGTACCAAATCCTTGCCATACAAACCCAGTGTCCTCTTTTTCACCCTTATTAAAAATGAGTGCAATGAGACTGTCTGACTGCTAAGAATTTTTAGATATAATGAAGAGTGGGTTTGCAAATACATCTACCAGTTCCTTCAGGACTCTAGGATGCATCTCATCAGATCTCATGGACTTGTGCATGTTTAGAGTACTCGTATGGTCTCGAAACTTATATTTCATGATGGGCTAGATTTTATTTGCTAGTCCCTTGAGATTCAGGGACTAGAGAGATTTGTGAAAAACAATTGCCAGTGAAAACTGAGGCAAATATGTTAGAGTTCCTCAGTTTTCTCTATATCATTTGTTACCTGATCCCGTATTTATTGGTATTGCTTTAAAGTGTGAGATTTGGAACAGATCATTCCTACCTCCCATCCTAAAAAGACCATTTGCAGAAATAAAAAATGACCTGACTCCTTTCTTTTGTGCAAAAGCTTATCTGTTTTGTAGTGGTAATGCTACAGAGATTGTAATTAATTTTAAGGCAGATAAAAAATGAAAAGCACAACTGACATTAGATGAGGCATCAGCTATTTCATATTTAGATCTCATCATAGACTCATTCCTTGTGAATGTTTTATCCTCTTCTTAGAACCACCATATAATTTGCCACAATTGAAAGGCTTTGTCTGAGACAGGGGCATATTGAAATAACTGGAACATTGCAGGTCAGATGTATATTACATTGGCAGAGCTTGCATCACATACTTATCTTCAGCAAGGACCAAATACTGTCTTCAAATATATATGATAAGAAATCCTATTAAGTTCTGTGAGAACTGGTAATTCAGCTTTAGGAGGAAAATATTTCTCATACTTGTCTGGACTTTGAAAAATCATTGAGTTTATGACCACTACTAATTATCTCAAAAGGAAGAAAACTCCTCTTCCTGAGGAAACTTTACCCATCTAAAAAGGCTTAAATCAGCAGAAATTCATCCTAAAGATGCCATAGTACTGAGTTTGACTACAATTCTTTAATATCTAAGGTCTTTAATATAACACTTTATGGAATGCCTGGCATTAGAAATTATGAATGCAGCAGAAAGACAAGGTGGTATATAAAAATATGAATTTCATTAAATGAAACTTTAGGGCAGGTATAAATACAGATGTAATACACCATGTGCTTATGACTTTTGACTTAATAATAACGAAGCTGTTTAAAAATGTCTACTCATTTCAAGAGAACAGTTTTATTATTAGTCAGAAAGTAATGAAACATTAAAATTTGAAATAATAGTGAAAGAACTGGGTAATAAACTGATATTTATTTAATGGTAACATATATTAATGTAAAAGCCATTTATCTAAGGCTGAGAACTATAGAGACTGAATTTCATCCCAGACGGAGAATCAATACACCATTAAAATCTTTCCCAAGAACTTACATGGTGTCTCAGAAGTACATTGATATTTTACTGGTTCTCGAATAAAATAAAATGCAGCTTATCAAGGTCTGGGCTGACACACATTTTAGTTTGGGCTTAAATTTACATATGAGAGTTGTCTTGGTGGAATTCATGGCAATAATTACATCCTTTACCTCTAAGTGATTTATGCTTAAGCACCTTGCAGGTGGCATTCCATGAAACAAACATAATCATCCTTCTAACATAAGTCACAGTAGGCCACTGGGCAACCTCAGAAAAATAAGGAATACTGAAACTTCAAGGTAACCTTCTAGACACCTGCAGATTTCTATGGTTCAGTTCTTCCATTTGCAAACAAAGAAAGTGCCCTTGAAATTTGTAGTGTCATAGAACAGCTAGGTATGGCATGAATTTGAAAGTAATCCATTTATTCTAATTTTTTTTTTTCAGTTCATAACACGAGTGGTTAGGAATTATGCCTTTTTGCACATTTTGAGATATTTTAATTAATCTTATTTTGGAATTCATTTTATCTCTTTTTGACACAATACAGCATGGAGATTACAAGTAACTGCAAAAGATTAATTAATTGGAAATAAAACATTGCAAATGTTATTAAAAGAGACTGATCAAGTAAAATACAAGTTCCCAGAAAGCTGATTTTTTTTATAGGCACTATAAAAAACACAATAAGAAATACTTAAGAATATGTTTTTAATTGCAAAAGGAGCATCAGGAGAGTAACAACAAGGCCAAGTTAAAGGTCCTGCACCTGGGTAAGGGCAAACCCAACCTGGGCTGGGCAGAGAATGAATTGAGAGTAGCCCTGAAGAGAAGACCTTGAGGATGCTGGTGGATGAGAAGCTCAACATGAGCCAGGAACCTGTACTTGCACCCCACAAAGTCAACTGGACTCTCAGCTGCATCAAAAGAGGTGTGACTAGCAGGTCAAGAAAGGATATTCTCTCCCTCTACTCTGCTCTCATGAGACCTCACCTGGAGTATTGCATTTCAATTCTGGAGTTCTCAGCCCAGGAAGGATGTGGATCTGTCACAGCAAATCCAGAGGGGGGCCACAAAGATGAACAGAGGGCACCTCCAATATGAGAACAGGCTTAACGAGGTGAGCTTGTTTAGCCTAGAGAAGAGAAGTCTCTGGGTAGACCTTATAGCAGTCTTCCAGTACATAACAGGGACCTACAGAAAAGCCAAGGAGCGGGGTTTTATCAGAGAATGCAGTGATAGGGCAAGGGGTACAGTTTAAGATGAAAGAGAGAGGATTTAGATTAGATATTGGGAACATGTTTTTCCCTGTCAGGGTGGTGAAGCACTGGAACAGGTTGCCCAAAGAAGTTGTGGATGCCCAATCCCTCATGGTGGTCAAGGCCAGGTTGAATGAAGCTTTAAGCAACCTGATATAGTAGAAGGTGTCCCTGCCCATGGTAGGGGAGTTGGAAATAGATGATCTTTAAGGTTCTTTCCAACCCAAACCATTCTATGATTCTGAGAACAAGAAGGCATGACAGTTTAAATATTTCTGAAAGAGAAATACAGTTAAGTTATACTGAAATAAAAAATATGAAGATCAGTCAGGTGTTGATCTCCCATGAATGATATTTTGTGTAAGTGGCATGAAAAATCAGTTTTCAGGTATGTTTAGCCAGGTACTCAAGGATTCTGTGAGAGTAACAGGAAAGAAAAGGGATGAAAGCTCAGAGTACTGCTGACTTCCAGCTCTGAACTTAGAGCAGTAATGACATGCCATATGTTTAGCCTTGGATTTAGCTACATATCAATGAAGAGCAAAGTGCAAATGCAGTCCATAGCTTTAATTTCTTAAACCTGATAAATGTCACTAACATTGTGAAGGACAAAATTTTTACTACAGTAATGCATGGAGCCTTCTTTTGAGAACCTATGAATAAAGACTAATTTTAGTGAATGTATCCCATCACAGTTTTTAAACAGCTGATCCATAAAGGCCTTCCTTACCAGAGGAACTAAGTTGGAGATTAAGAATATGGTGTAAATTTCACATGTTCTTATATTTGTTCTCACTTCCTAAGCAATGATTACTTTTTTGAAACTATAATCTATTGTTTCTGACAGAGTTATTCTTCTAGAGGTAGTTTAGACCTAGCCAAAAATAGGCAAATTACTCTGAAGCCAGGATTATCCCTTTGAAATTGTGTGTGATTGGACAAGAAAAACATTGAGAGTGTTTACGCTACATGAGCCATGGACACATGGAGAATTTCACTTAATGTAATATGGTAATTTTGCACAAGTTAAAAATCATGATAAATATCCTCAAACTGCTTGTTAGCATTCACTAAAAGATCTCTTTCTGGACAAATGTATTTCCATTAACTTGACTACACATAAAAAAATCTTACAAAAAGAAATGCTAGACTTAACCCTAGTGGAAATGATGGGTGTTTTGAGGTAAATTTGGTCTAGAGCGAAACCTGAATGCAAATAAACTAAGTTATTTAATGATATGTTATTTGTTCTTGCTGTGCAAACATACTTATAATTTAGCAATATCTATCTAAAGTTTAAGTTTGGGGTTTTTTAACTAGGGATACTTATCCTAGTAACTAGTGCTAGTAACTAGTTTTGCTCAGTCTATGGGACTGGGCAGTTCACAGTTCTATGGGAAAAGGAATGTCATGATCTCTCCCCTGTTACAGAGCTAGTGTACATCTCATTGGTTTCCTGCACATAGTGTTTCCCAGGTAAACCTGGGTAATCCCATTTCTACTCCCTAGGCAGGATGGCGACTGAAAGTAGGCCAAATTACAGAAAACAGGCTGGGGAAGTCCTGTGGGGACTCCCTCTCCCTACACCTTCTGCCCCAAAGGAGGCATTCAGGAGCAAACTGTAAACCAGATGAATTATTCTGTAGGACCTGAGCACTGGCTGAGTGTTCTAGATAGAGAAAAAAAGCCTGTTACTAGTTGTTCAGGTTGTTTACCCCATTTTGTGTTTTATGACTACTTTCTACATCAAGCCATTATCTTTCCAAGCAGTCTTCTTTCCACAGTATACTCTGCTATGGAAGAAAATACAAAGTCTTCATACAAAGAACTGCTATTTTTATACACCAGTAAAAATACAGTGTCTAAGTACATGGTAGTTTGCCTATGAAAGGAAGACAGGCAAGTCTGAACCTTACAGCCAGTGGCAAGCATTATCTGCCTTCTCCCTCTTATTTCTGGAATCTTCACAGTTCTTCCCCATCAAATGTTTTTATGATCTCCCAAGCAAAATCAATCAACCAAAAAGTACAAAAGTTATAAATCCCATATTGCTCTTGAATCTGTTCCTTTAGTCCTGCAAATGAGAAGGCAGTTTCCCTATGCTTTTTTTTTTTACTTCTCTTTCCTTTGCCAAGTGATAGGTTTCCTATCTCAGCCAGCTTGAGAGCTTATCTTGCTCTTCTCTGTTTTGTACTGCAGTAGAGAAAAGGAAAAGACAAGGGTCATAAAGGATTGGAAATACTTAACATTAAGAAAGCAAAACTTCAGGGCAATGTCTATTCACAGTTCAAGAGTAATTTGTTTTATTGGGCTATGAGATGATGGTCTTCCTTAACTTCTTCTGAAGCAGAAAGAGAGCCAAAGAAAGAAAGTTATGAATTCAAGCAGTGGAAACCTTTTGTGGCTTTGGCTGTATTTGGCTTTATATGTGAAAATCTACTTCAAGACCACATTCTTCAAGACATTTCAAGATGTATTATGATGTTGGTTTTGCATTGGCACTGAAAACTAAATGGTGAAAAATAAACCTGATTTACAGAATTCACAGACTTAAACTCAGTCTACTTAAACAGTTTTGCTAAGGTTAGCAGATTACTGGATTAATTTACTGACAAGATACTTTTACTGGAACAGTTTTTCCTCAGTTGACTTCAAACTTGTTAATCTCTTCCAATTATGATATAGGAGAACAGCTGTTTAAGAAATGTTGGCATTTGAAGTAGCTCTTCTGAGCTTTGCCCTGAGTTAAATTAACACTTGATCACAGTTCTGTTACTGATTTCACTGTCATCAAACACCGTTGGACAAACACAATTTTTGCAGATGGTAGAAATGTAAGCTGAAAAAGAATGATTCCTAAGGCATTTAATACTTTTATTTTTCTGTTCCTCTGTTTCTTCATGAGCAGAGGAAGAGCAAGAATACATCCTTGTCCCCTGAAGGCTTGCTTATCCATGTGCATTTTAATAGGATACAGAAATCTCTAGTTCCAACAAATACTGTACAGAGGATCACACAGGGAGTTCTAACATGGTTTTAAAAACTTATATCTGAATGCAACAGCTCAGTGCTGGAATGATGATGCATTTGAAGAAATACGTCAGGCCATGCATAAATATTGAGTGCACATAATCATGCTGATGCAATCAAATTGCTTCTAATTTCAGAGCAGACTTAATTAACACTTATTGCTAACTTCTCTGCATTGTTCCATTACACTGCAACGATGCATACAGTACAAGAGGCATCCCCAAGAATGTGAGAATTAAAGATTCAATGCTTGAAAATGTAATAGAATTCCTGTATGGAACCAGAGTGTTCCAGGAAACTGCAAGTCAGTAGTCTTCTTTGGCTATTGTAGCCATATAGAAATTATACTAAAAGAAATTATATATACAAAAATAAAGATGATAATATGATTTACATGGTATGGTAAAGGAAAAATATCAAAAACCCCGAATGTATTGCAGATTCCCTCAGAAATGTATTAAAAATTGTAAATTATAAGCATTGATCTTCCAAAGCATTTAAAAATGCCCCCAAATTTAAGTACTTTAAATGTAATACTTCAAATTGAGAAGTGGAGAGTCTCAGAACTTTTGAACTCCCAGACCAGAAGAAAGAGCATTGGGAAAATAACTTCAGAGGAAAAGAAAAAAAAAACCTTACACTTGGTGGAAGTGCAGAAAGGTCACAGAAGAAAGAATATTTTATTTTGTCAGTTATACATACCTGAAGTATGGATGAGATGGCAAACAGGGAACACGTACATTGTGAATTGGCAGCAAAGAATGAAATAATATTGGCTTAAAGCACTGATGTATTGCTAGGCTAGAAGCACTACTCTTCTGTCACTGAAATGTCTTTTTACTGAACTAATTCAGAGCTACTTTTTAAATATTTGCATGTTGTGCAAGAATGCATCTGTTGTGATATAGACATACCCTAAAAATGTGGTAAACATTACATATGTTGTAAACATTAAATATAGTTGGACTCGATGATCCAGTGGGTCCTTTCCGACCTAGTGATTCTATGACTCTATGATTCTATGATTCTATTCACTGTTGCTTACATTTATGTTGTGACAATTTTTCTCATTCTGAAAATCTGTATGATTTTGAGATTTGGGTTTTTTTAATTGTTATACTATATTTTTCTAGCTTAAATTTCTTTCTTTTTAATTTAATGACAAATTATTGTCATTGTTTTGGCCCTATTTCCAACTATTAAAGAGGAAAAATAATTAATAACACATTTCCCCAGTGAGTTTTCAGATATTATTTTTTTATTTCCCTATCCTGAAATTTTAGAATCCAGAGATGTTTTCATGAAACAGTCATTATCTTAATATTTTTAAACAATTATTACAATCAATATGAAGCTCACTAGGTGTATTTGTGAAATGCCACAAGCAAATTTGATTTTCAAAGAAAATTTTTGGTCTATTTTAGAGGCACAATTTCCATTTAAATTACAGAAAATTGGTATTTTAAAGATTTCACATCCATTGATCTTTTGAGTAGATGTCTTACAGAGAAAAGTGAAAGAAAGGTTTAGAATTGATATGAGGACTCTGGCAATGGTCAGAAGATTGTCATCTTCACATCATCAATGACGAGATTCCTTGTTAATGTTATTTTAAGTATACTTACTACTAATATTTTTACTACTTACTTTTGGCTCATTATAGAAAAAAATCTGAAATTTCCTAAGAGCTGGAGTTCCTGAATAAAATGCAAAAATAGCTGTTCAGTAGTGAACAACAAATAAGAAAATTGGTAGTACAGTATATTTCATTTATTTAATAAGTTTTTGGGATTGTGACATGGCTCATGTACCAATAAAGGGATTTTGATATGTTTCCTTAACGCTGCTAAGGTGGCTGCTTGCTTAGGTCTTATTCCTGCAAAATGTCTTGAAATAGCATTTCTAGAGTAAGCCCAGCTGACTGTTTTATAGTACCTCCTGTTTTGTGCTAGTAAAGCCCTAAATCACAGCCGTATTTTGTTACACAATGTAATAGACATACTGGAATTTAAAAATAACTGAGATAAAACATGCCTTGAAAATACCAAACAGATTTGTTTATTTTACTCTTACCTTTAATCAAAACCAGAATTATTCTTTGCTCATAAATACAGTAAAACGAAGCTTTTAGCTGAGCATTTAGTAGAACATCTACCCAGTAAGCTTTGCTTATGTTGCAGACAGTTACCCTGAGGAGTGATTTGAATTTAAATGATGCCCTTATTAGTTTCTGCTAACGGCAAATATCCCCGGCTCTTAATTAAGTGGCTGAGTAACATATGAATGCTCACTTCTGCTTGTCATGCAGAACAAAGTGATGTATTTAGATTCCATGCACAATATGAAATTTAATGACACAGGCAACAGCAATTTAGAAAACCTTTTGGGTTTTTTGTCCTTGTTTTTGCTTACACAATTTCCGTTTTTTTTTTTTTTGCAAGTAAGTATTCAGCTGCTGCAGTGTTATAAAAGTTTGCCCAAACACTGGCTGTTAGCAAATGTAATTTTAGATTAAAAGGTAATATGTTACTGAATGCATGGTTACCAAATGCATAATACGTTGTTTTTATCACCTCCCCCCGTTTTTTAAAGATAATATACAAAAAGCAAAACAGATTTTGATGAAATATTCTTACTTGACTTGGCACAGAATCTAGTGTTATATTCAGTGAGATTCTGAATGGACTAAATAGTGCACTGTAAGATGTTTTACAAAGAGGAAGGAAAGAAGAAACAAATTAAGCTTTTCTTTTGGTGCTGATGGTTCCTGAAATCTCCAGTGACTTTCTGTAGTCCTCCTGATCTCTTTATAGATTTTATAGCTTATATCCAGTCATCAAATTTCTCTGCATCTTCTCTGGTATTCAGTAGTTTGCACGTACATATTTTCCCAAGGATATGATACTATTTTTTCCCTACCCTGAAATTTTCTGTTTGCCCTGCTATTTTCTCGTGCTCACAGAATCATAAGAAATTTCATAATCTGAATGTATGCATGTGATTTTGTAAAAATCAGTGGCAAATATGTACAGTAATTTGGATAGCTGTTCAACTTGTAAGATTTAAATGTTATTGTCATGTATATCTTACTACTTTTGCTATGACAATTTGAGCTCTAGAACTCGGCTATCCCTTTAATTAGAGCTCTATCTCTCATGTCTTGAAATTCTCGTCTAAATTGCCTGAATACTTTCCTCAGCAAATCTTCATCTGTATTCTTGTCAAATTGGTGTTCCTCAGTGATGTTAGATTTTAAACTCCTTGTATCCCCAATCAATTTCTAGTATCTAAATGCTTGTCAAAGTTAGCTGAACAGGGTCATTCTCTATTAAATGTAGAGATAAATGAAAATAGTTGTGATTTCTTTTAATCTGAAGGACTAATAGCTGATACTGTTATTTGTATTACAATACTTTCTACCAGTTCTAAGTAGGTTCAGGACAGTATGTGCTAAATGTTATATTTAGATGCCTATCTGCCCTAGGCAATAATACCTACTCAGACAGTAGTCTCCAAGATCCTTTTCTTACAACTCTAAATCTCATGTTTCTATTTTACAGAGGGATCCCATATACAGAAATATGTATTGATAATGTGATTCATATAATTTGTCTTTAGCCATTTTGTACATGAGACATGCTCTCTAAGCTAGTCATGAGACTAGTTCTTAACCCAAAAGAAAATAATAAAATGTTCTAAAATATGATTAATCTCAGTAAATTTGATTCATTTTTTAGAATGGAAGGAACTGCCCTCTGGAAGTGCCTGCCTTTCCACAGGCCACACGGACAGCTTGATTAATGGATTGAGACTAAATACTCTTTACACGAAACTACTTTGGTATCACTTGTTTATCATTGTTCTACAAAGTACTCGAAGATATTGAAAAATAAATGAAATGCATCTTGCACTTCCTGATGAACTGAGGTCAAACAGGAAATATGTAACTAAGGTAGAAATTGTATGTAGAACACTGTCACTGGATCACATCCTGTCAGTCAGAAAATAAAACTGGCTGCCTCAGAGACTTTGTGCTCTGACATAGCTGTCCTTAATTCTTGTCCACATAAATAGCTTTTGGCCTTTGGCCTTTGGCCACAGACAAGATCCCTAGAAGAACACAGAGGAATAATTTTCTTCCACTATATTTTCTAAAAATAGATTAAGAATGCCAAAATAAGCCAGTCAAATGGAGAGTGGAAGAACAGAGGTTTCATTTTGCATGGTATACAAAAATCTGTAAAAGGTGACTGAAAAGCTTTAACTAAATAATCTTAGTTACATTTTTATAGTAGATTCATCAGAAGTGAAGTGTTTAGAGTTTGGATTTTTTTTATTTTGAGGGTTAGATTTTTTCATATTATTCAGCCTGCCTTGACATAATATTGAACAGTGTTATAAATTGTGATCTATTTGTTTCTTTCTAGAAAAATGATGATTAAATATACAACACACGTATTTTCTTTGCTTTGGTTTCCACCATAAATTTTCCATCATTGTTAAAAAAATACATGAATATGAAGGCTACATAGCTGTAAAATTCTATCAGGTCTGTTACATAATTCACTCAAATCTATTTATACAAAGAATGTTATTTCTTGTGTATCTTCTCTGTCATTATAATCTATGCTCATGCAACAGAGCTGGCAGGATGCTTTTCTGTGCCCACATACTCCCACAGTCCACTGTTTAATCACAGAATCAAAAAAAAGTATTCCAACTTCAAAAGTGTTCCTGTCCCTCCTCACTATGAGGAATTAAGGCAAGCAACACAAATTGCTTTTCAAGCTAAGATAAAATTAAATCTTTAAAAAGAAGGGCTTATTTGGATCAGAAAACATAGATCACTGATTGTGCATTTCCTAGAGAACTTGATTTCTTCAAACATTTATACTGTTTCTGGAGTCAAAAGTGTCCTGCCACTGGTGGACTTGTGTAATTGACCATGACATTTCTAATATAGTCAACTCATCAGAAAAATTCCAAAGAGCAAGGCTTTGGAGGCTACCTGATAGCACTCCTTGTACTCATATGTTTTTAAGTGGTCTTTTTCATTAATCTTTGACTATGGCTAACTTGCATTGTGCCACCTTGATTTGTAAAAGTCACAGCTTGAGCGGATCAAAAGTATCGAGAAGAAACTGGTTTCCCTCAAATGGAACATACAACTCTGGCAAAATGTCTATAGATATTTCCATCTGCTTCTGACAATCTTAAATTGTCAAGTACCTTCCAGCTTAATCACAGCCTCACTACAAACAGGACATTTCGTTGAACTTACAGTCTCCTCTGCAATATCCAGTCCTGGCATTTTTTTCATTTATTGCTCCTTTAGCCACAATACATTCCAATGTGGTAGAATGAACAGTTGCATAGAGCTAACTGACCCCAAACAAGTTATTTCAGGTATTAAACCAGTAAAGGTATGTTAGACGTGCCCCAGAGAAATTTATTTGTTCTGCTGGGAAGCCCTGGCATGAGATAAAGCAAGGTGCTAATCAGACTATCCTTTGTTTGGCAGATAATTTAGCATTGAGTGCTAACTCGAATGCCTCTACATTGGACCTCACTGTGCCTCTAGGTAAGTCTCTTTACACTGACTGCCTGGAAAGTGCTGGTGGGAGGGAAAATCACTAAAGAAAATCAGTTCTTTATCTATGTAGTCAACTGTTATGTAGTGAAGGTGTTTTGAAGGTTCATTTCTCTAAAATTACTTAGAGTTGTTACGTTTTTGAATTCAGGTACTGTGCTTAGAAAGTCAGCCATGTCATTGTCTATAAATTCATCTCTTTCTTCTGTTCTGTACACTATTGGTGATTTCAACAGCTTTTTTACACTTCTGAAAAGCTAAAGGTCTTCCTGATTAACTAAAAGATGTAAAGATCACATGAATCCTTTTTCCATGATTCAGTTATGTGAGCAAAGAATGCTATTACAAACATGTCTAATAGTTTTGCTTTAATAAAAAGTAATATTAAAAGTACATAGAAATTTCTTAAGATCTCTTCCAGCCCCCTTCTACTTAATTATCTGAAATGTTTCAAGAACTTAGGCTTAAAGTTATTTGTTTGGAATTTTCCCCATTAAATGGAAAGCCTTGAAAAGCCATTTCAGCAAGTTATGCGTAATCTGATGACTGCAACTCTTATGTCAGGGGGCTGTAATGGGACCAGTGCTGTTTGATATATTCATCAGTCATATAGACAGCAAAACCAAGTGCAACCTCAGCAAGTTTGCAGATGACACTGAGCTGAGTGGTGCAGTTGTCACATCACAAGGATGGGATGTCATCCAGAGGGACCTGGACAAGCTGGAGAAAAGGGCCTGTGTGAAGATCATGAGGTTCAACAAGGCCAAGTGCAAGGTCCTACACCTGGGTCAGGACAATCTGTGGGTCTGTTACAGGGTGGGGGATGAAGTGATTTAAAGTAGCCTGGAGGAGAATGCCTTGGTGGTGCTGACTGGCGAGAAGCTTGACATGAACAGGCAATGTGCCCTCATTGCCCAGAAGGCCAACCCTATCCTGGGCTGCATCAAAAAAAGCATGGTCAGCAGAGGTGATTCTCCCCTTCTACTCCACTCTTGTGACACCCAACCTGGAGTATCGTGTCTAGTTCTGGAATCCCCAAAATAAGAAGGATATGGAACTGTTGGAACAGGTCTAGAGAAGGATGTCAGAGATGATCAGAGGGCTGGAGTACTTCCCATATTAGATTAGTAAGATTCAGTTTAGATATTAAGAAGAAATTCCTCATGAAGAGGGTGGTGAGGCACTGGCACAGATTGCCCAGGGAAGTTGTGGATGCTCCTCCCTGGAAGTGTTCAAGGCCAGGTTGGATGGGGCCTTGGGCAGCCTGATCTAGTGGGACATGTCCCTGCCCATGGTAGAGGGGTCGGAACTTGATGATCTTTAAGGTCCCTTCCAAATCAAACCATTCTATGATTCTATGCCAGGATACATATTTTTCTCATAATTCCATATTGAGCAATAATGCATACTCTTATCAACCCAATCACAGTTGTATTTAAAAGGAAATACCATAAAAATAAAGGTTCAAAGTGCTGACTTCTGCTTTTTAAAATATGTGCTTTTATTTAACTGCACTTTCTGGTCAGATTGTTTGTGAAATAAAGCTTGCTTCTTTCACATAGAAAGCCAAACAAAACCTCAAGCTCATAGTCCTTAGCTTGCAATTATCTTGTAAGAAAAGTGATCAGAGTCATAATGATATCTTGTATCCTGCTTTGAGTTTGGGGATTTTCTAAATGTTATGTTAAAACAGAGCAAGGAGCTATTAATAAGATAGAAAATGTTGCTTTTTTCTTCTCTTCTGAGGAGTTCTCTCGTAGATTATGAGATATTTGCAAAGCATTCTGTTACATGTTTTTACTTATTTTATATAGTTTACATGCACATCTTGTAATGCATTATGATCAGTGTATTAACACAAAGCAAATCCAACACAAAAGCATAGGCTGTTATTTTACAATATGCTAGACTCAGAAAACAAGCTTGTTTTGTGTCAGGAAATTTGTTCCCTCCTACTAAACTCAGAAGGGACGAAAAACATTGGAGAGATAAATGGGGAATGATTCTGAAAAACTGTTCTAAGGGAAGAGCTTAAAAGTACATGTTTATGTTTTTACACATGCAGTAAAGCATGTCTACTCCACAGGCATGATCCAGGTCAGGTGTAAAGTCATGGCTAAAATTTTGCAGTGCAGCATCAGTGCTGCAAGAACTGAAAAGATGAATGAGTGTTTACTTTATTTAGTCTCTCCTGTCCTTTACTTCCAGCTGTTTCTTTGTGCTGAAAAACTTAATGCCTGGATTCTTTTTGCTTTAAAGTAAGAATTATTTGCAATCAGGAATGTCATTAGAAATTGAAATCTAGTGATATATAAACAACAAATATTTGCTTTAGTTTAATTTTATTTTATTTGAGTAAGTATAATGCAAATATAAAATCCATTCTGCTAGTACATGAAACAGGTAAGCTAAAGTCAGATATAAAATTGGTTCAACTTCTGCATTTATATGCATTAAGTCATGGAAAAACTTGTGTAGACATATCATTTTACTCACATTAGTAAACCCATATTACCTCAACTAAAATGTCATGGGGCTGTTTTTAGGATCAAAATAAATATGTAGATTCACTCTCCTGAAAATGTTAATAAAATTATACTTTGTGCTCAATTTACAGTTCAAGACCACACATTTTTTACTTCCATCATCAAAGGATTGGTGTATGTGCAGACACCTGCACACAAACACATGCACCATTCTATGGAAAGGATTATCATGGAGCTGTGATATAAATAAAACATTGTGGATAGTTCATAAAACCTGAAAGATTAATCCAGATGAAAAGAATGTCCAACACTCTGTTGAGGTTGGTTATAATTTGTTATAGCTTTTGTCTGGTAAATTAAAAAAAATATATTTAACTAACATTTAAAAACTATTATATTAAAATCAATATGAAGTAATATTAATATATTAAATAATACTATGACTTCTAACATTACACGTCAGTAATTATTGCTCATCAGCACAAAATTTCTCTTAATGTGTGAGACTTTCCGATCATTCTTCTATTTGTTAATCACAAGCATAGCTTCACTCAGCTATTTTAAAGACTGAAGTGAATAGGAGAAAAAAATACATTGCGGAACGATGCCTTCAGTTGTACTGATCACCATATGAGTCATTCAATAAAGACCATGGTCTTTATTGAATGACTCTTTATTGAATTTATTAAAGACCATAAAAAATGTGTCAAGTATTTCTTTTAAAAAGGCACATGGTTTTGTGAACTCATCAAGTGTTTTAATCCTAAATTACCTAGCCATTATATTTAAAAGTGGGTTGTATTTAATGTGATGGTGCAACAAGAAAGCACTTCAAATTCCTCTGGCTGACAATGAAGACAAATACATTTTTCAACTTCTTCGAAAGGTGTAATAATAAGCCAATATGTGGTTACACACAGGAAATTACTTTCCTGATTTTGTAGTGGACAAAACAATGTATTTCTGAATAATATAGAGACTTTGACCACAAGTGATGTCAAGAATATAGTTTAGTGAAGAGATTTGTGTCTTAAATGGTATACAGATGTAGGTGTCTCATCTAGACTTTGGTTCTTTACTGCTTTTTGGGAACAAAATTCCCCTATGTATGTTGCTATCAAGAAGGATAGGAATTTTGTCTAACGTTGTGGTTACATGTGTGCAGTCCAGGAACTATTTGATTAAGGAAATTATTAGTCTGATTGCTAGAACATTTCATAGGTAGAACAGTCTGCCCATCAAATCCATATCTCTCCAATTTAGAGAGAAGGATGTTGCGGGAGACCTGTCAAAGTCTTTACAGACGTCCAGATAGATGACATCTGTTGGTTTTTCCGTGTCCACTGGTGTGGTCACCCCACCATATGAAGCCACTAGGTTGGTCAAGCATCCTCTAGGACAATCAGTTCCATGATCATCCCAGGTGCAGACACGGGCCTGACAGGTCGGTAGTTCCCAGGGTTGTCTTTTCTGCCCTTTTTAAAAATGGGCACAAAGTTGCCCTTCTTCCAGTCACCAGGGGCTTATCCTGACTGCCATGACTTTTCAAATAGCATGGGCAGTGGCTTGGCCATCACATCAGCCAATTCTGTTAGAACTCTGGGATGTAGGTCATCAGGCCCCATAGACTTATATACGCTCGGGTTCCTCAGGTGGTCACAAACCTGATCTTCCTTTACAATTGGAGGGATTATATCCCCTTGGTCCCTTTCTTGGTTTCCATTGACCCAGGAGGGGTGAAGAAAATATTTTCCAGTGAAGACTGAAGCAAAAGAATTGTTGATTACCTCAGCCTTCTCCTCATTTGTTGATATAAGGTCACCATTTTCACTTATTGGTCAATATACATTCTTTTAACTACCTTTTCTGGCTGAAGTACCTATACAAGCTCTTAATTTTATTCTTCACTTTCCTGGACAAGTCCTGACCACACCCCTACATAACTGGGCAGCATCCCTATACTCTTCCCACATTCCCTGTACCTGCTTGCACTGCCTGTGCAGTTCCCTCTTGCTCTTCTGTTTGACCAACAGGTCTCAACTCAGCCAAGCCAGTCTCTTCTTTTTCCTGCCTGAGTTCCTACTTCTGTGGACTTGTGCCTTATGGAAAGCATCCTTAAATACTTGCCAGCTCTCTTCTGCTTCCTTGTTCTTGAGGCCTGTATCACAGAGGGCCCTACTGACTGACTCCTTGAAGAGCTGGAAGTTTGCTTTCCTAAAATTTAGGGTCCTGACTATAATCCTTGCCTGTTCCGTATCCCTCAGGACCTTGAACTCCACCACTGCATGATCACTGCAGCCCAAGGGGACTCTGATTCTGATGTCACTGATGAATTCTCTTGCATTGGTGACCATCAGGTCTAGTATTACATCCTCTTCAGGTAAGGGTGTCTATTAAACGGGTTAAGAAATTATCTTTGATATACTCTAGGAATCTCCTGTTTTGCCTAAAACTTGCCATGCTACTTTTCCAACAGATATCAGGGTGGTTGAAATCCCGCAGTAGAATGAGAGCCTGTGAGCATATATCCTCTAGTAGCCAGAGGAAGAAAGCTTCATTGATTGGTTCTTCTTGATTAGGTGGCCTGTAGTATACACCAACCACAAGGCTCCTTTTGTTGTCCCATCTTTTATTCTCACCCATAAACATTCAGCTGGTTCATGGCTGTTCTTCAGTAAAGTTTCCTGAAAGAGAACAAAACCAACAGGACCTCTGTTCATTTACAAGAGAAGCAATGGGAGCCGAGTAATAATACAAATGCTAAAGTGGCAGCTATCCAGACTTTCTGAAGTAGCACCTGGTACAGAAAAGAATAAAAGTATCCTGGACTAATAAAGAAAAGGTAAATTCAGAGTAGCTTTCTTGTTTGGTTGGTTAGTACTTTTTGTAGAGCAAGATGAATGTGTTTCATAGATCAGGTTTTTCTGTGGAGTTGTGGTTATTAAACAAAAATAGATATTATGTGTGTTAATATTTAGGTTTCACTAGAGCAGCTGTTTTTTTATAAAGGTAGATAACACATGAACTAGCTTGTATTGTTCTATATTCATAAATGGTCCAGTGACAGATCCAAGATTTTGATTACACTAGTCCCTTAGGTGACTCTAAATTATGTAACTATTCTTTTTCTTAATCACATATGCATTTTCAAAAGTTAATAATAAATGTTATTTTCAATTCTCGTCTATGATCCAGTCAGTTATTGCGGTTTTGCCTTATATTGCATAATTATTAAAATTCATGCCAAAGGCTACCACAAAGT
Organism: Clamator glandarius; assembly: GCA_033459285.1. Classification (NCBI taxonomy): domain Eukaryota; kingdom Metazoa; phylum Chordata; class Aves; order Cuculiformes; family Cuculidae; genus Clamator; species Clamator glandarius. The sequence continues at coordinate 26,020 of JAUNZM010001015.1, forward strand.
TATATGTTGATGAACGATGGTGTACTACATTGTACAGTGGCAAACCTCTACTATATGGTTGTGCTCAGATATTACTCCCAACCAAATATAGCTGGTTAGCTTTAAAATGCCAGTTTACTTTAAGCTTAGTTTTGAAGAGAGAAATCTAACCACTTATAGAGCTGTTTCTTCAGTTTATACCACTGAAGTCATGATGCTATGATAAATATGGAGCTTCCTTTGTATAGAGAATGATCAGAAAATATTAAATTTATGGATGATCTGTGAATATATATTAATATACACTTTTAAAAAAGAAGTAATAAGAAACTTCAGTGAAGAAAGAAATGCAACTAAACCTTCCACAATGGAAGCTAGTTTTGTTGTACACTATACAAAATTAATCATTATTATTGCAAGAATATTAATAGCAAAATGTATTATTTTTGAATGCTATACACTGAAGTTGCTGGTCATGACAAATAGGTGGAAACAACCTAAAACAGAATTTTATATATGCAAAATTAAAATAACAAAATAGATTATCTGAAATAATCACATTTCAAGGAGCTTGGCTATTGTACTTTATATACTAGTTTATCTAGTTCATATGTATGCGCATATATATATGTTTATATGTCTGTGTCTGTGTACACACATATTTTGAGTATTTATACATGTGTAGATATCTGTACAGAAAGTCTTCACTTTTCCATTTGCATGTAAAATCTGAGGATCCTCTCGGAATGAAAACAGTAGATATCAGGGAAGACAAGCTTCTCATGAATCTTCTAATTTCAGATTATTAGAAAAACTATAAATTCAAAGCCTTTAGGAAGGTTGCTTCATAATCTTCATCTCTTTCTATATAAAATTCTAAGATTATTTATGTAAGAAAGTGACATTGTCTGGGGAATCTATTTAAACTAGATACTGAAGTAAAGTTTATAAGGAAATATATTTTGAATTCTACTTAGGATGTCATTAAGACACATGTGATGTGGTCGCTGTCAATGCAACCTGGGAGAAATACGATACTTCAATTGGTAGTATGTATATTGAGGGTATGGTCTAGAAAATACTGCAAACTATTTCTCCAGTCCTCCAAAAAAAAAAAAAAAAAACGGTAGATTAAGATTTAGATTCAAATGTAAGAAGTTTAAATAAAAAAATAGATGATCTAGAACATTTTACTTCTGTAATAGATACTTATAGACTGCGTATTAATGGATGAATATCATACTCAAAGGTAACAATGCAGCATCTCTTTGTGTATGAGGAAGCATTTGTCCAACAGTACTAGGTTGGGCAAAAAAAAGATATCTTTGTTGTAGTCCTGACTGAAGTTTACCACAGAGATTGTTGGGGGAATAAAAATTAATGTCAACCTTTCCATAGCTATTATATTTCAAGAATTAATACAGTCAGAAGCTCCACTGATAGAAAAAATGAAGACATTAAACAACAAAAAAACCATCAGGGCATAATAATATATGCTCATAAGTTTGGAAGGAAGTGGCAAAGGACATAGTTAAATAGTTTAAAAAATATCTGCTATCTTCCATTTAAAAGACTGAAACACTCAGGAAGTAGTTTCAGGAATTTTGTGTCTAATGTGTAGCAGAAGGTACATAGTTTCAATTGAGAATCTAAGTACTGAGAACTAACTAATCATCTTGATTACTATGTACTTCATACATTTCATGTAGATGCAGTGAAAACTTGTTTTATTTCTTGGCATCAGAAAATTTGCTTTACTTAATAGTTTTACTGGGCCAAATTGCTGATCCATATATGTGTTGCTCTGGCAAGTATCCAAAACAGTCTTTCCTGTTGAAGTGGCTCCACACGTTGTAATAGATTCCCACATACCTAAAGCTAGAACTCTAACTGGAGAAGACTTTCAGCTTTCCACAATACACTTATTGTTGAGCTTTAATGGCAGGTTCTTATGCTATCCTACTCAGATCCTACTCAGACTAGCGAGGGCTTCTTAGAAAGCAAGGGTTGCATGAGGCCAGTGTAGCAGACTGTCCTGCAGTCTGGAGAACAGCATTTTTAGCTAAGAGATAGGATGAAGTATGATTGAATTCCTTCATGTAAATGGTGAATGTCCCTCGGCTGACATTCCCAAGAAAATACTTAATTTAGTGCTGTCATTTACAACGGTAGCATGATGCCTCAAGCTAGAAAATGTAATACAAATCATTGTAGCAAAAACTTACTTCTGTGGTTTTATTCGTGACTATGATAATTTGGAAAATGTTATTTGTTCCCACTGGTGGCAAAATTAAAAAATAAAGAAAAAAAAGGAGTTTAATAGTTTTTATATTAACTTGTTTATAAGAGTTTTTTTTTTTGGAAACTGTTCATAAAATATTAACAGATAGAATGATTTTTTTCCAGGAATGTATTAACTCATAGGCACATGGAGCTATCATTGCAAATGTTTTGGAACATGTGTTACAGCACTTACTCTCAGGAGACTTCTGAACCAGAGTAGGAAGCTATATTCTTGTGAATTATGACAGAAACTACAGAAAAGTGTAAACAAGAAAACTTGTCCTGTTTACCCAGAGATGCCTAAATAAATAAGTTATCCAATACATAATATACGTTTTATAAACAAAATCATTATAGAATAAAAAATTAGTTCTTAGACATGTATATTATCTTGGCTTTTCTGACTAAAGAAGATTTTATTGAATAATATGCCTAGTAGTGGGATTATAATCTAATGTGAGAGGAAATTTTCGGTATAAGATTAAAATGAAACATTTACTTTAACTATGCATTTGTGTGAACATATTGGGCACAGTATACATTTCAGTAATATGTTCCTTATCTTCTCTGCTGCCATATTGTCTTCTCTTTTTTTGCTATATAGAATCATTAGGTCTAGTACTTCATTTTCCTAAGTAATTAAACTTCTAAAATTAATGCACAAGGCATTGCTTTCTTCTGGGTCCATTCACAAGGGTTCTCTCTGATCAATACCGAGAAAATACATGGAAAGCTGTGAAATACTACATGTAGGTTAAGCCAAAATGAATGTTCAAATTTAATATCCTTGTCTAGAATTTTTCCAGATTAAATTAATGGGATTACTGCAGAAATTAAAAATACCATATAAAAACAATATTAGTCAATTCTTTCCATCTTGAAAGCTGTAAAAAAAAAAGTATACTATTATTACTATTTTTATTCTTTTACTCTTATGAGTGTTTACATTTGTTTCTGTTCATTCATTTCCCAGCAGGTGTCTCTATACTGCAGCTTTACTGAAGAAGAATGAGGAAGCAGACTAATTGCATAATTTTTTTTTTTAAAAAATAAAGAAAAAACAGGTAGATTAAACCTTACTGTGACATCATGCAACACTAAAGGAACAATAACAAAGAAAAAGAAAGAGACTAAAAAAGACTGTAAAGAGTCCTCTTAAGAGCTTTTTGGTATAATCACACACATATTTACATAGAATAAAAATGGGCATATTAACTATTGATTCCAACAAAAAGAGATGTTAAAAATGGTGCACTGGAAATGCAATGGTGTGAAAACTAAAGCCTCGATTTTCCTGTAAATTCTGGGAAGAACAGTAACTATTTCCACAGGTATAAATGTATAACCTGTCTAACAGGTGTTGGAATCTATCTTCCTCAGCAGTTAGAGTGAAAGTATTGAAGTTTCACAAAGAAAATGTTGCATGCTTTGCTGGGAAGACATGCATAAATGTGGAGGTTAGCGAAGTGTGCAGGGGACTGTAAGAGCAGAGAGGAGAAAAGCACATGTAGTAAAAGAGAATTATTGTTATGAATTAGAAGTACAATTTGTTTTTAGAGCAGACCAAAATAACTTCAGTTTCATTTGCAACCAGATGCAAAAAATTCAACTATTTATCACTTAATTGGCATCATGTAATCTTTTTAGCCAAATAACATTTATGCTTTCATGGATCCCAGTTGTATTTCTGCACTGATCTAAGTAGAATGAAAAATCCTTACTTACTATATAAAAGGACTAGAATTCTGTTTAGCATTTGATTTTAATTGCAGATTCATGAACCAGAACACTCTGAGATTAATAACTGATGATGCCGAGAAATGTTTGAAATTCCATGTATGATTCATAATCCACATTTAAGCCTCTGCAAAGTTGTATTTTTAAGTCTTATTGTTCACAGAAACAGTGTTTCAAGGTGAGTAAAAGCTGACACTCCCCAGTTTGCCCATTAATCAATAGTTCACTGATTATTTGATAAGAGCTCAATGAGCCATGAAAAGGAACAAAATGACAAGTTTTATTGATTGTCTCACAAAAAGGGTAAAGTAACAGATGACAGGTCCAATCAGACCTTTACAGCAAGGAGTTACAGAATTCATGGTACATTAGTTACAACAATTTTTTTTTCTTGGCACAGGAACAGGAAATGATATAATACCACAAGTGTCATATGCATCAAATTTATTTCTCACACAAAAAAGCAAGAAATTGATTGTAGTCTAAAAAAAAAGAAAAAGATGAAACTGGATTATTTCATCACAGCTGAAATCAGACTCTGATCTAGAATTCTGCTTAAAGAATATTATTCCTTGTTCAACCTCACACAGAAAGCTTTTCATGGTATTTATATTCCTGGCCTCTATGTTTTTTATTTATGCACTCTCACTATTCTTCAATATTATTTATAAGGATTCTCTCAAATCTCAATGCGTACTCAAACGTGAAGTTATTCAGTAGTCTTTGGCCATAAATCATTCTGCTGTTATAGGACTTTGCTGCCACATTAATTCTTAGACTTTAAACATAAGAGCAGAGAATGGAACATGGGAAATTAATGAGTCAGGGAAGACATTTACCTCATAGTGCTGCCAAAGCCCAAAAGTTTAAACAAGGATACAACATTCTCCAATAAGAAGAAAGCTATAAATGAGAAAAAGTTTAAGTGATTTAACCTAAAGAAGTTACTCAGACTTTGGATACTTGTGTGTAATTTTTTTTTTTTTTGCATTATTTCCTTTATGAGTATTTACTGTGCTTCAAAGTCTCTACCAAATTATACCTTTGTTCCTCTTTTGCACTTTTTTAGAGACTCCTGCCCCACCAAAGAATACTACCTTGTTCACTGTTGCCAGTTCAAATTTACATGACATGAAGAACATACATGAGAAATAGACCTCCAGAGAAGAGTTAAGAGATGCTTAATTTTTTAATTCTGCGGTGAGAAGTCTTTCTTTCCCTCAAGATTCCTAAAGGTAAGAGAAGCAAGACTGAGCTTATTTTCACTTCAGTTAAGGAAAAGAACTTGTTGAATTTTCCTTCTTCAAAACCAGCTAATTCTTTTGTGCAAGAAAAAAGTTACTGAATTCCTGAACAGAAAGAATAATGAGAAGACAAAACCCCTTGACAGTTTTCTGGTTCCTTCTCTGTATGGCACTCCTTGAGAGATGGAACATCGGCAGTGGGAAGATGGCAAAGACAACATGTTCTTTCAGATAACAGTGGACTAGAAAGGGTAATGATGAAGTTGGATTTCTGTGCCTTAAGACTGAAGTTGGGAAATATTAAAAGGTTACTGATTTGAGATGCTGCTGTAAAGGTTGTGGTTTGTTGACTTTTTTTCCTAAAAGTATTTTTAGGTCTTCTGGACTTAAACTAAATAGTTATTTGCAAGCTACATAGCTGGACAGATGTTCTAAATGTTTTACAGTTCATGAATGACTAAAATTACAATTTTTTATACATGGTCTATCCTGGCCATACAATAGATGTTGGTCAATTTCTTTCTGAGAAACTATTTTCAGTCTTGGGTAACGCGGGTTGGTTTAAGTTTGAATTGCCATATTTCATGAAATAGATGCATTTTCAAAATTTTTTTCTCACATCAAAGACACCTAAATAGCTAGCGCTCATTTGATGAAACTAGTTAGTACTCCTACATGCAATAGTGCTATTTCAAGGTAAGCCAAAGTAAAGCTGAAAAAAGAATGTTGTGGACTCAGTTGCACAGCAGATTTTATGATAGTGAGTGTATACTTACTAAAGAGTGGCTTATTTTGTTGAACTATCATCTGAAAGCTTTTCTTTTGCTGTGTACTGAATAAAAGATGTAGGATTTCTATTTTCAGTTACAGCAATATCATCACAAGCCAGCACTCAGAAGTACGCATGCCAAGTTTATGCTTAAGTTAAATATGTGTTGAAGTGCTTTTCTGAATCAGAAGCATAATTGCAGCAATTTGTTAAATCATAATGTGGGTCCTTAAAGGAAAACCAGTCCCAGAAGGAATGACATTTTAAAAAGTCAACATTTCTTTCTTAGAATCTTGTCTCTATAATAGGGTTTACTTCTGCCCTTTCTTTTTGTATTCTGGCATGAATATACAAGATTACACAACATAAATGATACTAGGTTGTAAATTCTATTAAAATTGCAGTGGCTTTGCTGTCATTGCTGTATATCCTTCTTTGAATGTCCCACTACTAAGTCAGATTCTGTGATTCTGTGAATATCACATTCTTTGGAAGGATGACCTGGAAGTTAGCCAATGAGCAGTGGAAATTGAAACTTTCCAGCACTACCATTCTGAGACCAGCCAAATTTTCAAATATATCATCTACGAAAGTACACAAAGCCAATAGGAGGTACTCCATAAGTAGAGCAGAGAGGGGATGAGGGATGGAATGACTGTCTGGTAGTGCTGGCAGTTGCAGGGGATAACCCCTCTGGAATACTTTCTCCTGAGTATTTGCTCCCTTTTGCCTTTGTCAGTGATTGAGCCACTGGACATCTGTTTGCAAAGATGTGTATCTTTTTCTGTCCTACCAGTGAAAGAGCAGGTGGCAGTGAGCACATTGTGCCAATTTTGAGTGCATGCTAAGGACCAGGCTAAGGGCAACATGCCCTGTTGTTTTTCATGACACCAAGCCATTACAGAAGCTAAAACAACTAATCAAACTTTTTTCAGAATAGGTTATCCATCTTAATGATTTACTCTGGCTGACACAAAACCTGTGTCAAGTATCATCTAAGTAGAAATATACTTGAGTTGGTTAGAAAACCAAGAGGAAGTGGTCATTATGTCGTTGTTGGCCAGAATGCTTGGTAACTGTTTGTGAGGAAGGTTGTTTCTGTTGTTGGTGTTGGATTTTTTTTTAAATAAAACAAAGACACAGACTCTGAAAACAGTGTTGAATGTAGTACTGTAAGACATTTAACCTGAACTGATAGAGTTTACATTTGATATGAGACTGCCTGCAGTGTATATTGTACTTTGATAGAGGCATACTACATGACTATTAGTGGACTATTTTAACAGTACTTCCATAATTTGCAGCTGGACCACCTCAGATATTTATCACAAAAAAAAAATCTTTTTGATGTAGGGAAAGGGCAAGACAATCTATGTTGCCCTTGCACAGAGTAGAAAATCTGTAATCGCTCAGATGGCAAACAAGGAGAGCTATAGAGATAAGTGACATTTCCTAGAAATGTAATATTTCTTGATATTTATATCAAGACTATTTTTAAGAGTCTCTTGAAAAATTTGTCAATTATTATATGGATTAAGTATCCCAACAGTGCATTTTTACTGTTGAATTCTCTTGTTCAATCTGCTTATTCACAGTCTGACAAACCCAAACTACTAGGAAGCTGGTTAACAGAAGCTATAAAATGAAAATTATAGTATCCTTTTTTTCTTTCTTCTTTTTTATCTTTTTAAATATTTTTGATTACAGATGGGAAGTGAGTGGAAGGCTGCCCCACTGAATGTGACAGCAGCAAAATGGAAAGAGAAAGCTGAATGTGAATGTTTTTAAAATGGGAAATATGAGGAGAGGGTCAGACTGGAGAGGAGTTAAAAGTACCACATCTTTGAAAACAAGACTTTGAAGTGTTTTCTCTAAACTTTTCAAAGACAGAGAGACTGAAAAAAGAGCAAGAGCTAACTAGCGGATAAGTACTAGGAGGATAAACCAGCTAGAAGATAAAACTCTCTCTTTGTAGCAACAGTGTGTAAGCCCTTTAAAATGTAGCTGATTAGATAGGAGGCACAACAATTGAAGTGTTAGGTATACAGCATAAACCACTGACCAAGCACAACTCCAGGGTGCTGGTAACACAAAATTATGGCTTCTATGTGTTCTATACTTGCAGAATTATTAACAAAATGTTTGAGAATAGTTATTAATACAACACTATCCATGTGCTTTCTAAGTTATTTCAACAGGGATCAACTTATCAGCTACTGAAATGCAGCCATTTTTACAATGAAATCCAGTAACTCTTCTGTAATGCACAGCTAGAAACATAAACGATATAGCCAATTGAAACTGCAAGGGAATTTAGTCAAAGGGAATGCAGTTCTTCATGGGACTGAGACAAACAGCCAAGAAAATCTAAGGCCCTGCTCAGCAATAACTGAACTCAATAGCCATCATCAGGGTTTATTTTAAAGAAAAGTTGTTAGAACTAAAAGTAAAGAATAATAGCATAAACCAAGAAAAAACTTAAATATTTTCAAGTCTAAAGTTTAAGCATGCTTTAAGAGCTGAAGAATGAAACTTGATTTCCTAGTTATAATTTATTTAGCTATGTTCCAATCTACCTGTTTGCATTTTCTGTCCTGAATTGAAGGGGGAAAAAATGCCTGAAACTAATCCTTTTTCACTCATGTCTGAGAAGTCATTGACACAGGCTTGAAGTACGTGTGTTAAGAAATTACTAGTTGGATTGCTATATGACATAAAGATAGATTTTGCCTGAATATGTCTTACATTTCTCTTCTCCTTTTAGCCTTCTAATTTCATCCATACTGACTTGCTCTCCTGAGTTGCCTTTTGGAGTTCAGCATCTCAAGTCTCCTTTTCATGTTTACTGAGATATTCTGTGATACCTGTAACTGGAGTCAACATATTTCATTAATTTATCCTCATTTTTCTCTGAAAAAACTCACACTGTTTTTTTGCAAAAACTCAAGTTAGATTTTCTGCCTGTGTTTTAACACACAAACTTGTGCAGATGCTTCATGGGTTTCAACTCTGGGTCTTCTTCTGTGAAACATAGATTGCCTGGACACTAAAAACTAATTTATTTGAAACTATCTTAATGATTTGACTTATATGATGGGCTTGATATTTGCAAGAAGTAAAGTATCAAGATGATGTGTGCATTATTGAAAACTTTCTGTCAAGACCGTATTTTTCTGGTTTACATGCCAGTGTTTCAAATAGTGCTTTGACAGCTTTGTGGAGATGGAAGAACTTGAGAAAACTGCGAAAAATAATCTGATGTATTTATTGTGAACAGGTTTCAACAATACCAACAATCAGGAAAGGATAAGAGAAAAGCTCAGCATGGGGTTTGGTGAGATAATAAGGTTTTTGATCTTTGAAAAAATAGAACAGATTATCAAAGAGAAAGGAGTTGAGGATATGTCACAGAAAGAAAAGTTACAGTAAAATGTGTGCTCTTCAATTTTCTATGCCTAAAATGAAATGAACTGTTTTGCCAGAGTAATTTTTTTCTTTCCTCATTAATACTGTCCCTGTTTTGAAAAGAGAAGGGTAAACAGTTTGTCTGTGTAATCTCATAGATCTGATAGACTCTTATTGTTTCTTACTAGTTGCTTAAATAAGTTTCTTGGACTACAGTTATTGAAGAATGACTTAAAAAAAAAGCACTGTAATTCAATATAGGTTCAACAGACTCAGAATTCAATTAAACAAATGTTCTTTCTAGCATCCCTTCATGGACTCAGTATCTTTTTTTTAGCTATACAGTCTGGGAAATTCAAAGAAGATAAAGAAATGTCATATAGGTGACATCTGACTAAATTAGGAGTAATAGTTGTTTGTGATTTTGGTACATTACAGTTCTTGGATAAGTATCTCTATGAAATAAAGTTAATTACAGAAAGACAAGTCCCAGTAATAACCACAAACAAGATACTGATAATAATGTGTAATTGATTGCGTGTTCATGTTTCTTTTCTGAAGAAATTATACTGATTTTTAGAGAAATTTATCTTTCTTTTGATTGACAACATTCTTTCTCTTATTTTTTGGTAATATTTATTAGTGTTTTTTCTCTTCAATTTTATTGAGAAAAAATCACATAGATAATTCAATCCATTGTTTTCAGAATGAGGAACTTCGTCTAAATGTGAATTATGTGAAAAAGCTCTGAAACCTGGGCATTGATGTTGACAATAAGTATTAGATATATCTTCTTCTTAATTATTTCTTTAATATATCTTATAGTATAAAGTCAGGTTATTATGTAGCAGAACTTGTGCAAGATTCTCCCCATAGTAGCTGAATAAGTCTGTACTTGCCACTGTATCTTCAGTTGAATTAAACTCTGTTGTGTATAGAGGGATTGATACAAATATCATCTACCTTGTACTCTCAAATCATGTTTCTTCCCTCTTGTTTCCTGGTGCCTGTATTTATTTCTCCAAACCACTTGATTTTTTCCTGACATTGTCATGGGAGAGTCAAAGTATGCACTCAGTTACACAAAATTATTGTTGAGTTTCATTAAAATCAGCTGCTGCAAGTCATACCTCAGATCCAGATTGTGTTGAGAACAATTTCCTTTGGTGAAAACCAAACAAATAATAATAAGAAAAATAAAATCTAGACTTCAAATATTCTTCTAACCTAACTTTAGATATCTACACTAAAGATATACAAGGTTGTTGTAGGTGTTGCTCTGTGGATGTGAATAATGTACCTGTCAGGAAGCCCACAGGAAACATCATAGCCCTCTATGTTTTCTCTATAGATGTTTTAAGACAAGCAGGCAAGGTATATCTCAGGTTTTGTTTAAAAGGCATCTTTTTCTCTACAAAACACTTTTAAATTCTTAGTCATGTATCAACAGATGTGAGTTGAAATTTTTCAGTGTCGGCAAGAATTTTTGCTGTGAATCTTTGAGCTGATCCACTGTTAAATTAAGCGAATATAATCTGTAAATTTTATTACCTTGGTATTACTACATTTATGAGGTTTCCATGCATAATTAAACTCTGTGGAAGCCATTCTTTTTTAATATTTCAAGACTTTGCCACAAATTTGAGCCCTTAATTTTGCAGATTATTTTTCTCCGTTATGCCCATAATATCAACACTATTTGGCTCCCTCTGTAGCTCTTTATATAATAGATGTTATCAGAGTTAAGAGAAAGCAGATATATTTGATGATAGTCTTCATATTAGGACAAATGCCGGGTCCTTCACTTGGGGCACAACAACCCTAAGCAGAGTAACAGATTAGAAGTCAGTCTAGAAAGCTGCCTGGAGGAGAAGGACCTGGGGGTGTTGGTTGATGGCCAACTGAACATGAGCCAGCAGTGGCCCAGGTGGCCAAGAAGGCCAATGGCATCTTGGCCTGTATCAGAAACAACATGACCAGCAGGTCCAGGGAGGATATTCTCCCTCTGTACTCGCCACTGGTGAGACCACTCCTCGAATACTGTGTTCAGTATTACTGAGCCCCTCACCCTAAGAAGTATGTTGAAGCTCTGGAGTGAATCCAGAGAAGAGCAACAAAGCTGGTGATGGGGCTGGAGAACAAGTCTTAAAAGGAGCAGCTGAGAGAGCTGGGGTTGTTTAGTTTGAAGAAGAGGAGGCTGGGGGGAGACCTTATTGCTGTCTATAACTACCTGAAAGGAGGTTGTAGAGAGGAGGGTGCTGGCCTCTTCTCCCAAGTGACAGGGGACAGGACAAGAGGGAATGGCCTCAAGCTCCACCAGGGGAGGTTTAGACTGGACATTAGGAAACTGTTTTTCACGGAAAGGGTCATTGGGCACTGGAACAGTCTGCCCAGGGAGGTGGTTGAGTCACCTTCCCTGGAGGTGTTTAAGGCACAGGTGGACGAGGTGCTGAGGGGCATGGTTTAGTGTTTGATAGGTATGGTTGGAGTCGATGATCCGGTGGGTCCCTTCCAACATGGTTATTCTATGATTCTGTGATTCTGTGAGATCTTTCTATAAATACATTAACAATAAAAGGAGGACCAGGGAGAATAACAACTGTGGGAAAGGATGAGGACAAGATTGAGGTTCTTAATGCATTCTTTGCCTCAGTCTTCAGTAGTAACAAAAGTTGTTCCCTCTGTCTACAAACCCAGGAGTCAGAGGAGCAGAAAAAAGCTCCTGTGATCCATGAGGAGGTGGTTAGAGAATTTCTTGCCTAGCTAGACACCCACAAGTCTATGAGGCTGGATGGGATTCACCCAAGAGTGTTGAAGAAGCTGGCAGATGTGCTGACCAAACCGCTTTCCATCATCTTCCAGTGGTCCTGGAAGACTGGGGAAGTTCCACTGACTGGAGGCTGGCTGATGTTGTGCCCATCTACAGGAAGGGTCACAGGGAGGATCTAGGCAAAGACAGACCTGTCAGTCTGACCTCAGTGCCAGGGAAAGTCATGGAACAAGTGATCTTGAGTGCTATCATGAAGCATATGCAAGAGAACTGGGTGATCAGGCTCAGTCAACACAGGTTTACAAAAGACAGGTCTTGCCAAGCTAACCTGATCAGCTTCTATGATAAAGTGACTTGACTACTGGATGAGGGAAAGGCTGTAGATGTGGTCTTTCTGGACCTCAGTAAAGTCTTTGACACAGTTTCTCACAGCATTCTGCTTAGGAAACTCTCAGCCTCTGGCCTGGACAGGCATACGCTCTCCTGGGTGGAAAACTGGTTGGATGGCCGGGCCCAGAGAATGGTGGTAAATGGCGTTAACTCCAGCTGGAGGCCAGTTACAAGTGGGGTTCCCCAGGGCTCAGTGCTGGGTCCAGCCCTGTTCAATATCCTTATCAATTTCCTGGATGAAGGCATCGAGTGCACCCTTAGCAAGTTTGCAGATGACACTAAGCTGGGTGGAAGTGTCTATCTGCTGGAAGGCAGAGAGGCTCTTCAAAGATATCTGAGCAGAGTCCAATGGCATGGGGTTTAACAAGGCCAAGTGCCGGGTCCTGCACTTGGGGCACAATAACCACATGTAGTGCTACAGACTAGGAGAAGTCTGACTGGACAGCTGCCTGGAGGAGAGGGACCTGGGGGTGCTGGTTGACAGCCGACTGAACATGAGCCAGCAGTGTGCCCAGGTGACCAAGAAGGCCAATGGCATCTTAGTTTGTATCAGAAATGGTGTGCCCAGCAGGTCCAGGGAGGTTATTCTCTCTCTCTTCTTGGCACTGGTGTGACCTCTCCTTGAATCCTGTGTTCAGTTCTGGGCCCCTCACCACAAGAAGGATATTGAGGCTCTGGAGCGAGTCCAGAGAAGAATGACAAAGCTGGTAAAGGAGCTGGAGAACAAGTCTTAGGAGGAGTGGCTGAGAGAGCTCGGGTTGTTTATCCTGGAGAAGAGGAGGCTGAGGGGAGACCTCATTACTCTCTACAACTACCTGAAAGAAGGTTGTGGAGAGGAGGGAGTTGGCCTCTTCTGCTAGGGAGGTGGTTGAGTCACCTTCCCTGGAGGTTTTTAAGGCACCGATGGACGAGGTGCTGAGGGGCATAGTTTAGTGATTAATATGAATGGTTGGACTTGATGATCCAGTGAGTCTTTTCCAACCTAGTGATTCTATGTTCTATATTCAGCTATATTCTTATCCTAGGAACATTAACAACTGTTGCAATTTCATATGACAGAAAGATATTCCAAAATGTGGCTTGGCTTTATGAAAAGACCTGATCTGTCAAATTTAAGATCTACCAAATACCTGCCTTTGAATTTCATTCCTGCTATTGACTGAGAATTTATTTGAGTTACTTTTCTACTAGGATCTTCAGAATATGTTTTCTGTGTAGAGTCTACTGGTGCTAAATTCAGCTTATTCTCCTTCATGATTTATATACATTGTTTATTACAGCAGTGTGATTTCTTCTTAGCTTTTGAAATCAAGGAAAAATTTCAAGATTATTGCATATTTACATCTATTGCCATTTATCTTTTACACTGTGCTTTCACACTAGAAGGCACACTTGCTTTTCAACATTTTATCTTCTTTTTTATTCTTTGCCTCTCCCCATAATTATTTTTCTTATTTTTCTATTCTAGTATTCTTCTTTGTCTAACTCCTTTTATTTGGCTTGAAGTACTGAAGTCTGAATTCCATTATACAGCTCATTCTTGTTCCATTCTAATCCTTGCCTCTGTCCCTCACAGATACTCAGTTCATTTGAGATTTCTTTCTTGGATTTATTTTTGGTTTGGCAAAGTTAAGATTGTGGCTGTTCTTTATATGACTGTTCAATGTGCTTTTCCATTTGTTTGAATATAATCTATTTGATTTTCTGATTCACCATCTGTGTTTGTTAGGTAACATGAAGTTGGAAAGAACTAGGCTACTCACTAAACACAAATGAATGAGTTTCTCATCACTTTGATGACAAAATCCTTTCACTGCTTTCCTGCTGTTCTATCCAATTCTCTGTAGCATCCTAAACTGGCACTTAGAACAAGTAAACTGCATTTTCATATCCCTTCAAACAAACAATGTGGGAAAACATGGAAGACATCTTAATTCCTTCTGGTTATATTTCTCTGTAAGAGAACAGCGTGGCTCATTGACATCCTTTGCAATCTGCCTTTGAGTTTGTAATATGTATTGTACTTGTTGAAAAAGACTGGTGAGAAGCCAGCCAAGTGGCACTGCGAATGCAATTGTCTTGAATATCTTTTTGACACTGAGGCGTATGTAGATAAAATGGAGACACCTGAAATATATTCTGTCTATATGACCCATTCATTATCACTGATGACCTGGATTCCTATGTATAACCCACTTAAACATAGATAATTCAATGCAGTTTCCTACCGTTAACATCAATATTTTGAGGAACCTGATTTTTAGAAGGTTTTTTGTTCACTTGTTTTTCTTTTGGGGTTTTGTTTGTTTGGTTTGGTTTTTGATTCTGGAGCTTTAGTACAGGGTAGGGACTCATTAGGGTCTTGTGAGTGGTCCTACTACTAGAATGGTAATTTATTCCCTCACATGTAACTAGCAAAATTTTTTATGAGCAAAGCCTTGACTTCACATTTATATGCATTTATATTTTCCAAGCTTAAGAAAGCAGTTATACAAAGTAATCTTATCAGCAGAACAATTATTTTATAATATTATTGCACATTGTTGAAGAATAGTTAAGCATTTAAAATATTTTAAAACAAGTTTCAACAACATTGCTCATGAGCTCATCCCAAAGAAATTAAATTTTTTTGCTACTTGCAAATATCTTATTTCTACTTCAGAGAAAAAACATTTCAAAGTCCACTGACATTTAAACTCAATCCAAGGGGGATAGTATCAGACTAGCCTATGACAAGCTGCAGGAGGACACTCTATAGTTAAAGGGATGGGATGCTAGTATGGGCCCTCCATCTGTTGCCGTGGGACATGCTGGGGACGCTGCAGTGCTGCTAAATTCTTGTGAAAATGAGCTGGGGGCCCCTGAGATAGTAAGAGGCAACAAGGAAACTTCCATGGAACACCTTAAGGGAAATAAGAGATGTTCTGCTAAGAAGGCAATACAGGCAACAGCCCAAATGAAATATCTCTATGCTAATGCACACAGTTAAGTAACAATCAGGAGGAGCTGGAAGCTACCATGATGCTATAAAGCTCTGACCTGACTGATGTTACTGAAGCTTGCTAGGATGAATCCAGTGACTGGAATGGGGCTATTAATAGCTACAGGCTGTTCAGAAGAGACAAGCTGGGAATAAGGGAGGGAGGTGTTGCTTTCTTTATCAGAAAATGGATGCAATGTGAATAACTGCATTTTAAGATTAGCCAGGAACAGGCCAAAAGCTTATGGGTGAGAAAAAGAGACTGAGGCAACAAAAGGAACCTTGTGCTCGGTGTGTACTACAGGCCACCTGATCAAGGGGGAACTACCGTTTAAGTTTTCTTCCTTCATGTACAGGAGGCTGCAGACTCGCATCTCATCTCATCCCACTGCGGGATTTCAGCTGCCCTAACATCTGTTGGAAAAGGAGCACAGAAAGATTTAGGCAATCCAGGAGACCCTGGTGTCCCTCTCCGTGGTAGTAGGGTTGTGATTAGATGATCTTTAAGGTGCCTTCCAACTCAAACCATCCTTGATTCTATTACTCTCTGATTTCTTTCATACTGTAATAGTTTTCTCAGAACTGTAGTCGCTTTCAACTTAAGTTGAATGTCAGTGAGATTGTAGGTAAGAAATCCCCTGTTGAATTCTAATGGACATGCTTTAAGACTCCTCTATACTTCCTTCAGGAAAGCGTATTTAATGATGTTGCCTTGTCTTCCCTGGCCCTGCCTTCTTGTTACATAGTCTTTTCAGTTGAAAAGGAGTGGTCCCAGGAATCCCTTCAAAACAAGTTGCACTGTGGCAAGCACTAAAATAAAGCTTTGGAAATTTCTTAAAAGCTATTTCAGCATCTGAGCAAAAGTCAAAGTAATTGTCCATGGTGTCCATGGAGACACAGAAAATCACCTCAAGCTATGATGGCCTCTAGTTCAAGTTAATTAAGCGTGAGAAAGAGAAGTGGATTTTTGTACCCTTTGCCATAGGATGTTTTTTTTTGTGCTTCTTCATTTTTAAGATGTGTTAAATTAAGGTAGGAAACATTCAGCATGTAATATCACACCCTTTTCATTGAATTAACTAAGATAAGTTACTAATGAAAAGGTGCAAAGAACCAGTTAAGTGGATATTAGGAAAGAAAATAGAGGGAAGTCATAAGCTGGTCAGGAATTTTAAGCATCATATCAACAGCCACAAGGAGTCAAAATTAAGGGGTGAAAGGAACACTGAACAAATGTTTTTAATTAGACTTTAACAGAAATTCTATCAGTTACACATTACTAGCTCTATTATGCTGCAGAAACACAGGAGGGGAATATGAACTGCCTTATTTATTATAAACCAAACCACAGTACCTCTAGGGTGTATATCATCCAAAAATTTTTATTTTGCTACTCATTGCCTCATTTCCTGAATGTCAGGACCTTGTTGCCTTACAATCTGGACTGGTATAAAAGATCTTGCTTTTACAATAATATAAGTCAGTCATGCTTAGGGTTATTGACCTGGCTCCATGCGAATCCTCATTTCATCTGAAGGATTCAGATCCTACACAAACAAAGCTGGTAACTTCAACAGGGAGAGGACAGGACTTTAAGAAAATAACCCTCTCCAAAGGTCATTGACTCTTTTACGTGACAAAATTGCCTTTAAGAGACATAATATCAAACCTTGAAAGCTACACTTAAAGGTAAGTGTCTTTTTTGAAAAGTTACTTCCTTCAGAATATGACTGTGCTAATTTTGTGTGAGTATTCTTCAGTTTCCTCAAAATACTACTAAAATAAAATTCTAATTACAATCTCTACTCAAATTCCACTTTGTATTGTATGACAGTTCCAGCTACTGCAGCCCTGAAGCCCAGTACTTAATGAAAGTATTATAGGAATAATAAAGAAAGATTTGTATTTCCTCCTGGGGGCATTACTTTTCCCGCAATCACTAAAAAATGAGAATTTAAAGTATATATCTCAAGCATATTTTCAGGTTCTGTTTTTCACACTACTACTTATGTGATAAAAAAATACAGAGTACTTTGTCTACATAATGGAGAAAAACAATATTTGTAATGGGGACTCTGTGTTTAAATATTTTTTCTGTCCTATTAGCCTACTTGTAAGACATTTGCTATTTCTTTAGCCTTTTGTGGGTGTTAGACATGCATAGTATGTCCATGCTTCTGTGCAGAGAAGCACCTTTTCCTTTTCTATTTACAGGGAAAATAAATCCTTCCCGAGCTATAATAACAACAAAATGAAAAAAAAATCAAGTAGAAAAAATTATTTTAAGTAATAGAATTCAGCTACCTGAATAAGTAAAAAAGTGAGACAATGTTAAATATTTTGTGAAACTGAATAAATTTGCCATATTTGTTTTAAATTTGTATGCATCCTATTTAATCAGCTTTGTGAGCTGAATATATACTGAATGAACATTAAATTTTAAATATAAAACCAATCAAAAGCAGCTCAGGTAGACTTAGCCTCTTAAATCATTTAGTTCTAAAAATGTGTCTGAGGAAGCGAATAGGTATCTATTTCTCGTATAATTCATATAACCTCAGCAGGCTCATCCTTTCTCTTTAATTTAATTCACCCACAAAAAGTTATACACTCACACAGACAATATCTCGAATAAATATTTATGTTTAAGGCTTGTTTTTAACTTTAGTAGTTACTACTTATTATTGTTTCCACTAATCACATGGTTTTATTCTAAGGCAGATTGACAAAAGTAACCACTATTGTTGATCCTACTGAGATCTAAATTTCTCAAGATATGGAAGTGACTTATGACAAAGCATCAGGTAAACATGACATGAGAATTTTATAACATTTTGAATCTTTCTCAGAATACAAGTCCTTGTAGAGCAGACTGAATAAAGAAATAAATGAAGATTATCTAGGTTCACTAACAAAGTGAAGATTTTTTAAGCTTTTTCCTTCAATCACAGAAAAAAGAATTTTTGCATGGTTGAGCCAAGCAAAGAGTAAAGAGTATAGCCAGAGCCCTGTCTGACTCACTTAATTGCCTCTGTGCCAAAGTTTCAGTGAAGGACTTTGACAATGCTGTCTATCTCTTGTGTTAATAGTTCAGGTTCTATGACACATACAGGATAAAGAACTTCCCACATGTGTATAAAATTTGCCATCTAAAGTATCTAAGAGTGTAATACTAAAAAAAATTTTCTGTGAGCGTTGTTGCAGGTAAGATTTGGCTTCTGGAATGATTTATGATAGGTGACAGAACAAAAACGGGATAAAGACGATGAACTGTCCACACACACATAATCACACACAGAATAATCAGGTTGGAAGAGACCCACCAGATTGTCAAGTCCAACCATTCCCACCAATCCCTAAATCATGCCCCTAAGTACCTCATCCACCTTCACCTTAAACACCTCGAAGGACGGTGACTCAACCACCTCCCTGGGCAGACTATTCCAATGCCTAACCATCCTCTCCGTGAAGAATTTTTTCCTTACCTCAAGCCTAAATCTCCCCTGGCGGAGCTTGAGGCCATTCCCTCTTGTCCTGTCCCCTGTCACTTGGGAGAAGAGGTCAGCACCCTCCTCTCCACAACCTCCCTTCAGGTAGTTGTAGAGAGTAACAAGGTCTTCCCTCAGCCTCCTCTTCTCCAGGATAAACAAACCCAGCTCTCTCAGCCGCTCCTCGTAAGGCCTGTTCTCCAGCCCCTTCACCAGCTTTGTTGCTCTTCTCTGGACTCGCTCCAGAGCCTCAACATCCTTCTTGTGGTGAGGGGCCCAGAACTGAACACAGTACTCGAGGAGCGGTCTCACCAGTGCCAAGTACAGGGGGAGAATAACCTCCCTGGACCTGCTGGTCACACCATTTCTGATACAGGCTAAGATGCCACTGGCCTTCTTGGCCACCTGGGCACACTGCTGGCTCATGTTCAGTCGGTTGTCAACCAGCACCCCCAGGTCCTTCTCCTCTTGGCAGCTTTCCAGCCAGGCTTCTCCTAGTCTGTAGCTCTGCTTAGGGTTGTTGTGCCCCAAGTGCAGGACCCGGCATTTGGCCTTGTTAAACCTCATGCCGTTGGTCTCAGCCCAGCAGTCCAGCCTGTTCAGATCCCTTTGCAGAGCCTCCCGACCCTCCAGCAGATCCACACTTCCATCCAGCTTGGTGTCATCTGCAAACTTGCTAAGGGAGCACTCGATGCCTTCGACATTAAACAGGACTGGACTCAGGACTGAGCCCTGGGGAACCCCACTTGTCACTGGCCTCCAGCTGGATTTAACTCCATTTACCACCACCCTCTGGGCCCGGTCATTCAACCAGTTTTTCACCCAGGAGATTGTGCGCCTGTCCAGGCCAGAGGCCGACAGTTTCCGAAGCAGAATATCCAAAGCTGTATACTATAATTATTTAAATTATTTAAAGCTTATAAAGCTGTATACTATAATTATATAGTCCAAAGCTGTATACTATAATTATTTAAATAATTAGATGTAAAAAGAACTCCACAAATCTTTTAGATGACAAAAAATAGATTTTTTTATAGTTCAGAGCTGAATGAGCATAGCATAGCTACAAAAGCAAGAGACTATGTAAGAATATGAGGCCTTGGGGAGCAAAGAAGAAGATGATACCTGAACAATAAGGGCCTGATTCAATCCACTGAAATTAAAGGAGGCTTCAAACTAAGGTCTAAGAGAATAAAACCTAATATCTTATTAAAAAATCCATAGTTTATATTCCACAATGTATTTTGCTATCATATATTTTGTATCTTAACAATAAGCTATCAATTCTCATCCTCACTATTATTAATTGAAAAACTTATTAATTTTAAAAAGTGTCACAGTCAAGAAAATACTAAGGAAAAGAATGCGGTACTCTGCATTAAATCAGGCTGTTGCTGGAATTCAGATCTGTGTACTTATTCTGTAAGACTGGAATTCTTTTCATTCCCACTGTTTTATTGGCTGTATGGTTCTGACAACAGTAGGTAAAGTACTCAAAGGTTCTAGGTGGTATTATACAGATGTACAATTCCTATGGGGAAAAAAAGAGACTGTAGTAAAAGAAGGAAAAAAATCTATTTTTATAGAATATACAGCTTTTTTTGATATATAATAAAGTAAGAGGGAGAACAATTCTTTTTTTAGTTCCCACAGACAGTGGCAAGTCTTTGATTCCTACGTTTCTCAAACTAAAGGAATTGCCCTAATGCTATGCTTTTGTGGTAGGGTTTGGAAAGGACACATCTCACAGGATAGATCTCTTTACTAGGTGAAACCAAGATGGGGACTTTTTTCATTGCAGTGGAGTCCCCGAATTTTGGAAAAAAAGATTGATGAAAATTTCCTGGAAAAAGCTGTGAAGCCACCTTAACAGAAATGTCACCTAAACACAGGGAAAATGTCTATATGAATTTCCTCATATTTATCATTAAGGGCTTTGACTGCTATTACCTTACTGGTTCATTAAAGGTATGTATTTCCTGTTCTTGTGGAAAGTTACTCCTCCGAATATATAACATGTTAATGTTATTTATTTATAGCAAAATGTAGAAAACAGAAACAGTTGAAGTCATAATAGATATAATCGAAGTAGACTATGAGGCTGTGAGGGAATCTGTACAGAGAACATTCACAGAATCACAGAATGATAGAATCACGGAGTTGTTTAGGTTGGAAAAGACCCTTAAGGTAATGGTGCCCAACTGTAAACTCAGCATTGCCAAGCCCAGCACTCAGCCATGTCCCCAACTGCCACAGCTACATGTTTTTAAATACCACCAAGTATAGTGACTCAACCATTTCACCGGGCAGCCAGTTCCAAAGCTTGACAACCCTTTCAGTGAAGTAATCTTTCCTAATACCCAGCCTAAACCTTCCCTGGTGCATCTTGAGGCCATTTCCTCTTGTGCTGTCACGTGCTACTTGGGAGAAGAGAACAATGTTCCCCTCCTTACAACCTCCTTTCAGATAGCTGGAGAGAGCAATAAATTCTCTCCTAAGCCTCCTCTTCTCCAGACCTTACTATCTCAGCACCCTCAGCCCCTCCTTGTAAGGCTTGTGCTTCAGACCCTTCACCAACTTCGTTGTCCTTCTTTGCACACACTGCAGCAGCGAAATGTCTTTCTTGTAGTGAAGAACTCCAAACTGGACACAGAATTCAAGGTGCAGCCTTGCCAGCACTGAGTACAGGGGGATAACCACTTCCCTGGTCCTGCTGGCCACACATTCAGTAAAATTAATGGCTTATTAAAATATTTCAAAGTGATTGTATATAAAAATCATATTATTATATAATGATTTTCAGATCCAAATAAAAATTATAGATTTTAAAAGCTGAACCCTGGAGTAGAGTGGGCCAGTAGCCTCACTACACTATTAGTATTGAATACTGTAAAAATAATACAAGCCATCGCATTAAAGTCAAATCTTTTTGTTTAACGAGCTTGTGCTTCTCTATGCACAGACTGTGTACGTCCTTGCTACTCAGATACTGAACCTAGTGCTGAATGGACAGTGTTTTTAACACAACATTTTATGGATGAAATTTTGTCCTATCATGAACATCTAAAACAATTTGCTAAAGTTGGGATACAAAATAAATAAGCTACTTAAGCTTATTTCACTACTTATTAAAGCTGGCCAGAAATGAAATGCCAGTTCAGACATCATTCTAATATCTTCATTTGACCTCTGCTGACTAACTACAACACATTGCATTAATCTGTATATAACTTAATTTGGTCATATACTTCTCAGAAATTTATTATAAAAGCTACAGGACTAAATTTCTATGGAGAATGTAAAATTTTGGGGTTTGAGTGAATATTATAAAGAGTGTAAATGTTTAGCAGAATATCACTGTTTAATTGGTACCAATACTCATCACTAAAATTCAGCATTTAATTCCTAGCCTATCCTAGACTTTTTTATGTAAGACTATCTTTATATTAGACATTTCTTTAATATGATACATTCTAGAGTGAAAATATGATCTTTCATCTTATAAAGAAAGCTCAAGGAAATCTTAAGACATATCATAAGTGATTTCCACAAGTAAATCCTCGTAAATTCCATGTTTTCACCATTTTATCCTTAAAATTTTAGCCTACCTAACTTCATACCATACAGCTGAAGAATTTCTGGACCAGCTGAAGTTGATACTCAGCTAAACTTCACAAAGAAAATAACATGAACAAACAGAGAGCAAAAGCTGAACATTTCTGACAGGTAGCTGTTGTCCACACCCAGCAGTGGTCCATAGAAATTCAATGTAACAACCCACCAGACTATTGCTTTCTTAGAAATATATATTTATTCTGAAAATTTAACAAGTTGCTATTCAAATCAGCTAACATTTCTTGCAGCACTAAGTCAACATGGTTGCCAGCACAGGTGTATCTAACATCCCAAGAGGACAGTAGTTTAAATATTAATCTACTTGAACTAAACATAACTGGTATATGGTCTGTCTGCTGCATGTATCTATTCAATAAGTGAGAGCAAGACATTAGGTACTAATGAATAGTGACAATATGATGAACATCAAGGTCAAATTTTCTGAGAGGGTAAAAAAAGCAAGAGCTGAAATATCATTCTGAAGTCAGTGGTGCCTAGAAGCATAAGTCACTTAAAAAAAAAAATCATCATCTCAAACCATGTGACAATTTTATTTTTAGTCCGTCTAAGGTAGAATTATAGATACAGAAGTGACTTTAAAGGTCACTTATCTCATTCTGCTGCCTTAAAGTCAACTGTGTTTATGACAATCCTGATGTTTTGCTTTATATTGAGCATCTAGTGACAGAAATTCCATAATTACTAGTATGTTACAAAAACTTTTGGCAATTTTATCCTTAAATGTTTCTCCCTCTCAAATAATGTATCTATGTCTATCATCCCAGTTTCACTAGTCTTGCAAACTGTCCCTAATACTTTCAAGATTACTAGACTTTTTGTAAAGAGTAAATACCCTGCAAAAACAGTATTTATGAAACTATGCATTTAAATTAATATTTAAAGTATATGTCTTTAACTAGGTTGCATGCTTTCATTGAAAAATTTCTTTTTCCCTGTTCCTTTCCATGAATAATCATAATTTTAATAACTAAAGGCCTAACTGGGCCTTGAATCTGGATCTACAATAAAATAGACGAAAGTGCTCGTTAGGCATGTGTCAGACTATTCCTCTCTTCAGCACAAGAAATGGATCTGAAAAATTTGGAGTACAAACAATATATTCTATTGAAAAATATTTTATAAATTATTTAAGAATGAGTCTTAATGAAATTTTGACAGTCAAAGATATTGATAGATATAGGGCATCTAAACATCCGTTGGAAATGTTAGAGGTTGGCTGTCAGATCTATTTGAAAGTCCTAAGAGGGAAATACTTCAAAACTACTAATAAACTTCTTGTTATCCAAATTCTTCATGTTTATATTATTTTCAGAGCCAGGGCTAACCCGATTGCAAACACAAATCATATTTCAAAGTTTCAAGACCATTCAAATGTCGGTATAGTAGTCTGCTGGTCTTTGTTTAAACTATTATGACCTAACATTGTTAACAAAGTGAGGAATCAGAGATTAGCACTGATTTCTTGCAATAAAGGTTGAAATGGAATCCTGAGAGAGAAAATAAAATTAAAACAAGAAAAAAAGAAATTTTGTAAGCATATGTGGAAAAAATTATAATTTTATTTATACTTTCTGACAGAATCCACATTGATGCAGAACTCTATATGCAAAATATGCTGACTTTTTTAACAAAAGTTTGGAGATATGTCACATACATAAATTTTCAGCTATCATCAGTCAGTGCAAACAAATTAATCTCAGAAAAAAAAATGGGA
Source organism: Clamator glandarius (assembly GCA_033459285.1). Taxonomy (NCBI): domain Eukaryota; kingdom Metazoa; phylum Chordata; class Aves; order Cuculiformes; family Cuculidae; genus Clamator; species Clamator glandarius. The sequence goes on from JAUNZM010001015.1 coordinate 50,415, forward strand.
ATATCTGGAATAATATGTTACTTTACTGTGACAATTGATTGTCAGCTACTTTTACTGATAATGCAAATATTTCTTCTCTTGTAAAGGGGCTTTCTTTTCCCCTCAGAGTTCAATCCCACTAGAAATAAACTTCCCTAGAGGTCATTGAGACAGAACTTTATCATTCACACATTAAAATAATCTAATATAATAGTAAAGATAATGTTAAGCTTGCTTTAATATTTGGGAAACAGCTAGATTTAAGCTAGAAAAGAACTATTAAACTCTTCTATTGCTCTAACTAGTATATCCAGTTGGGTTTTCTTCAGTATATTAAGCAACTTGCAGTTGTGCAGGATCAGGTTTCACTCATATTAGACATGAATTTTTACTATTGCTTTGGGTAGAAGTGCAAATCAAGTAATATATGATAAGTGAGCAAAACACTTGCAAATCTCATTCTCACAAACGTGGCAACAATTGCAAGGTTATACTGAAGTACTTTACAGTCAGTGTATTTTTATTTGCAGAGGTCAAGTGAGGCAAACATTCTGTGTTTTAGGAACATAGCTAGCTCCTTTCTCCCACTTCCAAAGAGTGCAAAACAGATTCCAATGCATCGCCTTGGTAACCATATACAAGTTATCAAAGTTATTAATATTCTGAATTGACACAGAATCTTTCAATCACATACAATGATGAGAGCATTTCACCTAAGAGTCCTTTTAAGTGCAACAGTAACATTTTTAAGAATAATGAACAGTAACATCACAGACAAATAAATTAAATAGCTTGCATACTGAAGATGATAATCTGAAGAAAAAAGCAGAAGATAAAAATCAGAAATCTAAAAATTTCTTCTTTCATTGTTTCATTGATTACTGAATGAAGAAACTAAAATAATTTGAATGTATATTTACTTTCTACCTACGTTATATAAATGATACACAACTCAGAAAGCTCACAACTTGGAAAGAGAGAGAAAAAGTAATTTCATTCTATTGGCTCATTGTGTAGTAAATCATATGTAGTGTGCCATTTCAACCCGAGGAACACAGACTGCACGTTGTTAGGAATACACTGCATGGTGTCACAGAGAGTCTGCACTTCAGCATTCATGTACATGTCACGCAGTACTTGAGTTGCAGTTTGTTTGCTATAGGCCAGTAATCCTAGATCTGGAACAGAAGTCTTGTTGCCAGAATAAAAACAAAAGGAGATATAAAAGTTCCAGAACATTTGCAAAATAAGCATATCAATCTTATTTAAGCAAAAAGTTATTGAAGGTCATATGTTTCAGTACTTAATCCTTTGCATGTATTTGTGATGTCATATATGTCTGTATGAATGAACACACTTGACTACAAGAAATGCAGCTATGATTCGATAACTACAGTGCTATTAGGCATAAATTAAGTGTATAAACCATAACAAGTCATCTTATCATGCTATCCATGTTAAGGAAGTGTTTTATAATACTCCCTATATGCATTCATGTCCACAAACAAATCAGAGTATGTCTATAAGTGAAAACACAGTGTAAATAATAATGAACTTTATCTGAAGTACTAAAAAGGCAGAAAATCAAACCATATTTTCTGACTATCCTTTAAAGGCTTACTGGTAAGAGTTTGGTTCTCATGATTTCAGAGCAGAGTGAGGCAATCATCTAATTTTATCTCAGATACAATGCAGGTCATGGAACAGTGAACATCACTCAGTGAAACTTGCATCAGCTTCATATTTTCTGTTTGAGTAACAACATCCCTAAATTTGGTTTAAGGTTTTGAATGATGTATCCTATGTGTATATTTTTGTATAGTTTACCAGCCTAACTAAAATGAGAAATTTATTTCTAGGATGAATTAGTAACCTCCAATTAAAACCATGTTTCTGAAAGAAAATAATATAAAAACATTTGAAGAACAATCTTTTCTTCAAAGAAAGTTAACTCTTGGGCCTTAATTTGATTTACCATGACTGGAAAGATTAACAAGCAGAATTTAACAAAGATAGATGCTGTTTAATAGCATGATTTATAAGGACAGGTAAGGGTTATTCAAAAAGACTATCACTATTTCATTGAAGATAGTTTTCTTGGCTTCCTGCAACATCTGTGGAAGGATGGATTCCACTAGGGATTTGATGATTGTGGATTATCCTTGCAGGCAATATAAGAAAAACATTATCTCACTCTTCTCCTTGGCTCAGGTCCAAAGTCTGAACATTTTTCTCCTGCTGAAATATAAACCCCGGTTCTCGTAAGTCTCTACTCTGGATCCTAAACCTATCTCAGTCTCACTGAATTCATTTAGATACTGAGCTCAACCTACTGGTATTCTACACTGTTCTTCACCAACCCTACATACAAACCATCTTTATCTGCTTTTTAGCTATTCATGCTTTACACTCTCCAATTTACCTTCTGGGAAATACACTGTATGCATGTATGCACATACATGCAGGTATGCACAACTATTCATGCACGTGAATATTTGGCCTGATTGTTTTCACTATATGGGTGAATCAGAAATTAGTTCCTGTCTAATAGCTCTAATTCCTACAGAGAGCTAGCAAAGAATTACTCATTTTTTTGATGCATAAAGTGCATCTTCTGTATGCTATGTTGATAAGCATGAGCTTTAATAACTCTATTTTTCCTAAGTTTTGTAAAGGATCTAGATGGGGGGTCTGGAATTAATTTCAACTAACTTTAGACTTCTAACAGTTGTCTGTGTGTGAGCTAGTCTACAAAGTATTTATGGTCAACAGAGAGAAACACATTTGGAAGTACTTTATTAGCATAATTTATGGTGGAATAAATTATATTACATAAGTTCATATTCCTCTTGACAAGATTTTAAAGGAAACCTACTCCCTGAGCTTAAATCCCATCCTAGGTCTTTTTCAGTTCATATCTCAGTGCTATCTTAACATATAAACTTAGAAATAACAGAGCTGTCCATTTTTTTTCTGTCTGCAGCCATTAGCACTGTACTTTCTAAAAAGCTGAAAATATATGTGCTTTATTTTACTTACCTTCTTGGGTAATGATGAAACTATAGCTTAGACACACAGATAAGGAATTATATATCATAAATAGCTTGATAAGTCATGGAAGAAAATTTCTGTACAAGGGCAATGCTGATCGAGGGTATTGTTTTAAAAGCCAATCAATGTTTTTATCCTTGCAATCGACCCTACAGCTCTACAAATTTTGCAGTGCAGTGGAATGTTATTGCAACTTTAGAGTTAAAGATAAATTACAAAGATTTTTGGTACCCTTGTCGGAGTTCTTATAACTTATGTATGTATACTTTATTGAACAGATAGATTTCCCAGTCAGCAAGCTGAGCAACTGTGTAGAAACTTTCTGCGCCAGTAGAATGCCATGTTATCAACTGACTTCATGTTGAGCATGGCTGCATAACTATGGTTTCTATGCTTTTCTGCTCCTCCGTGAAGACTATTTAGAATAAACACATTCAGAATTGTCAGAATCCTGTCCTTTAGTGGCAGAATTTCTAGTAATTCCCATGACCAAAGGAAATCTTAATGCTTTCTTTGAAACTTCTTGTCTTTTATGTTTACTGGCCAAGAAAACAGATATGCTTCACCTTAGCTCTTGGCAGAACTTCTACTTCACTTATTTCACTGATTAATGCTTAACTATAATCTTTAGTTACAATATCTTAGAACTTCCATGTTTCAGAAATTGCAGTTGCAGAATTTATTCAGCAACATCACAAAACTTTACTTGTTAATTGTCTCTACCTTGTAAGGACAAGCCTGTCTTTATGGGAACCTTTGCAGTTCCCATGCCGAGAGCGTCAAAGACTCTGAAATGCTGTGAAAGACTCGATCTTTTAAGTAAAATAGTTAGCTTCCATATCTAAAATTTAAGGAGGTAAATCTTCTAGGCATTACGTGTACTGAACTTGAATATTCTCTGTTTTTCTAGCAACTAAACCTTATTAAGGATGTTAGCTAGAAGGACCTGCAGCTTTTGAAGAACTACTAAGTTGCAAACTATTGTATTGGAAATCATGTTAATTATCACACATAATCAAAAGTAGCCTCTTAGTTGCTGTGAATTGAGTTTCACTTAATCTTTTGGGCTAGGTTGTATAACATTCAATATCTCTTTTGCAACTGTTAATCTGAGACATTAAATGTGAATTCTAAAGTACTACATAAAGGAAGCCAGGAGCTAACTCCAAGGCTGTGCAACTGAATTGTACATACATTCTGTTAAAAAGCTTTACATTATAGTCACACTACTATATTCATAAATTTAAATTTACAAAAATAAGATTCGTTAATATTGAATCTTTGCTCTTCGTTGACAGCAGCATATGCATTTATAAGCAATGTCCTAATCATACACATTTGACCTCAGTAATTATGGACTTGTTCATCTGACTGCATGAAGCACATTTGGAAGGCATCACTGTCAGCATCTAGAAGAACATGACCAGTTTGTGACAACAGCAGATGACACAGAAACTGACCATCAAAGTCTACATATCTAGATACAGCTGCTCCCCACTAATGACTAGATTCAGGTAATGTCTCATTGATGACCAAAATATGGCAATAATACTGCTTACACTATCACTTGTAGGACTAATAATGTGTCTTATGATTTTCTCCAGTGTTTGGCTGACAAATAAAACCCTACAATGTAATAAAGCTTAGAGGATATAGACAAGGATGATGTGCCCATGAGGCTCAGGGAACAATGCAGGATGTGACTGACCACAGCTTTAGCAAATAATCTGACTTTATTGGACCACAAAGGGGACCAGTGGGAGACCTACAATTTAAACAGCTATCAATAGTTGAGTTTGAGAGTTCAACAATGTTGTCAGTACCTTCTGGACCTATTGAGAGGCATATCTATTATTTCCTACAGCAAGGCTATCATTTACTGCTGATTACACTGCTGCCCAACCTAAGAAAGTCGTAGATACTCTCACAGCAGCCTGATAAAAGACATGTCTTCCTGAATATCTAGGATACTCACCTCCTATCCCCACTACTCACTGTGTATCAGTTCCACCAGTCAAGGTTCTGAATGACTGGTGACATGACCTTGACTGATTCTCAGCTTGGATCAGCTACCACTTTAACTCCTTAATGTTTTTTAGTGATTCTTCTTTTTACATTCAGGATCATCAAATCTGAGAGGATGTGTCCTACTCACCTGTGCTGGCTCTTATCTGAAGGGAGCATGCAGGGAAGAGGTAGACATGGGCTGCTCAGCCTACCAGATGTCTACTCAAACCCTGAGGTCAACACCTCTGTCTCTACATATCTTCACAACAGCTGAAAAGAATGTCACTAAATGCTCTTGATTTTCCTGGAATGCTTTCCTCTAAAGACAATATTTTATGCAAATCAAATGATCTTACTCGAGAGCTGGGGTTGTTTAGCCTGGAGAAGAGGAGGCTGAGGGGAGACGTCATTACTCTCTATAACTACCTGAAAGGAGGTTGTAGAGAGGAGGGTGCAGGCCTCTACTCCCAAGTGGCAGGGGACAGGACAAAAGGGAATGGCCTCAAGCTCCACCAGGGGAGATTTAGGCTGACATTAGGAAAAAATTTTTCACAGAAAGGGTCATTGGGCACTGGAACAGGCTGCCCAGGGAGGTGGTTGAGTCACCTTCCCTGGAGGTGTTTAAGGCATGGGTGGATGAGGTGCTGAGGGGCATGGTTTAGTGTTTGATAGGTATGGTTGAACTCGATGATCCAGTGGGTCTCTTCCAACCTGGTTATTCTATGATTCTATAAGATGTTGGTTTTGTGTTGGGATTGGGGTTTTTTTTCTGTCATCAACTTTACCTGAGCTGCCTTTGACTGCCCTTCTAACTCCCCTGTTTGAATGCAACTGAACTTGCTTTTACACGTCAGTTAGTACTTACTGCCCGGATTTATTGCACTGTAGCGCTTGAATGCAGAATATCTACCAAGACACACTGTTGAGCCTCTACTGCTGGTTCTGTTCCTTAATCTTTTTCTTACATTTCAAATATTCAATTTCCTTGTGATAATCTGCAAATTTCTTCCCAATTTCTTCCTTGACTGTCTTTAATGGACTACCCAAATTATTTATAACTTTACTCAAAGCTGTACTTAGCTGCCTTAAGCATTTTCCATAGATTCAGTGTTATCCTAGAGGAATACAATTTTCCTGTTTTTCACCCAGAAAAGCTTACGTCTTCCTTTCCACATGAGCTGTTCCCCTAAACTATCTTCTAGGCAGGAGAGAATGTCTCTCTCTCTGTGTTATCCTCAGTGTCCTAATAAATACACATTCCTTAAATACCTTATTTTCCTGCTTCTACATGTGGTCAGACTTTTAAACCTGTAGTTTAAGTCCAAGCCAAAAAAACCTGTAGCTTACAGTATTAACAGGAATTTTGATGTATCACAGTGTTACTTATTTCCAAAATGCTGAAGTTTACACAAACACACAAGAAAATTCATTTTTAAGAGTCGAACTGCAGAGTACAAGGAAAAAACTTTAGATATATTGCATTGCATGCAAATTCTATGCTTCTAAATAGTTTTCAAATATATTAGATACATTAAATGTAAAAAAAAAAAATGTTGCTGCTCACAAGATTTGAAAAATAAGTCTTTATTGCAGTAAGTTGTAGCTATTGGCAGCAAGACAGCTGACTATGGTCCTGAGGATGGGCTGCATTTGATTTTTATTACCCTAAAGATTGATATTCACTGTTGATCTACCATGAGATGAAGCTAAAGATATGTACTTAAGTTTTAAGGAAAGATTTTACCCAGTGGAGCTATATACAGAAATGCCTACATTACTATTTTATATATTTCAGTTTACATTCTATCAGACATAGAAGTGTTGATGGTGCAAATTACAGTGTACTCATTTTTTTTTCTTTTAAAAAAAAAATCTATATTTTGCTGGTTGCATTTCAAAAACCTTTGATGTCAAGTTTCATCGAGAAATAATCTCTTCAATGTAGCATAGCATGATGACCTTTTTCTTAAACAACTGTTTTGTCACATTTCCAATCATTTTCTTGTTTGGAACAGCTTGAAATATCATATATAATGCTGAACTATATAAACAAAAAAGTCCTGGGAGATTATAACTTTTCTTTCTGGCAGCAGAAAGCAGTATTTCAGACATACTGGCAGATTTTTATAACTTGAAAACACTTACTGCATCTTCACGATGATACGAAGTTCATTTATTCAGATTCCTCTGTTCTCACATTCAAATTCCTCTGTTTCACCAAACAGGGTCATATTGCCTGAGGTGAAGGGTTGCAGTTAATTTTATATAATTGAATTTTGTATAACTTTGTGCAAAGCCTGTTCCTCTTCACTCTGTGTCAGTCTGAACAGTCTGTCTGTAGTGCTTCCCCTTTATGCTCCCACCAGAAGTACTGTCAGGTTCTCCAAAGGCTGTTTGCTCAGCTGTACATGTCTAGCTATAGCATGTAAATTTCTATGAACTGCAGTGAGATGTCACTGTGCACAGAGCTGCTGGAGCAGGTGGCTCTTGGATGGCTCTCTATAGACCAAGAAATTATCCAGAAGGTCCAGGATCATTAAAGAGTCTGTTGATTATTCAGCTACTGAGTTATCTGCTTATACTCCAAAGTGTTTTTTATAGTTTACGACAACTTGAGCTAAAAGAAATGCATAAAAACTTAGCATTTTTTTTTATTAATTAGCCTAATCTTATATTTTTTGCATGGTTACAGTACCCAAGACACGTTTAATTTTATATGTATGTAAAAGTTTTGTTAAAGTTTTATTGACTGATACTCAATTAATTTCCTCTCTTATTCCTTCTTGGCTTTTTTTCTATACAAACTTTAGAAAATTGAAGATTATAGTTTATCTAGGAATGCTCTTATACTCAGGTTACTTTACCTGGAACTGGCTAGTGTTTGACATTAAGTAATGTACACTCTACCATACAAATCAAAATAAATAGGAATATTTTGCACTCTATTTAGTCTAAAAATGATCATATGAAACAAATTATCTACAATTTTGGTAATACAATTCTAAACTTTTCACTGTTTCTAGAACACTAGAAGAGAGATCTGTTATATTTAAATTCTTTAATTAATTTTCGATTTAAGTACATTTTAATCCATATTTTTCCAGTGAGATAAAAATATATCTACAACTTGAATCTCTAAAAAGTACAAAGTTCTAATCTTTGGGCAAAGCACTCGGTCTTTTATGGTTCTGTGCTGAATTCCATAAATATGTCAAATAACTCCCTTGCATGTATTCCAACTGTTATGCTGTACAACTTTGTGTGGTCCAGCTGCCTCATCCTGTTGTCTGTTAATATCTCAGTCATATATAACAAAAAGATAAAAACATTGAATTGGCTGATAGAGCTTTTATGCCAGTTCATTTGTACTGACAGTATTCAGCTCAAAGGTACTGGATGTTGCTGATACACAGGAGCAGTTCATTACCTCTGCTAGGCCTCCAACTCTTTCAAGAGGATGAAATAAACTACAGTAATCAGAGTCTGATCATCCTTGGGTTTGCTTCAAGAATCTGATTCTTTGAAAAGTCTTTGATTTCTTGAATGGGGTCGGAGTGACATTTCAGAAATGGTTTCCCTTTCTTCCACTTTGCAGAATAGTCAGACTATCTTGTAATCAGGCTATGAAAAAGACAAGAAGAATCAAAGCAGCTACTGACTTTAGATGGCAGAATGGTTTTCCTGAAAGCTGTTTTGTTATTTTTTTATTAATGTTTTCTCTAAATATCCATAAAATAGGTGATAGCCACGGGCTTCAGTTCAGGATGTCTTTGTTTCACAGATCTGGAATGCAAAAATAGCTCTATAGAGGTCCCTTGGGAATAATTTTGCAGTGTCTAACTTTTAGATATTTTTCCTATTTGTGTAATCTTCATGTTCAAATTTGCTTCACTATCCTCTTATACATTTTGCAAGAAGACCTATATGCATAAAACAGCAATTATAGAAGAACTGACTTGCACTTTCACTAAGCTAAGTAGCTTTAATTCAAATAGAGAGATTTCTGAAAATGTCAACTAATTCAAATGGCATTCCTGCTGCTGTTATTGTTGTTATAATTTTTTTTTTCAGGTTGCCTAGAGAAGTTGCTGATGTCCCCTCTCTGGAAGTGTTCAAGATCAGGTTGGATGGGGCTTTGAGCAACCTGATCTAGTGGAAGGTGTCCCTGCCTGTGGCAGCTGATCTTTAAGGTACCTTCCAACTTAAACCATTCTGTGATTCCCTTTGCTATCAGTAGTAGTAGTAGTCATTCTAAGAAGAATATTGACTGTGCAGCAAAGTTTTTCATCCTTTCACTTATAGGAGCCATGGAATTTCACTGTGAAAGAATCAGCCTTGTGCAAACTGATATATTTTAGCTCATGCAGTACTAAACATGTAAGACTGGGAGCTTTTAGCCTAAAACAAGGACTCGGACTTGCAGTTCTTATCTAACACACATAATTAGATCAAGGCAAGGGGTTGTAATCTACACAACTAGGGCATTTCACTGTGCCTGGAAGAACTTTACCTGCTTTTACATTAATTTCATATTTTTTCGTATATTCAGTGGTTACTGAGCTATTAAAATAGAACTACTGGGTTGGGGGTGGGAGGTGGATGTTAAACAAACGTCCAAACTCTGTAATAGAATTATGAGTCTTACATATGTTTTGCCATGGCTAGCTGTTTTAAGAAAGTTAGTCTGCTGTCCATTCTGAAACACTTACAGGTTCTATTAATTTTGGGGGGTTTTGTCACTTTATGTCAGACTTTCACACTAACACTTCACCTTTTGCCATATAATGAAGTTTCTTGGCTGTGTTACAGTCCTCCCTTTCTGTCATATCTCTAATATAGACAGATTTAAGTATCAGATCACTTTATAGTTCTGCACCATTTTCCTTCCTCTTTTTTCTACTCCCATTTTAAAGACACAAAAGTCTCTAAGAAATTGAAATTTGGCATTTATTCTAGTTCACACAGCAATAAATCAAGACAGCTAGTTCTGAATGCAGTCTCTATATGACATCGGGGAGCTGCTTGAAGTTCTTCCTGGCTCTGCCACATATTGATTGGTACTAGCTAAATAACTGGGTGCTTTGTTTTTCAGCTTGCCCACTAGAATTATTTTCAGATTTTCTGGTATCTGTCTGATTCATTAATATAAGACTTAGACTCCTGCAATTTATGCATGTATTTTATCATCCTGCTGTTTCTAAATTAATTTTAAAACACAGAGGACATGCAGTTTAGAGAATGTGACTCTCTGAATTCTATTATTTTTTCTTTCCCTCTTCCATTCACTCTGATCTTTTATTTTAGAAACAATATGGCTAACACATATATGTTTACATTCATTAATTAATTTAAGTATTTTGAGGACCTGTCAGATTTTTTTTTTTCTTTTTTTTGGTCTCCAATTAGATTTGTAGATGGCAGAAGGAAAAAAAAGAATGTCATGTTTGTGGTAAATAAAAAGTCCCGCCTAAGTGCTTTTTAATAGCTTATCATCAACATGTAATCAAACTGAATAATTGCTGCATAAGAGAGTGGCTGTGAACCAGCAGCTGCCCCTAGGCAGTACTTTGTTGTGGAATGTCACTGCGACAAAAAGTACCCGACATATAATGCATCATCAGCATTTGTGCTATAGGCATGTCATGTAGGTAGACAGGAATCACTGGGGTGTGGTAAATGTATGTCGATGACATCTGAGTGGTATCAGATGGATAGGGGGCAAGCAGAAAGACAAAGAAGGCAAAAGACAAAGAAGCCAAAAAATTGAGGAAAACAGCTTTTACCACTAAATGGAAATTACCTTCAATGCTGCAGTGCACCACTGACTTTGACAGCTGAAGCAGCAGCAGAGAGGACTTGACAAAGATATTGGTTGTAGTGCTTTCTCTGCAAGGAGTTAAGTCTGGTTTTCCACTGGCAATATTAATCAGTGTTCTTTAAAAAAATAGACTGAACAGAAGAGTATTTTTAAAGGCCATAAGAAAAGATTTTAAAGCCTAGAGTTGTGTGTGTGGAAGTGTATCTGTCTATATCTATATCTGTGGAATACCGAAGCACAAGAGTGAAAATAATTGTGTACTTTTGCTCAATAGACTAAAGGCTGTGTTAGTCGAACTATGAGAAAAGTTCTGTAACAAATAGGCATGTCTCTCTTATCATGACTTAGTCTTAGTAGATACTGTATATCAAACTAGAAGCTTATATATTAGTCTTTATTTAAAATCTGATACATACTTTCTTCCTTGCTTGCTCTGCCTGAAACTGTATTTCCTCTTAAATCTCTATTTCCAAATATTTGCTTCCAATTTTTCACTGATATATCAAAGATATCAAAACTGAGTACAGCTTATGTAGTTATTACTATATATACTTTAAAAGACCATGCACATGTAGTAACATTCACTACCATACTGTTCTTTCAGTTTATACTAGAAAGGAAAATGCCATTAACCATATTTTACATTTAAATTGTTGAGTGAAACACCCTGCATAAAGTCATAGGATATGTCAATAGTAGAACCCTGCATGAACCTAAATTTCTGGATCTTCCATTTAGAATGCATTCCTTATCTCTTTTTCTTTCACATTTCTTCATTTTGAAATACGAATCATTGTTTATGCTATTAAATGTAAAAAATTATTAGGCAATTGACTTACATGTATGAAATATGTAGTATGAAAATATCAGCACAATCACAATCAGCACATTCTGTTCTCACGATTAAGGTTTCCTTTGTATGAAAGAATTTGTCTTTGCAATGTGGTTCTATGCTGCATTTTCTACTTAAACTATTAGACAAGGTATAATAATGTTTAGTGCCAGCAGCTTGCAGAAGGGCACTTTTAACAGAACTGGCAATGCCAGTCTTTAGTGGGCTAAGCTCTGAATTGCTTTGAGCCACTCGGCATTATCACAAGTAAGCTAAGCTGAGTGTTTGGTTTATTACTTTTATCAAACAAAAAGCTGAGCACAGGTGTTCTCTAGCAACTTGCACATTTCTGACAGCAAGTAAGAGCTAGATCACTTCCAAACCATTGCAGTTAATGTGGGAGGGAAGCATTTCCAAAACTGTGCCAATCTAATTCTGCCTTTAGAAAAAGTGCAATGCCTCAGCAGGTTCAAATACATACATTTATTATAACACAAGTACATTAACATACTTATCTGAGAGGCCAGTATTATCCTGCTCAAATACTGTGCCAGAATAGATGGACTGGGAGAGATTCACGTTCAGCATGTGTGCCTGCCTACATCCCTGCCTGAAACTAATCATTCATAAACACAGTAGAGTCTTGTGTACTGGAATTAACAATTCATGCAAGCCTTCTCTACCGTGGAACAATTTTTGCAGGGAGTTGTCTGTCTGCCTACATGACTTTTTACACATCTCTCAGCTAATCCAAAGATGCATATATGTACTGCAGCAATTGGGGCATCAGGTGGATATACAATTCTCTTTGTAGACTTCTGGGTCTATTAACCAATGAATGGGTTGCATGCATCCACACAGGTCATATTTTTTTCATCAACAGTAGTTAAAACATCTGCTATTTCCTTGTTTAATAAATAATTGTAGCATGTTTCTACAGTTTCTGATTGGAAAGAGTTAGTCTCCATTTTAACACAGTTAAGACTGTGAGTGTCAGAGAATAGAGGTGGAAGGAAATACTTTCTACTAGTTGATGAGGACTGCAATATTTTTGATGTGTAGGTTGGCTGTCAGTGAAGTGATCAACTTGACACACACTGAGCTGCTTTAGTGGAGCTGGGGCACTACAGCCAGCTGAAAGCTTTGAGAGACTTTTCCTTTTACTGAGGCTTTTCCATTTTACAAAATTCTACCTTCTCACAGAGAATGTGTGTTAGGCATAAGCTGACATACTTCAGCTGACTGCAATTACTGTAACCAGAGGCAACACGGTCAAAATAGCATAGTCTGTACTTCTTGCTTAAATATCTGTTCATTTTTATGTTGACCTTGCAGCAACATCCAAAAGCTTTATTTCTTGGATGAGAAAATCTCAGCTACATTATATCCAGAAATTAAGATGTAGAAATTGTTTCTCCAAGAACAGATAAGGTATGTGTGTGTGTATATACACACACACACACAGAGAAGCTTAAGCTCCAGAGGCTTAGCTTTAATGCTTGAACATAGATAAAATAATAATATACCATTCTTTGGGTTTGGGATTTCTTTTTTTTTTTTTTTGTGTTTTTTGCCTTAATATGGAGTGCCTGCAGGATCTTAAAAAAAACCCAAACACTTAGTGAAGCAGTCCACATGTTAAGCTTCTGCCTCTGACAACTGCAAAATACAATCCTCCATAAACTAGATATCTTATTCCTTCGTGAGACTGTGAGACATAGAAGATCCATTATCCCATGTTCTGGCTGAATTCTGATTTTACTGGAGGAGAGGTCTTGTGTCTTCCTAACGAGCCCCTGAAGATGGTATTTTGAGCTATGGCTTCTCTTCTGTTCTGCCTAACACTGTCTATGATAACAATCCAAGTCTGCCAGTAACCAGGAAGGGAGGGAGTGAGAATTAGTAGAATTCTAATTTCCTTCTATAAGTCTCACTCTTATTCCAGCCATACAATACAAATAAAGGATTTCTCCCTCCCTGCATACACCTGAAGGAGGCAAAGACTTGAAAGCTAAGTTAGAAAAATCCTTAAAGGGTATCTTGTCAGAAAATTGCTGGAGACAGTTGCATAGATGACAGATGTAATCAACTGAATGGAATAAATGTAGAGCAAGATGTAATTAGGGATTAACTGGCAGAGAATGATTGAATTAATGGGTTATGCACAAAACTCCAAAGTATATTTCAACTAGATGATGATCTAGATGAGAGAAAGGAAATTGAGAAGAAGGAAAAACAGTATGAAGAGCTTTTGTAAATCTCGGGATTTTAAAGAGAGGGTAAAGAAAAAAAATGCTGTGAAGAGTGAAAGAGTTTAAGGCTACCATAAAATATTCAATTAACATTGGAATTTCTTGTGGCTGAAAATATACTTAAGTGGCAAACATGAGGAAATACAAGGTAATTTGGGCATACAAATAACAATAATATTGGAACGGCATGTTTGGAAATTAACTGAAAATAGATTTGGGAGATGTAAATATCAGAGGGTGACTGTAAAATACAAGAAAAATCAGATTATTTTAGGTGTTGTAAAAAGGTGAATCAGCTATAAAAGGATTTATGGCATCATTAAAAATAAAAAGAAATGGAAGGACAAAAGTTTAAGGAATACTTAGACAGGAAATTGAATGGAGATGAATGGAAGTGCAGTGACATAAAGACAACATAGACTATACAAAGTGAACAGGAGAAGTCAGAAAAATAAATAAGTGTTTTTTATAAGAAAAGAAAGAAAAAAAGAAAAATATATTGGTCAGCTTGGAGTTTCGTTAGTATCATAGACTTTAAGGTAATAAGGACCATGATCTTTTCTAATTTGGGACAGTGTATGAGAGTTATTTCATTCAGCTTTCTTTGCTTTGAAACCAGCAACTAAAGTATTCAGATCTTCAGCTATAACCATTGTGTCCCAGAACAACAGAAACACAAAGAAGGAAATATTATGAATGTCTAAAGAGCTTTCACTGACACAAACATATTTCTGTAAGGAAAAACAAAAATCATAGAATCATAGAATAACCAGGTTGGAAGAGACCCACTGGATCATTAAGAACTGAACACAGTATTCAAGGTGCGGTCTCACCAGTGCCAAGTACAGAGGGGAATAACCTCCCTGGACCTGCTGGTCACGCCGTTTCGGATACAAGTCAAGATGCCATTGGCCTTCTTGGCCACTTGGGCACACTGCTGGCTCATGTTCAGTCGGCTGTCAACCAACACACCCAGGTCCTTCTCCTCCTGGCAGCTTTCCAGCCAGGTCTCTCCTAGTTTGTACCTCTGCTTAGGGTTGTTGTGCCCTAAGTGCAGGACCCGGCATTTGGCCTTGTTAAACCTCATGCCGTTGGTCTCAGCCCAGCAGTCCAGCCTGTTCAGATCCCTTTGCAGAGCCTCCCGACCCTCCAGCAGATCCACACTTCCACCCAGCTTACTGTCGTCTGCAAACTTGGTAAGGGTGCACTCGATGCCTTCATCCAGGTAATTGATAAAGACATTGAACAGGGCTGGACCCAGGACTGAGCCCTGGGGAACCCCAATTGTAACTGGTCTCCAGCTGGATTTAACACCATTAAGCACCACTTAATGATTCACCTATGCTCCAGTCTATTCCAGCCACTTATATTTTCAGAAAAATTCTGAGTGGGAACTCTAATCTAACAAGTATTTGAAATGTATTTACATTAGTCACAGCTAGCCAAAGTCTCTAAAGAGAATAACCTTCTTTTGTTACAATATCTGTTGAAATATATGTGTCTGAGTTGAGAAAATTCTCTCTTTCATTGATACCTTGTAAGTGACTAAGAACGTGATAAGACTAAAGATAGTTTGCTTTACATTATTAAACAGAATGAACACAAAAAGCCAAAAATATTTTGGGCAGATTCTGTGAAAAATTCAATGTTCTGCTATTAGGATAAGCCAGAAATTGGTTTAGACGACTCAGTTTGGAGACAGACAAGGTATTCTAGAGTTTAATAATATATTTATGAGGAAGTTTTCTATGGTGATACTGTTTTTGTCAGGCTATAGAGCAATTTTGACAGCATGTGGATCTGTATCATTGAAGTTACTGACAATGATTCTGTTGGTTTCATTAGATATAAGCTCAGACCTGCTGTACTGCTACAGATGAAATACCCAACCTCCAGTGCTAATCTAAGTGATGAATAAAGTAAGTCAATGTACATCTGTATTTTTTATTCTGTCAAAATTCAATCAGGTCAGTTTAGAAAAGGGAAATTTGTTGCATATTAACCCAGCACCTGAGGCAGGCAATTCTTTAAAGAAGAGAATAAAAATCATAATATACAAAGAAAGCTGATTCAACCTGCTGTTCAGTACTTGTTCAGTACTTTTATATCTTGAAAAAGGTTCTGTTTCCCTTTTTCACATTTGATAGTATGACTCTTAACATAAGCCCGAGTGGAAAACAAAACCCACATAAGTAGTTGGACTGCTTGAGTTGTTTATGAGTCAAACAGATGAGCAAACACTGACAAACAACTTTTTAAAAAAATCCACTTAATTTCTGACTTAACACATATTCCATTTAAATGCCCAGATGTTTGAAATTGTATCAAATTAATAGCTTACTGCACTTTTATTTCACTACTCATGAAACCTTCACCTCAGCTCCCCAAACCTCTTTATCATGACTGATGTCTTGTTTACATTTGGGGAAAAAATGATAAGGCTGAGTCATCGCTTTAGTGTGAATGCTGGGACCTGCTGCTTTATGTATAGAGGTCCTGTTGATCACTGTTCTGTGTAGAATATAGAAGAGCACTCTTGTTTTTCTGTGGGTTTTTTTGAGAATCTCTTCTTTCTATGTACTTTTTTTTATTATGTGGATTGATTATATCCTGAGTTCTTGTGCATGAGAAAGAAGGTACTAGATAATACAGAGCAGAAGGGAAAAAGATAGTACAGATTCCTTTTGAGTCAGAGAGACACATAAGCCTTAAAATTTAACACATACTCTATTCATCTCTCCTCCACTCAGGATCTTACCATAAGACAGATCAGTATTGAAAGCTAATTGAGCAACAGGTTGGAGTACAAAGTTATATTGTTTGTCTTAGCCTTAGCTAAACTTGGCTTCTTTGCTAGTACTGAGGATTAACAAAGCAACAACACAGAGGAAGAGCTTGATTTAATGATGTTGGAATGATGAATGAGCAATTCATCCAAAGCTTCCTTTTGGTTGGGAGAACAGTCTTAGACCTGTGTGTGAACTACTCTCTGGGCAGCTGGATAATAGGTCAAAGCAATGTCATTCCCTTCCTGAGTTAAAAACAGTATTTTCTGTACTTAGGAGAGATAAGTTCCTTCCAATGGAAGCAAAAAATGTCATACATATGAGTCAGTCTTCAGTGTCCAGGTGGTGCCATTACTCAGTTTTTGGACACTGTGTTACAGCATATTCATATACTCATTCAAAAACTTCACAGTTGTCTAAAAGGAAAACATTTTTTCATGATTTTCCCTTTGATTTTTTAAATTAAAGACATGAAAATAGGCAAAATGCTCCTAGTTTCTTAGCTAGAGACTATCCTATGAGTTTTAATTTCTCTTTCCATTTTTTCAGGTATTCCTAAAGCATGAGGAAAAAATAGATTAAAATAAACCAAACAAAAACCTACAGAAGTTTCTCTCTTACCGAAACACAATACAACAGATTTCTGTCTCTTCGGTGTCAAAGTCTTCTTTCCAGCAATTTTCCATGTTGAAATCTTAGATACAAGGTTTTTTTAAAAATTAAATAGAACTTGAGTAATCTACCTAGAGCTCAGCTAACATGTGTATCCATAACATTTTGTTGTCAATGTTTAAAAAGAAATCAGAAACAGAAAGAAGATTGCATTTTTTTTTTATTTTGGTGAGATAAATTTCTTGACTTCAATATAGTTTAAAGTCCTAGAAATCTGAACTACAGAACATACCTTAATTAATTTTCTTCAATGTGAAAGGTAATACATGTTTTTGGGGTTTTTTCTTCTAGCTTAATAACTGTGCTGGGTTCAGCTTGGCTGCATACCAGATGCCAACCATGCCACTCTATCATGCCCTTCCTCAGCAGGAAGTGAGGGGCAAAAATAAGATGGAAAAAGAAAAAAGGCCCTCATGGGTAAAGATAAAGGCAGCTAAATAAAGCAAAAGCAAGGGCCACATAAGGAAGCAAAGGAAAATATTCTCTACTTTATTTATTCTCTACTTTCCATCAGCAGCTGATGCCCAGCCTCTTCCTGAGAAGCAAGGCTTCAGTATGTGCAGCAGTTGCTCCAGAAGATAAGCATCATAATAACAAATATCACACATGTGCTCACCCTGTGCCACCCCCTCAATCCACTCCCCCCTCCCCCAGGCTTTCTCTAAGCCTTTTTACTGACCAGACATCATATCCAATGAAATATACCTCTGATCAGTTAGGGTCAGCTGTCCTGGTTATGTGCCCTCCTAAGATCTTGCCTGCCCCTAGGCCTTTGAGGTTGAGGGAGGGGGAATGTTGGAGAGACAGTCTTGATACTGTGCAAGCACCGCTCAGCAGTGGCCAAAGCACTCGTGTGTTATCAACACCATTCTAGCTATCAGCACAAAGCACAGCACTATGAGGGCTGCTATTGGGAAAATTAACTCCAGCTCAGCCAGACCCAATACAGTAACAAACAGAGTACTGCATTAGTGTAATTATCTCCACAGTAGACAATTCCTTGCCTAACTGCAAATGGGAAAATAATTTCTTCATGGTCATTGGATGGAGTCACTTATCAATGAAAAAGCTGACATATCTATGGACAAATTCTGGATAGGCTGTTAAATCTACTGGATGTTCCTAACTTACAAATTCCTTCTGAATTATTCACATAACCTTCCTCCTTATAAGAGTTTTCCAGTTGCTATAATGGGTAAATATTTTATTATTATTGCTGTACAGTGGGTTCTTGTACATAACATGTATTTATTATAGCAAGCTTGAAGAAGGAAAAAACATACTCATCACTTTCTGATAGATGATGGTAATTCTCACATTTTATTGTCTATCCCTAACACTGTCACTTCCAATGTCTTTTAACTCTGAGAAAAGGTGATGGTTTGCTGTGTGATTTCTTTGCTTATATTACTAAAAATACTGAAAATTCCCCATTCTAGTCGAGAGTTCTATTACTCTCTAATATATACAATTTAACTCCAGCTCTCATATTTAAAAAGTGTTTCCTATTCTCTAAATAAAAGTTTAGACAATGATTCAGCTTGCAAAACTTTGACAAAAGCTTTATAATAATAGAGCTACATGAAATTTGCTGGTTAACCTTGATCTAAGCTATGATTCATTTCACTAAAAGAGCATTGGAAGGAAAGACCTAGCAGATTGTCTTATGATTTATTGCTGAAAATTGAAAAACAAATAAAGGAACGTTTACATCTATGTTTTGGGCTTTACAGATGAGACTCTCTAAGCCTAGAAAATAATCAGGATGCCTAGGGATTCAGAATGAATTTTCTAAATGGAAAAATCCAGAGGTAATTTATATATGGCTGTAAAAATCATGCAAATATGTATTGTTAAAGGTATTAAAAAGAAATCATAAGCAGATTTCTGGGTTGGCATGGACTCAGGATAGAGAGGAATAAATTCATTAAGGGGCAAATCATATTTGTGACTGAAGCAAAGAAATAACAGAACTGGAACTGACTTTTTTTTTCAGGTGCTTTCTACTATTTTACTGGAAAACTTGTTTTATATTTCCCATTTTAAGTATTTTGTTTTCTTATCCTCTTAGGGCAACAGCAACCCCACATAGTAGTCAGAAGAAAATATTTTAACTCTTTGACCTGAAAACCCTTAAATCTCTTACAATATAAACAAACTATTACCGATTGTAAACTTGAGCTCTTATGTTAAAAAAAATTTGCAAAATGCATATACCCGCCATGTGAAAATTTAACACCCAGAGTGCTAAGTTTCTAAGGCAGACCTTTGGACATGCTGGAGGTTTTGCATGGTAAAAAATAATGAATATTAGCATTCCCATTTTCTTTAGAAATATTTCAAAGAGTACTGAGCTATATTTTGCTGTGATGTGCATCATTATACTTGTGAGGAATAGCAGCATAAAAAGTGACTACACCCACATATAAAAGGGTACTTCTGATTATAAAGAAAACAGTGAAGAGTCATGGGCTGAATATTAATTACATTTTTGTAAACAACTACATTGCCTCATAATATTAGTGTACTATATCTCTGCATTGTATCCACTAAGGCTGCCCCATAAGTACACCTTATACTCTTAAAAATCTGGAATGCTGTAAACAGTGAAAAAGGCTTCCCTCCTCTTTTCCTATTTTATAGAGGGAAGGCAAGCCAGGAGGCTTATATCACAGCTGTTGAGTTGTTGGCAACAGTACTCTTGGTGACACCATAAATTCTACAAATATATTCTAGTAACTCACCAGGCAGCACAACTGAAAGAAAAGTTTTTTATTTCCTAGTTCCTTTCTTGATTTCCAAACACTTCAAAATTGTGTGCTTACTTCTTGTGCAGCTGTGAGAGCTTTGATGAGGTGAAGGGAGATTTTGTATATATAAAACCTGCTATAGTAGTTTTATTTCTTGTTTCACAGAACCTTAATTATCATCTATTGAATAGTTAATTTCCAATAAATAAGATTTCAATACACTGAAGGTAATTATTTTGCCTACCCTACTCAATGTAATAAAACTTAAATTAAACAGAGAGACAGTTACTGGGAGAAGCCTGGCTGGAAAGCTGCCAGGAGGAGAGGGACCTGGGGGTGTTGGTTGACAGCCGACTGAACATGAGCCAGCAGTGTGCCCAGGTGACCAAGAAGGCCAATGGCATCTTGGCCTGTATCAGAAATGGCATGACCAGCAGGTCCAGGGAGGTTATTCTCCCTCTGTACTGGGCACTGGTGAGACCACACCTCGAGGAGACTGAGGGGAGACCTCATTGCTCTCTACAACTACCTGGAAGGAGGTTGTGGAGAGGAGGGAGCTGGCCTCTTCTCCCAAGTGACAGGGGACAGGACAAGAGGGAATGGCCTCAAGCTCCGCCAGGGGAGGTTCAGGCTTGACATAAGGAAAAAATTCTTCACTGAAAGGGTCATTAGGCAATGGAGCGGTCTGTCCAGGGAGGTGGTTGACTCGCCTTCCCTGGAGGTGTTTAAGGTGCAGGTGGATGAGATCCTGAAGGGCATGGTTTAGAGATTTGTAGGAATGGTTGGACTCGATGATCCAGTGGGTCTCTTCCAACCTGGTAATTCTATGATTCCATGATTTTAAAACACTTAAGCATTTGATTGTTTAGATATTTCCTGTAGTTACTGCAAATAATGCATTACTGCCAAGCACATTTACCACATGGAATTTGAAGCCTATTCATGCATTTCTAGTGTTAGTCTTCGGTGTTTTGGACTGTCTTCCTTGTGAGGTGGGATATGAGTACAGCTCTACCATTTCTTGAGATTTAATATGGCATATCAAGGTTAGTGACCAACAACATCATTCTAAAGCTCTTTCATCAAAGATGTATGTAAGAAGGAGTGACAAAATATTTAAAAACTTTTCATCTCAATGGCTGTCCATTGCAGTCCAGATATACATAGCTGATTGTCTGGGGAGTTTTGAAAGAGACAGTAGTCACAACTCATGTGTCAGACTGACAAAAAAACCAACTAACCCAATTCCTGAAAGCTGCAGGCATCCCCTCAAATTTAGAGACAAACCCCTTTGTTTCATGGAGTTATCTTCCCTAGGGACTGAATTTAAGTCAGAGTAAGTCAGAGTATGTCAGTAAGTCAGAGTACCTTAATGAGCTGTGTTAACTAACCTGATTTGAAACATTCTCTGTACACAGGTAATTTTGAAGGCAACATGATCTTACCATTTTTATTGTAATCAGCTGACAAAAGAATGGAATCTAGAATACACAATGGATTATCTAGTTAATTCTCATACTCCAAGACAGATAACTGTCTTTGAGATATATATGTACATAAATATGTATTCAGATCAGCTAGAGTGTTCCCTTACATTTTTGATACACTTTCTAATGTGTTTTCTAAAATGTCTTCTGAGAAGGGCTCCTAAAGTCTAACCCAGCCCTCTCATCTTCTCAGTCATAGATGGGACAAAGAGATTAAGTTCTTTTTCACGCTTAAAAAATGTTATCATGTCTTTCTCAGGAATTCTCTAGAATAAAGGAGCTCAATACATGCAGCCACTGAGCTTGGTCATTATCTCTTAACAGCCTTTTATCAACACAGACATTACTTACCTCCCTAAAATACTAAAATAATAGAATATTTTGAAGATAAGTGAATCCTAAGTGAAGGTATAGTGGCTTTAGGAACCTCATTTCTCTTCTTTTTTTGCCTTGACAGAATGCCATGCAGTGCTGTACGTTCTGTACTAATCCTGGCCATTCCCACACCTTGACCATACTAAGGTATTATAACCTTAGCAAATGAATAAGTTTGCAGATAATAAAACACAGCCTCTGTCACATAACTGAAGGATGCATATCTCAGAAATGATATCCCACAATATTGCACTTCTATCAGGTTCTTCAGAGTCAATTCTGGAAACCGTTTATCTTTGCTAATAATAGTTGTAAGAAAACAGCATCTTGAAGTAACCTATGCTTTAAGCTAAGTGTAAGCTATATCCACACAATACAGAGCTGATTGAATTGTTCTAGCAAATAATATAGTAAAAAAGTAATTTCTGTTATGACTGTCAACCTAATAAATTACTTGCTAACAAATACCTTTATTATTTCTCTGTTCTCAGAGATGGTGGCATAATATCCAGCTGTGGCACTATTTGTGATTTTTAAATGACAAATGCTCAGAATAAAATATTTATGAATATATACACATATATATTCCTTTATTTGATCAGCTTTGAGAGATATTTGGTGCCGTCCATGCCCAATGGCAGGAATGGGCTAAATTCTATACTGTCATAAATCCTCTGAGGCTGCAACAGGCAGGGCTTTGGTCCTTTGTTATTATTTAATGGGAAAATAAACATTCACACTTGAATTTGTGAAAAGGAATAATAAGAGGGTTGTACAGGTCAGTTTCTTATTAATGAAGTAGAGAGTCTTTCAACTCTGAGCTACTCAGATGAATCTGAAGCAGGTCAGAAGTAACAAAAAGTCATTAACATCTGACAAATGGGTGATGGCCTGTGTAAAACCTGTTGGTGCTCTCAGTCTAGTACATAGAACATCAGAATAATTGGTGTTAATTTGCACTCTAGTTGGCAGTCTTAGCACAGAGGCCAAAGATTGAATAGGCATGAAAATTAAACTATCCTGTCATCCATAAAGGTTCTTTCAGGTCAGGACTGAAACACATTAACAGGGTACTATAGAGGAATTTCCACTGTCAGCGCTATGGCTGTAGCTGTTTGTTGAATGAATCAAAGGCTGTGACAAAATTCAGTAATATGATGCATTCCCAGTCATTATAAAAACTGAGGATTTTTCTTTTACTTTATTTGTTTATTTGTTTGTGTGAGAGAGAAAATAAATTTACATCAGTAATACAACGTTTGCAAGGACCAAGGAGTTCAATAGCTGACCTCCACATCAGGTGCAAATCACTGCATCAATGTCAGTATCTATGAAGAATCACTAATGCATTTTTTTAAGAGGTGATAAACAGTACATGTGTGTTGGTGGTAGAAGAATTTGTCATGTGGACAATTAGTGTTAAGTATGTTATAGTCCAGTGTTAACTCTGATATAACTTTTTATTTCAAATTACCAATCTGGTAGTACCTCAACTTGCAATGTATTTCAATGAAATGAAATCAATATTAACATCCGGCATGCTTGTTCCTTTATTTCCTGGCTGCACATGAGAATAAAGTCTACAATTAAATTGGAAAGGCATGGAGATATCAAAAAGATTAATAACTTCATGTTGCCAGCTGGCAGAAAAGCTGGCAGGGAAGGTCTGAGAAAATTCTGCAGTTATGTATCTCTGTACTAAGGAAGAAGATTCAGAAATGGAGAGTGCATAAGTAACGCCTCCGGCTTGTGTAGAGTATGTTATCCACAAGAAACAAAATAAATCCTCTGAAGATTTAATCATAGATTTAGTCTTGCTTTGGTCTAAAGGGAAGGCAATCCTGAGCGAGCTGCAGAGTTAAGTAATGCGGATGTCTCTTTCATGTGTAAATTTCTTTTGACTAAGTGAAACAACAGCTCCCAGAGTCTGGATTGATGTCCGCACAACCAGTCCTGCATGTGAATGCAAATTACTTCATTATAGGCCAAGTCTCCGTGCACCAATGAGCTGTGCAGGACACTTGCAGTGATACCAGCTTTGTGTGCAGCTTTCTTGCTGTTTCTGTTTCCTCTCTGAAAATAAGTGGCACCTTATCCGTTGCTAGGCAGTAGGAAAGGGTTCCAGTGTGGCAGGGGAAGCAAAACTTCTTATTGTTAGTATAATCCTCTCACCTTGACAACTGATAACTTTTATACTATGTTTTTCTTCCATCGTCTTGCATTTCATTACAGTCATCTCAAAAGGAATCTGAATTGCTGCATTGCTGAACTCATTGAATGTACATAGAAAATATATTCATCAACAAAAGTAATAGAAAAGATGTGTTATTTTCAGTTAACTGCAGCACAATCTTTATAGGAAATATTGAAGGGAAATACAAAGAGCAAGGACAGGTATGTATGTATATCTTTACCCTTCTAACTCAGAGGCCGGTACCTCTGTACTGTGCAGAGAATTCCAGATAGGCACTCCAAGCTTTTTTTGGCTTGAGAGACAGGCTCACAAGCCTTTTTAATTATGCCACCCAAGTAGAGCACTTTAGCGGATTGGGTTAAGTGTACATCCTGCAGAGCTTCTCAGGAGTTCCTGTAGCTAAAGATCTTTTTAGGAGAGGTGGGAAATGTGAGTTTGTATCACACCACTGACTAATTGAATTTGAATTACTCAAAGCATACGTGTGGGCTGTCATCCCGAAAAGAAAGTTTATCCCCTTCTGGGAGATTTTAGGCACTTTGCACAATTGGTGGCTTGTGGACAGCTGGTACATTGAAGGCGTATTGTAAACTTGGTTCAGAATCCTAGATTCAAGACCAAGTCTACATCCCATTTGAATGGCTGAAATCTTAAAATCCATGATTGACTGCTTCTCCCTCTGAACTACAAAATCTGTGGGATGTTCAAGGAGTAGTGCAGTGAAGCATAGACAGGCAACTAATTGTTCTCTCCAAGTCTCAAACAGAAGGAGGATTTTTCCCATAGTGTAGTTATTTAGTTTTAGATGGAGTTAAGAATCATCCTTTACATAAGAATTTATGGCCAAGTCCTGAAGATGATTAGCTTTTCTGATTACTAATCCATAAGAAGCCCTCTCTCAGACACATAGCTTTATCCTTGTACCAGATGCAGAATTTTAGGTCTAGTTTTTGCTGTAGGTATTGTCTGAGTCCTTTTGTGAATTTTTCCCTTTGAGCATACAACTATATTGCTTTATCAGCCCTAACTTTTATGTGTTTGTTTCTACTAAGAAAAGAATTACATCTAGAAGAAGAAAACAAAATACAAAGTAAAAGGAAGATCCCTCACTTTGTCTTAATAAAATAATTTTTCCATCCCACAAAATTAGACAACCAACATCAACAACTGCAATACACAGGCAGATGTAGATGTTTGCGAGCCATTAGGCACTGAGCATTTCCTCAAATGAATACAATTACAGGATCATGAGTCCTAAGCCACTTTGTGCTGATCCATCATGAAGAGTTATTAGTCCTCAACATTTCTCATTATTTACGAGTGACAGGAGTGCTTCATGTTTGAAGGTGATCTGACAGTCCACTACTTCCTAGTTCTGCATATTTGATTCCATATGAAAATCACATACATACAGCTAGTACCAAACAACTGCAACATCTTGTATAAAACACGAGCCCCTAGAAAAGCCTCTGGGGATTACAGGCTCTTGGCTGCTCTTCGATATCTCATGATAAACTCATAGCTGTTTTATATTCCATTACCCTGATGTCCCTGTGCTTGAGCATATGCTGTTGTCTGCATTGGGCATATATCCAGAGTGCCTGTAGGCTGTATTCTCCTATAATCCACTGTATATTCTGAGAAATCATATGATCCCATTGGTTTTTCAGATACCACGTTTTTAAGCTGTCAAAATTGACCTCATGTCATGTTTCTCTTCTGCTTTTTCTGTTAAGGCTGCCTTAGACCTCTAGGTTCAAGTATGATTGAGTGCAGCAATATGCTTCTGTCACAAAAGTAACAGATTTTCACTGACACAGTACTATATAGGCCCTATGTTTTCCTAGGCTGTGCAAATTACATTTTAAAATATACTATTCCATCCCCCTCAAGAGCTGAATTCAAATTTTTGTAGCTGGAAAATCAAGATGGTTCTGATTTATGCAATAAAACTGTCCATCACTTCAGGTCTCATGGCAAACATTTTCTTCAGATATGCTATACTCAGTGTACCAATTTGTACTTTTAGGTAGAACTCAGAAAAAAAGAAGTAACACATAAACCACAGCAGTTCAGGAGCAGAGCTCCCTCTTATGGGTCTCTATCTGCCTGTATCCACAGAGACTCATACTGCACCAGCTATGTTTCTTAACATGGTGACTGGGCCAAAGCAAGACTTCTAATAAATTCCTATATATTAAAACCAAACAAGAAAAAAAATTCCAACAAAAAAAAACCTAACAAGCACAACAAGAAAAAAATCAGTTCAGCTCTCATAAACTCATAATACAGCAGGATTTTTAATTTCTCTCCAGCAAAGAGCACAAGAATAAGTGAAGATATAAGCTTAACAATAACCAGATTCTGTGTATTGGCTTATGATAGAAACACAAATGTTGTCAAATCACCTCCTAAATCTGAGATAGTCATGGATGTGAAGGTGTTAGAGTAATTTTATTTATTGCAATATTAAAGTTTTATGTCTATATATGGAGATAACATTTTACATCTTTTCATGTTTTAACTCCTTCTACTCAGAATCACAGTAGATACCATAGTATATGCACCATAGAGCCCTTTGCCTTCTCTTCAAAAGCCCCTGGTGCATTGCAGTTGTGTTTTAGAGTAGGGTAAATTTATGTATATTTTTAATGTCCTGTGAATAATCATAGGTGTTTAGTCTGTAGAGCTGCTATGATTACAGCTTTCTTGAGCACTCTGAATTGCTACTTGTAGGAGAACAGGCTTGACAGAAATCTTGTGACATTCAAAACGCAGAAGTGAAAAGTACTGCACTAGGGGAGGAAATATGCAAAAGCTGTCTGGAAACAAGCCTGGGTAACTGCATCTAAGGGGCCTGGTTTGAGTAGTAGAGTTGGACCAGATGACCTCCAGAGGTCCCTTCCAACCTCAACTAGCCTGTGATTCTGTGATATGTGTATGCTTAATTTATTTCTAAGTGCAATTTATGGTAATGTCTACACAAAGTAAGTTTTAATACAGGCCTATACTAAAAATACAACATAGATTTTCCCAATGAGGACTTCAGTGTCCTGAATCCTGTAGGACTTGTTACTACAACAATAATTCCTGTCACATTTCAGGGAGAGAAAATTTTTGTACCCAGGCAAGGGACTGGAACTTCACTTTTTTTCCATCTCGAGACAAACGTAACAAATCAAATGGAAGAAGTGTGTTAGTTTTGGCTAGAATAGAGTTAATTTTCTTCATAGTAGCTAATAAGGGGCTGCGGTTTTGAACCTATGTTGTAAATAATATTGATAATGCAGGGATGTTTTTGTTATTGTTAAGCAGTTCTTACAGAGAGTCAAGGCCTTTTTCTGTTTTTAACACTGACCCTCCAGCCAGCAGGCTAGGGCTTGCAAGACATTGGTAGGAAACACAGCTGCGACAGCTGACTGCAACTGACCAAAGGGATATTTATAGTATCATAGAATGGTTTGGGTTGGAAGGGACCTTAAAGATCCTCTTGTTCCAACCCCCGCACCATGGGCAGGGACATCTCCCATTAGACCAGGCTGCCCAAGGCCCTATCCAACCTGGCACTGAACACATCCAGGGAGGGCACATCCACAACTTCCCTGGGCAACCTGTTCCAGTGTCTCAGTTGGTTGCTTCTCTTACATTCAGTACATAGTAAGACAGTGTGTGATGTTGTGCACCTTTTCAGAGGGTTAGTATACTACCACCTTTGGGGTGAATTATTTTATTTGTATATTATCAGCAAATCAGTAAGATTTATTACTCCAATTGAATTTCTGCTTGACCTCTATAGGCAGTCTAGCTCCTTGTAGCAGCTGGGCTTTTCTTCCCAGCAAAAAATAAACAAGATTGTCACTGATGAAAAGTGACAATCAGAAATTTTGCAGAAGCCAGTGGAGTCTGACTCCCAGGAGCCTGTATACGATAAATCCTGAAACATATTGGCAGTCAGGTGTGAATCTGCAGGCTCTAGTTCACAGGTTCCACTGAGTGCAAAATTCATCAAGATATTCTCTTCTTTCACAAGTTAAATATCTCTGGAGCTCAGGAGAAGCTTCAAAATCAACAAGAGCTGGAATCCCTTCCTACCTGGGATGGCTTCTAGCTCCATCTGCATTCTAGCTCAGCAGGAGCTGGGATAAAAGCAAAATCATAGAATCTTGAAATGGTTTGGGTTGGAAGGGACCTTAAAGATCATCTAATTCCAAGCCCAGCTGCAACGGGCAGGGACAACTCCCACTAGATCAAACTGCCCAAGGCCCCACCCAACATGGTCTCGAACAGTTCCAGGGAAGGGGAATCCACAACTGGGCCACATGTTCCAGTGTTTCACCACCCTCATTGTGAAGAATTTCTTTCTCTTGTCTAGTCTAAATCTTTCTCCTTCCAGTTTAAAGCCACATCCCCTCATCCTGTCACTATATGCCTTTGCAAAATGTCCCTCCCCAGCTCTCTTTTAAGCCCCCTTCAGGTAGTGGAAGGCCACTAAAAGATTTCAACCTACTCTCCTCCAGGCTCAACAACCCCAACTCTCTCAGCCTCTCCTCACATAGGAGGTGCTGCAGCCCTCTGACAATCTTTGTGGCCTTCCTCTCAACCCATTACAACAGTTCTGTATTCCAGAGCTGGACACCTCATCAAATCAGTACCTCTCCAATTTAGAGAGAAAGATATCGTGGGCGACATTGTCAAAGGCTTTACGGAAGTCCAGATAGTCCATATACATTGCTTTTCCCATGTCCACTGATGTGGTCACCCCATCATAGGAAACCACTATGTTGGTCAGGCAGGACTTGCTCTTGGTGAAGCCATGCTGACTGCCTTTAATCACCTTCGTGTCCTCCATGTGGTCTAGCATAGCTCCTAGGCGGTTACATTTCATGATCTTCCCAGGCACGCAGGTGACGCTGACGGGTTGGTAGTTCCCAAGGTCATCTTTTCTACCCTTTCTTAAAATGGGCACAATGTTGCCTTTCTTCCAGTCACCTGGGACTTCTCCTGACTGCCATGACTTTTCAGATATCATGGAGAGTGGCTTGGCAATGACATCAACCAGTTCCCTCAGGACTCTGGGATGCATCTCATCAGGTTCCACTAAAATATAGATATAAAATATATACTTCCAATCAGATTGAAAGCAATTTACTCTTTGTTTCTGCAGAGCTGAGAATATAAACATTATTTTTTTCTCTGCTATGCAGTTAATGCTAGAATTCTATAGTGTGCTGATAGCTTTTCAGATGTCATGGAGAGTGGCTTGGCAAAGACATCAGCCAGTTCCCTCAGGACTCTGAGATGCATCTTGTCAGGTCCTATAGATTTATATATGCTCAGGATCTTCAAGTGGTTACGAACCTGATCCTCTCCTACAGTGGGAGGGACTATTCTCCCCTAGCCCCCATCTTGCTGTCCATTAACCCAGGAGGGGTGAGGAGAGTGGTTGGCTGTTAAGACTGAAGCAGAAGATTTGTGGAGTACCTTGGCCTTCTCCTCATCTGTTGATAAAAGGTCACCATTTTCATTCATGCATTCTGGTACATCTTCTTTATCATTCCTTTTCTGGATGATAGGGTTGATAGACCTGTAGAAGTCTGGTTATTCTTCACTTTCCTTGTCAAGTTCATCTACAGCTGCCTCTTTGCCTTCCTGACCCATCCCTACACAACTGGGCAATGTCTCTACACTCTTCCCAGGTTCCCTGTCCTGGCTTGTACTGTCTGTGCAGTACCCTCTTACTCTTCAATTTGACCAGCAGGTCTCAACTCAACCATGCTGTTCTCTTCTCTTTCCTGCCCTATTTCCCACATTTGGAGACTGAGTGCTCTTGTGCTTTGTGGAAGGCATCCTTAAACATTTGCCAACACTGTTCTGCTCCTTTCTGCCCGAGTACCATACCCTAGGGGGTCCTGTTGACGAACTCTTTGAAAAGCTGGAAGTTTGCTTTCCTAAAATTTAGGGTCCCAACTATAATCCTCACCTGTCCCACATCGCTCTGGACCTTGAACTCCACCAGTGCACGATCACTGCAGCCAGGCTGCCTCTGATCTTGACGTCACTGATGACCTCACTTACATTGCTGACCATCAGGTCCAGTACTGCA
Organism: Clamator glandarius; assembly: GCA_033459285.1. NCBI lineage: Eukaryota > Metazoa > Chordata > Aves > Cuculiformes > Cuculidae > Clamator > Clamator glandarius. The sequence goes on from JAUNZM010001015.1 coordinate 80,721, forward strand.
TCCTCTCAGGTAAGGCTGTCTGTTAGCTTGGCTAAGAAATTATCTTTGATTCCATCGCTTATGGCGTCATGTTCGGCATATGAAGTTGAAGAGAAGAAGAAGGAAGATGGAGACATACAGAGTTATGGCTTTTTATCTTCCCAAGTAACCATCATGTATGATGGAGCATTGCTTTCCTGAAGACAGCTGGTTGATGGAAAGTAGAGAATTAATTTCTTGTTTTCTTTGCTCCTGTGGTTTTTGCTTTACCTATTAAGATATCTTTCTCTTACCTGGGGAATTTTCTTACTTTTACCCTTCTGATTCTCTTTCCTGTCCCACCTGTCCAGGGAGAGAGTGAGTGAGCAGCTGTGTTAAATTGTGATACAAAGAAAAGTTGAGTTAATCTAAGATGAAAGTCAAATCAAGCCTTTGAAAAGACAGAAAAGTAATGGGAATAGTCTTTTCTTTTTAGTAAATAACACAAGACAAAAATAAAAATACTGAGAAAAATAGGAAACAACATGAAATATTTTTAATCCAGATGTTTTACCTAGTGTATCAAAACCCCAAAACAAAATAAAACAGAACAAAAACATATGAGAAAGAACAGTAAATATGTTCTCAACCTGCAAGGACTCTAGGGTATCTTGGACAAAGATGACAATGTCTTTTCCATACCTGTTAAACAAGGGCAGGTCATAAACTGTTTCAGATGTCTTTTCGAGAACTTGAGAACTAATTTAACACACCTATTTAAGGACATTGCATTCAGTGAAAAAAAAATCCCAAAGTTCTTATTAAATTTATAGCTCATCACATTTTCTTATGGGTGCTATTTGCAGGACATTCAGTCCAGCAGTTAGATATGTCTTTATTATCCTTAAACAAGGATTTATATTTTGCAGAGAGTATGTGTCTATATTTAATGTTGCATAACTTACGAGTACTTCTTGTTTCTTAAAAGAACCCTAGTTAATTTCCATTTAATTCAACATCCTACATCAGTTCTCAAAATTTCAGAAATTACTACAGTGTGTAGCAGCAAGTGCTCCTCATAGAGATCAGGTGTAAGAGACCGTTATCATCGAACTGCTTTGGCTCAACATAAGCTGTCAACCACCGATATCTCGTAAGAGCTGCCAAACACGGAGACGAACTGTCCCCAACGGAAAAACCACGACATCCACCCAAAGCTGTGCCTATCCAGCTGAACACCTGGGCATGACAATGCCTTCCTGGAAATGGGTGAACTGTTCAGGGAAATCGTAGGGATTGGGGTGATAAATGAGGAGACTCTTGCTTCTTTGTTGCTCAGTGAACTCGGGGTATTTGTTTGCTTCGTTGTTAGGTGGACTCAACCTTGTGTGTGTGTTGCTGTGTGTGCCCTCCTCGGGTCTTCCTGGAGCTTGGAGCATCATCATCACCCCATGGCTGTGTCCTCATCATCACCTGCACCAAGACCGATCTGATGGGACATCGCTGGATTTGTGGTGGTGGTAATTAGCTGCATCTCTACCATCTTCTCTCTTAGGGATTCTAACTCTTCCTTTTTTTTTCCTCTCTGTCCTATCGCTGTTATCAGTTGTTAATGAAAATAAAGCTCACAAGATTGTACAGCATCTGATCCCATTTGAGTCTTAATCTCGGCCTCTTGATATCATTTAAGAACCCTCCCCGATATCGGATAGGGACATCAGGGTGAATTGTTTTCTATCTTGATTGTAAGCTCTCTGGGAGAGGAATACATATTTGTGAAGTGCTTACTACAAAAACTCCTTTCCAAACACTGGCTTTTACTTAGGGAGCTCCAGCAATGCATCAATAGAAATTGCTCTCCTTTAGCTCTTTAGAATAACTGTTTCATTTTCTTCTGTTTCACTCTGTATTAAAATCTGTAAAAATCCTTCTGTTCTCTTTTGTGTCAAATTGTTAAATATACCGCTTTGCCATATTTTTGGTATAAAGTTCACAGGAAGATTCATTAAGCAGGTAGCAAAGGATTCCTTCAGGGGATGGTAATGCTTGAATGATATAAAATTAGAGCATCTAATTATTTTTACTTTTTTAAATCTCCTGCTGTCCTGTATAAAGTAAAATTTACTGTCAGGAAATGAAAGCCCAAAATATTTTCTGATGAAAGCTTAATTTTCAGCCAACTATGAAAATTCAGAAAATCCATTATGTGACATCCATAGGTTAGAATCTCATGCTTCAGTATTTTTTACAGGCTGTATTTCACAGCAAGACACAGAGAACTATCAAGACATATCTTGAAATTATGTGAAGTATACAAGATGCCATCTTTTCCAGCTCGTCACCTGCAGAATGGTGTGGTCATACAAATTCCAGTGTAGAAAATTCCTTTTCAATGGAGAAGATTTCCCACTAGAAAACAGGTAGGATTTACCACATTTTTTTCATGTAAGATGGAGCGTTATATTCCCAGGCTACTCTTCACATAAATTCATAACAATACATTAAGAGAAAAACAGTCAGTGTTTTCATCTTATAGTAATGCCTTTGAATACTTAAGTGGCTGAGTGTAGAACTGCCAGCATTTAAGAATGTGAGTACCCAATAATCCTGAGATAATATTCTGAATTTCTGATATTAATTCCAGGCGTAATTTTTATGCCTTTCTACCAGCAATTCCTGGAGTCAATAATTCTCTGCAATTGTCAAAATATACCAGAAATTTATAGAACAGAATTGGACAGATATTTTCTATCTTTCAGATGGCCTATCTACAAAACCAGAATGTCCTCCAGAAAATGTATAAATCTAAGTAAACAGATATATTTTCATTGCAGAAGAGATCAATAGCAGTTTTCTTGATTCTTTTCATTCTTACTATGCAGGCAGCAGGTTCCAACTCACATTACTCCCACGTCAGAGGCTTTTTGGCACATATAAATTTTTTGGCTACGGCAGACATACTGACAGCCCAAAAAGTCCGGATGAGCATTCATTACACACTGTAGTTTTTGTCTGAAAAATCAGGGTTTCTGGGGGTGGGGGGAGTGGAGGAGGGAGGAAATCATATACTTTTTACTACTTTTTCTATTTGCTGTAAGAAAATTAGGAAGAAGCCTGAACTTTTATGTATGTATATGCATGTACATTTTGCAGTTGCATTTTCAGATCTAAACAGTATACACATGTATTTTCTTAGAATACTATAAAACAAATATTTACAAATACATGCGTTTGTATAAGCATATATAAGATGCGTATACTTGTTATACTGGCATAGATATGTTATAATAGGCTTCCTTCTCAGCTTGGCACAAATATGCTTTTGACTTCATAATAAACACACAGTTTACAGTATACTTAGAAATGATTACAGCTTAAATCACTTACATTTTAATTCCTTGTTAGATTTCAAATCTATCTCCTCTTCTCATGTATTTCCACCTCACACTCCTGCTCAGTGTTTTAATAATTACTCACAACCTATAAAGACTAACACTACTATATTTTAAGGAAAACATGTACCTTTACATATATATTATTTACTATTCAAAAAACATAAAAGCATAGTTGCCCTACTTAAGTTCTTCTCACCTGTTATCTTCTATCTTGTGGTCTTGAGCTACTGTTAAGATTTCCATGTTTAGAGAAGCTGTATTATAATTTTGGATTGATCCTAAAATAAATGTCAAAAACATTTTCATGTGCTGAAACCTTCCTCAAATCAATTATCAGTAACAAGAAAACCAGAAATATGAACTGCACTCAATTAAAACCTGCTGGTTTTGTATGCGGTATGGAGCTCTATTCACTAAAATGTTATTAAATTTTCATACATTAAATTATAGTTGTTGATTACAGTAATCTAATTGTTCTATTTGTCTGAATATAAAATGATGTGTTACAAGTAAGTTTATTTGCAATAGTGACAGTATATATATAACATTTTTTCTTATTTCTAGTTTTGATATGCACAATTTGTTTAAAGAGAACTAATAGATTCATCCAGTTCTTTCCAGAACCCAAAACAAGGCTGGAAAAGAAGTGATCTCTCCATGTGTGCACACCCAATACCTTTTGTTATTTAAATCCTTATACATATGCTTTCATCCTGATCTTTCAAACTGTTGTACAAACTGGTATAGTAAACCAGCACCACTAACGATAGTTCTTAACTCTTATAGCAACCATATAGAATCATAGAATAACCAGGTTTGTAGGTATTGTTTGTAGTAAGATGTCTGGCTAAATTTAGGAAAGATTTGTGAAATTTGGGCCTTATTCTTTCTGACCAACATTCAGTAAATGGTACATTTAGCTGCACTTTGGTTATTCTTCAATTATTATTGCTAATTTTCTCTACCCTTCATTCAGCAAAGTTGCCTGAGAAACTTATATGAAAGTCTATGTATTCTGCTGCAGAAGTTATGCATTACTTAGTATATTCTGAGACCGCTAGCAGTAGATGAGCTTATATTTATATGCATTATCTTACAAAGAACTCTAAAATTGTTCAAAGAACACTTTAAGATCCATACCTACTCAATCAGTATTTCAATCACTTAATCCATCAATGATATGCTACCTTTATAATGGGATGGAGTAGTGGTTTAAGAGAACACAGCAATATTTTATAACAGATCTTCTTGCATTTCCCATTATTTTCTAGAAACAGATGAAATATTATATTGTGGAACTAAGTGCTTATAGGAAATAATCTTGAATTCAGCATCAACCAGAACAGGAAATGGTGTTAAGCTGTTGTGTTTAAATATCCTAAAGTTTTAACATTTCAGGCACCAGCCATAATAATTAGGTTTTTACCTTACTTAAAATATTTAAACTGGGGTACAAGTTTTAATTAAAGCTAACAAAAACTCAAGAAAAACAAAAGGAAAAGAAAAGCAAAAAAAAAAATCAAAATAATATTGTAAGCAGAATCCAGGCTTCAACTAATAAAGGACAGACTCTCCTGAATGTACTGTTTCCACTGAATTGAATGAATTCTAGTATCCTATAGCTGAATACCTACATATTTTTGTATGTCTTACTTAAAATTTATGAAGGAGGTATCACTTTTACAAAAGATGATTTTCTTGCTTTGGGTCCTGTTAAATGATGAAACTATATTGATATGAATTGTTAGAATTATTGTTGCATCCTAACAGTGCAGTTTGACTTCATGTGAAAAATAGGTTCAAATGGATTAGATATGGGAGAACAACATCCTGATTTACTACTTGGGAAGACAGCACCATCCCTGAAAAAGATCTTCTGAAGCAAACTGACATAAATATTCAAATGTAAGAAGAAAAGTAGCTATGGATTTTTAGTGTCACATTTTACCACTCTTTTTGATGAAATTTTTCATATTGTGTTTATGAAGTAAAAATTACTGATACATCCCTTGCTCTTAATTTCACTTGACAGTGTATTCTTTTTCAGAGGGTGTTTCAAATTTCTTTCAGTTTAAAAAGTCAGTGTACTGTTTCTTTCCAGTGTTTCTAAGGAATGGAAATGACCGTAACAAGCTCAAGGCAGCAAAACTGATAAAATGCAAGTACCTCTACTGCAGCTCTCCCACAGTCTCGTGTGTGTGTCTAAGGTTCTCTTATTGCTTCTGTTTGGATGGTGCTACAGTGCTACCTGTTTGCTGTTGCTTTATTTATAGGCAGCCCATAACAGCTTAGATAGCCCAGTCAAGACTAGGATGTTAGGAGCTCTATAAAAACATGAAGTACGAGTAATTTTCTTTTCCATTGTGTATTGTAAACACAGATGAAGGGCTCTCAGTGAACAGCAAAAGCCCTCAAAATATTCCCTTGGCAAGTGGACCACAATACTTATAAGTAAGCGAATACATTTTTGAGTGTGAAAGAACAATCTTTTCCTGCTTTTAGTAATAACCCCTCCATCTTCCTCTCACTAACATTCCAATGGTTTATTAACATTTTGAAATCCAAGAGATTCCATTCATTCATTAAAATCATAATGTTCCAAGTGTGGAGATGTTCTAAGATTTAAAATGTGCAGTGAGTTTGATATTCTCAAAGGACTCAGATAAAAAAAAAAAAAAAAGATGTTTTTAATTATTCCATTAAAGAAAAAAGAAAACTCTTTTCTCCAGCAGGTTGGGAGTGTTTGATTTTCTCTCCTTCAGCATCGGTGACAATTAGTTAATGTACACATGGTTGTGTATTAGGAGAAAGGGGAAAGAAGAAGCAAAGGCTCGTTTAGAATGACTCCAGACTTCAAAACTGACAAAAACTAATGATAGCAAAATATTAGCAATGCTAGCACTTATAACAATGTGTTCTTCCTATCTAGGAGGTCATCTAAACTATATTAATTCCCTGTCTGTTTACTCAAAGAGAATTATTACTTCATTGGCAAATTACTCCAACTGGGGGAAGAGGAGGGGAAAAGCTGTTCTCCAAATGCAGCCATTTGAATATCCACGTGTTGAGACTTGCTCTGTTCTCTTAAATTTAAACTGTTCCTGCATAAATATCTACATTTCACAACGGAGGGAAAAGTCCTAAAATAAGAAATTGATTTCTAAGCTATGGTAGCTTTCTTCCTCTGTGAATCTGGCTTTTGCAGTTTAGGAGCTGTCATGCCTGAAGTTTGAAAGAAAAAATAGATCGTTTCTGTGGGCTGTCACAGTTTCGTATTTACAGTGGCATATCACTTTACTACTCCTGCTGATGGCCCACCTGTCTCCATTGCTCTGAATCAACACTTCAGGGCTCAGCACCTACTGTTAGTCACCAAGAAATACTCCTTAAGGCAGGAAAGAGGCATCAAGCCAAAATCAACATTCACAGCCAGTTAATGAATGCAGAAATTATAACAAACAACATAAATACCCTGGAAAGTATTTCCAGAAAGTGAATGAAATTATCTGAGAAAGATGAAAAAATAAAATTAAAATATAAACTCCTAGAATGAACAGAAAAAAATTCATTATATATGTCATAAGATAAGTTCTCTGTCCTATTATGTATTGAAAAGTTTATTGTCTTATTCTCATCTCACACTAGCCTATCTGATGACGTTAGTCTAGATTTAAACCATATTGAATATAAAACAATCTTTCAACTTAGAATTTCATTGTGAACATCAGATGGACTATTAGAAAGACAACTTTCTTCTTGTATGAAATTTTACCCAGCAGTTGAAGGTATTTCTGAGGTTCATAATTTTCAGTCTTGTGACTTTCTCTTATGAAGTAGTACCCTTACATGAAAAAGAAAAGAAAAAAATCAGAATCTTCTAGAGGGGTTTTAAAACGCAATCTCATCTACCCTAAGTCTATGACCTGAAACACAGATTTTTGAAACAATTTGAAAAATTCAGTTTTCTTTCAGGAGGAGTTTGTGTAAGCTATCAGCACACTATAGAATTCTAGCATTAACTGCATAGCAGAGAAAAAATTAATGTTTATATTCTCAGCTCTGCAGAAACAAAGGGTAAATTGCTTTCAATCTGATTGGAAGTATATATTTTATATCTATATTTTAGTGGAACCTGATGAGATGCATCCCAGAGTCCTGAGGGAACTGGTTGATGTCATTGCCAAGCCACTCTCCATGATATCTGAAAAGTCATGGCAGTCAGGAGAAGTCCCAGGTGACTGGAAGAAAGGCAACATTGTGCCCATTTTAAGAAAGGGTAGAAAAGATGACCTTGGGAACTACCAACCCGTCAGCGTCACCTGCGTGCCTGGGAAGATCATGAAATGTAACCGCCTAGGAGCTATGCTAGACCACATGGAGGACACGAAGGTGATTAAAGGCAGTCAGCATGGCTTCACCAAGAGCAAGTCCTGCCTGACCAACATAGTGGTTTCCTATGATGGGGTGACCACATCAGTGGACATGGGAAAAGCAATGTATATGGACTATCTGGACTTCCGTAAAGCTTTTGACAATGTCGCCCACGATATCTTTCTCTCTAAATTGGAGAGGTACTGATTTGATGAGTGGACGGCTCCATGGATAAGGAATTGATTGGATGGTCACATTCAGGGAGTGGTAGACAACGTCTCAAAGTCCAGATGGGGATCTGTGACAAATGCTGTCCCTCAGGGATGTGTATTTGGATCAGTGCTGTTTAATATCTTCATCAATGGTAAAAACAGAGACGTTGAGTGCACATTCAGCAAGCTTGCAGATGATACCAAGCTGAGTGGTGTAGTTGTCACACCAGAAGGTTGGGATGTCACAGAATCACAGAATAACCAGGCTCAAAGAGACCCACTAGATCATCGAGTCCAACCATTCCTATCAAACACTAAACCATGCCCCCCAGCACCTTGTCCACCCGTGCCTTAAACACCTCCAGGGGAGGTGACTCAACCACCTCCTTGGGCAGCCTGTGCCAGTGCCCAATGAACCTTTCTATGAAAAATATGTCCAGCCTAAATCTCCCCTGGCAGATCTTGAGGCCATTTTCTCTTGTTCTGTCCCCTGTCACTTGGGAGAAGAGGACAGCACCCTCCTTTCCCCTCAGGTAGTTATAGAGAGCAATGAGGTCTCCTCTCAGCCTTCTCTTCTCCAGGCTAAACAATCCCAGCTCTCTCAGCTACTCCTCATAAGGCCTGTTCTCCAGCCCCTTCACCAGCTTCACCAGGTCATTGATAAAGACATTGAACAGGGCTGGACCCAGCACTGAGCCCTGGGGAACCCCACTTGTCACTGGCCTCCAGCTGGATTTAACACCATTTACCACCACTCTCTGGGCCCGGTCATTCAACCAGTTTTCCACCCAGGAGAGTGTGTGCCTGTCCATGCCAGAGGCTGACAGTTTCCATAGCAGAATGCTGTGAGAAACTGTGTCAAAGGATTTACTGAAGTCCAGAAAGACCATATCCACAACCTTTCCCTCATCCAGCAGCTGAGTCACTTTGTCATAGAAGGCGATCAGGTTAGTTTGGCAAGACCTACTCTTTGTGAACTCGTGTTGACTGGGCCTAATCACCAGGTTCTCTTGCATGTGCTTCATGATAGCACTCAAGATCACCTGTTCCATGACTTTCCCTGGCACTGAGGTCAGACTGACAGGCCTGTAGCTCCCTGAATCCTCCCTGCTACCCTTCCTGTAGATGGGCATGACATCAGCCAGCCTCCAGTTAAGTGGAATTTCCCCAGTCTTCCAGGACTGTTGGAAGATGATGGAAAGGGGTTTGGCCAGCACATCCGTCAGCTCCTTCAATACCCTTGGGGGAATCCCATCTGGCTCCATAGACTTGAGGGTGTCTAGTCAGGCTAGCAAGGCTCTGACCACCTCCTCCTGGGTCATGGAGCCTCATTTTGCTCCTCTAGCTCTGGGGTTTGTACACAGAGGGAACAACTTTCTTTACAATTAAAGACTGAGGCAAAGAAGGCATTAAGTACCTCAGCATTTTCCTCATCCCCTGTCACTATTGTTCCTTCTGCCTCCACTGTTGCTCCTTCTGTGTCCAACAGGGACTGTATGGTCTCCCTAGTAATCCTTTTATTATTTATATATTTATAGAAAGATTTTTTGTTATCTTTCACAGACTTTGCCAATCTGATTTCTAGTTGAGCCTTAGCCCTTCTGATTTTTTCTCTACACAATCTCCCTTCCCTCCTGTAATCCATCCAAGAGGCCTCTCCCCTCTTCCAGAGCCCATAAACTTTTCTCTTCTTCTTGATATCACTCAAGATCTCACTGTTCAACCAAGCTGGTTTTTTCCCCTGCTGGCTTTTTTTCTGGAACATGGGGATGGTTTTCTCCTGAGCCGCTAGGATCTCCTTTTTGAAGAACTCCCAGCCCTCATGGGCTCCCTTGCCCTTAAGCACTCTCTCCCATGAGACTTTGCTAACCAGCCTTCTGAAGAGTTCAAAGTCTGCCCTCTGGAAATTTAATGCTACTGTCCTGCTAACCACCCTCTTCACTTCACCTAGAACAGAAAACCCTTTCATCTCATGATCGCTTAGTCCTAGGCGTCCTCCTACTGCCACATCCCCCACAAGGCCTTCTCTGTTCACAAGCAGCAGGTCCAGGAGGGCACCTTCCCTTGTTGGTTCATTCACCAGCTGTGCATCCAGAGGAACTTGGGGAAGTTGGAGAAGTGGGCCTGTGTGACTCTCCTGAGGTTCAACAAGGCCAAGTGCAAGGTCCTAGACCTGGGTCAGGGCAATCTGGGCATTGATGTGATTAAGAGCAGCTTTGTAGAGAAGGACCTGTGGGTACTGATTGATGAGAAGCTCAACGTGAGCCAGCAATGTGCGCTCACAGCCCAGAAGGCCAGCTGTATCCTGGGCTGCATCAAAAAGTGATTCTGTCCCTCTACTCCCCTCTTGTGAGACCCCACCTGGAGTACTGTGTCCCGTTCTGGAATCCTCAGCACAAGAAGGATACAGAACTATTGGAATGGGTCAAGAGGAAGGCCACAATGATGAGGGTTGAAGTTCCTCATATGTGAGGGCAGGCTGAGAGAGTTGGAGTTGTTTATCTTAGAGAAGAGTAGTCTGAGATCTTTAAGCAGCCTTCCACTACCTGAAGAAGGCCTAAAAGAGAGCTGGGGAGGGATATTTTGCAAAGGCATGTAGTGACAGGATTAGGGAGTATGGCCTTAAACTGGAAGGAGAAATATTTAGCCTAGACATCAGGAAGAAATTCTTCACAATGAGGGTGGTGAGACACTGGAACAGGTTGTCCAGGGAAACTGGAGGAAGTAATAGGTACAAGCTAAGCGGCCACTTCATACTGGAGAAGCTTACTTCTGCACAAGTAATTGTTTCACTTCAGGCACTGGTGGTGAAGAGCACTGCACAGAAATCAGGCTTTGCTCTTATTAGAAACAAGAAACTAACATCATCTCTCCCTGGTTATAAGGAGGAAAAAAGCTCAGCACTTTCCTTTGATTTTAAAGAGGAGAAAAGCTCTAGTTGGGTAGCTATTGCAAGATAAGCACCGAAGAAAACTCACATGGTGAACTTCCACTCTACTTTGGGAAATGTACACTTAATTGCATCTTCTCAGTCATGATTAAAGACAAAAAAAAAAGGTTAGTCTTCCTTTCCTTGTTTCATCGTGGCCCCCATGGAGAGATATTGGTCTCAGCTGGGAGATGGAGAAGATAGCTTCCAGTTTCCAGGGGAGAAAAGGAAGATCAAACCAGCTCAGGCTTAGTGGGAAAGTGGTAACTAATGCTATGAGGTAGTAGGGAATTAATTTCCCCCTTGCTTCTTAGCTGTGTCTCACCAGTGAGTTCATATTGACAGCCAGTGAACAAACCTGGGCTCAGACTGGTCCAAATCTGTACACCAGTCTTGATACCTGCCATTCATCTCTTCTCTATGTGGAACTTGCTGGGCCCAGAGTTAACATATAACTTGATTTGCCCCTACTCTGTTTCTTATATGCCTTTCTGTAATACTCTTATGCTGATTATCTGAATGCAAAATAAATTACTAGTGTCAGTCTGCTAGTTTCTTGCAGCATAAAGATTCCTTATAGGTAGCTCTCCTGTGAAGACAACTTTCCTGTATGGAAAACTTTTTTGTTAAAATGAATAGAAAATTCAGATTTTGTCCTTTGTTTTCAGCTATTATAAATATATTTCTGCACTATTGATCCTATTACTTACATTCTACAATTTTTTTGCATTTTGCATAAGATGTTTTAACATTTATAGAATCAGGCTTTTAGTAGTTTTCTGTATAATACTGGGTGACTATCTTAAAATTTTTGCCTACTCTGCAAAACTAGTGAAGTCCAAATCTTCTCCATCTAGGAAGAGCTAAAAGCATTTGAAAAAACAGAGATGTAAAAATTACCAGTTGTCATCAAAATCAGAGAATACTAAAATATTTCAAGACTGTACATTTGACCTGAAGTTATTTCATACGCTTGTTCATACCTTAGTGTAGTAGCAAAATCTGCAGAACACACAGTTACATAAGTCTATAGAAAACTTTGAAAAACATCAGTAGGATCCAAACAAGTTGAGGGAGAGTATCAGTCAATTCTAGTTCCCTGTTGATAAAACTATGTAATGAACACTGGAAAGAAAAATATAAAATAAAATATGGCTATCGCCACTAGGTTTCAATAAGCTATTAGCCACTCAGAAAGAGGCCTCAGGCATCACTATACAGGTATATAGCTGTGGCCAAATTGTTGTCCACAGTAGCATTACAACATACTTCTATTAGGCAGCATAGTTATGGGGCTTCTGTGACAGTTCACGAATATAAAATTGTTGGAAGCATGAGTGTCTCAAGGTTGACTTTGTCAGTCATGCATTAGTTTTGTACTGGCACAGTGACATAGAATTTGTTCTTTATGATAAAAAATAAAAATACCACACAAAGGTTATGGCTCAGCTTGTAATACTGACTTGTTCACTTCAGCTTCCATTTGCCAGTCCATTTACTTCCTGCCCTTTCTGATTCAGAGTTGCTATAGTCATTCTGAATACATTGCCATTAGCTTTAAAACAAACAAACAAACAATGGCAGTGAGGAATAGACCAAATAGTTTGGAGAGTAATCTGTTCTAAATGCATCTTGGTTGCAAATGACAATTTGTGAGGGGGAGGTGTTTATATGGGAGCTAGGAAGAAGCAGGATAAAAAGAGCCATAATGATGAATAATAAGCAGAACCAGCATGACAACTGACAGTGTGATCAATGACTGCAGAGTCTTTGCTACAAAACAGAATGGAATTTTTCTACCTCCCCAAATACACAGATTATATGACAGCAGCCATCAGTTTTTGAAAAGGAACTATTTCCAGTAGGTCCCACTTTGTGGCTCTTCTCTCACACATTGTGTCTGCATACAAATCTTTTATTGTGTTATATTAGCAGTCAACAATTTAATGGCCCATTTAGGAAAACAAAAATCAGAAACCCATTCATCCAGTAAAAGCAGCTTCTAAATTGCATGGGACAGGCATTAAACACCCTCTGTCATGGATTTGCTGGAGACAGTTACAGTTTCTAAGTCCGCATCAGCTGCGCATTCCAGTTTCCTGGTTGCAATAAAACTTCTGTGCCAGATCCATAGACATCTCTTTGGTGGTGATCTTTTAATTTACTTGAGAATATTGGGCAAAACTACATGGACTCACTATGACTTTTCAAGGATAGGTTCTGTACTACCACATACAAGTTCTGAAAAAACTTATTTCCTTTTTAATTATGTGGTTTGTGCTGTTAGCTTGCCATTGGAAGCATTACAAAAAAGAGAAAATTCTATGAGGCATAACAGCTTTGTAAATGAGAAGCTGAAAGTATTGCCTTATGTACTGACCATGGCTGCGTGATGTTTGACTCCAGGCTTCCTCTTCATAGATTTGGTGTATCACACTATGACATCTTGGTATGTACACTGCAGATGTGCTTTTGAAAGGAGCTGTGCAACCTCTGATATGTCTTTTCATACATTAAGCTCTGCAGGCCTCTGGCAAAGCTTTACAAAGCTGGAGGCTTTCAGTTTAGATGTGATTTAAAAGCTGATTAAGGAATAAAATCTTAGAAACTCTAGGCATCAAATAGGGAGAGAAAACTTTAAATTTAATTTGAGTGACTTTTTGCTCGAAACTACATTAAAAACAAGTCTATCTGACTGTTGCAATTCTGAGTCAGTAAGCAAGTTGGTATGCCAGTCAGTAAGACTCAGGTCTCCAGAATCAATATTGCAGTTATTGAGTAATTACAGTACTTGCCTGGCAAGATGGACGATGTGATATTTGTTCAGGGACTGGTGGGTGATAAAGGTGCTCAATGAAAGACAATAATTGAAACCAAAAATATCTTAATGCAGTTGACTGGCACAATAAAAAACTACAGTCTTTAAATCAAAACACACATTATCATCTTGATTATCAAAATATTAGTTTAAAAACAGCAACCAGCAACAAGACTTTTCTGGGTAATGTATGGCTTGCACATCTTTGTTAGCTTCACATCATTGCTAAAGTGTCTAAATACTCTTGGAAAAAGCATTTTCTCACTCAGGAAGTTCTTACAGGCTATTACAAATAAGAAATAAGAGGAATTGTCAGCATTTCCTTTAAAAGGTAGGAAAGTTAAATTTTGACTATTCACTCTATGACTTTTCAGTCACTTTTAACAAGTGCTCATGTTAACATATGTCATAAGTCTGTGAAGCATATATAGCATGCACTTCTCATCCTTCTACTACTAAATATACACACTGAGTCTGTATCGACCTCGTGAAATTTCTGCAAGCTCATCAGCAAGCACTCCCAATGGGTAGGTAAAACACTGTGTTTTAACATTCAAAAAAATACTACAAAAATATTTATTATAGACTTTGGTAATACAGTCATAAACCATTCTCCTCAAGAAGATGAGAAGCTCATCTAAGAGCTCATCCTGAACAGGACAGAAGTGATTTGCTAGAAACTATTCTTCGGTTTCATGGTATTTCCTCATTCTCTACAAAAGTTATCAGTGAGCAATCAAGCACTAATTTTGTGAATTTAATGACATATAGCTGGGCAAAATACTCAGCAAGGTGATGGGCCTTTCTGAAATGTCGGTGTGATGATAAGAACTCAAAAAAGAGCAACCAAACTTATGGACCAATCATTGCCAAGTGCATCTCACAATCAAAATGTTCTTGTTTCGGATGTAAAATCTTTAAGATGGGGTGCCTCATGGTTTAGTCCTCAAGCCAGCAACAAAGAGCCACACGGCTTCTTGCTTTATCTCAGCTAGCAAATAAAGAACCATGATGGCTGCTCTTTCACAGAATCACAGAATAACCAGGTTGGAAGAGACCCACCGGATCGTCGAGTCCAACCATTCCCACCAATCCCTAAATCATGCTCCTAAGCACCTCGTCTACCCTAACCTTAAACACCTCCAGGGACAGTGACTCAACCACCTCCCTGGGCAGACCGTTCCAATGCCTAACCACCCTCTCCATGAAGAACTTTTTCCTAATCTCAAGCCTAAATCTCCCCTGGCGGAGCTTGAGGCCATTCCCTCTCGTCCTGTCCCCTGTCACTTGGGAGAAGAGGCCAGCTCCCTCCTCTCCACAACCTCCCTTCAGGTAGTTGTAGAGAGTAATAAGGTCTCCCCTCAGCCTCCTCTTCTCCAGGCTAAACAACCCCAGCTCTCTCAGTCGCTTCTCATAAGATTTGTTCTCCAGCCCCTTCACCAGCTTTGTTGCTCTTCTCTGGACTCGCTCCAGAGCCTCAACATCCTTCTTGTGGTGAGGGGCCCAGAACTGAACATAGTACTCGAGGCGCGGTCTCACCAGTGCCGAGTACAGGGGGAGAATAACCTCCCTGGACCTGCTGGTCACACCGTTCCTGATACAAGCCAAGATGCCATTGGCCTTCTTGGCCACCTGGGCACACTGCTGGCTCATGTTCAGTCGGTTGTCAACCAGCACCCCCAGGTCCTTCTCCTCTTGGCAGCTTTCCAGCCAGACTCCTCCTAGTCTGTAGCTCTGCTTAGGGTTGTTGTGCCCCAAGTGCAGGACCCGGCATTTGGCCTTGTTAAACCTCATGCCTCTTTGTACCTTTCTGCTCTGGAAGTCAAAAATAAAAGGCTTGGATAAAACCATTTTAACAGGGCAGCAAAGGAAAAGAAAATACCACAATAATAGTAGCAATAAAAGAACATACAAAATGGATGATAGACAATACAAATCTCTTACTGCCCAGGAACCAACAACTGGGTGTGTTCCTGATCCAGGATCTGCACAGGCACAGGCCAAAGTACATTGTTAGCAAATGTGACTAATTCATTAACCCCTTGAGAAGGTAGAATTGGCAAGGTATTGAGGTGAGGATGACCAGAGATGCCAGCTGTGCAATTTATCATGATGTGAAGAAGGAATATTGTATGAAAAGCAGGATGACTCAGGTTAATATGGAATGACAATATAAAAGAAAAAGGGGGGAAAGGGTAAAGAGAAAAGGTAAAGAAATTGATTTTGTTCATATTTGAACATGATATAGAAAGGATTTGCTCATTAGAATAAGAAAATCTTTAGTATTTTGAACTGTGAACACCAAAGATTTTTTTTTGTTATCTCACCTCTACAATTTAGATTTAGGTATATGGATAATAAGAACTTCCGCTAATTAAATCAAATTTTTTTTCCAGAGGTGGTGGTTTCCTATGAAATGTAATTCCGTAATTACCTCTACAAATTTAAATCTTTATCTAAATCTGAAGAATAATCAAGTAATTTGGAAACAGCATGCACTGTGATATTCCATGTAGTAAAGCTACCACTGTGCTCAGTTATCCAGAAATTATTTTTGTGCATGCCACTTCGAAGGGTCATGTTATTACTGCCCAGTAATTCTGTTAGTATTTAGGTTCATCCAGAATAACAGAGACCTCTAGGGATACAATTCAGTGTGATATATCAATGGATATAATTTAGTGTGAAACATTAAGCTTTAAACTTATAAGCACAGATTTTATATTATATATAACAATAAAAAGAACATATATGAAAATGCTAAGTGAAGTTTCTCAAACTTACCAGGCTGTTGAACATACTTAATCTGATCATTAATTAAATTCACAGTACTTATGTATACATCTATATATATAGGTTTATGGTCATCTTTAAGCTTGTTATATTTTTCAGTTTAGGGCTACTTTAAACATTCTTTTCTGACCATGAAAACAATTATTCTTTCAACATTTTATTCCCTGTTTTCCTAGGCATTTTTCAATAAATAATTTGGAAATTAAAACCTGAAATATTAGTTTTTTAAATAGAATATGAATATTTTCTTTTTTTTTATCAAATAATTAAATAATTAAAAATCAACTTGACAATTTAGATTTGCCTGAGCATGTTTTTCTCCAGTGATTTTTTAATGAGAAAATTATTGCCTGTGTTCTAAACGGACAAAGAGAATACAAATGTAAAATAATAGTTCATATATTTGCTATTACTTCTGTAACTGAATATATAATCTGAAAGCTTGATTATATATTGTATCAGTAATTTTTTCATTTTTAATATTGTTAGCATACTGTCAGATGCTGTCTACTCAGATGAGATTATTAGCGAAAGACAGAAACTTCCTCACTAAAGAATATTCTGTGTGCTGAGGATTAAGCTTTACCCAAATAATTTTATTATACAAATATTAATAATATTCTGGACAGAGTAATGATTTGGTTAGCTTAATGGTTTGGTTAGATTTAGAACTAAAGAACTTACATGAATTTTCAGTCCACTGTTAACCACAGTGAAGGAAAGTACAGAACTGTTGAATGTGTTGCACGTAAACAAGTAATACAACTCCTTTGTTGTTCAAGACAGGGTTTGCAAAAGTAATAGGCATTACAGTTACATTAGTCATTTTGGGTGCCAGACAGATAAGAAAACTATGAGTCCCAGTCTTGTTATAATCCCTTGACTAAGTGACATCTTTCCACATATTCCAGCAGAGTCTCATCTTATTTGTGCTGTATGAAGACACAGGTGAGGACTTCTAAAAGCCAAGAATCTGTGATTTGCCAAAAATGTACTTGGAGAAAAGCACTTGTTTCTATGCAAACCAGACAACTGAGTAGGACAAGGTCCCCTAAAAAGAGTGAAGGTCTGGAATCAGGCTGAGGGGTCTGTTGTCCTGTCCCAAAACTGAGAGAATAAGAGGATAGTTGGAACACAGTAGAAGAAGTAATTCAGACTGGGGAGTGGATTGGGGCTGGTGACCTCTGCAGATTTCCATCTCTGCTAGAAAAACTCAAACACTGGCAAAACAGGCAGCAGGGTTAAGCCTATCTTACTGCTGCTTCTTGGTTACTTGAGGCAGGTGCCTTCTTTGTCTGTGACAAGAAGACAGGAGTGCCAAGTCTATTCTGATTATTCACCCACCCTTAAGACCTGGGATTGTCAAAATCCAAGCATGTCTGTAACATGCGGTAACTA
This sequence comes from Clamator glandarius, assembly GCA_033459285.1. Lineage (NCBI taxonomy): Eukaryota > Metazoa > Chordata > Aves > Cuculiformes > Cuculidae > Clamator > Clamator glandarius. The sequence continues at coordinate 98,595 of JAUNZM010001015.1, forward strand.
AGAGATAACTGTTGCTTCCCAGGATCTGCTCGTGACCTGAATACAGAGGAGAGATAGCTTCTCAGTCAACTCCTTCCCAATACTTGTCTCCTAACCCCATGCATGACATAAGGGCAGCTAAAATGTCTAAAAAGATAGTCTAAAATCCATGTTTACACAAGCTGTGTGCTCAGTGGTCTCCATGTGCTAGAGAAGGCTTAACTAAAAGAAGACAATCTGCCCTTTCTAACACTTACGGTCTCAGCAATTATGTTTCTGTTTCTTCTTACAAGAAGCTACAGGAGAGCCAAATTACTGTGCATCCTAATAGCTCATTAAATGGTCATTGGTACTGATAAAATGGAGCATAATGTTGCATGTATGACATTATGGAAGCAAGCTTATAAACAAAGGTCTCACCATTTTGAAGTCTATTACATCTTTCAGTGCTTTTTCCTCTTTTTTTTTTTTGTGGTTATATAGGACCATTATTTCGCTCAATATATGATAGAAGTAATAGTATTTTATACTACATATCTTTCTACCTGAGGGAAATCAGATTTGGTCTCTCTTTGGAAGATTCCTATAATCATTCTTTCAGACATTGGGAAATAAGATATTCACAGCCAATTCGTACAAAAAATTAAACTATTTATTAATCCAAAAATAACCACAGATTTTGAGTTGGACCAGATAATATCAAATAGTCCTATCCCTCCTCAACCATTTTGTGATTCTGTGTTTCTGTAATTTTAGATCCTTATATACAGATAGTTGCAAGTTTAGGACATGTGGCTTTTAATTCTTTTCCTTTTCCTTTCCTTTCTTTTATATATTACTAACAAATAGAACACTCACTTGAAAAGAAGGCAATATGAGTTAAAATTCTTTTGGGAAACAGAAGAAAAGAATCTGAGTTTTGTACATCTTGATGAGCCTCCTAGCCTTCAGCTTGTTGCGTGAAAGATGAAGTAGATCTTGATTTCAACAGTGAGCTTTTTGTTCCTCTCTTCCAGGTAGATATTTTTCAGCTGAAACTACTCAGTTAGCTAGGATCAAAATTCACAAGTAATTTCAAGTCAGTGTAAATCATTTGTTCATCCAGTGAACTGTTTACCAAAATATGGCTGTTAATGATTAATCTGACCAGTCCCAAACTCATTTCTCATAGGTTTTAGGGTTTCTGTTTGCATGGTCTTATGTACCAGTTGTACAGAAACTTAAAGATGGTAACTTCTAAGAATTTACAAGCTAAATCACAGCTATAAGCTCTGATCACTGATATTTTGTGTATATCATCTACCATATGTAATACCCTGTATGATATCTGCAGAAGTGAAAGATTCAGAAAATAATACATGTAAGTATCACACAGAGTTTATTATCAGCAGTATGACTTCTATTGTGTTAATAATGTCAACAATAGCTCAAAATGAAGTTAATCATTTTACTTTACACTGAACTGATTGTCTCTAATAACGAAATAATATATTTCAGTGGGCTTTTCCTCTGATGCTTTAGTATTAAAAAAACCCCTAAAACATAAATCAAAGCTGTTTGGACAGATCTACAACACAATTTTGTAACAGAATGGAAAATTTTAAAAACTGAATAGCTGATAAAAGATAAGTAGAACCAGAGGGGATTGATTTTATAGCTGAAAGCAGCATTAGAGATTAGGTACTCATTTGGCTTTTCAGAAGTCCTCTTGATTCATTCCACATAAATGAAGTTTGTGATATGTAATGAAAAGCTTTCTATCTTCACTGCAAGCAAATTAGCAGGTATTTTGTGGGAAGAATGTTAATGTTATCTTGCATTTGTTTCAGAGTAGGAACACATTAGCAGAGGGGATTTGAAAGGAATTTCACTTTTATAACATAAGGTGCTGAAGGTTATTAAAATAAGGTCACCTTTAAAGCAATGTGAGAAAATTAGGTTATAAGCAAGCAGTGTCTAAAAATATATTCAGTCAGTTTCACTGACCAGATGCAATACAATATTGCCCAAAATCGCTAATTTTCTATACCAGAAGTGATAGTCGTATGTCCAGAGCTGAATCTGTGAAGTTAAACAATAAAAAAAGCCATGGTTAGGTGAGGGAGAAGGGAAGTGCATCTCAGTGGTCAAAGTAATTTCTTTCCATAAAGGGAGAAAACTAGCAGGGCTGTTATATAGCCTTTACTGTTCCACATTACAAAGGAATAGACTATTTGAATAAAAAAAGTACTTAAATAAAGGGCAGAGTGTTAATATTTTCAGAGGAGAAAGTGATAGTAGGAGGAGAAAAAATAAGAAAAAATAAAGCTTTAGTTTGAATCACTTTTCCAGATAAAAGCAAAACATTTTATGCAAAGCTTAAATTTGTGGATCAAAATTTTGGAGGAAAATGTGTGATCTCTCCTTGTTTTTGAGTAACATACCTTTAATTTGACAGAACATTGCTTTCAAGTGAGCACAGAATACATCTAAGTATGTGGGAAAAAGGTGGAGATAGGAAAAGAAGGAGGTTTAGTATGTTTCCTTACGTTCAATACATATTTCCAAACACAAGGCAAAGGCGAAAATTATGTCATTATTTGAAATATAAGCCCCCTTTCTTAACACTACTTGTGGTCTTTGATTTTAAAGTAGGACTAAAACAGTCTTTCCCTGTCAGAGAGACTGCATTTATCTCTAGAAAAATCAAAATGTAAGATAAATTAAAACCAGATAAAGGAAAGGGATCTTGATTAAGATGTTGTAAGTATGCTGTAATAAACCTGTGGGATCTGCCTATGGTTGTATAACTAGTGTTTTGAGAAGCTGCAGTTCTGTTGAAATGCAGTTCTTTGAATATGAAAACTGTATAGGTCTTCTTTCTTGCTGTTAGAAAACAGAATGGAAGGGAAAAGACAAAAGGGTCAGCAAGGGTCTACAGTTACACAGAGTTTGTATCTTACTCTACAGTAGTCTGGCTGAGGTTTTACTTGGGTTTGAAAATCATATTCACAGTGAGGAAAGTGCTTTGCATATGTATATGCTGCCCCATACCCATAATAGAGTACTGCCCATTGACCTGACCACACCAATAGCTCAGACTTAATTTTTTGTTATAATTTGAGAGCCTGAAGTTGCTCTCAAGGCAGCATGAACTACTCCTGAGATTTCTGAGTTCTGCAGCTATGTAGATCTTCTAGTTAGGGATGGCCTGTGTCATGCAAGTGACTAACAAGTAAAAAAAGCTGCAAGTATTCAAAGCAAGCTAAAGCCCACCTCTCAGCAGGGTAGGAATAAAAAAAGTACACAGCAAGATCTAAGGAATGGCAGACTTTACTGTTTTAAGATAGCTCAAATATTTCAATGGAGAAGGGGGTGAGAAGTTAGTCTGAAATATCATCTTCTGTGTCAGAGGATTACCAGAAGGTGTTTATATAATGCAGATTACCCATTCTGTAGAATGAATTTATCTTTCAGAATCCACACTTTTCTTTCTCCTAGCCATAAGAAATGTTTTAACTACAATGGCAGAGAAAGAACTACAAGTTTTATCAGGGATTTTGAAATTTCACAAGTAAGAACATCTTCCCAGTGTTCAGACTGAATTCAGTCAAGTGTTTTAATTATTAGCATGTCAATTTAGTATCTATTCCTGACATAATTCTTCATATACACTATGTAATGTGATATTACTTGGAAGAAAATGTAAATGTCTTAGGTTAGCTTATAGTTAAATTTAGATTTTTATTACCTATAGAGTTGTAAGTTTCTTTAATTACTGTGATCTTCTCTTCAAGTTTAGCAATGTGCAGGGCAAAAGGCTCAGCCTTTTTGTCAATTGATCTGGTAGCCGATAACTTTCAACATTGCCAGCATGAAATTTTAATATAAATCATTTGTGACTCTTTCTTGTTGATGACCCTACTATGGCTTGAACCCTTTTTGCTTGCTTCATAAATTATCAGTGAAGACTTCTGTTTAGTAGGGGATTGAGAAGATGGTCACAGTTTGAACTTGCAGACTTTTGTTTAGTGGATGAAAGTTGTATTAGCACCACCAACTCACCTTTTTCTTGGAAACATCCAGGCTTTCGAAGTTCACACATCATACACTGATAAAAGATGGAATTGTTAATAAAAAACTGTGTATCATCACTTCCATAGATATGAATGATTCTTATTACTATGAGTAAATTTTATTATTTCATCTTGGAAATACTCTGAAAAATGTTATATAAAATGTCACTGTTAATTTTATGCCATACTCTTCTGTAATGACAATTTATAATTATACATATATTAATTTATGCTTTACAGCTTTTTTAGTACATATATTTTATGATAATAATTTTTAAAAGGATTTATTTCATAGCTATATTTGGTTTTCTTTTATATTGTATATTTTGTTTTCTTTATAAGGAAACGTACTGAACATTAACGGGAATTCCAGCAATAGTCTGTTGAACTAGTCATTTATAATGAAACTATATTAAGTTTTTTGAACTGTAAAGTTACATGCTAGTAAAATATATCAAAGTAAAACTTATTACATGGAAACTGATGAAACTCCATTTACTAAATAATGCAGCTTATAACATCCATAAGCAAAAATCATTGCTGGTACCTAGTATGGCAAACAGAGTATTTTTTTCTCACTCCTGAACATCATTGTAGAAAGATCTCAGTATTTCATGCAATATTCTTTTTCCATCCATAGCATCTGGTCTTTGATCAGTGTTTGAACTGCATAGTCTGTGCGTTATCAGTTTCTAACTACATCTTTGTAAAGTACAGTGTGGTAATTTAGCATAAAAATAATTTTTAAAAGTTCAATTTATTAATTTTTAATTCTTTAGCTCTGTTTTCATTAAGAAATGTCACTATTATTTTTGCTTATTAGTAATGAATGCTTATTTTAGCAATTAAACTGTCACACTCAAAAGTAGTTCTGGCAAGATTTTTGTATTTTCTCAAATACTCAAAAGAATACTAGGGAATGTGCTATAGTAAATTGACAGAACGAATGCTTAACTGAGAACTGCTGAAAAGTTCAAAGGAAAGAAGTTCAACAGCTTCTGTCTTGGAGTTGTGTCAGGTACATATTGATGTATCAGGCATCCAACGTGATCCAAATACTTTTGACACTGCATTAACAGATGGACTCTTCATCATGTATGCAGTACGTCCTACACATCTATGAACAGCAGTAGAATTTTATGTATCATACATGGGAAGTACGTCCTCTGGGCTCTTAGATGTCAGGCTGCTGGATATGGCACAAGCTGATAAGGTAGCATTCCAAGCACAAATTATGATCAGAGCCCTGGTAGACTTCCATGCCTGTATAACTGAATGAATCTGGAGATCTGAATATTCTTTCTAGCAGCAGAATAATATTCAAGATCTAAGTTTCTGGTTTCACATAACCCTATAATGATATCACACAAATTTTCTTTTTGAGTAAATAAATACAAATGAATCAGATAGCAAGAAATAATATGTTTGTGTTGAAGTCCAGATTCCATCATTCTTAACCACAATAGGTGGTACTGTATATGAAAGTTGCTTCAATAGCTTTTACCGAAAGGATCAGAATCAAACTATTATTTTCACTTTTTTCTTACATTATATTTTTCCTCCTTTTTTTGATAAATTGCAAACTACTTTGTGGTTTTTGTGCCAAGAGATTTTAGAGTATGACACTGAGAATAAAGAGACCAAGAAAAAAAAAATGTTAGAATTTGTCAGCAAACTGTGGTGATATTTAGCACACCTAGATAATAAACTTGTTTTCTATTAATGTTACATAGTTCTCCTTGTACAATAGAGACAAACACTCAAACACAAATAAACATTGTGGCCTAGACCCTTAGGCATGCTAAACACTGGGTTATTTTGAGTTTATGACAGCTTCGCTTTTTTTCCCAGGCTGGAGGAATCCCCAGATGCTCACTTGAATCAGCAGAGGTAAGGAACTATAGGAGTACAAATTGGCTGTCCCAAATAACACACACATTTCCCAAAGAAGAGGTTTCTCAGCTTGTAAAAACTGATATTTAGGAAATGTTATAGCTATCATTGTTATATCTTATGTGGTGGTAAAAATATAAGTTATGAGTTCATTATAGAGTTCTAAGAAAACTCCTGCACTGAAGAGTTCTGTGCTTGGGTTGGAATTTACTTCAGGTGTCACTGAATACAGTAAAGTAAGAATTTGCAGTAGACACCGCTAAAAAAAAATAGTTTCATTTTAAGTCTAGACCTATATTTGTATTTGAAAAAGGCAAAATATAGTAAATAACTTATATTTACTACCCGAGATGAAGTAGGTACACACAAAAATAAAACAGATATCCATAAAAGTGCATTCATTTTCCATTTTCAGAATTCTCATATTTAACTAAATTGTCAAAGCAAACAATGATGTGATTGAAGGTATGCATAGATTTCCTTAAGTCTATACACTGACAATCATATTTCTCTGACCTTCAGACATATAAAGATTCTAGGAACAGATTGTTTCTGAATCATTCCTCATGGCATATAGGCTAGATTTTTATTTCTTTAAATCAAAGCTTACTATTAATATAAATAAATAACTGATTAAAACCATCTGAGGCCCAAATCTAGTCTTGTAATACATCTTTTTAAATATTCAGTATGTTAATTCATTTGGCTATACTATACTGGGATGAAATTCTTTAGCAAAGCATTTTAACACAGCATTATGATATTGAATGGATGTGCAGATTAGACAAAAAGGTAGAAAGATGCCTTCTGGGAAGAAACACGACACTTTTAGAGCTATGTATCCATGTGTCTCAGAGTTTCATGGACAGATCACAATCTGTATCTGACAACTGAATATCAAATCCTACCAGCATTTATAACATCAAGCATGTATCTGCAGAGGGTAGGTGGTGTGGCTGCACTAGGAAGGTTTTGTTGGAGCTCTCTTGACTTCTGAACACATAAAATGTCGGAGTTATGTCAACTGTGCATGTAGTAAAAATTTTCACATGCAGATCATTTTCCAGATGTAGTATTAGAAATTAATCAATTATACTCTATCCCCTTAAGATTACAATTCATTCAACAACAGTCATGAGACTGAATCCTGGTACTAGCAGTCAAGTTCGGATTTAAACTCAGTGAGTTGTTATGGCATGTTTCCAGGTCACGATCATGGGACAGCTGTTTTCTTCCATATCAGGGTGCCTTATAGCAGATGGTGAAGCCAGCAAACCTCTTAGCATTTGAGTAGGGTGCTCTCTGCCAGCCGGAGAGCAGGCATTGACAGGCATCGGCTTTGGAAGTGTTGGCATTTGTTCCACTGGCAAATGCAAGCAACAAAAGTTATTATACAGAATGGTTCTGTGATGCCTCCTGGGGGGACACGGGATTACAGTAAGAGATATGTAACAGAAGAGAGGAAACTATGTTCTTGGAAAATTATCTTTGAAAAATCCCACTTTAAGTCAATATTTTGTACATGCATGGCTGAAATACAGCTCCTGAATCTAAGTGAATCCTGAAATGCTCCTGATTAGATATCTGATTATCAGGAAAGAGTAACAGGGTCTATTCTGAAATATCTATAAGATGGACATATCACATACATAAGGCTCTGTATTGATGAGAAAAATCATGATCAAACTTTGCAGCCTTTTGGGCAATTTGATACACTACACTTCAATGAACAAATCAGTAAGGTTGTCATGGACTGTCAAAATAAAAGGAAGTCTCAAAGTGGAGGTCAGGACCAAACTTTCGGAATTGCTCCTCGTTGAGTTGTTACGGAAGATGTTTTAAGTTTTTCATAGATTTCTGAAAAAAAGAAAGTAGTATTTTCATTGACAGTGAGTTCATTCAAATCCTTTAGATTAGAGTCAAAATTAAAAGCCTCTATATTTAGTGTGAAACGTACAAACTGCATCTATATCCTACAATGACAGAAGGTAGTCTGAATAATTTTACTCTTATTCTTGTTCCATAAACATAAAATGAATGTTCCGTCTACATTACAACATCAAATCAAGTCATATTTTTTTATTAATCCACTAGTAAAGTACTGAGGTAGTACAGGAATCACAAAAAGGGTCATCTCTAACATTGTTTGATGTGTTTAATAATAGTTTCATAACTAGGTAACACTGGTGTTTTTAATTGCTTCTTATTTAGGCTGGCTTCTTTTGGGAGGTTGCAAGCCCATTGTTTTCTAACTAGAGATAGTTAGAATTGTCTAAACTTAATGATAATTTTTATCTGGCACTGCTTCTCTTCCAACATTTTGTGTAACAATACTTTTCCCAGCATGAATTCCAAACCAACTGCTAGCAATACCTTTAATCTATCTTTTTCAGGCATTCTGATTAAGTTGAGAAGTTAGGATATAACAATCCAGACTGCTCCCCTCATACAAATATGTATGCATAGTAAATGTTAAAATACAGTATAGTTGTGAATAAAATATGAACTCAACCAGATTTGTTAACCATATGTACAGACACACAGAAATACACAGGAATAGCATATAGGAATGTTTTCCATAAAAGGATCAAACCATATCTCTCAATCTGATCAGTATATAAAAGAAATTTTAAGCTTACAAATTGAGTAAATGCATAGTTCATCTTAATTATTCACATTAAGAAAACATGACATGCAAGACTAAGAAGTCAGGATAATAAATATAACCTTCTGATTGGCAAAATTTTAATTGATTTGAAATTTGACAGAGATCTTTGCGTGTATAATAAAAAAAACGAAGTTAATGAAACAAATCAACGGAAATCTATAAGATACAAATATGATGATCTCAGAATAGTATTAAATTTGTTTTCAGAATGAGACTGTAATTGAACATTTTTCTTTCTAGAACAGGTACTAGTTTCTTTTAGTTGCTTTCTGTGACAGCCATATCCAGTAAGTTACAGTAAGTAAGTACAGAAGTAATCAATACTACATTTAGGATCAGCTACACAATACCACTAAAAGCAAATTAATGATGTGAAAGAACTATATCCAGAGTTACTTCTGCATCAGTGAATACTATAATTTAAATATTTTTGTAGTGCAAATTCAAATTCACCACTGTTGTCAAAGGAATTAAACACTGATTTGCATCACTTATGAACCTCTTTTATATATTTCCAGTTATAACACTGGAAGTCTAGAATGCTGTAGTGTTATTTCCAGTACTCAACCAAAAATTTTCTTTTACCTAACAATCCCTAGAAATTACATGAACTGAAAGAATGCTGACTTATTAAGGACTAGTGGATTAATAACTGATTAACCACCAAACTTTTTCACTTTGAGCTTCTGCTTCTCAGCCAGCAGATTTCTTTCTTCATTGCACTCATACTGGATGATCGCCACATTCTTGTTCCAGTCTTGCATGTGCAGGGGGAACTCATTTAACTTTGTGCCCAGGCAGGGTGAATTTGGAAGGCCTTATGTAGTCTAGGTGCGGCTTGTGTCCCTCCTTGGCTCCCTTCACACTTTTTTGCTGGTGGAACCACTTCCTAACAAACGTTTCCACATCTACATCATGCTTGGATGTAGAGCGAGGTGTATGGTCACTCTAAAGAAAATCTTACTGTGTTATTGTGAACCTCACAGTATTTATTATGAGTAAAATGTCAGCCATGCACACGGAAACATGTAAAATTAAAGGTGTTAAATTTTTACACAGTGAATTTTAAATAACACCAACAGTTTTTCAGTCTGACTAGGAACGTTCTGAATTTCACTCAGGGAGATTTGATTGCTGCCTTATCTGATGAAAGACAGAAGAAACAAGATCAATAATACAAAAAGAGGCAATGGAAAGGGCGGGGAGAGAGAGAAAAAAAGAAAATACTTCCTATTTGCATGCGTTTGCATAGAAGGAACCTGCCTAAGTGTAATGGAATAAATGAGTTGGTCAACTTCAAAACACATTACTTTTATGTTAAATAATGATTTTTATTGTGTATGTCTCAGATTAATCAATGTTAGAAAGGTATAGAAGATAATCAGAGTTCTGGAGCACCTCCCATATGAGGACAGGCTGAGAGAGTAGGGGTTGTTCAGCCTGGAGAAAAGAAAGCTCCAGAGAGACCTTATAGTGGCCTTGCAGTACCTGAAGGAGGCTTACAAGAAAGGTAGGGAGAAACTTTGTAAAAAGGTTTGTAGTAATAGGACAAGGAGGAATGGGTACAAATGGGAAGGGGTATGATTCAGATTAGAGATTAGGAAGAAATTATTCACAGTGTGGGTGGTGAGGCACTGGCACAGGTTGCCCAGGGAAATTGTAGATGCCTCCTCCCTGGAGGTGTTTAAGGCCAGGCTGGATGGGGCTTTAGGCAGCCTGATCTAGTGGGAGGTGTCCCTGCCCATTGGAGGGGGGGGATGGAAGTAGGTGGTCTTTAAGATCCCTTCCAATCCAAACCTTCTATGATTCTAGGGTCATAACTGGTGGCCTCAAACTTTCCTTGCACTGCAGGTGATGTGAATCCTTTAATACAATAAGGCTGAAATAGTACTGATTGTGTCCTGACTTTGGCTGGGATAGAATCAGTTTTCTCCTCACAAAGTTACATTCCTAAATAACTGCAATTTTCATTAACTACAACTTAAAGTTTACTTAGGGAATAAAGGCGATAAGATGTTCCATTTTAGTTTTGTATTAAGGCACGTAATACTATTTCCATGGAACCCAAGGACCTGCAGCTTCAAAGTACCCAGGTGCATAACTCTGGAAGGAGCAGATTTTGGACAACTGACCCAAAATAAGCAAAGAAACTATTCCATACCATAAACATCACACTCCCTATATTGGTGAGAAATTTTCTCACAATGGCTTTTTTCTTCTTCATGGACTCACTCATTATGCTGCTTATAGTTCCACCGCTGCTCTGGGTCCATTTCTGGTTTTTGTGACCTATTTGTGAGGGCTGTGATATCCACCTGGACTGCAATTGCTGTGCTTGCAGTGTGCACTATCTGGCAACCATTGCTTGTGGCATGCATTCCATGACTGGCTGAGTATTAGAGATATTTTTTGTATGTCATTATATCTTTAGTATTAGTATTAACATTAGTTTTTATTGTTTTATTAAAACTGTTTTCTATTTCAACCTCCTGGTCTTCTTTTATTTTCCCAATTCCCCTTCCCTGGGTAGGTGGGGGAAACAGGATGATAGAGAAGCTGTCTGTTGTTTAGCTGCTGGCCAAAAGGGGCTAAACTGGCACAGCTTGTTTATTGAGAATGCTCTCAGGGAAAAGCAGACATTTCCAGAAACAAACTCCTGGTATCAAGTTGCTGTTTAGCACAGCCAGCAACTAAGCATCATGCAGTCATTCACACACGTCCTCCTCCCTACCAAGTGGAATAGGGAAGAGAATGAAAAAAAAAAAAAACAAACTCATTCATTGAGATAACGACAGATAAATAGGACAGATGATGACGATGACACTGATGATGATGATGATAATAATATACAGAACAAGTGTTATACAATACAATTGCTCATTACCCAATGATTGATGCTTAGCCCATCCCCAAGAAACAATCGCCTTCCCCCAGCCAACTCCCCACTTTATATACTGAGCATGACATATGATATGGAATGTCCTTTTGGCCACTTCGGGTCAGCTGTCTTGGCTGTACTTTCTCCAAGCTTCTTGCACACCTTCTCACTATGAGAGCATGGGAAGATGAAATATCCTTTACTTAGTATAAGCATTACTTAGCAACAACTAAAAACATCTGTGTCTTATCAAAATTATCCTCGTACTAAACCCAAAACACTGCACTATATCGGATGCTAAGAAGAAAATTACATCTCAGCTGAAATCAGGCCAGGAAGATGGAAGTGGGACACAAGCAGACTGTTAGAAAGCCGTTGAAATGAACTATTGATAAGGTTTCACTAACATGAAAGGAAGGACAAGACACATCACTATGGCACTAATATGGCTTGTAACTACCCAGATAGCTTACACAGGCATAACAATCATAGAAAGGAAAAGCATACAGCCATGTGTTGCTTCAGCTAGATTTTGGCTAGCACTCTTAACTAGTTTAAAGATAGCTTAGGTATTTCTTTAGCAGACTGACAGCAATACAGACCTGATCTTCATTTTCTATCTTTGCATGGTTTCGGTTCCCATTTTTAACAGAACTAAGAATCAGACTTTTCTTTATAGACTGAGTGCAGTGTAGCTCCCTCCTGCAACTAATTATCTATTCTATCCATCTTGGATAAAACATAATTCTCATAGGAGAATGAAAATTATTATTTTATCTATCCTGGATAAAATACTCTAAAAATAAGTGACATGAAAACCAAATTTTAGTGAAACCATATTTCACTTAGCGGCTTTGGAAATTAAATTGAAAACAAAGGAAAAAAGAACATGCAAAGATCAGTCTAAATATCCACTGACAGGACTTTATTAATGGAGAATAAATAGAAGAAAAATACATACCAACCAAACAAACCCATTCAGAAAAGATCACAGATAAAGTGAGAGAATTAGAGATGTTTCTGGTTCAGCATGTAGCAAACAAACCAAGTTCGAAGAAGAAAACAAGCACTTGTCATTTATTTTAAAATATCTACTTTAAAAATCTTGAACAATATATAATTCAGAGTTCTCAATACAATTTCTAAAAACCAATTTAAAAAAAGCTAAGCAGCACCTGAAAACGTGCCTTTGAGGAACATAAAAATTGCTATTTTATTCTGATAAAAAGATTGTGATATGCTTGAGATACCTGGGAATAGCTTGTCCCTTGACAAGGTTTTTGTGTTAACCATAAGGTCATTCTCAGAGTGTTAGTCAATATGCCAGTTGGAGCTGGCATCTGAAATGGTTATAACAGATGGTGAGTTTGGTCATTTTTATCCAACTCTGAGTGCATTGATTAAGCATATATGTATGGAATAAATGTATTATAAGGATATTTTATAGAAGATATCTCTGAGCTGGTTACATGTGAATCCTGAGAACTGAGGCAGAATAAACATACCAGAAATGGTTAAAAAAATCCTGAGTACAGTCAGACTTGGAATAAAAGATGGAAAAGGGTAATTAACATGCACCCCTATTAAATCTCTTCCACTGTGAGGATATTTTTAGGAAACATATTCTTTAGGACATTTGCTCCTAGTTAAATATTCTTGTTGATCTTAAGGAAAAATTTTACTTTCCTTAACTTGAGACTCCTTATTCAATTAATAAGTGCAATGGGGTGATGGTAAAATATCTGAAGAGATGTCAGTTACTGTCAATAGTAGTCACTGATATTACAGCTATGTTTGAGATTCTGAATAAGCTGTATGTGCACACATTAGCAGAATAGAATTAATAACTTATTTTTATAGAGTCCCTAAACCAGTATCTATTGACTACAAGGTAGTTTTAAACTAGGGATGGTTGGGACAGTGAGGAGTGTCCTATTCTAAGGATGGAAAGGATTTCATTCCTTTCTTTTGATAATATGCTAATTTCAGTTTGAAAGGCATAGGCATGTTGAATAGAGAAGACATGAAAGTGACTTCTGTCTGGTTTTCACTCTGGTTATCAAAATTTTCTGCATATTGTGTTCCAAACACGAAAGACTAATTTTGTTATACTTCATTTGTTTGTTGACACTCTGCCATAATTTTAGGTAGAAAGTTCTGCTGAACTTTCTTATAAAGTTAGAAATACGATTAGAATATAGAATCAGAATATTCAGATTAATCATCTGTGTAGTGAAGAGTCTGGCTTTTTTCCATTTTTCTTTCAGAGCATATGTGAGATCTACTAAAAAAAATCCTTCTCAGTGTTTTGTGTGAAATTTTAGTCAATTTAATGCCCTTATGTAAAGAATATTTGTCATATAACTCTCTGATGCATCATCTTTTCTACCTCAAAACATTTAGTTACTAACAGCATAATTGAGATAAAAGCCACACAACTAATTCAGGCTTTTATATATATAAAATATAATCAGGACAATCTTAACTTTTTATATGTCGGAAAAAATGTGCAAAAATATTTAGAAAACATTAAAAAATGTAATCAATTTTGAGTCTTGGAGTCGCAGAAATGTAGGTAAATAAGCAGGTAGAATGAATTCACCACATGACAAAAAATTCCAGGAGTTCACAATCTGGGTAAAATCAAACTAACGTAATCCTGTTAAGCGGTTACCACAATACCGACCAAAAATAAAAGCAAGCACAGCCAAATTTACATTAGAAATATTTGTGAGGCAACTTTTTCAGTTGTCTGTCTTACTAAGCATGGTGATAACAGGCAACAGCTGCTGCAAACTTATATGTTGAAGTCATGTAAAAACGTTGACAAGTCACGAAAAAGATTGGCACAGAATGTGGTCAGGTTACAAATGGAATTTACATGGTGCATTTCACTCTATGTAAGTAATAAATAATAGCTACTCATTTTTATTAATTCCTACTTCAAATAATCATCGTTGTTTTCATCAGGTCCACTAGATGTGGTGAACAAGGCAGGTACATCATGTTTTGGGGGATAAAATTATCTGCCTTTTCTGTCCTTCCTTTTTCTTTCCCCCGTGGAATAAACTGTCTACATGGAAATACTCTATATACTTTCTGGATCACATTTATCATCAGAGTTTAGGTAAACTAAAGCAGCAATACTTTGTTTTAGGAAAATTTTAAATGCTAAACAGGAGGGGAAAAGAAGAGTGTACATGATATATTAAATATTTCCTAGTATTTTTTGTCAAGTTATAACAGTTATCATCTTGCATCCAGTACAGATACAATTTCTTACGAGAAAATGTATATTAATTTTTCTATATTTATTGATGTAGGACTTTCAGGACCATAAAACTTGCTGTCAATCATGTTTTAGGAATGAGCACAACCTACACACACATTTTTTTGAGCAGTGATTTCATATAGAAACTTTAAGGGGCTTCTCAGCTTTCAAAAATAACTTGCACATGTTAATAAAGGCAGATCTTATCAGTAGTTCTGCTGTATTCCTGAATACCGATAAAATTTTTGTGGAAAACTGGAAAATAAATATACTTCAGTCAATATCTTATGATACCTTATTGAAAGCATGTATCACATAGAAATTTTAAGGAAAGGCTTTTAATTCTTGTAAATCAAATAGAACTTGAAAATGCTCCACTGATTTTGATGATATACAGAGTCAGCAGAGCACTAAGCCTCATGTAAAATAAAAGTTTACACCTGTTTTGTTATTTGTTTGTTTGTTGGTTGGGTTGTTTTTTCTCCGGAATTCAAATTAGATTTTATTAATCAAACTACTAAATAGAAAATTTTTCTTCTTTGTAAATTGGCTATTTCAACTATTCTGACATTCACTTATGATATTGCTTAATTCAATATAATTGCAAGTGAGATATTTGAATTTTATGTTATGGTAAGGAGTTTTTAAGAGCAAGTTAATTTTTTTTTTTACTTAATTTGGTTTCTAAACAAGTTCTCTAAAATTATGTGCTTCTTTAAATAATTCTTATTCTCAATAATTTTATCACATATTATACATTCTGCAGAAAAATTTATAATGAAAATTTAGTTAGTAACAGCAATAGCCTAACATTGTACATTCAGAAAATAAATTCAATGCATCACAAAGACATATTTAAAATTGCAGTAAGCAATTAATTTTCTATGACTAGATGAAAAGCTTACAAATTAACTTATCAAAACTATTTTTATTATGAGAAGTTGAAGTATTAAAATTTCGAAACAAATCTATGCTTGCAGTGTTTAAGCTTTACTTTTTAATTCTTAGTATACTCAATTCACTATTTCTATACTGCATTAAACTGTTGGAGTAATTATCTTAATAAAGGAATGCTTCAGGAATAACCTCTTACCCCATGTGTTGTTTTTGATTAGTGTCTAGAGATGTTAGTCCTGTTCCTCGGTTATAATACAGTATGAACATAGAGAAATCCAACTACATTCACATGGTCCTGCTGACCAGATATTCATGCTCCATGCAACCTGTAGTACCAAAGCTGGTTATTTACTCAACTCAACCTCATTTCTCAGAAGATCCTGAACCAAATAGGTTTGCTCCTATATCAAAAAAGTTCATTTCCGATATCTTGCACTCATTTTAGCAACTGACATTGCATATGTTAGCATGTACTACAGGATGTGCAGATTTGGGAATAAAGTATATTCTTTATTATTCTTTCTCTAATTAAACTTCTCAGCAACACTGGTCTTTAAATATAATTTTTCTTTCTTTAATGTCTGCATTCATATTTAGTGTGAAAGCCAACTGTACAGATTGTATTTTGATAAAAGCCCACTGAGAAAGGCTGGGAGAATAATTCCAAATAAATTCTATGAGAAACAACAGAAAATAAAGTTACACAGGATCATACAATGATTTGGGTAGGACCTTAAAGACTGTCTAATTCCATACCCTCTGCCAAAGGCAAGGACATATCCTACTAGATCAGGCTGCCCAAGGCCCCATCCTACCTGGCCTTGAACATACCTAAGCATGGAGCATCCATTGCTTCTCTGGGCAACCTGTGCCAGTGCCTCACCACCCTCACAGTAAAAAATTCCTTCCTAATATCTAATCTAAATTCACTACAACAACTGGCCTTACAAACAAATTATTAGTATAGTACTTCACAGGAACAATTAAAATATCATCTTACTGTGGGCTAAATCTACACAAGGGATTTAGCTTAAAATCTCAGGCCTTGAGTAGACACACTATCCATAACCAGAAAATCTTCATAAGATTCCTGACTCTTTGCCAGTAAATACATGCAAGAGTCCTAAATCTTTTTCAATTCTGGTTCTCAGTAGGATTTTCATTCTATTTTTTTTCCAACCTATTTACTTCTGTGTCCTTGTGCACGTTACACCTGTGAAATCAGGTCTTTCCAAAGTTTTCTGGGGACTGTCCTGATCTGTTATCACAAATTAGACGATCCTTTACTTAGAAATTTGGAGATATCACCAGAATGAAATAGGGGAAAGGACCTTTTCTGCATCTGTTAACTGGTTACAAACAGTAAAATGTGTAATTCACCTTCCTAAGCATGATCAAAAACTTCAGCTGAAAGGAGGTTATAAACAACTTACACTATTATCTGGCAAATTTTATTCTATGTTTTATTTCCTTGTAGCTCTGCACTTCAACAAGACTTTAGTAATGTACTTCTGAACTTAAATCGGCACCATTTTTATGAGCTATGTTCAGGCTGAAGTTGGAATATGGCCAGTAGCACAACTCATCCAAACAAAGAATATCTGCAATGCCCTGTTACAAAATGGCCACATGACTCTTCTGCATTCTCAGAGAAACCTGTTGTGCAAACGAAGTAAATATAGGCTTTTTTCCTTTGATTTTATTGTAGTCCTCCACAGATTCTATAGTGGTTAGAATTACCTTTAGAAAATTGGTTTTCAGGAAGTAATTTTCATTCCTAAAATATTCACGTTCCTGTCAGTGTTACTTCTTATAGTATTCATTGGTAGTACCAATCCCTATTTACAAAGTGTGAATATTTAATTGTTTCATACTATAATAAGTTGGATATTGAATTATGAGGCTTTGACAGGTTTTTTAATAAGCTTGCAAGAGAAATATTCAGAAAAAAAATCATATGCATGCTCTTCTTATGCAGTTCTAAACAAAAAATACAAAATCTTAACCCCGAGGTATTAGATAGACGAAAAATGGATAGAGCTTTAGAGGTCACTGCATGTTGCT
The DNA here is from genome assembly GCA_033459285.1 of Clamator glandarius. NCBI lineage: Eukaryota > Metazoa > Chordata > Aves > Cuculiformes > Cuculidae > Clamator > Clamator glandarius. The sequence continues at coordinate 116,300 of JAUNZM010001015.1, forward strand.
TAATTCTACTGGGAATATTCACAGAGAAATGAACTTCAGCTTTTAAAATGCAGATTGCATTTTTTGTGAGATATGCTTTTACAAACCTTAAAATATTTTGTAAATAAATAATGAAAAATTGAGTACATACTCTCTTACACTATGTCATTAGGAGGAAAAACATCTGTGTATGTATACATATTAAGCAAATCAAATTTTAAATCATACGTAGACTTCATTGAGGAGCCTTAACCAGATTGAGGACCATGTTAAATGTACATGGAGTTTGAATAGAGTAATACTTCTTGCTTGGTTAATTTTTTTAACCATGGTTAAAAATGTTGTCTATTGATCAATTTTTGATTATTGCTACACTTGCATTGACAGCATAACTAAAAAAGGTGTTGCACACTAGCTGTGTGACTATCATTCATTTCTGTCTGAATTGTGAGAACATTATGCATATAAACAGACATATAATCCAAAGTCCTAGTATAATAATGTTCAAAGTTAACATAAATGTTTTGAAATTAAAGAAAAAAAAATACAGTTCTGTACTGACTATAAAGACCTTACTGAAAATGTATCATTTCTAGCACTAGAAAAAAATCGTAAAATCCAAGATACTAAAACGAAAAGCAGGAAAGTGTGAAGCACTGCAATTTTTCTATTGTTCTATACTGCAGTGCATTAACTCTGTAAACCTGCAGTGCAGTGTACCAGCCTTAGCAGTGAATAAAACCCTAGCTAGTACACAGCATGTCTATGTACCATACCAGACTCACCAATATTAAAATATTGATGATCTGTAGGAAAAAAAAAAAAAACTTTATCAGTTTTTCTTCAGTTTGTTATCTGCTACAATAATATTCCAGGACAATGGCAAGACCCTGCAGCCTCATCACCACTAAATAATCTTCTTCTGTGGCCTTACTATAATAAATGTGAGTCTTATCAGAAAATAATCTCTTAATCTATTGATTCCATTTTCAAACGGAAAATCAATGAAATTTATCACCCAGAAAGCAGAGAAATATTTGGGTCAAGACTTTCAATGGTATTTAGACATGAAAGCATATTTGAATAAGGAGCTTAGGCAACTAAATCTAAAAACTTGTCTTTGTGAAGCCCTTAACCGTCTTTGCAACAAAGTTTTCATCACTAAAACATTTATGTGCCTAGAGTTTCACAGCTCTGCAGCCGCCTTGGAAGGACTGAGTAACTACTAAAATCTAGTGAGAATTTACTTGCTGTCTCTCAAAGGCCCAATCCTGTGGCTGAGCTTACAGCCAATGTCTATTGAAGGAGAAATCTCCATTCACAACACAGCCAAGAAATAAAATTTCTTGAGCGAAATGTGGTGGACTTTTTTCTCCAAAACATATGAACTAATTAGCAGGTGGTCTTTTTTCCCCAAAACATATGAATTAATTAGCAAGTACTCCATTTGTATCTGACCTCACTTCAATCATCTCCTCACCAGTAAGTGTCCAATGAGATCTTTGTGAAAACTTAGAGTGCAAAGGTGTCTCTGCATGAAGTTATTTTCTTTACTGAAGCTGAGCAAAATTTAACAAAGAATTCAAGATTCAAAAAGAGGGAATATGATTTGCTAACCTATGATTAGAATAACCAGCTGCACAAGAAAAGAGAAGGATATCTGTCTTTCTCAAAGTTGATAATAAATTTAATAATAAAAATTTTAGAAAATGAATATATATAAGGGATCTGAACAGGCTGGACAACTGGGCAGAGTCCAGTGGCATGAGGTTTAATGAACTAGAAATCTAAATGTCCCAAGTTTTTATATTTTAGATATATGTGTACATACAGAAACACAGAAAATGATAAAAAGCTTGAGCGATTATTATTTACCAAATCAAATTCTGACTTCTCTTGCATTTGCTAGGTAGGAAGTGACTTGAGGTAAGATAAAGAATCTCTATTATTGCAAAAAACAAAATCAGAATTATTTTGTTTATGTAACTCAGATTTTTCAGTAGTTAAGGATTTCTAAAATAAATTTAACAGTTGTTTATCAACTAAAATTAAAAAGAAATACAAAATAGCTCTTTGCACTTAGTATACATCCAAAGACTGCAATAGTTGCAAATAATCAACTGACTAATGAAATGTAAAGGATAACTATAAGAAGGGGCGCAGGGAGGATCCAGGGAACTACATGCTTGTCAGTCTGACCTCAGTGCCAGGGAAAGTCATGGAACAAGTGATCTTGAGTGCTGTCATGAAGCACATGCAAGAGAACCGGGTGATCAGGCCCAGTCAACACAAGTTTACAAAAGGCAGGTCTTGCCGAACTGACCTGATCACATTCTATGACAAAGTGACCTGCCTGATGAATGAGGGAAAGGCTGTGGATGTATCTTCCTGGACTTTAGTAAAGCCTTTGACACAGTTTCTCACAGCATTCTGCTTAGGAAACTGTCAGCCTCTGGCCTGGATGGGCGCACACTCTCCTGGGTGGAAAACTGGTTGGATGGCCGGGCACAGAGAGTGGTGGGAAATGGAGTTAAACCCATCTGGAGGCCAGTGACAAGTGGGGTTCCCCAGGGCTCAGTGCTGGGTCCAGACCTGCTCAATGTCTTTATCAATGACCTGGATGAAGGCATCGAGTGCACCCTTAGCAAGTTTGCAGATGACACTAAGCTGGGTGGAAGTGTCGATCTGCTGGAGAGTAGGGAGACTCTGCAAAGGGATCTGAACAGGCTGGACTGCTGGGCAGAGTCCAATGGCATGAGATTTAACACGGCCAAATGCCAAGTCCTGCACCTGGGGCACAACAACCCTAAGCAGTGCTACAGACTAGGAGAAGTCTGTCTAGAAAGCTGCCAGGAGGAGAAGAACCTGGGTGTGTTGGTTGACAGCCAAATGAACATGAGCCAGCAGTGTGCCCAGGTGGCCAAGAAGGCCAATGGCATCTTGGCCTGTATCAGAAACGGCGTGACCAGCAGGTCCAGGGAGGTTATTCTCCCTCTGTACTCAGCACTGTTGAGACAGCACCTTGAATCCTGTGTTCAGTTCTGGGCCCCTCACCACAAGAAGGATGTTGAGGCTCTGGAGCGAGTCCAGAGAAGAGCAACAAAACTGGTGAAGGGGCTGGAAAACAAGCCTGTTGAGGAAAGGCTGAGAGAGCTGTGGTTGTTTAGCCTGGAGAAGAGGAGGCTGAGAGGAAACCTCATTGCTCTCTACAACTACCTGAGGGGAGGTTGTAGAGAGGAGGGTGCTGTCCTCTTCTCCCAAGTGACGGGGGACAGGATGAGAGGGAATGGCCACAAGCTCCACCTAGGGAGGTTTAGGCTAGACATAAGGAAAAAATTTTTTACGGAAGGGGTCATTGGGCACTGGCACAGGCTGCCCAGGGTGGTGATGGATTCACCTTCCCTGGCGGTGTAAATTTAAGGCACAGGTGGCTGAGATGCTAAGGGGCATGGTTTAGTGTTTGATAGGAATGGTTGGACTCGATGATTTGGCTGGTCTCTTCCTACCTGGTTATTCTATGAATATGCAGCCTTTCAAAATGTCTCTCTTCCCCAAGATAATAACTTTTATAAAGAAACAAAAACTCTGTGTGATTGTCTCTGGTCTTTAGATATCTTAATATTTTTCCTATGGAAAGTTATCCTGCAGGTGGAAAGGAAAAATGTTTAGAACATGGAAGGCTCCTGATTTATCCCATTTTCCAAGCTACCAAAAATTTACTGAGGCAGTTAGCATCACAGCCTACAAATGTTCTGCAAAAAATAAGAAATTTAAGCACAATCAAAGAGGAGAACTTGAGCCCTCCTGAGATCTTGAATACTCCTGGTTTTGATATTTTTATATATATAAAATGCAAAGCAAAAGACAGTGAAAATACTACTGCAAATAACAAGAAAAATTGTCCAATGCATGGCAAACTCTGTTGGAAAAAGTTTATTCTGACAGCAATCAGCATACCCCCTGCATTCCATGTTGTACTAAAAATTCACCTTCATGGATTAAACACCTGCTGTCAGTTAACAGATTGTTAGGAAGGAGGCAACTTTCATCTATATACCAGTGGCTACTGAGGTATGGTGTATTTTGAATAAATATTATCAGCACTTCCTGCAGAGATGAGAGTTTAAATTCACAAACATGAATTTCTAATGTGTTTCATACCTGCATAAGTGTGTTCACATTAGCATGTCACTCTGCCGATATTTTTCACACAGAAATACTCAACACCTAGCGAATTCAAATAAGTTTAATACACACTCTTATGATTAATGGAAAATGGCAGAGTAAGGAACTGAAACAGTTTGTGCTCTGTTTGATTAATTAATAAGAGACTCTTTTTTCCTGGCTTCAACTCATTATGCTAATGAAATGTCATTAATTAAGGCTTTCCCCTGATTATTGAATCTGTCAGGTAGTGCTCAATTAAAAAGCTGCATTCCTTCGCTGTCTTTGTAGAGTTGCCATCACAGCTTTTAACAAAATGCTGCTTCCATCAGACAATGTTTGTTCTATTTTCTCATTGTATCATCCTGTTGACCTTGAGACAGGTGAATATGTACGGCTCAAAATGAAACAGAGACAACATTATCTGTGGCACTGTGAGTCAAGATAATGTGTTAGCAGAAAGATAAATACCATTTTCATTCACAATTCCTTCATAATTATTAATAGTCTGGCCAAGATAAATCCAAGGAGAGTATGTGACATTCAGAAACCCATGCCATGTTATACCAGATTATACTGGAAAATTAGTACAAGATGGAGGGGAAATATTTTAATCATTCAAAATAGATCTTCGGCTATGAAAGTGGTTTGATAGACATATGAAAGTGGGACTGTATGATAAAGGTATTCTCCTAATTAGTTCACAGAGAGAGAATAAAGAAATCCACATTAAAAAAGTATACTTACAATATTTTCGGGTATTCATTTTCTGTGCATATACTCAGGACTTTTAGTTACTTTAAATATCAACATAGGGTTTAGAATACTGATCTGTGTGAAGCCAGTGGGTACAATGAACTCTAATGAATCACTTATCGTGGAGAGAACATAAGACAATACACAGCTGTTCGGGAATGAGCCTTTGGAGGGGTTGGCAGCTGGAGGGTCTGAAAGTCCTACCTTCCACTTCTACTCCAGCAGCTGGAACACTATGACTTCTCTCTGACTGGTTACTCTAATGGTAACATTAGTTACAGACATTCATAAGTCTAGGCAAGTAACTGTGTCTGGCACACAGGTCATGAACTAAGGATGAAGTTGTGCTGCAATGCAAATGCATGAGATATGGGCATTACAACATGGAAACGTGCAGAACAAGTGAAATGCATATCTTGAACTTCTATGAATTTTCAAAAAAAAAAAACTTCACGAGAACTCTCTTTGAAAGAAATAAAATTTCAAAACAATGGGCCATCTTGGGATTTAAAAGATATATTTGAAAGATAGAAAACTCAGTAGAGAAAAATCTTCATAGTGATTCATCGGGGTGATGTCATCCAGGGATCTATACACTTCCACAGAATCACAGAATCACAGAATCACAGAATAACCAAGTTGGAAGAGACTCACTGGATCATCGAGTCCAACCATTCCCACCAATCCCTAAATCATGCCCCTAAGTACCTCATCCACCCTCACCTTAAACACCTCCAGGGAAGGTGAATCAACCACCTCCCTGGGCAGACTGTTCCAATGCCTAACCACCCTCTCTGTGAAGAATTTTTTCCTAATCTCAAGTCTAAATCTCCCCTGGAGGAGCTTGAGGCCATTCCCTCTCGTCCTGTCCACTGTCACTTGGGAGAAGAGGCCAGCACCCTCCTCTCCACAACCTCCCTTCAGGTAGTTGTAGAGAGTAATAAGGTCTCCTCTCAGCCTTCTCTTCTCCAGGCTAAACAACCACACCTCTCTCAGTAGCTCCTCATAAGATTTGTTCTCCAGCCCCTTCACCAGCTTTGTTGCTCTTCTCTGGACTCGCTCCAGAGGCACAACATCCTTCTTGTGGTGAGGGGCACAGAACTGAACACAGGATTCGAGGTGCGGTCTCACCAGTGCCAAGTACAGAGAGAAAATAACCTTCCTGGACCTGCTGGTCACGCCGTTTCTGATACAAGCCAAGATGCCATTGGCCTTCTTGGCCACCTGGGCACACTGCTGGCTCATGTTCATTTGGCTGTCAACCAACACCCCCAGGTTCTTCTCCTCCTGGCAGCTTTCTAGACAGACTTCTCCTAGTCTGTAGCTCTGCACAGGGTTGTTGTGCCCCAAGTGCAGGACTTGGCATTTGGCCTTGTTAAACGTCATGCCGTTGGTCTCAGCCCAGCAGTCCAGCCTGTTCAGGTCCCTTTGCAGAGCCTTCCGACCCTCCAGCAGATCCACACTTCCACCCAGCTTGGTGTCATCTGCAAACTTGCTAAGGGTGCACTCGATGCCTTCATCCAGGTCGTTGATAAAGACATTAAAGAGGACTGGACCCAGCACTGGGCCCTGGGGAATCCCACTTGTCACTGGCCTCCAGCTGGATTTAGCTCCGTTTACCACCACCCTCTGGGCCCGGTCATTCAGTTTTTCACCCAGGAGACTGTGCGCCCGTCCAGGCCAGAGGCTGACAGTTTCTGAAGCAGAATGCTGTGAGAAACTGTATCAAAGGCTTTACTAAAGTCCAGGAAGATCACATCCACAGCCTTTCCCTCGTCCAAGAGTCTAGTCACTCAGTCATAGAAGGTGATCAGATTACTCTGGCAAGACCTGCCTTTCATGAACCCGTGTTGACTGGGCCTGATCACCCGGTTCTCTTGCAAGTGCTTCTTGATAGCACTCAAGATCACCTGTTCCATGACTTTCCCCGGTACCGAGGTCAGAGTGACAGGCCTGTAGTTCCCCGAATACTCCCTGCGCCCCTTCTTATAGATGGGCACGACATTAGCCAGCCTCCAGTCCAGTGGAACCTCCCCAGTCATCCAGGACTGCTGGAAGATGATGGAAAGGGGTTTGGCCAGCACATCCGCCAGCTCCCTCTAAACTCTTGGGTGGACTCCATCCGGCCCCATAGACTTGTGGGCATCTAGCTGGACAAGCAAGTCTCTTACCACCTCCTCTTGGACCTTGGGAATCTCATACTTCTCTTCCAACCCCTGGGGTTGTGCACAGAGGGAACAATTTTCCTTACTGTTAAAGACTGAGGCAAAGTAGGCATTGAGCACTTCAGCCTTGTCTTCGTCCCCTGTTACTCTTGCTCCCTCTGCATCTACCAGGGACTGGAGATTCTCCCTAGCCCTCCTTTTGCTGTTGATGTATTTGTAGAAAGACTTTTTGTTGTCTTTCACAGTCTTGGCCAATCGCATTTCTAGCTGGGCCTTAGCCCTCCTGACGTTCTCACTTCCTCCCTATAGTCCACCCGGGATGCCTGCCCCTTCCTCCAGAGGTCGTAGACCCTCCTCTTCCTATTGATGTCTCTTAGGACCTCCCTACTCAACCATGCTGGTTTCTTACCCCGCCGGCTGCTTTTCCAGAACTTGGGGACGGCTTTCTCCTGAGCTGCTAGGAGTTCCTTCTTGAAGAGCGCCCAGCCCTCATCGGCACCTTTTCCTTCAAGGAGCGCCTCCCATGGGACTTTTCCGACCAGCCTTCTGAACAGTCCAAAGTCTGCTCTCTGAAAGTTGAGGGCGACTGTTCTGCTAACCTCCTTCTTCATCTCATCCTGCACTGAGAACTCTATCATCTCATGATCGCTTTGCCCCAAGCGTCCTCCAACCTTCACATCCCCCACCAGTCCTTCTCTGTTCACCAACAGCAGGTCCAGGAGGGCACCATCCCTTATCAGACTTCCTACACAGACTTATCTATTTTATATATAAGTTGGAGCTGGAAAAGAGATGTAATAATGAAACAACAAAATTTGCACAATAAGAAATTATTAAAGAAAACTAAATAAAGAGATAACTGCAAAGAAATGAAGTGCAAAAATGTGTCATGATAATTTATGTATAGCTAGATGATAAAATGACTGTTGAGATTCAATTACAGGTTCTAGAGTTGGGACCAGTGAGGATAGTTTTTAGAAAATTTCAGGATTTAATAGGTTTTAAAATGGTCAAAATTTCAATAGCTGCCAAAATAGTAAATAAGATATTAGCAATTTCTAGGAAAGCATAGAGAGAAATTTATAGCTCCATTTTAATTTAGTATTCACATGTATAATAAAGATTTAATATAGTTCTTGTCTTCAGTCCTCAGAATTATATAATAATACTTGAAAATATACAGAGAAAGGCATTAGAGATGATCAAAAGCATGAAATGGCTTCTTAAAAGAATTACTAGGTAAATGTCAATTTCACATCTTAAAAAAAAGAGAAAGGATAAAAACGTGTTTGAGTTTTGTAAATCTTAGAGAAGATGAATCAGTAAAGATTTTTTCTTTATTTACATATAATGTCATTACATTGAAGGAACTGGAGAGAAAATGAAGAAATAACATCTAAAACAAAGAAGCTGGATGATTTTTGGACTCCCCACTCACAATGTCATCAACTTGAGGAACCTATTGTCACTAAATTTTGCGAAGTCCAAGAATATAAATAATGTTCGATTAGCTAGAAGATGCAATTATGTAGGACAGACCCAACAGTAACCATTACATGAGAAGACTGTGGCAATTTCTGTCTCAAGGGAAGTCCACTGACTACTACATAATGGGAGAAGGCAGTCTCAGTACAAGAATTATCCCGCTTCTTACCATCTTTTCCTAAGCATTTTTTTTCTGGATACTGTCAGAAAAATTGTCCTGGGTTAGAAAATAGGGTATAAGAAGCAGGCATCTAACTTGTACATCTACAGTTCTTGTATGTGAACAAGAAGCCTATAACGCAGAAATTGGCTGTTGAGCAATCATTATACACAGACTCTTAATCTAATAAAAAGATTAAATTCTTGAGAAAAAGAAAGAAAATCAGCAAAGAAATTACACGTAAAATTATAGTCACTGAAGTACATTTTGCTGCTTTTCTCTGGTGGTTATATGAAAGTTCACTTTCATATTTTCTCTTTCTCCCTATGTTTCTTCTTGGAATGGATACAAAAAGTTACATAGACTTTTAGTCTCAGGGAATTAAACTAAATACTAAACTGTACTTGATAGACTCTGAATTATTGAACGCATTGTTCATATTGTCTTGGACAGGAATTTCCCATTTAACACAACACAAGTTTCTCCAGTGATTCTACATTGTAAGCTGTGAAATATACAGCACTCATCTTTTTATTTTCATCTTCCCACAATCTAGTCACTTTAATAGCTAACAACTGTCATCCAAAGCAGATTCAGGGAACTATCGGGGTGAGCGAGTTCTGTTTACTACTAAAATGACTAATTCTGTGAAATTATTCTTAAAAAAATACAATGTGTAAACATTGTGTAAACAATGTGTAAACATTGCCCATATAGATACAGAATAAAGGCATATTATAGTCTCTGACTATTTTTACAATTTTAAGTTAGCAGGAAAGGGTTTTTTTCCTGTTTTTGGCACATCAGTCATGGATTTCTCAGTTTAATCATACACATTTATCAATATTATCAGGTGCCCTATGGCAAAGGTTGTTTTTTTTTGTTAATCTGTTCATCTGCAAAGGGGAATAAAAATAAGTAGTTATTGAAATAATGCATAGAACTTGGGTTCAAATTCAAGTCATATATCTATTTTAGATGGGATTTACTATTTCTATGGTTCAAATTCCTTTACAGTACTTTTCTTGCCCTACAAACTCTTTTAAAATTGTTGGATATTCCTAATTTTTACTGGAACATAGAACTTACAAAAGAATCCAGAATTTCTAAAAAACTTTTTTATGTGTTAAATAATTTAAGACAACTGGACTGTATATGATTGCAAATCTCTTCTTAGTTTGGTTCATAGGACTTTGGAGCTGTAATTGATTTTGAATTATTTCTTCGATTATTCTTGGGGAAGAACTGGAAATATTCTGAATATATTTCATTTAATGAGATAAAGCACCTTGACTGAGACTGCAGTATGTCTACAGCAGGGCTTGAGACTAAGGGTGCTTGATTGACACCCTCAACTTCCTTACAGATTTTGTTCATAACATTTGTGGAGATATGTAACAACTTGAATGCTTCATTTTACCCGTTTATTAAGCAAACTAAATGGTTTAATTAAAGAAGATGCAGTAATATTTCGAGTCCCTCAAGGCTCAATAACAGAGTTCTACTTCAGTAAGAACTCTGGCTATTATTTAGTATAGCCATTACCTTTACCATGTTGCGAACACTTGAAATTCCCTGCCCTCCTAATTCAACCTCTTGCTACTGTGATTATGTAATAGTCAGAAGAGTTTTCATGTGTTATGGAAGCTGTACACAGGAAGATGCTACTTCACAAAATATATAAGAACTATATATAAAGGGAGAGTAAAAAATTAGAAAAAGGGATCCAGATATAATGGATACATAGTTAAGGTGGTAACAGTCACAGATAACTAACTGTACTTATTTGCGTATCTATTCAATGCTGTTCTACTTTCTCTTAACATCAATATGGCCAACGTCCCTACAATTCCTCTCTTCCATACAAAATAAAATAACTATTTGGAACTATCCATAAGCCATTCCGGATAGTAATTTGGAAGAGTGCTGCTATTACAGACAGGACTACCCTTCAGGATGAAGGATAATAATTCACCAGTTTAGATAATCTCACACTCACATAATACACAGGCATGTGCTTTTGCCCATTTTAGTTTTGCAGATAAGCTGCATATCAGTAGCAAATCTCACAAGATTTTCACTCTCCTCTTTTGAGTAATGCAGTTTGCTTTAGATAAGATAATAGGGAAAAAAAAAGCAAGAAAACAAATCTACAGCACCTAGTCTTTTATGGGATAATAATGACTAAATATAAAGAGATGATATAGACCTATAAGAAATATTTCATGAAACTTAAATGAAGCAATCAGCATGAAAGCAGAGCTTACTAGACTTTGCCATTGTGTAAGGTTTTAGAAGACAGCTGAAAAATCCCATGTAGCACACTTGGGGAGCTTTACATTTAGTAGCCTGATGAAGAGTATTATAAAAGACAAAAAAGGATTTATTACTTAGAAAATCATGCTTTTCTGTCAAGGACTTTGTTATAAACCACAGACAAACTGTTCTTCTGTCTGAAATATTTTCAAGCCATGTTTGTGAGTTTGAACTAGTTCAAAAGGACCAAAACAAGGGTTTTGCACCTGCTAAAACTTCATGCAAGCATGAGGAGAGAGGTCATGCATCTGTTACTGCAATTCTTGGAGGAGGTCAGAGGAGTCCAGCACTCCTGAGGCAAACTGCACATGTCCATCAGGAAAGCAGCACTTGATAGCTTATGTAACACAGAGTTTCCTGCAAAGGAATGCTCAGTGGACATGAATGGGTGTGATAAGCTGGCACCAATTGCATAAAGGAGGAAGTCTCCCTGTTTGGAATGAATGTTCAAATTTCCTCAAAAATTTCAGAATCATATTTCATTGTGGGGTCCATTGGAAAGATGGAACTACAGTTTTTGCACTAATTCTCTCTTTCCTCTTTTTAATCTGCCTCTCTCTCCTTTTCCCTGATCTTTCTTTCTCTATGATTCCATTTCCAGAGGGGCACATTGTATGGTTTATAAATGTATACTTCTTTGTCTTTCCCATAAATCAATAGTGATTATAATCTATGATTGAATATTTGCAAACTGCCTCAGAATTAATAAATTAGCATCCCCTATAGCATCATTTTCACTTCAATTTTTGTCCTAGAACTCCCTTTTGTCAAACCACATCCCTCTTCCCTTTATGGTGGGAGAGAGAAGGACGTGATACTCTCTTTCAAGAGTATGAAAACCTAAGCAACAGCAGATTTGGCAGTTCTGGTGCTGATACAATCATCCCATCTCGAGAAATACTCCTTGAATTCTGTCTTCAGTTCTGGGCCCCTCACCACAAGAATGATGTTGAATGATTGTTGAATGATGATACAAGGATCTTGAGGCTCTGGAGAGAGTCCAGAGAAGAGCAACGAAGCTAGGAAAAAAAATTTCATGGAAAGGGTGATTGGACACTGGAACAGGCTGCCCAGGGAGGTGGTTGATTCACCTTTCCTAGAGGTGTTTAAGGGATGGGTGGACGAGGGCTGAGGGGCATGGTTTAGTGTTTGACAGGAATGGTTGGACTCGATGATTTGATGGGTCTTTTCCAACCTAGTGATTCTATGATTCTAAATGAGGCCACAGAGTCACATGACCACATGTCACATTGGGTAAAAATATCCCAGTTCTTTATGATAAAGCTAAGGAATTGACAGTGGGTTCAGTTGAGGTTTTTATCAATCATTGAGGTAACATATACACTAGTTAAATTAGACCACATCTTTTTGATTTAACACAATATAACAGATACAATGGCAATCAGTAGTTCCAGTGGTTCTGGAAGAGTGGTAGAGGTCCACAAACCTCTCTCTAAATGACTAAATATTTACTAGGAACTGTAGAGGATGAAAGTATTTGGCTACAAAATTTTCATGGCTTGTAAACACTATCCACAAAGTTTCCAGTAAGGTTTTGAATACTGGAGTTATTTTCTATAAAATTAGAATTTTTACAGATTTCATAGGATTATTTTGTCTCATTTATTTTTTTTGTAGGTGAAACAAAATATTTTTAAAAGCAAAATAATGTGACATAGTGTATGTTAATAGATTTTGTCTAGGAAAAACTCAGCTTATATCCAAATCTAGTACTTATGTCATAGTCAGGTGCTAGACTAAGGAGGAAGGAAGAAATATGATTAAATTAAATCCTTTATCATCCATATTTGTTGAACAACAGGAACAGCTGTTCATGTGCATTATATTAATGTATACTAATTCTTTCTGGGTCAAATTAATTTTAGATGTAAATAGGGGCAACTTCTCAGATTTAAATACCTTATCTCTAATCAAACCTGCAGTATGTTCCTCTTTCTGTGATATGAGTTACTTTCACTGCTGTTCATGACAATGTTTCAAATATCATTTGAACTTATTCATCCAAACTCCTCTTGATTTCCAAGGAAAAGAAGGCTGGACAATTTACTATACCTTTCAAATGTGGTTTCTTTTTTCTTTAATCAGTCCTGAGGCATCAGAGTAGAAGAATCAATCTACCAAAGAGTTGAAATAACAGAAACAGACTTTTTTCAACTGGGCATTGAGCTACAAAGTCTAGATGTAATCAAGTCATTCTCTCAGTCTGGAGGCAAAATGTATCTAAGCAAAGAGTTAAGATCTGTCTGCTCTATCTGCATATAGAAAACGAACAGGTTTATGGTAACATCTGTGTTATTTTGAATAGAAATAGACACAATGGACACAAATATCACCGTAATTGTTTGCACCACAATGTCAAAAATAAGCTAGCAAACATAGCTTTTAGATGGAAGCACCTGAACCTTCTCTACATGCTATTGCATTTTATGGTGCAGTGGGGTTTTACTGAAAAATCAATACCAGTAGAAATAAAAAACTACTTTCCCAACATTTAATCACCTCGTAGTTTATACCATTGCCCATTTTTGAAGTGAATAGGGATGTCATAACAGAGATGTTTGCTTTTGGTCATGACTTAATAGACTGTGTAGTATGTGTTGAAAGCACTGGCTAATATTGCTGCTATCAAGAATACTAGCCAAACTTTCAGAGATGTAGAGAAATAGAAAAAGAAAACTGATCCTGAAAATAATCCTGACCATCAGAGCAGCAATTCACTTATAAAATTAGCTCCCACATTTACCTTACTGTTAACAATTTTCAAATGTCATTGTTTCAATGATCTGAGCATGAACAGTATAATTCAAACAAATGCCATCCTATGCAAAGAAAACAGTCAGTAGAACGAACTAGAAATCTAAATGTCCCAAGTTTTTATATTTTAGATATATGTGTACATACAGAAACACAGAAAATGATTAAAAGCTTGAGCAATTATTATTTACCAAATCAAATTCTGACTTCTCTTGCATTTGCTAGGTAAGAAGTGACTTGAGGTAAGATAAAGAATCTCTATTATTGTAAAAACCAAAATCAGAATTATTTTGTATATGTAACTCAGATTTTTCAGTAGTTAAGGATTTCTGAAATAAATTTAACAGTTGTTCATCAACTAAAATTAAAAAGAAATACAAAATAGCTCTTTGCACTTAGTATACATCCAAAGACTGCAATAGTTGCAAATAATCAACTGACTAATGAAATGCAATGGATAATTATAAGAAGGGTCACAGGGAGGATCCAGGGCACTACAGGCCTGTCAGTCTGACCTCAGTGCCAGGGAAAGTCATGGAACAGGTGATCTTGAGTGCTATCATGAAGCACATGCAAGAGAACCGGGTGATCAGGCCCAGTCAACACGGGTTTACAAAAGGCAGGTCTTGCCAAACTAAGCTGATCTCCTTCTATGACAAAGTGACCTGGCTACTGGACGAGGGAAAGGCTGTGGATGTATCTTCCAGGACCTCAGTAAATCCTTTGACACAGTTTCTCACAGCATTCTGCTTCGGAAACTGTCAGCCTCTGGCCTGGACAGGCGCACACTCTCCTGGGTGGAAAACTGGTTGGATGGCCGGGCCCAGAGAGTGGTGGCTTTATATCCAGCTGGAGGCCAGTGACAAGTGGGGTTCCCCAGGGCTCAGTGCTGGGTCCAGCCCTGTTCAATGTCTTTATCAATGACCTGGATGAAGGCATCGAGTGCACCCTTAGCAAGTTTGCAGATGACACTAAGCAGGGAGGAAGTGTGGATCTGCTGGAGGGTCGGGAGGCTCTGCAAAGGGATCTGAACAGGCTGGACCGCTGGGCAGAGTCCAATGGCATGAGGTTTAACAAGGCCAAATGCTGGGTCCTGCACTTGGGGCACAACAACCCTGTGCAGAGCTACAGACTAGGAGAAGGCTGTCTAGAAAGCTGTGTGGAGGAGAGGGACCTGGGTGTGTTGGTTGACAGCCAACTGAATATGAGCCAGCAGTGTGCCCAGGTGGCCAAGAAGGCCAATGGCATCTTGGCTTGTATCAGAAACAGCATGACCAGCAGGTCCAGGGAGGTTATTCTCCCTCTGTACTCGGCACTGGTGAGACCGCACCTCGAATACTGTGTTCATTTCTGGGCCCCTCACCACAAGAAGGATGCTGAGGCTCTAGAGCTAGTCCAGAGAAGAGCAACAAAGCTGGTGAAGGGGCTGGAGAACAGGTCTTGTGAGGAGCTACTGGGAGAGCTGGGGGTGTTTAGCCTGGAGAAGAGGCTGAGGGGAGACCTCATTGCTCTCTGTAACTACCTGAGGGGAAGTTGTGGAGAGGAGGGTGCTGGCCTCTTCTCCCAAGTGACAGGGGACAGGAGAAGAGGGATTGGCCTCAAGCTCCGCCAGGGGAGATTTAGGCTGGACATTAGGAAAAAATTTTTCACAGAAAGGGTCATTGGGCACTGGCACAGTCTGCCCAGGGAGGTGGTTGAGTCACCTTCCCTGGAGGTGTTTAAGGCATGGGTGGACAAGGTGCTAAGGGGCATGGTTTAGTGTTTGATAGGAATGGTTGGACTCAATGATCTGGTGGGTCTCTTCCAACCTAGTTATTCTATGATTCTATGATTCTAACTAATAAACACTACAAAAGGTAGTAGTATCCATACGAAATTCTGAGAGCTTATTTTCACATCATAGGCATAGTAGGAAAATCCTGGATTTTGAAAGAAATATTTAAAAATAAAATGTTATGTATGTAAAGGAACAATAATTCATCAATAAGATGATGCAGACTGACATATTTTAACCATAATCTTTTTTCCATCCTTTTAGAGACATCAGAGAATACTCTATTGTAGATAAACAGGAATATAAAATTTGACATGCATACTCCCAACCAAACACCGAAATAAAATATAGGAACCGACACTCTCCAGTCAGCTTAATGCTACTGATGGCTTCTCAGTTTGGAATCTGTACCTTTGAAACTTGTTCTTTTAATAAGGATTCTACACAGATATCTCAATAAAAAACCGCCAGATTTCCGCAGTTCTTAATTAGTTGTACAAGACTGAGAGGAAAAACCTTTTGTTAAAGTCTTATGCATTGAGACTGTTACACTTTTAAATACCAGGAAAACCTGTACAAACTTAATTTGATTCACAGGATTAGCTAGAACTGCCATATTCTATTACATGCAATGTTTTTCATCTTTAATACAAAATTAAATATATGTACTGAGCACTCGTTCTCCCTGCAGAATCTTACTTCTAGCTGCTCTATAGAATCTGAAGTTTTATGTATTATCCATACTCTCATTAGAAACAGTTTTTCCGGTATTTAATTTTTATATTTTTTTCTACTTCAGCTGCTCACAGAGTTGCATCAATGGTCTTTGAAGCCATTTTGATTTTGTTTGTTATTTTTTTTAAATTTAGGGGGAAGGGATAGTGGATTTTGTGTTTTGTTGAGATTCTGGTTGGGTTTTTGATTTTTTTTCTTTTAAATAAAGTGTGTAAGCATAATTATTTAGTTTACAAATTCATCAACTAACTGGCAAGACCTTTACCTATGTGAAATAGTGTCAGCCATTGAGTATGCAATACAAATATCTGGCCCATAATCTCTGCTTACTTGTGTGATCGCATATATGTGAATTCATAATTGTCTAGTTGTGAGAACTAAGGTTTTGCCTGATTAGGTAGTCAAGACACAAGAGATACTGAGAAGATAAAGCAGGAAAAAAATAAAGTCAACAAGTTTGTATAAATGCATTCATTTTTGTTATGAGAAAGATTAGCCAGTTACTTGAGAAATGACAATTTCCAGTCCTAGGGTTTTAGGAGGAGCCTAGAGGACATTAAACAGTCAAGTCTGATTCTCCAAGTAAGGGCAGGTTACTTATCTGATGCTGCTCATAAAAGCTAAAGTTGGCAGTCTCTGGCAGACTGGAAGACCCCTGTTTTAGACAGAGCTGCCAGACCTCAGCAGAGGTCTGGAGCTGAGGCTGTCAGTGCTACTGTACGTGTCAGACCTCAGCAGAGGTCTGGAGCTGAGGCTGTCAGGGCTACTGTATGTGTCAGGGTCACAGAAATCAGTCATTGCTTCTTTCCTTTTTCTAGTGCCTTCTGTCCTGACCTAGGACTCTTCTTACTTTCTCTGGTTACTAATTCCTAAATATGCTGCTGTGTATCTCAGCTCACAAACTACACTGCTACTAGACTCTGTGAGTAAGAGTGGATTGCTTTCAACCACTGCAATTTGGTCTGCCAGGTCAGTTTTATTCCTAAATTTTAAGTAAACACTTGATGATAGTATTTCTGGATTAATAGTTCTGCTGAAGTTAAAAAAGAATGTTTTTCAATAATGTAGATTTTCTTGTTATTTAGAAATTTGGTCCTTTAAAGAACCCAAATAATTTATTAGTTATGTTTATTTTCTAAAGAAATTATAGCAAAAGAATATCGGTCTTTATCAGGTAACGGGTATCTATGGCAACCAAACTATGGATTCCCTAGATAACAGGGATCAGTGATTATTTTGTTTTGAAATGAAAACTTGAATGTAAAGATAATGTAGTTATTTATACTGGGCAAAGGAAATATAAAAAGCTACTGACTCAGCATGGCAATATTTGGTACTCACTTCATATAGGTGTTGGTATGTTACCTGCAATACAAGACAATAGAATGAAACCCCAGATTGTGACATTAATATTTTTCTTTGTTCTTCTTTACTTAAAGGAAAATCTTTTCTTCAACATAATCAGTACAGTACCTAGTATTGAGACTAATATCTTTTCTTACAAAGAATATAGCCATGGAAAAGTTTGTCAAATTTTTTCAAAAAGGTATACGTTGTGCTTAGGCAGTACCTTTTTATTGCACTGAAAGAAAGTGTAGAATTAATCTAGTCATGTAGGATAGATATCATGAATTACTTGCTCAGAGTTTACAAAAGAATTTCTTCTTCAGATCTCCATAATCTCAATATACTAGCATGAATTTTGAATTTCCAGGAGCTGTGAACATTCTTTCATTTTTCCTGAAGGTAGTTCTTTTCTTTAATTAGACTGGTTTGATGTCATAATAATACTGGCAACTCTGTCTGCACTGTTTGAGGCACAAATTTGTTAAAAGTTTTGCAGTTTGGGGTTTTGTTGTTGTTTCTTGTATTTCCAATTCTATTGGTAATAATTTTCAGATTGCAGGGTGGTGTGATTTCTCTGCCTGCTGTGGTTGGTCAGTCATATCTTTTAAGTTCAGTTGTTTACGTTAAAAGTAAAAAAAATGAAATGTTGGAAGTCTGCACAGAAATATCAATAATAAAACAATCTGAAATTTACTGGCATATTTCCTGTAGATATACATATCCCTGGAGTTGTCAGAAGTGCAACAAATCTGAATCAACTGTCTAAACAAGAAGTGGAGAAACCACTGCAAATTATTTATACGCTGAAGCAGGAAGTTATTCTCAAAGGAATTGTAACTGGTGGGGAGCCCACCCTGGAGTAGGGGAAAAGTGTGAGAGGGAAGTAGCAGCAGAGAGAAACGACTATGTACTGACCATAACATTCCCCAACCCATTGCACTGGTTGCAGAGTAGAAGAGTCTGGAGTAAAGGACTGAATTTAAACCAAGGAAGAGCGAAGGAAATGTGTAGGTTTAATGTCTGTCTTTTTTGTTTCCCATTACTGAACTGTTAACTACATTTTTATTTTAATTGGCAAAAAATTAACCTAGTTCCCCTCAGGTTGAGTTTGGTTTACCTACAACACTAATTGGTAAGCAATGTCCTTGTCTTTATATCAGATCTCAATCATTTTCCTTCTTTTTCTTTCTCTTTTCTCCTCCTGTCCTATTGAGGGAGGAAGTGAGTGAGTGGCTGGGTAGGAGTTTGGCTGTTAGCCAACACTGACCCACCATAATTAGTTACAGAATAGATATCCTCGTACAATAACCCTCACTTTTGAATTCTGTATGTCTTTGTGTAGAATAAGTAGTAATCAATGTACAAAGAAGATAAACACGCTTTTTCAAGCACCCTGTTCAGTGGATTCTTTGTGTTTTAATAAAGCAAATGAAACTCATTAATACAGATGAATGATTAATGATTTATGCATATTACTATTCTGAAAGTTAGCTCTACTCAGTCTATCACTGTTAGCAGCAAAATAAATTAGCATTTGAAACTGTAGAATCTCCCTTTTGAAAGCTAAAACCTTTCTGATCATCTCTGTATCTTTACCTGGAAAAGAACCTAAAAGCACAGATGATCTTCTGTATTTTATATGTGGTCTTTCAATATTCTGCTAAAGTTTTGGGATTTTGAGTTCTGAATTAGAAGTAACTAGGCAAAAACCTGAGGGCTTCTGATATTTTTCTGCCTGAAATACTGGGATAAAGGCTGCTGAAATTAACATAGATTCAATTCTCCCTCAGTTGTGTCCTGGAAGCCTACCAGGATTATGTGGGAAAACAGACTTTGGGAGTATGACTGACCAATGTCTGAGTTTTCCAAAATCAGCCAGACCTAATAAACTGAAGAGCTGAGCAGTGGAAAGAGGTGTTTGACTGAGAAAAATCTGGGGAGTTATTCGTAATACTTGACATTAGGAACAGAAGTTAGCTGACCACTCTCTCTACCTCCCTTTTACCTGTACAATTGGTGCTTCTCTACACAATGTTTCAAATCAGTAACGTAATGTATGTTCACTGAATTGTTTTATGAAGAACTTTTTCACCACAAACTGCAGAGACAACTATGGAATCTATTTCATAACACAGGTAATTAAAATTTAAAGTTTCTCGGTATGAATAACTTTCACTATTAATTCAATATTAATATTATTGAGGGAAAATATACCTTTTGATATATGATATTTAAAACTAATTTGAATTGTGAATATCTTATTTGTTTGTGAATATCTTCTTTGTTTTCAGTGTAATTTCAGTTACACTGAAATATATTGAAGGAGGAATACCTATATATTCAACATGGTAAATCCAGATCAGCAGATCAGAATTATTGAAAGATAATATCTTCCTCAGGTTTTGTACCCTAGAGACTGTAAGAAATAAAATGCAACCTCTTTTTCTGTATGCCAAGCAGATTAATGATTTTATTTCTAGGAGTAGTATTATAGATGAACGATAGTGCAATCTTTATATAAAATGGGGCAACATAGGAGATGATTAAGGAGTTTAATTTACTTGGTATGTTATAATTATGTTATGTTAAAATACAGGGAATTACAACATAATTTTTCTTTTTATCACTAATATTGCTTTTTCTCCAGTAGGTTTATATTAGGAAAACACTCTTTGATAACAGACACAATAAAGGTTTACTTAATTTTTAAAGCTTTCCCTTCTATTACATTGTTTATGCCTGCCTTTTTATGTTTGAAATCAAGATCTCTCTCCACATTTTTTCCTTTCCATAGTATTATAATTTAAGTTTCGTTTTGGAAGGCTTGACAAAAAAAGCTGTATTCTTGCCAGTGAGAGCATTAAATTCTATGTGAATGTTTCATCCTATTATTTTACATTATGTTGTTCTAGTTGAAATCAATGGTGGTCAAGAAGAAGGTTTGTCAGAAACAGCCAAGAGCAAAAAAGAAATGAGATCTAACAAGGTTGCACTGATTTTAAAGCAACAGCCACTGAAGTCAAGAACCAAACCTTTTCTAGCTTAAAGGGGAGTAGAAGCTGTTTCTACCTTTCATAAACATTGTTCATGTTCACTTTTTATTAATTTCTTCATATCTGAATGTCTCAAAAATGTTCCTGTTTAATTTAATAAATACTAAAAGATCCCAAAAATTTATCCTGACTAGATAGTGTATTTTTCAAAATGTAAATGTATATATTAACTACACAGGTTAAGAAGTGTTTCCTTAGATATACCAGGAGCTTAATCCTTCTATTCTTTTCACATCTGCAATTATAAGAGAACATTTAGCGTTGTTACAGGCCATAGAATTATCATTTTGTTAGGCATACTATGCAGTATGTTTCTAAGAACTATGACTTTTTAAGAAAAATATGATATTGTCTAATTTTCACCTTCACTGGTATCAAGTAATATTTTACTTTATCATACAGATAAGAAGTCTCATTGTTGCAAGAAGAGTACAATGCTACTTACAGAGAGATTCTATTCATTTACCATCTGGTGTCCTCTTTGCTGGCCTAAGCTTGAATATAGATACATTGGCTAAATAGTTTCACATGTATTTGCAAGGTTAAAGAAGAATAAAGCTGACTTATTTCATTTTTAAGAGGATGCATGCATAACTATGATATGTCAGAAACTGAAAATAATTAGTGTTATATGCTGTTGTTATGGGAACACAGTAAAGCAGATTCATTTAAGTGGGGAATTGCAACTGCATTATCACAATTTTACATTTGACATTATTATTCTGAACATGATATTAAGTGAAAGTTGTATTCAACTTTAGATTTTGCTACTATACAAAAATGATCTTCAGTTCTTCCTGTCACACCTGCACTGAGTCTAAACTCACTCTAAATGTGGTCTAAAAATCTAGTCTTGTACTTATGGAATCTTGCAGAGATAGGCACCTGAAGTGACTGAAAAGTCACAAATCAGAGGCAGTATTTGTGTCTCATCTTAATGATACAAAAAAAGTACTGTTTCCTCTATCTGTAAATTGTATAATCTGCAAGATATAGTCCTCTTGGTGTTGATTTATCTTGATCTAGATCCTGAAGCAATAGAGGGAGACGAAGCAGGAATGTGTCACAGAAATGTGTGCTACAATAAGAACTAGTATGTAATAATACATAAGTCTAGAGGTTTCAGTGTAAAGAGGAGAAAAGGAATAGTACAGGCCTTGGATGCAGAAAAGCTGCTTTTTCTTATAGCACTTAGGCAGTGAAATACAGACTATTGTAGTTCTATATCTAGTACAAGGACAGTTACTAGTTGTTTGTTAGGTGTCCTTCTTGAAGAATTAAAAAAAAAATGAAGGGAAGGGAAAAGAAGAGAAAAGCACAAAAATTTTCAAAGCCATTAAAAAGATTGAAAACAGCTCCTTTACCCATTGGTTGTAGCAAGAAAATTTTCTAGGGACAGCATATCTTTCTTGCCAGGAACTACATGTAAGCATGTGAGGATGAAAATTAAGTTACTAAAATAATGCTGTATTTAAATTATAATAAAATGTTGATGGACATAACCTGAAGATTGTCTGATTTATGAGGCCATTGATGTTTGTATTCACTGAGGAACTGCATTATTATTATGATGAGGGTTATGTAATTTTCTAAATAGGTAATTAAAAGAAAATCTCACTATGTTAGCAGAACTTCTGTCTTTTGTAACTGGAAATTCTACTTTTGTCATGATTTTACTTCATTAATTCCACATTCTGCTGACATCTAGTGACCAAATAATCCCATCTGCTTTCATATTTTTCTGGCATCAAAAAAATAGATATTTGGAAATTACACTATAGCTGTTTCGAGATATTTCTGTCCATGCAGTTATCAGTTGTTTGATTTTATTAATTTATTGAACAAAATCTGTGTCTTATAGCTGGAAGACTTGAACTGAAAATAAATTTTCTTTTCCACTCTAGACTGTGAGTAGAAAGTAAAATAAAACATAGCTTTGAAAGGCTTAATCTATTTATATTATAATTTCACCTCTGTGTTTACTGTGCAGTCTCTGATGTGGACTGTTTGGTGTTCAAGATCTGTTTTTGGAAATCACATTAATGGTAGTCATGTAAATCAGTTGAGGAAAGGGAGGGATAGATTTTGAAGGAGCATTGTGAAGCTGCAGTATTGTGTCCAGTTAGGGGTCCTCAGTACAAGAAATTCTGGGAAGAGTTCAACAAAGGGCCACAAAGATGAGTAAGGAACTGAAACATGTCTCTTACAATGAAAGCCTGAGAGAGCTTGACCAGTTAGCCTGGAGAAGAGAAGGTTCAGTGGGATCTTATCAATGTCTACAAACATCTGAAGGGAAGTT
This sequence comes from Clamator glandarius, assembly GCA_033459285.1. NCBI lineage: Eukaryota > Metazoa > Chordata > Aves > Cuculiformes > Cuculidae > Clamator > Clamator glandarius. The sequence goes on from JAUNZM010001015.1 coordinate 139,308, forward strand.
GTAAATAAGACAGAGCCAGGCTGTTTTCAGTGGCGCCCAGTGACAGAACAAAAGGTAGTGGGCACAAGCTGAAACATGGGTTGTTCTGTCTGAACATAAGGAAACTGTGAGGATAACAACACTGGCATAGGTTGCCAAGAGTGGTTGTAGAGTCTCCATCCTCAGAGATTTTCAAGAGCCATCTGGATATGGCACTGGGAAACCTGCTTCAGGGAATCTTCTTTGGTAAGGCAGGGGGAGAGCTTGCATAAGATGATCTCCAGAGGCCCCTTTAAACCTCAGCCATTTTGTGATCCTATAAGGCAGTTAAGATACTTGACTCTGGCAAAACTGTTTCTCCTCACTCTAGCACTAGGGCCCAAAATCTGTCTTTTGAGCATTAGTAATGAAACGTTTAAAATGCAGTTGAAGGGTGACATGAATCTTGCAATGTGGAGGTGAATCAGTGTTCCAACAAAGGCAGGAGTGCAGAGTCCATCTCTGACTTGTAGGCTTTGAGAACTGCATTTGTATCCATTGATATTAGGAAGAAAACTGACTAGGATTTTCCTCTCTCAGGGTGAATACTTCAGTTTGCAAGCTATCGTAAGAGGAGAACACTAGGTCACAATTTTTAATTTTTTTTTAATTTAAATATCAAGACTACCTAAAGGATGCTAGGAACTTTGAAATGATCTGTTAAAGAAAATTCTGGTTCTGTTTCCTCTGTTGACAGAGGCACCTTCTTAAGAACATTATTCACAGCTCTTAGATCAGATACCATTTTCTTCTTAACATTTCTTGCTGGAAAGCTTGCAGTTCCCTATTCAGCATATAAACCTTTGTACCTCCTGAGTGAAATGCATAATTATTCTTCTGCTCAGAATTTAAGGCCAAACGCATTAAAGTTAAGCATGGCAATGTCTCTGTCCCTTCCCCATCCATGGATCCACTTGTCATGGTTCTCCAACTGGACATTGAGCCATTGACCACTGCCCTCTGAATGTGACCATCCAACCAATACCTTATCCACCGAACAGTTCACCCATCAAATCCATCTCTCTCTAATTTAGAGAGAAGGATGTTGTAAGGGACTGTGTCAAAGGCTTTACATTAATCCGGATAGATCACATTCATTGCTTTTCCCATTACCACTGATGTGGCCACCCCATCACAGAAAGCCACTAGGTTGGTCAGACAGGACTTGCCCTTGGTGAAGCCATGCTGGCTACCGCTAGTCATCTCCCTGCTCTCCATGTGGTCTAGCATAGCTCCTAGGAGATTATGTTTCGTGATTTTCCCAGGCACGGAGATAAGACTGACAGGTTGGTAGTTCCCAGGGTCATCTTTTCTACCTTTTTTAAAAATGGGCACAATATTACCATTCTTCCAGTCACCTGGGACTTCTCCTGACTGCCATGACTTTTCAAATACCATGGAGAGTGGCTTGGCCACCACATCAGCCAGTTCCCTCAGGACTCTGGGCTGCATCTTGTCAGGTCTTATAGACTTGTATATGATCAGGTTCCTCAGGTGGTCACGAGCCTGATCTTCCCCTACAGTGGGAAAGGCTTTGCACCCTGGTCTCCATATTGATGTCCAGTGACCCAGGAGGGGTGAGGAGAGCAGTGGTTAGTGAAGAACTGTTGAGTACCCCAGCCTTCTCCTCATCTGTTGTTGATACAAGGTCATGATTTTTGTTCATTTCATTCATCATGCTTTCTTTAACCTTCCTTTTCTGGCTGACATTCCTGCAGAAGCCCTTCTTGTTGTTCTTTGCTTCCCTTGGCAAGCTCAGCTCCAGCAGTGCCTTGGCCTTCCACACCCCATCCCTACAAAACTGGGCAATGTCTGTATACTCTTCACAGGTTCCCTGCCCCTGTTTTCACTGCCTGTGCAGTTCCCTCTTGCCCTTCAGTTTGACCAGCAGATCTCAACCCAGACATGCTGTTCTCTTCCCTTCCCTGCCTAGTTTCCTACATGTGAAGATGTAGGAAAATCTTAGACTTACTTTTTAAATTCTCAGTCTTTTAAAAGGCTAGGTGACACAAACCACCTGTATTCTGCGTTTTTTTACAAATTGCTGGTTTTAACAAAAGAAAATGAAACCTGGCTCCATATCTTTTCCTTCTAGTGGCAGGCAATAAAAGAGAACCTCTATCCTTTAAAAGGAGAAGCTTAAGTCAACTTATCTGTCCATTTTTCCATCAATTCAGAAAACTAAAAGCTTGGCAGAAAGTTTAGTCTTGGGTGTTAATAATTACTAGTGATAACATTTCTGAATTAACAACAAATGAATAGCAGTCTTTGATATGAGTTTTATAGCTGAGTACAGCTGGATTAAACTTAACTGCAAAGGGAACTCAATTTTCTTTATCATCAATTTGGCACTGTTTAACAGATGTTTTCTGGAAACTATTGTAATATTTTTAATTTGTCTCTGTATAATGTGCAGCAAATATCCTTGGTTTATAGCCTGATTATTAAATTTAATTATTTTTCAATAGCATTTTTCGTTGTTGCAGAAACTTTGAATCCTAATAACAAGGCTATAAAAACCATCAATTTCACTCTGGTTTTAAACCTCAACTATTTTACAACAGACACATACTAAAACAACCTTAATATGAAACAGTGATGATCTGATGATGATAAATGGTATAATAGATGAGAAAAATCTTTAGTAGTAAGTTTTTGTCTAAAGCCTCAGAGATATATTTTGTCTCAATATTTTTCCATTTTCTCTGAAATCTTTCTCTCTTACACTATCTTTCTTCTCTGCTCTTTACATAAACCTCCTTCCACTCTCTACATAAGCCTTCTTCTATTCTCTACACGTCTTAACAAGATTTTCAGACTTGCTCTCTTGTACTCCCAGTGTCAGCATCTCTAATTTCAGATGATGTCTGTGGCTAAAATATGAAAGTCCTCTCTGTACTTTCACTCCCTTTTCCTCCTATTGCAATGTAGGGACAGTTTATCTTGCAAAACATTGCTTTCAAGAGTCACTACTTTATTATACTATGTTACTGCAGCAGGCACTTGGGGACAGATTTTTCACTGTCATATCTCTGTTTTGGGCAGTGTCTGCAATTGTTTTCACTGCCTGCATATCAAGTTTTCAGAACAAAAGACTTGTTTCCTATGAAAAGACAAAGACACATTCTCTGCCTTTTATCGCAGGCATATTACTTTGAAAGTTCCAAGCATTGCTGGAGGAGGGTGAAGAAGGATCCTATAGCTAGATGGAAGAAGGTAGTGTTAAACCACACAATATAACTGCCTCCTTCATGAAGTCAGGGGAAGGGATGCTAGTTGCGAAAGAATCCAAACAAGTTCACTACATAGGGTAGTTTACTTTAAATATTTCAGATTGACATTGCTCCATGTCATAGTAAAATTAACAAGTATGCTTTGAAAGAGCATGTACATCTGTGTGAAGACACATCCCACCACATTACAAAGATATTCTTAAAATAAATATTTACAGCTTCTATACAAATTGAAATAACATCAGGGCAATTGATTAAGAATCCTCTCAGAATATCCCACTAGTTCGAGCACTTCATCTAGCTTGTCAGAGATCTCTCTCTTACCCTTTCCAAGCAGTTTCTTAGAAAATACCATCACTGCTGGCAAAGTTTCTGTAACATACTGATATTCACCTGAATAAACAAGGCAAGAAAAAGTGAAGACTTGATCCCGTACCCCAAAGATGAGTCCATAACACCAAAGAGACACGAAAGTCATTCTGCACTTCTTACAACTAGCATTTAGTAATAAATAAACCCTCTATTTTATTTATTTATTTTAAAATACTTTAAATTTTAAATTATTTATAAAACTTATTTATTAAACAACCTACATTTTAGTATAGCATCTTCTCTTTTTTTATATAACATCTACCTGTAGTGTTTAGCATGAAAGTGGACATATCCCAGGAGACAGATATCTTTCTTAAAATGTCTTTCATAATCAGGGGTATCTGAGCTGAAAAAACATCACTATTAATTGGCTGTGATGGACTTTTATCCATTAATTTATTTAATCACTTTTAAATTTATTCATATGTTAGACATCAATAGTAGCCTGTAGTATTCAGTTTTACACTATTATATTATGTTTGGTACAAAATTACTTCCTCCTAATGTTTTTAAAATTTCGTTCAATAAGTTCATGTGATGCCATCTCATTATTATTTTATGAGTTTGAGGAGTACTCTTATGGCTTTCCAGAACAGAAGCCCTTTTTTTTTGCCATTGTTCTTACGTAGCATTACAACATTTTGTCTCAAGTCAGGACTTATAGAATCATAGAATAGTTTGGGTTGGAAGGGACCTTAAAGATCATCTAGCTTCAACCTCCCTGCCATGGGCAGGGACACATCCCACTAGACCAGGCTGCCCAAGGCCCCATCCAACCTGGCCATGAACACCACCAGTTGGGGCATCTGCAACTTCCCTGAAAAACCTGTTCCACTGGCTCACCACTCTCATGCTGAAGAAATCCTTCCTTATGTCTAGTCTAAATTTGCCTTTCTCCAATTTATACCCATTGCCCCTAGACCTATCACTACAAGCCTTGGTAAAAAGTCCCTCCCCAGCTCACCACTCTCATGGTGAAGAAATTCTTCCTTATGTCTAGTCTAAATTTGCCCTTCTCCAATTTATACCCATTGCCCCAAGTTCTGTCACTACAAGTCTTGGTAAAAAGTCCCTCCCCAGCTTTCTTGTAGGTCCTCTCAGGTACTGCACAGCTACTATGAGGTCTCCTTGGAGCCTTCTATTCTCCAGGCTGAACAAGCTCAACCCTCTCAGCCTCTCCTCATATCAGAGGTGCTCCATCTCTCTGATCATCTTTGTAGCCCTCCTCTGGACCCATTCCAACAGCTCCATACCATTCTTATGTTGAGAATTCCAGAACTGGACACAGTATTCCAGATGAGGTCTCACAAGAGAGAAATAGAGGGGCAGAGTCATCTCCCTCGAACTGCTTGCCACATGGCCACACTTCTTTTGATGCAGCCCAGGATATGGTTGGCCTTCTGGGCTGTGAGCGAGTATTGCTGGCTCATGTTGAGCTTCTCATCAACTAACAACCCCAAGTCGTTCTCTACAGGGCTGCTCTCAAACACATCATCTCCCATATCAAAACAAGAGATTGTCCTGGCCCAGGTGTAGGACTTTGCACTTGGCCTTGTTGAACCTCATGAGGTTTGCACAGCACCACTTCTTCAGCCTGTCCAGATCCATCTGGATTACACTCCATTTGGTGTGGCAACTGCATCACTCAGCTTGCTGTCACCTGCAAACTTGCTGAGGGTGCACTCGATCTTTCTGTATCATTGATGAAGATATTAAGCAGCACTGGTCCCTCTACACACCCCTGAAGTACTCCACCTGTCACAGATCTCCATCTGAACTTCAAGACATTAACCACTACTCTCTGAATGCAACCATCCAACCAATTCCTTATCCACCGAACTGTCCACCCATCAAATCTCTATCTCTCCAGTTTAGAGAAAAGGGTGTTGTGGAGGACTGTGTCAAAGGCTTTACAGAATTCCAGGTATAACACATCCATTGGTTTCCCTGTGTCCATTGCTGTTGTTATCCCACCATAGAAAGCCACTAGATTTATCATACAGGACTTGACCCTGGTGAAGCTCTGCTGGCTGCCATTAATCACCTCCCCATCCTCCATGTGCTTTAGCATAGTTTCCAGGAGAATCTGTTCCACAATTTTCTGGGCAGAGAGGTAAGGCTGACAGATCAGTAGTTCCCAGGGTAATCTTTTCTACCCTTTTTAAAAATTGGGACAATGTTACCTTTCTTCCAGTCACCTGGGACTTCTGATTGCCGTGACTTTTCAAATATCATGGAGAGTGGCTTGGCAACTACGTCTTACCAGTTCCCTCAGGACTCTGGGATGCATCTCATCAGGTCTCATACACTCATATATGTTCAGGTTCCTGAACATGTGGTATTTAAGATATGGAGACATCATACATTTTTAGAAGAGTATCTTTTTGTTTCTCTAATATTTTCTTAAAAATTTCAGTCACTCTATATGCTGTTTTGAATGCTGCTACACATTGAGATAATATGGTGACGAAGAATCTCACAATGAAATTAAATCAGTGTTCATCCCTGTGTATTTTTAGTTAGGGCTTTTGTTTCTCATGTGCATTAGTTAGCATTTATTGACATTGAATTTCATCTGTCATTTGATCATTCAGCCTCTCAGCTCTTGAAACACTCTCACATCATTTTATTACCACAGTTGTTCAGAGCAGTAAAAATGATGAGCAGACCTTGTCACATCACTGTTCATCACCTTTTCTAGGTCATTTACACTGAGCAGGTATGTCAGCAGATAACAACCTCCATTGTGAGAACTAATAATTTATTCCAACCTTTTATTTTCTGCTAACCATGTATCACTTTACAAGGCAACTTTCTTTTCTTATTGCAAGAAAAATTGTTGACTTTTTAAAATGACAACATCAAAACCTTCAGTAGTTTAAGTACACTGTATCTGCCAAGTTCCCGTTCCCGTACATTTCACAGAATCACAGAATCACTAGGTTGGAAAAGACCTCCATTCCTATCAACCACTAAACCATGTCCCTGAGTACCTCATCCACCTGTCTTTTAAATACCACCAGGGATGGTGATTCAACCACCTCCCTGGGCAACCAGTTCCAGTGCCCAATGACCCTTTCTGTGATTTTTTTTTTTTTATGATGTCCAGCCTGAACCTCCCCTGGCAGAGCATTTGGTGATGTCTACAAAGATTGCAACAGATTTCTGAGGCTCTCCCTCCTACAAAATTTTTCTTCAACTTTCTCCATTTCGTCATTTACCTACTTGTTTACTGAGTTCATATTTTATGCTTACATTTATCCAATTGATGCTGGAGTAATTGATCAACATTTTCATGAAACAGAGCTTCGTGGTCTAAATTAATCAGAGAAAGAATTCAAATCTATGTTTTCCAACTTCTATTGGCATTTTCAGTCGTTGGGCGGACGAAGTGTATCTCTGACTGCAGAGACAGGACTTTTTGGTTTATCGTGATGTAGCAAAGGCAATCTAGTTTATTTACTTAACTCCACACACACATCTGATCATTTTCAGTTGCAGGTACTGATAAAACCAGATTTAACCAAACAGTTGTTTAATAAAGAATTAAATCATACACCATTGTACAGCACTGACTAATAGCCAGCTCAGGCAACTATCCACACTGACTTTCCTTGGGCAATTGCTCCCTTTACTGTAGCAGGCCCAGGGTTGTCTCCCTATGAGAAAAATGCACATACCCAGAAGCACTCCCAGGCTCTGCAGTCTACAGGCACAGAGTTCTCATGCCTGTCTCCAGCACAGAAGGCTGCCCTCAGCCTGCCTATTAAAGCAGTCCCCAGGGTAATCACCTTTCCAAACCTAGTGATTCTTCAGGAGGTTTCTAGCTGGCATATGCCAAAAGCATGCAAGGCCTGTATAAACAACCCAGGCTAGCACATAGCAGCAAACCTCCTTACAGTTACAGTCTCAAGACAAAGGACTTATGCTGCTGCTGCATGGAGGTAGCTTTTTGTTCCCCTAAGTGTAAGCTGACAATAAAGAATAATTTGAATCAACGTCTTCAAGAAAATTGTTCAGCATTCCTCTTTTGTTCTCCAACACCTCAAAGAAATTCAGTGGCATAATAAAAAAATGAGTTTCCTGCTATGACATTGTCTTTCCTTAATCCTAAGGCAATTCATATATTTTTGGCAACACAATTTAATTATTGTACGATAACAAGTGCTGCCAAAAAGGCAGCAAATCTCCTTCACTAGACATTGTAAAGGGGCTATGGGGGCTGAAGATCCAGCAGCAAGTCCTGGCAGCCAGGGCAGTTGCAGCGTTCAACCAGAAGGAGGGCAGGTCTGGGGGCACCACAGCAGCCTAGCCCTGGGGATGAGGTACCTCCCTAGGAATGCTGACTGACCAAGGCTGGGTTGGAATGCGGGACTGATGGCAGGCTCACCTTGGCAGGGCAGGCTCTGCTGCAGCATCACTGGGGCAGGGACTGACTGTCCCAGGGACTGAGGTAGGGTCCTGGGCTATGGGCAGGTTTGGGAAAGCCCTAGGGAGGCTGACATAGGGTCTTGGGCTTAGTGTGCTTTCAGGGCCCTGACAAATATTTTCAACTGGTCCTCAGAAAAATAGTGTGTGGGGAGAGTCCAATGACATAATCACAAAACAGTTTAATTAAGATACACAGGGGAACATAGAAAAGGAAACTTGCACAGGGAAGTATAATTTTACCTCATCAAAACTTTTGACTGTGTTGCCTGATGTTCTTTTAATAAGCTTTATTACATATTTTTAATTAAAATAAAAAAGGTTATCCAAATGACTGAAACATCAATAAAACTATATCAGCAACACATAATACTTAGAATTATTATAATAAATATAACATTCTGAAAATTTAAATGTTGCAAATAATAGCTACCTCTTTGGGAAGCTTACACATGTACTGAGAACAGTTAGAGAGCCAAACAGTATTTGTGATGCATTTTTCCTAAAACTAAAGGTATTAGCTTAATGATATTGACATCATCCCTTGGTCTGCAGTTACAAATGAAGACCTGTATGGATGTAGAGCTAGATTTGGGGTTTTTTAGCACTGAAATATAAAAAGTACCCAGTATCTTTAGACAGTTTTTCAAAGTAGTGGTGGAAGAGGGACATGGCATAGCTTGCTTCCCTCTGATGCACCTATACTAGTATTTCAATGTCCTCCTTTAATATTTTTCCTGAGAGAAATGCATTAAACCAAAGAGGTTGATGGCAATAAACATACAGATGTTAAAGTCATGTAATAAGACTCTCTGAAACAACAGTGGGTAAAATTCTTACTAGAAACAGCAGGAATATTCTCAGTCTAAATATTAAAATATACCCTCCCCAGGCCTGAAGACCTAAACCAATGGATGATCCTGGAATTACAGAAGAAGGAGTGGACTGTGTAAATCGTTGTGCATAGCTCCCTGCCATGGAACTCAGCAGCATCATATGAATTAAACAGAACAAAATTACTAATGCTCTAGACAGGGGTGTGGTGGTGGAAGGCTTGTATTAATACTTCAGACAGGGGTGGAGTGGTGATGGTGGAAACATTATATTACGCTTGCTCTATTAGTGTTATTTTCCAAAGCAATGGCACATTTCCATTTCTGTGAAGTTTTCTGTTGAAAGATGAAAACATATGGCACGAATGGAAAAGTGGTGATGGCTCTAGTGAAAAAGACCATCAGCCCGAGCTGGGGTTTGTCAGACCCTGCAACAGAAAGGATTATAGGCCATGCTTGCCTCTGCTGCATATGACAAGAAAGTGGAGGAGAAATCTGAAAGGTAGGGAAAGCAAAACCATAGAATCACAGAATCATAGAATGATTTGGGTTGGAATGGACCCTAAAGACCACCTAGTTACAGCTTCCCTGGGCAGTCAAGTCAGGGACACCTTTCACTAGATCAGGTTGCTCAAAGCCTCATTCAACCTAGTCTTGAACACCTCCAGGGAGAGGGCATCCACTACTTCTCCAGGCAACTTGTTCCAGTGCCTCATCACCCTCACAGTAAAAAATTTCTTCCGGATGTCTAATGAAAATCTACTCTCTTTCAGCTTAAAACCATTACCCCTCATCCTATCTCTGCACTCCCTGATAAAGAGTTCCTCCCCACCTTTCCTGTAGTCTCCCTTTAAGTATTAAAGGCTGATATTAAGGTCTTCCCACAGCATTCTCCAGGCTAGGCAAGCCCAAGTCTCTCAGCCTGTTCTTGTATTAGAGTTGCTCCAGCCCTCTGATCATCTTTGTGGCCCTCTTCTCAACTCTAAAAGATCCATGTCCTTCTTCTGCTTAGTATTGCAGAACTGAATGCAGTACTCCAGGTGAAGCCTCATGAGAGCAGAATAAAGGGGGAGAATCCCTGCCCTCATCCTGTTGGTCACACTTATTTTGTTGCAGCCCAGGATATGGTTGGCTTCTTAATTGGGAAACAGAAATTAGAAAGGAGCAGAATCCTTTAAGGGGGGTTTGTTGTAGAAGACGGTACTGCAGTTGTTTAAATGGCTGAAACACAAACTGAAGTTCTCAGTTTCAACAGAGTTTTAGATCTGATTTTACTACTTTCCAAGCAAATGTTATAGTGATCATAATATTATAGAGTCTGCAGTCTTCTTCTCCTACATATTCCACTGAAGGATGATTTAAAATGGGTATTTGATTATTACTTTTTAATATGAGGGAATTTCACAAAACTTATAACTGTCATGGGGTTCCACTTGCAAGCAGTCAGAAACCAGAAGAAGGAGTTGTACTATTCAGCCTTCTATATTGCTGAAAATAATATGACTTTAAGAGTAATCTTTGGAAAAAATGAATTAGCTGAGAAGCAGAGATTATATCCACAATCCTTGAAAACAATGTAGTAAAACTTGTAAGTGCAGTCAGTTCTTAGTCTTCTGAGCCTCAACAATGCAGTTACAGACTTGATGAAAGAGATGGGAAAAAGTCTGGTTAGATTTCACAATACATAGAAATAAATAGCTACTTGTTCATCCTTTTTTTTTTTTTTTGTTAATGGCAAATAAACTGAAAAACAAAGCCCCACTGGTGCAATTCTAAGAACTATGCTTTATTATTTATTTAATTGTGATCAAGGCTGTAAATTTTATCACACTTGGCAATTTTTAATACAGAGTCAAAAAGTCCATAGCTCTCAGCAATCAGAAAGGGAAGGGCTGTACATTGTTTCTGGTTTCCATTAACTTATTGACACAGTGTCCCTTACATCACTTGAGGCAGGAGTATTGTTCTGTGGGAGAAAATATTCCATAGATAGTATAAAACCTTTCTCATTTTGAAGAAAATTATATCACTGAAATCACCTTTTGCTACTGTTCTAATCCTTAAAAAGGTCTTCTTCTTCCATGATGCAAATTTCATTGAAGTAACAAGAAGACTCATCCCTCCTTGATTGTCAGTCAATCATAGATTTTCATATTAACATTTATGAAATCTGAAAGAAATTTCTGTTTGTCCTGCTTTCTCCATCACATGGACTCTTACTCCTGGATAAAAACACAAGACAAATGAAAATTTCTGCTCGATGCTCAAGTGAACTTCTAGCACTTTCTGAAAATACCTCCCAGGGACTTACACATCTGACAGACATACAGAGAGAGAGGTTCTTCACAAAGTCTGTTTCCACCCTGAAATTATCATGGCCAAAAGCCACCATTACTTTGTTTGATTATTGTTTCACAGTTTGCATCTATGTCTACACAGGGAGCTCAAACTGACCTCACTAGCTTATATTAATTGTTCCTCTATCAACCTAGTGGAGACATACTGTGTTCCTGGTTCTGTTTTGTGTGTAGAGGCATATTTTTTAGGTTGGTTGACTATTTCTCTGTGCTCTTCATCTGTCATTATTTTTAGTCTAATAGATAAAGCTAATCTGAGGAAATAGTCAAGCTTTTGCCTTGAGCATCAATGAGCTCAGCCTGTGACTCTAAGAACTGTTGTTTCAATCACTTTAGTAAATCAATAGACGGGCCTTATGCTTCAAGAAAATGTTGTTCCACCAATCTTTTTGTTTACTTTTATGTCAGTGAATGAAAAATAATTAAAAAAGTAAAGTAGTTTTACTTTGGAAAAAAGTTCTCTATGGACAACAAAAATGTTCCATGCACTCCACACTTACCACAGAGCCATCTAATGTGAATATTGAAACTATAGTTACATTGCTTGTTTGAGGTGACAGCTCCACTCAATTGAAATGGAACTAAAATGGAAAGTGAGACAAATGTATTAGCAAAGAGAAGAGGGTCTTTTATTTCCAGATAAATGATTTTTGCTTTTAGCCAATAAAACAGTATCAGTAAAAATATGTGAAAGTGCTGACTGATGAAGACTGTGCTTAAGAGTTAAGAAGATGGCTTATGGCTTAATTGAGGCAGGTCTGACATATTTCTATTAATATTCACTTTTCCTAAAGTTCTGGAGCATTGAAATCCAGGGATCTTGTTTGTGTCATTCATTTGGTTTTTATGTTTATTCTTCTTTTGTTGCTGTTTTTACCATCTTCTTAGGAAGTTCCTTTTCATTTCCAGATTGATTATTTCCATTTCCATTCTAATAAACACTGCTTTTCTCTATTTCTTCCTGATTCCTAATCAACAAGACTTACTTGTTTATGACTGTATTTTTTTTTTCCAAAAGCATCTGTGATTACATCACCAATAATGTCTGTATAGTTCTGGGAATGGACTTTCTGAGTTAATAGTTCTGGCTGCAATAGTACATCTCTGTGTGCAGATTAAAACTGCTAGAGAAGTCTGGTATATTTTAAAAGTTACATTTTTCTCAGAGAACAATCAATCCAGAAAACTCTAAGTTCATTTAAAAAGCTGGAAACTATTTTATCCCCAGTTTCACTGAGGTCAAAACTGGGTCTAATCTACATTCATAGATGAAAAAAACCCAAACAACAAAACCAATAGAAAAACCCCATAGACAAAAAAATCTCAAGCAGAGAGGATCTTTGTTTCACTGCAGAAATGTTAACAAAATTTTATATTGTATTTCATGCTTTTCTTGTAATTAAGAGCTTCATGTAGATAAGAGCTGCATTTAATTTTCTAAGCAGCAGCTGCACAGTGAGACAGAAATGCTGCTTGTAGGGAAAGAGGGGCAAAAGAGAGCAATAGGATTTATTTCCCCCAGGATATATTTAAAAAATCAAATTGTTTTGGTGGATCTTTTGCACTTCATTAAATTTAAATTAGGAGAAAAAAGTTTTAACGACTGCAGTCACTGGCCATCTGTCCATATAACAGCTAGGAATAAAAATGTACTCACCCTTTCCCATCTGTATTTGTCAATGGCTTGGGTGAAGTACATTATGCTGTCTCTCTGACCAACACTGAATGTTCAATCCTTTTTCATTTACGTAAGTTTTGGGGGCAAATTCATGCTGATAAAAAACTATTTGGCCATGGAGCCTACTGTTAAATTATTTTTTATAACTGACAGAGTTTTTCTATAATATTCATTTTAATAATTTGTCTAAAATTAACAAACAATATGGGGCAAATGAGTGTATCTATCATTAACATCTCCAACAAACAGGAAAAAAAAGGTGTAAACAATGAGCGTATATGGACAAGGAACAACAGACAAACCGGTCATCTAGATTCTATATTCCACCTCCTCAATTAGTCTTCCTCATTTATCTATACTGCAGACTGAAGTTTATTGTAAGTGTAGGGGATGGTACAAACCATCTCTTGACAGTTTCCAGGAAATTAGCAATACATTTCTATGCCCATGACACACAAGAATTAGGGCATCACTAATGTTAAGTACACTCTAAACAAGACATGTGGGTGCTTGGGTTGCTGGAAGATCCAAAAATGTCTCATGAGATGAAATGAGTGTTTTGGCAACCACTGTATTAGTTCCTTCACAGCTCAACGCTATCTTGCTGTGAAGTTCAGAGTTAGGCTAACCCTTTGCAAACACAAACTGGGTGTTCTTTCATTGCCAGCAAGAACTAGTAAAGACAGTTATTATATTAGGTCATTGTGGTCTGCATTAAAAACAAACAAAAAACCCAAACAAAAACAAATAAATAAATATTTGTGGAAAATCTTGTGGAATGTCATCTGCTTGTGAAAGAATAGCAGAGGATTTGGGCAATTGTTTTTTTTATTTCTTTATACAATCATATGAATTATAAATCATATCATTTCCTAATTCAGTTCAGATAATTTATAGAATTTCTATGAAAAGTAGAGTTTGGGACAAATGAGTTGCTGTGCTAAAGCATAAAGTTTCCTGATAAGGGTAATTTTCTTGACTTGGACAAGAAAGATTGGGAGGTAGGGTTCTTATTTAGGTTTTAAGTTTGTTTTGGCTTTTTTCTTAACAAAAAATGGGGCAAATAAATACAACTGGAAAACAGCTAATTTTTCAATCATTATTTATTTTTCTCGTATTTTTAGTATGTACCATCTTTCCATGAGTCAATTGTTCATGTAAAATTTGTAGTTTAAATTACTTTTGATTGTATACACTTGAGTTTTTTATAATAAACCACAGAGAGATGAAAATTAAGGAAAAATTAAATACTCATTTCTTTCAAAACAAAAATAACTGGATATCCACAAGTTAAACTGAACCTAATCATATCTATTTGTATAGGATGTTGTTAGTTATATTACAGATTAGTAATGTACAATCACCTTGCATTTTGAAATTCATGGCATTTTGCTTCATTGTATTAACTCCTGTATTACGTGAGTAAAATATTGTATTTTAAAATGTAGAAGTTCCCCGTAACAAGTGCTTATTTAACAAGTTTTTTTCCACGGTTCCTGGTTCTTTCTGATTATGCCTGGAAGAACTGAGACAGATAAGACTTAAAAAGCTAAAAAAAATTTTAAAACAAGCAACTCTTCAACATATTTTTATAAGCTTTATAGTATCTCTGATGGCTAATCTAGCTTCCTACTGTCCACGAAAAAAACTGGAAAGAAAGAAACTCTTACTTAAGACATGCTTCATGGTGAAATACTAAAAAAATCCATCAGCTCTTTAAGAGCCTTAATAACTAAAAAAGTCTTTATCTTCTACCTAAAAAGAAAAAATAAAAGGAATCAGAGTACTTGTGAAAATTGTGTATAATTGTAAAGCTTGAATGATCCAAACAGTCTCCATTTTTATAATAATGTTTTATGTATTACTATGAATTCATTTGGTGCTACATTTATCAAGATAAAACTAAAATAACAGAAATAGTCTTGCAATTAACACCTGTGTCTATCCAATGGAGTTTTGTGCTCACACTGACTAACATACTCAGCATAATCCCTTGATTTATGCAAGGCTCCACCATGGTTTAAACCTAGACAGCAACTAATTATCTCATAGTCACTTGCCTACCTCCCCCTTGGTGAGATGGAGGAATCAGAAGAGTAAAAGTAAGAAAACTTGTGGGCTGAGATAAAGACAATTTAATAGGCAATGCAGAGGGTACAGCAGAGGGCCATGAAGGTGATCAAGGGACTGCAGCACCTCTTATAAGGAAAGGCTGAGAGACACAGGCCTGTTTAGCCTGGAAAAGAGAAGACTGAGAGGGGATCTGATTAATGCTTTTGATTACCTAACAGGCAGGTTCAAGAAGATGGGGAGAGAATATTTCCAGGGGTGCCCAACATCAGGACAAGGGACAGGGGGCACAAACTGGAGCACAGAAAGTTCCACTTAAAGGTGAGGGAAAACTTTACTATAAGGGTAAAATAGCACTAGAACAGGCTACCCAAAGATTTTCTGGAATCTCATTCTCAGGAGATATTTAAAACCCTGTGTTCCTGTGCAACCTTTTGTAGGTTTGTCACATAAATAGGTAAGTCTCTGATATATGGATGGTACAGTTTCACAATGCCTGTCAGAGAGACAGTTTTGCAATTCTGAAACAGTACATGATTTAATTACAGTGATAGATAAAAACAAGTTTGGAATTGCCATTGATTACCTAACTTGCTGCATTAGCAGTAGATGATTATAACTGCTTAACAGGGGTCACATATATATATAAGAAGTAACAATTGAAACTCGACTTAGTAGTTATTTTCTTGAGTAACATCCATCAGTCAGAGGAGTGTTACTTTTAAAAAAATGCATCCCTTCCTGGGGTAGAAGAAAGGAGCAGGCCCAGTCCATCAAGTAAGGTGGTTTTCCAAGAAGAAAGAGTTTTCAGGTGGCAGTTTTACACTTTTGAAAACTCTTCAGTGAGTCTTAGTGAGGTGGGGCTAAGTCAGTGAGTATGTGCTGATTGACTCTTGTCAAGGCCTGCTGTGTTGTTAAAGTGGGACTCAGCAACTGGAGATGTCCATTTGGGAGGTCTTTCTGTTCATAACTGAAGTAACAGGCTGTGATGCCTCTACCTCACCCCATGTGTCACACAGCTGATTTGAACATTAGAACACTACATCATCTGTCTGTTTTACCAGGTAAATTTGTTCAAGTAGAACTGCTTCCTTTTGTAAAGTAACAATGATTTTGGTGTTTGGCCCCTCTTGAAAGATCAGCCTTGACACATCAGGCAAATCCATTGAACCATAAGGTGAATGCACTTTAGTAGGGGGGGTTATGACTAGATGATCTCCAAAGGTCCCTTCCAACTCCAACCATTCTCTGATTCAATGACATTTTGTGGACATTTCTAGACATTTTACAGAAGCAGTCCATAAACAAGGGGAATCTCAAGTGTATATTACATAAAAGGATGGGAAAGGGTGGTAGTGCTGACAACAATATTGTAAATAAATGGATATTTTTATTATTGCTGAGCAGTGCTTACAGAGAATCAAAGCCTTTTCTGCTTCTGACATCACCTCACACTGAGTAGGCTGGAGATGTGCAAGAAGCTGGGCAGGGACATAGGTGGGACAGCTGATCCCATCTGACCAAAGGGTTATTCCATACCATATGGCATCATGTTCAGCATATAGAGCTGGGGGAAGCACAATGAAGGGGGCAATATTTGCAGTTAAGGCATTTGTCTTCCCAAGTAACTGTTACATGTCATGGAGACACGCTTTTCTGAGGATGGCTGAACACCTGCCTGTAGATGGGAAATAGTGAATGAATTGCTTGTTTGATTTTGCTTTTTCTTGCATGTGACTTTTGCTTTACCTGTTAAACTGTCTTCATCTCAACCCATGAGTTTTCTCACTTTTACCCTTCTGATTCTCTCCCCCATCCCACCCAGGGGAGAGTGAGTGAGAAACTGTGTGGTGCTCACTCGTTGTCAGCACTTAAACTACCACAGGTTTATAGGGCCAGAGTTAGGCCATGGGTGTTTTATGTTTAAATGTAATGTCTAACTCTCCATACCTAGACTAAATATTTTTGAACTTTAGAAATGTAAACATTTATCAAGTCTTTAAAAAACATAGTTATGCCTCCAGGAAAATAATTACCTGTTTCACTAAGTCTGACAGAATCAAATGAAACGCACTGCAGCACAGAAAGCCCTTGAGGTACCCAGACTATAAACATCACTCTATGTGCAACTGGGAAACAATTTTTCAGTTGGTGTCAAAGTTACTTAAAGGACTTAACTCATCGCTGAAAAAATCAGACACGTTGATTTTATCTTCGCCATATTAGAACTGGAATATGAATTACAGAAAGGAGTGAAAAAATTGTTTTAAAGAATAAATTAACATTGGGACAGAAAAATTGTATTTGGAGTACATTTATATGTTGCTATGAGAGCACTTTTACAAAGTGACTTCTGCTGGAGGGGCATTTTTCGGTAAAGCATATAAATTAGAATGCCCCCAAGGCATAGTATTTAGTTCTATGCAAAAACCAAGAAAGTATTCTGTGTCTACAAGGAGTCTACAGGGATGAACAGGCTCATGTGTAGTTAATGGGAAAACTTCTATAGGGAGGGAATTTAGATATACGATCTTGATACACAGCAGGGAATCTAGGTTGATATCACTAGAATCATAGAATAAGCAGGTTGGAAGAGACCCACTGGATCATCAAGTCCAACCATTCCTATCAAACACTAAACCATGCCCCTCAGCACCTTGTCCACCCGTGCCTTAAACACCTCCAGGGAAGGTGAATCAACCACCACCCTGGGCAGCCTGTGCCAGTGCCCAATGACCCTTTCTGTGAAAAATTTTTCCCTAATGTCCAGCCTAAACCTGGTGGAGCTTGAGGCCATTCCCTCTCATCCTGTCCCCTGTCACTTGGGAGAAAAGGAGAGCACCCTCCTCTCTCCAACCTCCCCACAGGTAGTTATAAAGAGCAATGTGGTCTCCCCTCAGCCTCCTCTTCTCCAGGTTAATCACCCCAGCTCTCTCAACCGTTCCTCATAAGGCCTGTTCTCCAGCCCGTTTACCAGCTTCTTTGCTTTTCTCTGGACTCGCTCCAGAGCCTCAACATCCTTCTTGTGGTGTGGGGCCCAGAAATGAACACAGGATTCAAGGAGCGGCCTCACCAGAGCTGAGTACAGAGGGAGAATAACCTCCCTGGACCTGCTGGTCACGCTGTTTCTGATACAAGCCAAGACACCATTGGCCTTCTTGGCCACCTGGGCACACTGCTGGCTCATGTTCAGTCGGCTGTCAACCAACACCCCCAGGTCCCTCTCCTCCAGGCAGCTTTCTAGACAGACTTCTCCTAGTCTGTAGCTCTGCACAGGGTTGTTGTGCCCCAAGTGCAGGACCCAGCATTTGGCCATGTTAAACCTCATGCCATTGGACTCTGCCCAGCGGTCCAGCCTGTTCAGATCCCTTTGCAGAGTCTCCCTACCCTCCAGCAGATCCACACTGCCACCCAGCTTAGTGTCATCTGCAAACTTGTTAAGGGTGCACTCAATGCCTTCATCCAGGTCATTGATAAAGACATTGAACAGGACTGGACCCAGCACTGAGTCCTGGGGAACCCCACTTGTCACTGGCCTCCAGCTGGATTTAACACCATTTAACACAACTCTCTGGGCCCGGCCATCCAACCAGTTTTCCACCCAGGAGAGAGTGCGCCTGTCCAGGCCAGAGGCTGACAGTTTCCTAAGCAGAATGCTGTGAAAAACTGTGTCAAAGGCTTTACTGAGGTCCAGGAAGGCCACATCCACAGCCTTTCCCTTGTCCAGCAGCCAGGTCACTTGGTCATAGAAGGTGATCAGGTCAGTTCGGCAAGACTTGCCTTTTGTGAACTCGTGTTGACTGGGCCTGATCATCCAGTTCTCTTGCATGTGCTTCATGATAGCACTCAAGATCACCTGTTCCATGACTTTCCCTGGCACTGAGGTCAGACTGACAGGCCTGTAGTTCCCTGGATCCTCCCTGCGACCCTTCTTGTAGATGGGCACAACATCAGCCAGCCTCCAGTCCAGTGGAACTTCCCCAGTCTTCCAGGACTGCTGGAAGATGATGGAAAGGGCTTTGGCCAGCACATCTGCCAGCTCCTTCAATACCCTTGGGGGAATCCCATCTGACTCTGACTTGTGGGTGTCTAGTCAGGCTAGCAAGGCTCGGACCACCTCCTCTTGGATCATGGGAGCCTCATTTTGCTCCCCTAGCTCCGAGGTTTGTACAGGAAGGGAACAACTTTCTTTACAATTAAAGACTGAGGCAAAGAAGGCATTAAGTACCTCAGCATTTTCCTCATCCCCTGTCACTGCTGTTCCTTCTGCACCCAATAGGGACTGTATGGTCTCCCTAGTCCTCCTTTTATTATTTATATATTTATAGAAAGATTTTTTGTTATCTTTCACAGACTTCGCCAATCTGATTTCTAGTTGAGCCTTAGCCCTTCTGATTTTTTCTCTACACAATCTCACTTCCCTCCTGTAGTCCACCCAAGAGGCCTCTCCCCTCTTCCAGACCCCATAAACTTTCCTCTTCTTCTTGATATCACTCAAGATCTCACTGTTCAACCAAGCTGTTTTTTTCCCCTGCCAGCTTTTTTCCGGAACATGGGGATGGTTTTCTCCTGAGCTGCTTGGGATCTCCTTTTTAAAGAGCTCCCAGCCCTCGTGGGCTCCCTTGCCTTTAAGCACTGTCTCCCATGAGACTTTGCCAACCAGCCTTCTGAAGAGTTCAAAGTCTGCCCTCTGGAAATTTAATGCTACTGTCTTGCTAACCACCCTCTTCACTTCACCTAGAACAGAAAATCCTATCATCTCATGATCACTTAGTCCTAGGCGTCCTCCTACTGCCACATCCCCCACAAGGCCTTCTCTGTCCACAAACAGCAGGTCCAGGAGGGCACCTTCCCTTGTTGGTTCATTCACCAGCTGTGCAAGGAAGTCTTCTTCCACACACTCCAGGAACCTCCTAGACTGCTTCCTTTCTGCTCTATTGTACTTCCAGGAAGATTGAAGTCTCCTACAAGAACGAGATGCATTGATCCAGAGATTAACCCCAGCTGTTTATAGAAAAGCTCGTCAGCTGCTTCTCCTTGGCTGGGTTGCCTGTAACAAACTCCCATCACAAAATCTACCTTCTTACGGGCTCCTCTGATTTTAACCCACAGGCACTCTATCTCCTCATCACCACAATCCATCTCAACAGTGTCCAAGTCCTTCCTTACAAAGAGGGCTACCTCACCTCCTCTCCTTCTCTCCTGAAGAGTTTGTATCCCACCATATCTATACTCCAGTTATATGAGTCATCCCACCACATTTCCGTGATGGCAACGACATCATAGGCTCCTTGCCCTACAATAGCTTCCAGCTCTTCCTTCCTATTACCAATGCTGCATGCCTTGGTGTAAATGCACTTCAGCTGAGCTGCTGAGCCTTCAGCCCTATTAGAAGGAGTAGAGTTCATTCCCAATTGCCTGGTAACTGGAGTAGCTATCACCAGAGTGCCTGTATCTCCCTTACCACCCCCATATGTGTTCACCCCCACTTTCTGTGTGGTGATGTACTGGTGGTCCTCTCCAGCACACACACTCTGAATCACTAGTGCCCCACGTCCAGGCTCACTCCTGTCTAGCCTGGTCTCAATCCCCTCCCCCTTCACATCTAGTTTAAAGCTCGATTTATGAGCTTAGCTAGGTTTTTAGCAAGGGCTTTAGCCCCTCTAGGAGGCCCACATGTCCCATCCTTAGCAACAAAGTCTGGGGTTGCGTGAGTCACTCCATGATCACAGAAGCCAAAACCCCTCTCCTCACATCAGGCTCAGAGCCAGACATTAATCGAGTTCTTCTTCTGACTTCCTGCTCCCCTGTATTTAGCCTGGGGATGGAGCAGAATACTGTTTGTGCCTCAGAGCCCTCCATCATTTTCCCAATGGCCCTGAAGTCTTTCTTGATGGCTTTGGTCTTTCTGTTAACTAAATCATCATTACCAGTTTGGACTACTATCAGAGGATAGTAGTCTGTCTCGTGGACCAGGGAAGGAGGTTTTCTAGCTACCTCCTTCACTGATGCCCCCGGTAAGCAGCAGACCTCTCTGTGGAGTGGATCCAGTGTGCAAATGGTCCCTCCGTTCCTTTTAGGAGGGAGTCCCCTAAAACAATCACCCTTCTCTTCGTCTTAATGGAGGATGTTTATATCTTTTTCTAAGGATGGTGCGGCCTAGGGGAAGATTCTAGGCTGTGGGAGCCATCATCCTCATCCTCAGGATTGGATTCTACCTGCAGCACATGGTACTTTTTCACCAGGGGGATCTGGGGCTTTGCTGTCTGGTTAAGGGGAGCAGGTTTTCTTCATCTGGCAGGAACCTGCTGCCATTCTCCATTTCTTGTTACCCCAACCCTGCAGTTTGCAGGTGAGTGATGTTTAGACATACCAGCTCCAGCAGGCTGCTAAGTTAGTGAGAGGGCACTACTCCACTGGTCTATCTCCCTCTCACACTCCCTGATGGTCCTCAGCCTCTTTACCTCCTCCCTTAACTCCTCCACCATACGAAGGAGTTTCCCCACTCGAGTGCAGCTTTCACAAGTGGAGCCAGTAACAGAGGCACAAGCTGGTGTGGGAGAGGGGCACTTTCTGCAGCTCAGGGTCACTGGCAATAAAAATCCATCAAACTCAGCATGTAGTTCAGCCCTTGGTTCAAAATGCTGAGTGACACAAAAAGTATTCCAAATGTCATGTGGAGAACTGTTCATAGTCAGATATAAACTTTTTACCTTGCTGTATCAAAATGTATGAAAATAATGTGAGGAACAATAATAAATTACTACAAAAGAAGAGAATTCAAGAAGAAAAGATGATGGAAATCTACCTATATGAGACCTTTTGTATATTCTTAGTTACACTTAACTGAGTAAAGGTAAACTAGCCAAAAACCAAAAACCAGAGTCTGATCTCTGTACCCACAATTAAGGGGGAAATGTACCAAAAGAAACAGGATTTACTAAAAAAAAGAAAAAATATTTTAAATTGGATTTCCTGCTGATAGATTCTATAATAATTCTGAATCAAAGTGTTAGCTGAAAATACTGAAGTCCTACTCTGACAGTTCTCAAGAGTGACCTCTTTAAGACTGGGATTAAAAAGAGCAGCAAAGCAAATAAGCAATGGAAAATCTGAGAAATAATCACATTCGCATTAGATGACTTCATGATAGCTGGAACAGAATATTCAGTGGGGTTGTTGGAACTACTCCTGAAGAATTTGCATTCTTTATTAACATACTCTTTTGTGTTTCTATGAAGCAGTTTAATTTGGAATCTTTCCAGAGTTCATTTGGTTTTAAAATAATTTAATATTGGATTTTCTTCTAATAATACTTTTGCTTTCTTTCCCTTTGTCTACTTTTCTGCCTGCATTCTGTTCTTTTTATTCTCCAACATGGAGAAGACTATAGACCCAAAAAAGCTACTTTTGCATTTTCTCTGCCAGAAATATTGTGACATGTATTAAAAGAACCAATTTTTTACTACTTTTTCTTCATTTCTCCAGAGATAAATTTAAGTAGCTGCAGACTAATTTAATATGCCTAAACTGTTTGAAATCAAGGATTTATTCCAGTGTTTCATTTTATAGCCATAAACACAACTGGTTTTCACAAAATGTTTTAAGAAGCAAAAGAATAAAATGTGTATTGCAGCCCTCACCACCAGCAGCTAATTTGGCTAGCAGAGTCAACACTGTGAAATGCCTTTGTGTCTATAATTATCTCATTCATGTGATTACTGGCATGGTCTGGGTAGCCTTACCAAAGGCAATCATAAGAGCTGGGTACAACCTAATGGAAATGCTAATGAAAAGTCAGCCTTTGCTAACGTAACTTCTGTCAGTCTCGTGAAATAACTCAAGGGCTATTGACTGCAAAAGCTGCGAAACATGAACAGTCTCTGTGATGCTTTCATTTGGCTGAATTGAAAAGTGCTAGCTTATAGGAGTCTAGGTGGATATTGCTGGTAGTTCTTGATGGTTGCCAGAGGTGTGATCATGTAAATGCATCTGAGTTAAGGTGTAGAATACTATATGGACAGCTGAAATACTCGCATCAGACCATGGGGTAAATACTTGTGTTGCGGGATCCATTATCTGCAATAACTGAAATAGTGTTGGAATCTGACAGCCTAATGCCTGCTTGGATTGGTTTATAAGACCTGTGAAGGTGTAACTTTGCAGGCAACATAGTCTCCTGTGTCACTGAAAGGTTAGAAAACCTATGTGTTTGACTGCTTTCTGTGAACATCTGTCTCACACAGGCAATTACATCCATAACTATAAAGTTGCCTTGAAGCAGACAGGAGCCAAATGTCTTTTAGCGTGTGTTTTTTCAGTCCTAGATTCACAGACAACCTGTGATTGAGTTCAGTGCTCAAGATATCGAAGTGAACTACTTCATAGCAAAACTTTATTGCATGCTATTTTTACCACTCCAAACATTATTCTCCTTTTGGAGGTGATTCACTTACTTTGTTGAGTATAGGAGAAAGTTAGTTATATCAGATAAAAGACTATTTGCTCCGTGTGTGCAATGCAGCTTTGCACAAATGCATAAAGCCCTGATCTACTGTAAGTTAGATGTCCTTTCAGATTCATGCTTCCCCTGCAATGCCTCGCACTGCTTTCCAGCATAAGTGTAAAGTGCCTTTTGTACGTGAACTCTTGCTGCATCTGTTGCAATTTCCTCAATTTCATAGTCTGATATGGTGTGGCCTGTCCAAAGATTTTTTTTCATGCCTTGTAAACAGCAACAACCATTCTGCTTAGGGCAGGTTCGTATAACTGCAGCCTTGCCACACCCCGCTTTCAGATTGCCTAAGTGCTTCATGTATAAGAAAGGAGTTTGATTTTTGCTTTATTTTTTTTTTAGTTATCACTTTTTGCTCTTTCTTATCAGACCAGTTTAGTCTATACTTTTCATGTTTTTCTCCTCTTGACTCTTTTTTCTATTGCTTGTTCATTCCTTTAGTAGTTAATGCTCTTCTTTCATGTGTTAACTGACAGGACTTGAAATGGAAGGGGCTGAGTTGTGAAGGTAAAGTATTCTCAGAGGTGAAAGTTCCCTCAATATAATTCAGTCTATACTATGTCTCTCTTTTACTTCCACCACCATTGAAATCAAAAGGGGCAAAGACAAAGCATTTATGAAACACGATGTGAAAGTAGAAATAATTTGGGCTTTCTGGAGAGAGAGATGAAACAGAGTAGCTTTTGGAATACATAATGACTTAATTCCTGTGCCTTTTCTCTTTCAGAGTTTTTCAGGAAAATAAGAGAAACATACCTCCCTAATATTGCATAATAGATGGAGTCTGTGTCCCAAATTATTGCTCCATGATTGTGCAAATTGCAGCATTTTATGGTGTTTGTTTTGTCAAGTAACTTTGCAAAATAGGAGTAAAACAAGAAAGAAAACAGAAGTGGTTTTATTTATTCATTTTTTACAAGCGTTTCGATAGGTTTCTCTGGAGGTCAGTCTTGGTATCCTAGGAAATAATCTTGTGGAAAGGTATTTGGTAGAACCAGGTGCTAACAGAAGTATTTTTAAAAAGGCCTTAAGGAAAATTAGAGGCCTGAGCTGTGCCAAACTATGCTTTTGGGCCTGAAACTGGTATATTCTACAGTTGTCACTTGGCTCTCAGCTGTCCAAATCATCACTGAAATATGAATTAGAACATTGTGGAATAGCTCTGAGAAAACTGAACAGTAACTTTACAGCTACGATACTGTGTTGCTAGGTCTACAGTGACAATGCAGTGGTGCACAGTGGACCCCTAGTATGACAAGGTACTGAAATTTGCTTTAGGCAAACTCTCTAAGCATGGTGAGGTGGTCTCTGAGCAAACTTTGCAGGGGTTACTTGGTATTGCGTAAATGTGAACATAATAAAAGTGTTTTATGATGCCAATTAGAATCTGTATAGTATAGACAAAGTTTATAGTGATTCACAGCATCCATTTAATCTCAGTCTATGCTTTCTCACTGCTACCTATTCAGTATCAATGTTCATATAAGGAACAGTGACACACTATATGCTGCTTTATTCAACAACACTCAGCTTGCCTGATGCATAACTTACAGACAGGATCTCCTTTCAAAATCTTAAAATCTTAAATAAAAGGCAAAGTGTAAGAGAAAAATGCATGACTCAGGAGGCAAATGACAGAAAGGAGAGGTATCCTTTATGGAGCCATACACATGACTATTTGTGTACCATGATAATTCAGGAGATGTTAATGTCAAGAACAAATAAATAAATATGTATGCACATCTGCCTAGGTGTATTGGTTTCAGCATTCTTAAAGTTCCATCAATGCAAAATTAACATGATTAAAAAAACACTTCCTTTCCATTTCATATTTTTAAAATTTCCACCTAGGTCACATCAGCACTCCCTCTTACACTACCCTGTTGTCCAGAAAAAATTATGAAAACAGCATGATGTTAAAAGAAGAACAATAATCACTGTTATTTCTGGAGCACTAAGAATAACAGTGTTTATTGTCCTTGTGTTGACATTGTTTCTCTGTTACTGTTCTGACTTAATGCTTTATGCTTTTGCTGCTCCTACCCCAGTGAGCTTTCAGTGCACATTTAGTCACTAACCCTTTAAGGGCCAGAAGCCCTGATTTGTTGTTGGAAAATCTAATACAGTGTAAAATGAAGTAAAACACAACCCCTTTTTAGATCCCAATGATAAAGAGGTCTTCTAGGGGTGCCTCACATTGTGCAAACTGTGGGCAGATGGAAATAGGATGTAATGAGAATTACTCCAGGGGAAAGTCTATCAAAAACGGGAAGAAGGAAATACATTTGAAAGAGGGAAGTCTCCAGACTACACAATATGCTTTATAAGGATAAATAGGTGGCAGTAAGACTGTCCAAGCTTAGAAAAGTTCATAGAAACCTACAGTCAGAGAAAAATTCACTCAGACACAGTACATAAGAAAAAGAGATGCTAGAGCAAGAAATAATTTTCTTCCTGTCAGCCTCTTTAATGAGCTTAAGCATAACAATCCTATCGCACTGATAGAACAATATAAATGAGTGATTTCCAGAAAACAAAGAAAAAGAAAAAAAAATACGCTTCCTTTTCTCAATGACAGGAGCTATCATGTACCCTCATCTCAAAGTTAAGAGAAATCTCTACAGGGAAAATTTGTTTATTGTTTCTAGCACTGACACCTCTGAGGTACGGGGTACATGGAACGGATCTTGTTACTGCCTCTCTTTTCATCCCATTTTCAGCCGGTGCATGGTACCGAACACCCTTTTCTTCACCTTTTCCTTTTATCACCCTTTCTGCATAAACTGTTCAGACATTAAGGCTTCTGGAGGAGAAACTCTCACAGTATGTTAATACTGTATATGGCAAATTGAGGCCTTTTGGCATTCCTGTAATAAATATGTTCCAATAGACTACTTAATGTATATTTATGTAAAATACTATTAAAAACATAGGATGGAACATAAAAATACCTGTATACGTTTAGACCAACAAAATCAGATACTGCATTATTCCATATTTCCTGTTTATTTACTTTTACAAAATTCTCTTTGCTCTATTTCCTGCCACCCGTGCAAAAATCTACCATTTTTATCTCCATATATTTTTAAAGATTAAAACTTATGGATCGGGTGCATACAGATTCTCTCTTATAAAGCTATGAAATGCTTGTTATTTCATATGTTTAAAACTTCTTACTTTCCTACCATTTAGTGATTAGCTTCGTCAGAGCAAAGGGGTTGTATATTAAAACCTATGGGTGACTATGTGACACTGTGGGTAGCAACGTCAGAGTAACTTAAAAGTATGTGATCAGATTGTCCTCTAGTGGCTGCCCAAGAGAAGATCTGACCATAAATTTCACAACAAATGTCGCTGCAATGGAATTTAGTGTAAGCCTTGCAACTGCTGTTTCTTCATGGATTTGACAACTATATAAAAATTATCAGTGTATGCAATTTCCATTCTAGTGACAGACCATGCAAGCCATTTTCTTATATCTTTCTGAATTATGATTCACAATAACATTCTAAATTATGCTTCTAGAGAGTCTTTATGAGTGGAAAAAACCAACTCCACACCTCTGGGCTTTTTTGTTTGCATGGATGAAACAGCGCTTTTCTGACAATCTGATTTCTTGTTATACTTCTGCCTTCAGCGCCACTGGTTTCAGTGCTTTGGCCCCAGAATAAATGTTTCTTCTTGGAAGAGAACAAGCATGTGGGAAGATGGGATACAATTTCCCCCCTGTAATTCCATAAGAGAGCGTTCAGTTCCCTTCCCACAGCCCTACGGGGTGTCATGCAGAGACCCTCTCCATGGTAGTGAACAAGGAGTGTTGTATCCACTAAAGAGCTGCCTGGCAGGGCTTTGGACTCTTCTACTGATCTGAGAAAGGTCTTATACTCCAAGGTTTACTGAGAACACGCTGATGTTTCTAAACACACTACCATTGGCATTCAGACCAAAGTAATAATTTGTAATGAGTTATGTAACAGAGCTCTTTTACTCTGTTTTTTTAGAACTGACACTCCACGTGTAAGATAAATAGAAACAGAAAAAGAAATCTCACATTTCTGAAATGGAAATATTTATTTATAAGTGCATGATCAAATTGCACACCAGAACACCCACAGAACTGAGATTTCTGAAGGCAGCGGAGAAATCTTTCTCAGTGGGACCTGAGGAGCTTATAAGGTATCCACTGACCAGTTAATCATACCTGGCATCAGAAGAATGGAAGCTGACTCAAGCATCAGATAGGCTACAAGGCCTAGATTTTCTAGGTTTTCCAGTATGTAAATCTACCTTTTATTCAAGTCATGGTTAAGACTCCTCATTGTGGAACAAAGAAACAATGAATGTATTTAATCACTGTTCTGAAAAGGAAGTTAGGATGCATAGTTTCTCATCCAACAATGTACTTACTGTCTCTGTTTCACAAATGATGACTACTGAGACAGAAAGTAGTTAACTGAGTTGTACAAGGTCACATTTCAAATCCTCACAGCAAAGGAACAAATACACTGCTCAGGCCTGTGTCCTCTGGACCACAGATCATCCTTCCCCAGACAAGGAAAGCTTTTGTGTTGGTGTTAGTTTATAAGCGTATTCTATGTATCAGTGCAAGACTAATGCTAATAAAGTTAGAATATGGAAGCCATAGTGGAGAAAAAATATCAAGTTCAATTGAAAAACAAATTCAGGATTCCTCTAAACCAATGAGTACATCAAAGAGTTGTATTATTTACATTTACTCTGCCTACCAAGAAGGTAACATTAGCAGGAAGCAGGAAGTGTCTAGCAATGGATAACGTCCTCTAGTCATTGAATATTCTTCCGAAATTATGCCGGAAGTATTGGAAATCTACCTTTTATTCCTTTTCACAGAATCAGCAGTGTTGTGTACAACCATGTATGTAACACTAACATAAGGTTTTAATCTTTTCTGTTGTAATTATTGCTTTTACCAAGACGCTGCATTTTCAGAAGATAAGTTCCAAATTTCCCAAAAGTATCCATAAAAAAGCATTTATATTTACATATATTTCTATGATGCTACAGGAGGCAGATTGCTCTGTCTGATGTCAGCAGGCAACATAGTTTAATAACCCCACAATACCTTCTAACTACTGCTTAGTTACTATTCTGCTCCTGCCAGTTACATCTTTCTTGCACTTTTATTTCTCTCAACTTCAGCAGCTGGGCCTATATTAGAGTGCAGACCCAAAGGAGCACAATGAAAGTTTCAACATTTAGGAATCGCGTTCTTTGAGAATTCCTGCAGATAAAACTTTTCCTTCCTCCAGCTCATAATCTGGGTTGTTAGATAGCTACTTATTCCCTGTACATGACATTGCTTCCAGCTGGCACTGTCACAACATGATCATCACTCTCTCCTGATAGTACAGAGTCTACAAGATAACAAAACTAGTAACGGATTTCAAGCCATTACCCTCCTACTACACAATCTAAAAAATAAGTCTAGGAGAAGGTGGTTTTCATTTCTGTTTCCTGTCCACCCCCACCGACTCTGGCAATGCATTTTGCTACTCTTGGAAGAAACAGTTTGTCTTCTTGAAACAAGGTCCCTTCCAACTCTTACTATTCTAAATAAGAATTACTGGTGATCTCTTATTTTAAAAGTTCACAGACTGATAGACAAAGGGATATAGAAAATCATCACAGGGATGGTGTACCGTTTAGTGCAATTCCATACCTACTGAGAAACAGAACACAGAAAAATGAAGTTTTAAAA
Organism: Clamator glandarius; assembly: GCA_033459285.1. Classification (NCBI taxonomy): domain Eukaryota; kingdom Metazoa; phylum Chordata; class Aves; order Cuculiformes; family Cuculidae; genus Clamator; species Clamator glandarius. Next base: position 168,549 of record JAUNZM010001015.1, read on the forward strand.
AAATCTATGATCTGTCCAAACTATTAATTTGCAGACACAGAAAAAAGATGTTGTACTGAAAAAGATACACTATGAAGGTGCACAAAACCTTTAAGAGTGTAAAGCTGGAGCTTTAAGATTAAGAAACCTGGCTGGAAAACTTCCACCTATACTAGCTTTCAGTTTAAAACAACTCAACTTTTCAACAATATTGTTTCTTTAGAAAAATACCTAGTTCTGTCAGAAAAGACTACTTTGCATCAAAATAAACTGCATGAATGCTGACAAGTCCATAGGCATAGACTAATAAGTTACACATTGGAAAATAATATCTTTGGAACAGTTGCAGGCTTTGTTTCTTACTCTCCCCCGCCTCTGAGGACCAGTTTCCTAGCTGAACTTCAATTCTAGTGTGGTGTTATGGCCAGAGTTTCCCATAATATCAAAGGATATATTAGCAAGACAAGAGATCATCATGACATATAGTTAATATTGTCTAAGACATGGTCCATACATGAGAACAGTGACAATGAAACATTTCAACTACAATGTCTTAGTCCATTTTGGCAAAGTAGAAACTGATATAATGAAAAATAGTGCCTAATATTTTCAGATCTTAGATTTGGGTCAATTAAAAAATTGCGATTTATGCTGGGAATTTTTTTAAATGAGGTACAGTTTTACATAAACTTGTTTTATTAGGACAACAAAAGTGAAATTAAATATCTAGGGTAGCTATTGGAAAATTTAAGTTCTACTGAGCTGTTAGAAACCAAAATCTGGATAGGCTAGCCCAAAACACATGAAGAATAAACTTGTCATTACACATGAAATAAATTGATGTACTGTTACAAGGCATAATATAGCTATTAGTGAGTCACTTAGTGACTACCACTTGGGAAAAGTAACCAGGGTGAATGAAAATATATTTGTATAAGTATATTGACTCAGCTTTATGCTAAGGGTCTACAAAGCTGTGAGGCACACAGCGAAGATGAATAGGAATAAATGATTTCTAATAATAAAATGTTCTGAGGAACATCAGATGAGAATGATATCAGGTGGTACAGTCAAGACAGTCAAAATGAGACTTGTTTTCATTAAATCCTTAAACTGTAGCAAAGCACTGCAAAGTATTGTATATACTAAAACATTAATTGCACCACTTCAAGTAAAAAGAATCCATCCAAAGCTCTTAAGCACACAGATATCATCATGCAGGAAATACCTCAAGTGCAGATTGATGAAAGTTGGAAACTTATTCCTCTGAATCACTGTCATATGCTTACTTGTTCTTACAGTCTTTCTGTAAATATCTGCTCCTAGCCTCTGACAGATTGAGGCTGCTAGGCATGGTGGACTTTCAGTCAGCCCTATGAACGATGTTCTTATAATGCTTCTCCCTTCATTTTTTAGTTAAACATCAGCTACCAGGTTTGGAATTTGAATCAAAGCCTTCTAGCTGAGGAAACCTGTTGATTTATCCTTTATAAAATACCACATATCGCTTACGGAAAATTATTTATAACAGCTCATAAGAATTTATTTTTTAATAATATTATTAGTAAGGAATCTAAAAGCTACATCTTAAGTTACTTCACTGCAATTTAATCCCTCAAAAATAACTTCAAGAGTATCTATTTAACAGTAGTGTCTTCTGCCAGAATCTTCAGTATTGTGACTTATCCCTGTATTTCAGTTCAATTGCTGCTACTCAAGAACACTGCTCCTTCTTTCATCATTTAAGAATTAATTCAAAAGTGAGGAAAGTCGTAAGTTTTTAATGTGACTTTAAAGATATGTTTTTCCTAAAACATTGATTCAATGTAGTGTTAATTAACAATGTAAAAATGTAATTAAAATTAAAAGAGTGTTTTAAAGTCCTAAAATAATAGGAAATGCAGTGTTTTAAGTGAATTTTCTCATGTGCTGTTTCAGGTTACTAGGATAAGGCCACTTTGAAAACCTTCTTGTGAGTCATTCAGCTGATGGAATATAATAATTGTTTCAGTCACAATTGTTTACCTGATCAGTGCAGGCACACCTGATTTAGTAGACTGCAAAGTTTTATTCATCATCATTTGGAGTGTATGTTAATCTAGGAAATGGCAAAGCAGCATGCTGAATTATGTTAAAAAATACCTGATTTTTCTTAATGATATTCAAGTAAGGAAAAGCCTGTTTTAATTCCTCATTTTGTAAAGCTGACTGCTGTGTGCTTGCCCATCCCTCTTTAAGATTACGAGGCAATAATTATTGAGGGTTTGGGTGTTCTTTTTTTTTTTAATTAGTTTCCAGTGGAAATTAGAATTCAACAAGTGTAACTACTTTCTCAGTTAGATTTTGCATTTTTAATCTTCTGAATCCTGAGCTAACCCTATTGCTTTATAAATCTTTAGCAATTATGGAATCTACTTCCTGTCCTTCACATCATCTCCTCTTGGTGAACTTCTGCAAATCAAGTCTCATTTCCAGGTGATGAAGCTTAGAAGCAACTTGGATACTGAAATGATTACACACAGTGGCAGGTGGTTCAAATAGTGAGTTTGGGTGTGGACGATAGAATTGTTTTAAAATCCTCTGCACTGTAATGTCTTTGGTAATGAAGATATTCAGAAGCAAACTGTTTTGAAGTTAAGAGAAGAGAGTAGATTTTTTTTTCTGTTATTTCTGATTTTGAAATGAAATTTCCTACATTGAACAGTACTTTAAAGAAGAGTATTTATTTACTTTATAGAGTAACTCACAAATGTCATTGTTTATTCTAATTCTTTGGCTTAGTTTCTGATTATACAAGCCCAAATAAATAAAGATTTGACTAGGATATTTTTACTCAGGACAGTATATAAGAAGCGCATACTTTTGTTCTATACGTTATGTAGCAACTTTTAAAATAAAATACAAACACCTATCTGGAACTTAAGTTTAAGACAGTGCTTAAATGTTATGTTATGTTTGTATGAATTAGGCATTAATAAATATGATCACATATGATCATACTGCTTTGTTCTATTATGTTAATATTTGCTTATGAGATTCAGCCAAGAAATCCTACTGCCATGTCACAAGGTCTGAAAAGAAGTCCACTATTCTGTCAATTTTATACCAATTTTACTTAATTTCATGTAAGTTTGATCTGGTTAGTTTTCAACAACAAGCAAAAAAATTTGACAAATTTTGAAAATAATTATTTGTATTACCCATTGCAGTCTAACACTGTATTAACAAGAATTAAATTGATAAACCAAACCCAAATGATATCTGAGATAGAGTGGTTTTAGTAAAGTCCAGAGAAGAGGAACAGCCTTCATTATTTTCTTCACTCAGCTTAAACATTGCATGTAATTCACAATTTTGTCTGATTTCATATTATTTTCCCATCAGAAATTATTTATTTCACACTATAATTGCCAATGAAATTTCATCTTAATTAAAAAAATCCATTTAATTAGATCTGTAGCAGTACAATAAAACACCTTAAATGATTCTGGTTTTTAACCTTTCATTTTCATATTACAAATAGAAGAGCACAGTTAATTTTGTGGGGTTTTTTTCTTTCATTTTGTTGTCTTTCAAATTTTAGAAATCTATACTTTCAGAGGAGGAGGAGATAGTCAATTTGGGGATGGAACTTCAGACACTATGTCTTATCCCCGAGAAAAAGAAGTTATTCAAGAAAATTAGGGGTTTGAAATGGATAACACTGAAGAACTTTAACTATAGTTATAACAAATGGTGTATCAAGCAGAGATATCATGATCTCTACAAAAAGTTCTCCAGTAATATAGCAAAAGAGGAACAAGAGCAACTGATTGTCACTTTGTGACTTGAGTGGTGGCCCCACTGATGAGGCAGAAAGGCCATTAAGGACAATTTTTACACTATCTAAAATCTGCCAGATGTCCAACGTAAAACTGTGAAAGTTATAATAAATTTTTTTTAAAAAATAGTGCCCAAACTCAGTTATCAATGTCTTTCCTAGGCAACCAAGACTTGCATATACTTCTTCCTTTTTATTACTTGCCTAGTATACGTTTCATCATAATGTCTCCTTTATTCTCTGACAAATCAAAGAGTCATTCTTCATTTATATACAATATCAGCCCACTGCCACTATTGCCACAATATAAATGTGTTGCATTAAAAATGAAAAATATTATTTTTTACACTCCATCATGATGAAAAGTAAGCCTTCCTTCTCATTTGCAGTTGTACTCTGCACTGTCATCCTTCTTGTATTGTAGCACAGGACATCATGGCTAATAGGCAGCCAAATTCCTACAGACTTTAATTTACCTCAGCTGTGCTCTGAGCCTGAATCCATGTGATAGCAAATACAGAAGAATTTTCAAAAGTGAATGAAGTCAGCTGCTGTACTCCACTGGGAATAAACTTCTTTGATCTAATATCAGAACAATAAAGAAAAGGAATATATAGCATGGTTTATCTTTCTGCACAACACTCTTAAAAGCTGAACGAGCCACTATTTGTTTTGGAAACTAAGAAATCCAGTTGTGACTCTTTCAGTGTAGTCTACTAATCTTTTAAAAAGTAAAATAAAATGCCTGCTAAATGTACATCTGTTGGATTCTTTGTCCACTTAGTTGTTTGATTTTTTTTTCTTTTTTTCTTTCACTGAGGCAACGCTGAAGTCCACATCTGTGTTTGCAGAGAAGTAAGGTTAACTTTCAAGTTGGCTGAAGTCCTGACTCTGCTGAGTACTCTGTTTTGTAATTTGAAGGTTAAATTCTTCTCAGAGTGCCTTGCTGAAGTTAGTGTTCCCACTCCCAATAACTGTAAATGCTGCCTGACCTTTATAAGCGCAAGTCAGTTATTCACACTGTCAGAAGGAGCATCGTGGAGAGTAATCTTCACAATCAGAAGTGCTTTGCCACAGGCAGATCATGATCAGTGAAGAGGAATCAGTGAACAGTCAGATAAAGCTGTTTTAGCTGTATTCAAAGAGTCTCTTTTACAAAGCTTCAGGATCTATTCAAATGTCTAAAGACCTGCAGTATCCACAGCTTTCCTCCAAATTTCAACAAGATCAATGGCAAAATAATAATAAAAAAGGAATTAAGAGGGAAGCACTCTAAATATTTTGACTTCTAGGTCATCTTGTACGACGCTAGTCACTGGCAAATATAGATACATGTACCTGGAAAAGATATGAAATAATTGCCTTTGTCCTTTACTCAATATAAATCCCAAAGCAGGTTTAATAACAAAATAATTTGGTGCAAAACACTGTGTTAACATACAGTACCTTGAATACCTCACTGCGTCTCATAAACTTTTCTGCTTTTCCAATAGAAACACTGGGAGTTTTGAATACAATATGATACCAATAATAAACCACAACATCTCTAGTCAGACACTCAAAGCAACAGCAGCTTTTCTGTGAACTGAAAGGATGCCTGCAAAAGCAGAGAAAAAAGAAGTGTTCTACCACAAGATAATGCCGGTATTATACAAATGTGCCCAGATTTCCATTAACAATTGCAGATAAATGTATGCAAGCAAGGGAAAAGAGTGAACGAAATACCCAAACAGGAAAGAATGACCTAAGATGCTGTATATAAATGAAAGGTAGTTATTTTTATAAGAAAAAAAAAAGATATTTTGAGCATTTGAAAGTAAAATGCATTCTTGAAACTATTTATCCCTCTCCTCTAGAAATCTGAGGTTACTAGAAGTCCCAAAATTTTGTAGACACTCTTGCTCCAAAATAAATGTTTGGACCATACTTCCTTTCTCCTAAATTATCAGTAAATGAGAAGTCTGTTTATAATTTAATGACAGAGAATAAATGGCATCCGAAATTGGCAGAATGATGTAAACTGGGGTTTGCCTGATTCAGTTTCTGGCTCTGTTTAAAGCAGGAGACAAAAGAAGAGCCAGGCTAGTGGAAATTTTGCAACTTAGCTAATTTAATAAGCTAAGACAGTATTTTTTCTTCTTTTTTTTTTTTTTTTTTTGTTTAAAAAAAAGGCTGTTTATTCAGTTCTTTGGCTCATGACCTGGCTTATGTTTTGAAACATCTGTTACCAGCTGCCACCAAGGCAACCAGCAAATACTAGAAATTTCATAACACTTAAAGAATGATAAAATATTATTTATGGGAACACCCTAAAAGTCAAAAGGATTTTAAGTAAAATAATGGTTTATGTTAAGCCCACACTCTGCAGAGATGTATGCACACCCTTTTCTTCAATTATGCAAAACAATATCATCACACATATTCATTATTCTGTCATGCATACAGCTTTGATATGATTGGGTATTTAAAAAAGACCAACTTGCAGAAAATGCATACATCTCAGTTTTAGCTTTCATGTCATGTAGAACACTTTTGCAAAAGTTTCCATCCCATAAATTTACTTGGACTTTTCCTGTCAAAAGTTCATTCAGAATGTTGTGGTTCAAATGAAAATTTTTTGATTTTTTTTAGATCATGATAGCTGAATTATTTTCTTTTTATTGCCCTGAAGAAACCCTTATTTTGGCTTGCTACATCACTAATTGGTATATAACTGTGTTTCCATTATTTCTTCTGTGATTTGTATTACAGGTTCTTTTTCTGGGATTTAGTCTTGTTTCTAAAGCAATTCCCTGTATAAAGCTGTGTCTGCTCAGTTTGGGGGGATACAATGATGTACATTATAAGTGTTGCAGCCCAGACTTTATCTTTTGGTGGGGAAATGGAATAAAATGAAATAAGAAGATAAGAATGGTAAAACACTGAGAAAGGTCAAATAATTACACTAAATACTACTAAAAAAAAATATAATGGTTTTTAAATGTCAATTACATAGAAAAAAATCATTTTACCAAAACAAAATTCATAGTTATAAAAGTGAACTCCAAGAACCAGTTACTGAGTTAAATTACATGTCTTTTCAGGTTTCAAACAATTTTTTCAAACAATCTTTCTGGTTGAAAACAAAATGCAAAGTACAATAATAATCATCATCATCATCCAACTGCAGTTTCCTGACGATGATTTTATTACTTCATTTTAAGTTTTCTATGCTCTTTTAATTCTCCAGGAGTAAGGAAATAGATTTTAATGGTGCAGAGCTGCCTTAGGCAATAGATTATATTCTTCAGGGTTTCTATTTTCTTCACAGAAGGAGATACAGTGTGGTACCAAAAGAATCACTTTCATTTACTATGCTTGGTTAACAGTTATTACAGCATTTTATAATGCCTGATTTTTTCATTTTTAAATCTGGTCATATTTTTCATGTGAAGAGTTGTGCTCATTATTTCTACAGTATGATGAGAAGTTATATAGAATATTCTCATACAGATATAAGCTACTATCTCAATATCTATTCATGGTTTTAACAGTTATTTCTAGTATAATTGGTAATAATATTCAGGATTTGAGGTGATTAGGAAGTTGATTTGTTTCCTTAAGCAATGAATCTCAGGAAGGGTCTCCTGCAGTTATTCCTTCTATCTTGCATCTTCCCATGGACTGCTAGGTAGGGTGTGGTCTTATTCCCATTTACACTGATTACTGGTAGTGGTATTTGACACTCACAGATTTCTAAATGAGATACACATTCTCCATCCAGAAGTGAAATGCAATTGGTATGTGAGCCAAAATGTGAAATATTTGAAAGAGAAAAGACAATTGCATGAAAATAATAAGCATTGCAAGAGTGTAAGGAAACTCATACAGAGGAATATAATGAAACAGCTGGCTGATCTTCTAAGAGTTATTTGGATCCCAAAAGTTTACCTTGACTTTGAAGGAGCACAAGCAGTGAGATAAAAATCTTGTTAACTGAAAGGAAGCCAACTCACTTTACCTCCACTAAAAAAAAATCTAACCACACAAACCAAAACTAAAAAAAAAGTACTAAAAACCCTCAGAAATTTCTTAATTAAAAAGCTCATAGTTGTCAGCCAAAGCCAAAAAACTGTTCCAATTATAAAGAGGAGGTTAGGCTACATGCTTGTCAATCTTACACGATACTGCCTATGTCTATCCAATGTTAGCCTCTAGATGCAACATTTTAAGCTTTCTTTTTTTAATAAATTGTCTATGAAAATATTAATTTCACTTTTAAAAAAAACAGAAATATTTGCTTTGCTGATGGTAAAAATTCTGGCAGCCTTTTCACAAAAAGCTGAAAAATACTTACGCTTCGAAAAAGGCAAAAGTCTTTCAGCAAGTACATTATCTTCATATCAAGAAATTATTTTCCTCTTCTTATGAAAACTGCCCCTAATACATATTCAAGTTATCAAAAGAGAACATCCAAATTGTTGATGTAGTATGTATAAAAAACATGATCATGAAAGAAACAGAGAAACAGGTAAATATATGTTAATTGCAATTTCATCCAAGTACAAATGTGTTTTCTTTCCTGTATTACAACAAAGTGCATGCATAACACCCTAGCTGACAGATGTGTGTGCATTCTATTCAATGACCAGAATGAAGAGGCTGGTGAAACTGGAATGAAGCTAAAATATTTTTGCACTTACTTTTCCCTTTTTCTTTCACTTTTTCTGAAAAAGGCATTACTTTGAATACTCCATGCTCAGAGTGCCCCCTGGCCAGTTGTAACAAAAAAGGAACTTGCTGAGGAGTAAAACAGAGAAAATATTTCTGTTCTTCTCAAATGTTTATATGAAAGTAAGTTTGGCTGAAGTTCAGAGACATGGGGAAACCAGCATATTATTTTCCATATACGAGTATTTAGAAGGACCAAAGCCATCAAGAAAGACTTCAGGGCCATTGGGAAAATGATGGAGGGCTCTGAGGCACAAACAGTATTCTGCTCCATCCCCAGGCTAAATACAGGGGAGCAGGAAGTCAGGAAAAACAATTCGATTAATGCCTGGCTTTGAGCCTGGTGTGAGGAGAGGGGTTTTGTCTTCTTTGATCATGGGGTGGCTCATGCACCCCCAAACTCTGTTGCTAAGGATGGGACACGTCTGCCTCCTAGAGGGGCTAAAGCCCTTGCTAAAAACCTAGCTAAGCTCATAAATCGAGCTTTAAATTAGATGTGAAGGGGGAGGGGATTGAGACCAGGCTAGACAGGAGCGAGCCAGGACATGGGGCACTGGTGATTCGGAGAGGGTGTGCTGGAGAGGACCACCAGTACATCACCACACAGAAAGTGGGGGTGAACACATATGGGGGTGGTAAGGGAGATACAGGCACTCTGGTGATAGCTACTCCAGTTACCAGGCAATTGGGAATGAACTCTACTCCTTCTAATACGGCTGAAGGCTCAGCAGCTCAGCTAAAGTGCATTTACACCAAGGCATGCAGCATTGGTAATAGGAAGGAAGAGCTGGAAGCTATTGTAGGGCAAGGAGCCTATGATGTCGTTGCCATCACGGAAATGTGGTGGGATGACTCATATAACTGGAGTATAGATATGGTGGGATACAAACTCTTCAGGAGAGAAGGAGAGGAGGTGAGGTAGCCCTCTTTGTAAGGGAGGACTTGGACACTGTTGAAATGGATTGTGGTGATGAGGAGATAGAGTACCTGTGGGTTAAAATCAGAGGAGCCCGTAAGAAGGTAGATTTTGTGATGGGAGTTTGTTACAGGCAACCCAGCCAAGGAGAAGCAGCTGAAGAGCTCTTCTATAAACAGCTGGGGTTAATCTCTGGATCAATGCCTCTTGTTCTTGTCGGAGACTTCAATCTTCCTGGAAGTACAATAGAGCAGAAAGGAAGCACTCTAGGAGGTTTCTGGAGTGTGTGGAAGAAAACTTCCTTGCACAGCTGGTGAATGAACCAACAAGGGAAGGTGCCCTCCTGGACCTGCTGTTTGTGGACAGAGAAGGCCTTGTGGGGGATGTGGCAGTAGGAGGACACCTAGGACTAAGCGATCATGAGATGATAGGGTTTTCTGTTCTAGGTGAAGTGAAGAGGGTGGTTAGCAAGACAGTAGCATTAAATTTCCATAGGGCAGACTTTGAACTCTTCAGAAGGCTGGTTGGCAAAGTCTCATGAGAGACAGTGCTTAAGGGCAAGGGAGCCCACGAGGGCTGGGAGCTCTTTAAAAAGGAGATCCTAGCAGCTCAGGAAAAAACGATCCCCATGTTCCAGAAAAAAAAGCCGGCAAGGGAAAAAACCAGCTTGGTTGATCAGACAGATCTTGAGTGATATCAAGAAGAAGAAAAAAGTTTATGGGCTCTGGAAGAGGGGACGGGCCTCTTGGGTGGACTACAGGAGGGAAGTGAGATTGTGTAGAGAAAAAATCAGAAGGGCTAAGGCTCAACTAGAAATCAGATTGGCGAAGTCTGTGAAAGATAACAAAAAATCTTTCTATAAATATATAAATAATAAAAGGAGGACTAGGGAGACCATACAGTCCCTATTGGATGCAGAAGAAACAACAGTGACAGGGGATGAGAAAAAGGCTGAGGTACTTAATGCCTTCTTTGACTCAGTCTTTTATTATAAAGAAAGTTGTTCCCTTCCTGTACAAACCCCGGAGCTAGGGGAGCAAAATGAGGCTCCCATGATCCAAGAGGAGGTGGTCCGAGCCTTGCTAGCCTGACTAGACACCCCTGAGTCTATGGGGCCAGATGGGATTCCCCCAAGGGTATTGAAGGAGCTGGTGGATATGCTGGCCAAACCCCTTTCCATCATCTTCCAACAGTCCTGGAAGACTGGGGAAGTTCCACTGGACTGGAGGCTGGCTGATGTTGTGCCCATCTACAAGAAGGATCGCAGGGAGGATCCAGGGAACTACAGGCCTGTCAGTCTGACCTCAGTGCCAGGGAAAGTCATGGAACAGGTGATCTTGAGTGCTATCATGAAGCACATGCAAGACAACCGGGTGATCAGGCCCAGTCAGCACAGGTTCACAAAAGGCAAGTCTTGCCAAACTGACCTGATCACCTTCTATGACCAAGTGACTTGGCTGCTGGACAAGGGAAAGGCTGTGGATGTATCTTCCTGGACCTCAGTAAAGCCTTTGACACAGTTCTCACAGCATTCTGCTATGGAAACTGTCAGCCTCTGGCCTGGACAGGCGCACACTCTCCTGGGTGGAAAACTGGTTGGATGGCCGGGCCCAGAGAGTGGTGGGAAATGGAGTTAAATCCAGCTGGAGGCCAGTGACAAGTGGGGTTCCCCAGGGCTCAGTGCTGGGTCCAGCCCTGTTCAATGTCTTTATCAATGACCTGGATGAAGGCATCGAGTGCACCCTTAGCAAGTTTACAGACGACACTAAGCTGGGTGGCAGTGTGGATCTGCTGGAGGGTCGGGAGGCTCTGCAAAGGGATCTGAACAGGCTGGACTGCTGGGCTGAGACCAACGGCGTGAGGTTTAACAAGGCCAAATGCCGGGTCCTGCACTTGGGGCACAACAACCCTGTGCAGTGCTACAGACTAGGAGAAGGCTGTCTAGAAAGCTGCGTGGAGGAGAAAGACCTGGGGGTGTTGACAGCTGACTGAACATGAGCCAGCAGTGTGCCCAGGTGGCCAAGAAGGCCAATGGCATCTTGTCTCATATCAGAAACGGTTTCGCCAGCAGGTCCAGGGAGGTTATTCTCCCTCTGCACTCGGCAATGGTGAGACTGCTCTTTGAATACTTGTGTTCATTTCTGGGCCCCTCACCACAAGAAGGATGTTGAGGCTCTGGAACGAGTCCAGAGAAGAGCAACGAAGCTGGTGAAGGGGCTGGAGAACAGGCCTTATGAAGAATGGCTGAGAGAGCTGGGGTTGTTTAGCCTGGAGAAGAGGAGGCTGAGGGGAGACCTCATTGCTCTCTACAACTACCTGAAAGGAGGTTGTAGAGAGGAGGATGCTGGCCTCTTCTCCCAAGTGACAGGGGACAGGATGAGAGGGAATGGCCTCAAACTCCACCAGGGGAGATTTAGGCTGGACATTAGGAAAAAAAATTTCACAGAAAGGGTCATTGGGCACTGGAAAAAGCTGCCCAGGGAGGTGGTTGATTCACCTTCCCTGGAGGTGTTTAAGGGATGGGTGGACTAGGTGCTGAGGGGCATGGTTTAGTGTTTGATAGGAATGGTTGGAATTGATGATCCATTGGATCTCTTCCAACCTATTTATTCTGTGATTCTGTGATATCTGTAATATGAAAAGCCCTTTCTTTACAAAACGTGCTTATTGTGGACATACAGGTGCAATGTCAAGAGACTTCACCAAACAAATAGTGAGGATCTTACAAAAACATTTGTAAGGAAACGAATCACTTGGTTTTAGTGTAGATCAGAACAGAGCAGGCTAATATCAAGAACTCTAAATTCCAAGTGAAGTAGTTTGCAGATATCGGCTTATCATTTGTCACTGCTCAGTTCACAGGTTTTAACATAAAAACAGAATTATATGGAAGACGGAATACTTCTTTACAGGCAATTTTATATTTGATACTCTCACACAGTATTTTTAGTGTCTTCTGAAAAGTGTTGGTAGCACAGGAGATGCAGCTGCAGAAATTATTAGCTACTGTAACTGCCACAGGATAAATTGGTGATTAAAATATGAAGGAACATTTTACATTTGTTGAATAAATTATATGTCTAATTTCAAGTATAATAATGTAAACAGTTTTGTTGCTAATAAGTAATCTGGAGAGTGTAGAACTAAAAAGAATAATAAGACAGAGGTTTATAACTACTTTTTTTTTTCCTGCTTGTTGTGGAATCTTTTTCTCTGGAGATATTCAAAACTTTCCTGAACGTGTTCCTGTGCAACCTTGCCTAGGTGAATTTGCTTTAGCAGGGGGACTGAAATAGATAATCTCCAGAGGTCCCTTCCAAATCCCACCATTCTGTGATTCTGTACATCTATATGCACTGAACACTTCAGATTAGTCTGCTGGACTTCCAATCAAAATTCTAATTTTTCTACTATTTTGAAATAAAAGGTCTTTTTGAAAAGTACCATTAATTAATATTATTTCCATGGTTTTGGGTTTTTTTCTTTAGTTGTTGTCACTGACATTTGCTGATATGCAACAGGGAAAGCACCAGTTGTTTTAGTGTCTGCATGGTTCAAATTGGTAACTAGTTTACTTTTTCATATACTCATCACCTTTTATTATTTATTCCACAGACTCATTGAAAATGCATCTCAGTTTCTAAGATGTGTTAGGACTGGCTGCTGCTTTCAGCAACTCCGTGCCTTGTAATTCCTACTGTTGCTGGAGCCCAGCCCAGGACACCAGGGACCAGGAGGTCTCTGAGCCAGATAGTGGGGCACAGCTACTGCTCTTTTGCAGATTTTAACTAGTATCAAAGCTCAGCATGTATCACACATATGTTCATGACCAGCTGCATGGATTACCACAGACAAAGTGGTACCTTTAACAGTATCTGTATGTGTCTTGTATAAAGTACAAATACAGACAGCCAAGTGGTCTTCCTCCTCTTTGTCTGATAGAGACTGAACATCATGAGTGAAAGCACACACCTACCATTCTCCAGATTCATAAGATTCACAAGGAATTCATACTTTTGTGGATCTCCCTGAGTATTGGCACAACATGGTCTCTCTTTCTGTCCGAAGTCACTGCCTGGATGTCAAGCTCTTCCCTGCCTGGATCTCAGACACTTTCTGGGTCTCCCACTTCCACAAGTTCAGCTTGATGCTCACTAGAAAACAAATACACATACTGACACTTGTTTCACAGGCACCCCACTCACAGGTCTCCCTGACAGTCATTTCTGGAGTAAGGACCTTCTACATACTGGCTGGTCCATCTAGAAGCCTGCTAGTGCGTGAGGCATGCAAACCTCATCACACAACATTTGGGGGCAGATATAGGCAGTTGAACCCCCGCCAGATTCAGGCACTAGGCACAAGGGGCTGTGACTTGTGGTTCTTCTCCAGCCATTGACATTGAGCCTCACCCATACCAGTCCCTCCAGTAGCTGATTTTCAGGACACATAACATTCCCCCACAAGTATGGGTAGCAGAGACCTTCAACCACTCAAACAGCTAGCACTTTGACCATCCATCCTTTCCAGTTGCTGGCACCACAGACCGAAGTCCCCTGTGACCCAAATTTGACTCCAGCTGGTGGCACCAAATCCACTATTCCTTATGCCCTCAGTAGCTGGTACTCTGGGCATGACAACTTCAGGACCTATTTGGACCATCTGGGAGCTATTTTTGGAAAATCCTTGCTTGATTTATATATCCTGAAAATAACTTACATAACATACATCTTAACATTTTCCCACCTTCTAAATACAGAGAACTGGTTTAGGTTGTTTCCATGCAATTATCAAATATTCTATAACACTGCAGAATTATGGTTGTAAGAGAAAGTTGCTGTGACATCACCACAGAGACAGGATCTGTTGTATAATTCCTTTGAAATTAAGATGTCAATTTTGCTATGATTCCTGGCAGAAGATACTTTCACATTTTACACTCAGGAACCTTGGATTGGGCTGAGAGATCTGTCTGCAAAACGCAGAGAGTGAAAGCTGACAAAATTTGAAAGAAGTGGTAAGATCATTTGACAACCTCAAAAACTCTACTCCTCCCTTTCTTCTCCCAGTCTTTTCTGTGAAGAAGAAAATCATAGCTGAAGTGCTAAGAGCTGCAATGGGAAAATTACATCTCTTAAAACATTTAAATCTTTCCACCCCCTAATTGCCAATTGCCAAACAACAGATTGCAGAGGCAGATTTGACTACTGTGTTTACAAGTTCCATACCATTTGCCTGTTAAGTTCAAGATGGAAAAGTAACCTGAAAGCTGCCAGTATTTTTTGTTTATTTCTTTGAGATTCGTCTGTTTCAAGAAAGATTGAGATAAGGTGGGAAGAAAGAAAACAAAAAAAAAAAAGATAGCTGTTAGCGAAGAGTAAACAAATTACATATGCATGCTACGGAAATCAGGCACATTCCACAAGTCCCATCTTAAATGAATTCATTGCTTCCAGACTGATAGAATACATGCACTGCAGGGAGTATCGTAAAACTGCAGGTATCTCAGGTCTGCCTGTCTCAACTCTGGACTAGCCATTCAGTTGTTTTATTTCTTTTAGTGTTTTTTAGCTCTGAACTGAAGAGATTGCTCATGAGATTTCTGTTTGTGCTCCTTCCTTCTTGGATCTCTCTAAGAAAATTTTCAATGAAAATGTCAATTAGACCAGGTTTTCTGATGTACATTTTCGTTCTAAGAAGGGCTAATATTGTACATTCTGTTCCAAAACTATTTTAGTTTTGTATTAACAAAACAAGCAAAGTGAACATTTGTGGATGGAAATGTGGGAATAAGACATGCATCTTATCTTTGATAATGTGATAATTGACTCAGAGGACTAAAGAAAACTTCCTTCCAGTCCCTCTGCAACTGGCACGGTGATCAGGAAGGTCTGAAAGTCTGATTTTTTCTCAGAAAGCTTCTCCTTGGAGATCATCCTTGCAGAACTAGCAACACAAAGTAAATTGAGACCATTTTCCTTATATTTTAAGGCTCTTATTTTGATTATGATTGTTATGCCAAGTTACTGTTTACATATATTACTCTTTTGGTCTCTAGATTCAAGGAAGAAAGAGAAACTAGTCACAAACTATTAATTAATCAATCTAATTAAGTCAGCAATCCCTGGACCTGAGTATAGAACTTCTCTGTTTTAAGTTTAATAACAAATTAATACAAATACATATGAAGTAAGACTAACTTCCTTTTGATATTCTGCTTGAGTGACCAGCAGTAGAATGAGTTCACATTAAGAGTTTTGGTCAAAAATTACATTAATGAGACAGACAGCTGAAGCTGAGCTGAATGACTGACCAAGTAGGAGTTATATAAACAAGGAAAAGTAATTCCATAACTCTGGAAATGAAAGCCTCGCTCTGAATTTAAAACAAGTTAAAAGACAGAAAATTAATTGTACCAATCAAGTGATTGTTGACAAAGATTCTAATAGATTGCTAAATAGTTTTGGTGGTTCAGTATAGCTGTTAATCCAGAGCAGGGGTTAGTAGTAAAACACCCTAATGTTTAGAAAATAGTGTATTATGTTGATCTGTCAAAATGAGAGAGGATTAGAGAATACACCTTGAAGATCAAATGAAACAAGAGGAAATGAGTTACATATTAGAATTTATTCATTGTTATGCTGTTCATTATAGGTAGTTGTAAACTAACAGATGTTTAGAATTCTGTCATAGGAATTAATTCAAACTTGTAGGGAATAGAATACATTTTCTGTACCATAAGCTTTGGGATCTGAAAATATGCAAGATTTGATTTCTACGGCCATAACAGAGAAGTTGCTTCATACCTTGGTATTTTATGGTCACAGGATATGTGATTAATTTGCTCTGGCAGCTGCCATACACACTGAACAATCTGTTTCATATAGTCTATATTTTAGGAATATGCAATACTAATAGAATGAAAATCTTGCAGTACCTTTGCATTTCTAAATTTTCATTAAAAACTGTAGTAACTAATGGCAAATTATTTCAACTTTAATGCCTTTTAAAAATCTAAAGTGATAAGGTAAGACTTAATAAAACTAATTCTGAAAAGTATGTTGATGATAATCTCATATGTTCACATGGTATTCACGTAATTAAAATTATGGCAAATAGATATTTTAATGTTTTATATGATATGTCTACAGTGAAAGATTATGTTTCAGTGTCCCCCTGTAATTGTAACAAATCAAGGAAAAGATTATTCAAATGTAATACTTTATGTAGTATTTATTCTTAAAATTAATTTGTCTATCAAAATAATGCTGGAGATAGTCTTTGAAATAGAAAGACTTACCTGATGTAGTAATTTTTATTTCTTAGCTAAGGTTAAAACTCAAGAATGAAAGGCTAGATAAAACTCCTTAATAATATACAGTCTGTTCACTGTATTAAATTTTTATTATTCAATATTATTCTTCTCTTTATCTGCTTAAATTATTTTCATATTATTTGAAAAGTCTCATAGTGTTGTACTCAAAAAATTTCATTCTTTGATAAGATGACACTTGAAGATATGTTAGAAGAATACATTTGTTTAGACTGATTTATTTTTTGAATGTATGAGTGAGCATAAGAGATCTAAACATTGCTGGACCTAATTTGATCATCCAAATAACTACCACAATGCTATCGCATAAAAAGACACTACACTACTAAGACAGGTGTCTTCATCAAAAATCTCATTCTTGGTAACTGAAATGGTGATTTGTAATTGGCAATAAATTAGTAGTAACCACAAGAACTTATGTTTTCACAATTCAAAGAGTTCATCAACAAAATAAGCAAATACATAATCCCTGGAACAAGAACTATTATTTTTTCTGTAGTGTCCTTCAATGATGTTCAGTGTAAAATTTTATGCATTTCACTCAACTTACATAATTTAAAATAATTTTACTTAATATAAAAGATAATTAAGCTGATTTCTGATGTCTTTTTTTCATTTTTTCTCTAAGTTCCAGTAAGGATATTGAAAAACAAACAAAAAATGCAATACACACAACTCCTCCTTCCCCCTTTCCACACCCTCAACCAAAGAACTCACTAAAAATCCCCCAAAATACCAACAAAAAAACCTGACCAGAAAACCTCAACCTCCTTAAGCACCTATTCTAATTTCCCTCCTTTATAAAGTTGTAGCATTCAGAAAGACACAATAGCATGAACTGTCAAAGAATAATTTTCTAAATAATAGGACTTGGAGGGGTGAGCTATTCTGAAAAAATCCTACTAACTAGCAACTCAACTCAAACAGGAAAAAAAGCAACTTAAAAATCTATATATCTCTTGAATGAACAAACAGGATTACAAAGCAAACAAGTTTTTTACACTTGAGACATAGCTAACAGCTGAAATGTCTACAAAGGAAAAAAAAAAATATGTGCAAAAGTCAACGAAGCTGGTGAAGGGTCTGGAGGACAAGTTTTATGAGGAGTGGCTGAAGGAACTGGAGCTATTCAGTCTGGAGAAAAGGATGTTGAGAGGAGACCTTACTGATCTTTGCAACTACCTGAGAGGAGGCTGTAGTGAGGTGGGTGTTGATCTCTTCTCCAGAGTAACAAGTGATAGGAAGACAGGAAATGGCCTCAAGTTGCTCCAGGGGAAATTTAAACTAGATATTCAGAAATATTACTTCACAGGAAGGGCTGTCAAGAATTGGATGGAGCTCCCTTGGAAAATGGTTGTGTCACCACCTCAGAGATATTTAAAAGACATGTAGATGTGGTGCATAGGAGCATGGTTTACTGGTGAACTTGGCAGTTTTAGGTTAAAGTTTGGACTTGATGATTTTCAAGTTCATTTCCAACCTAAACAATTTGGTGATTCTGTGACTCTTCTTTTAAGCAGCAGCACCTTTCTAAATGGTAATAGATACCCTTGCTCAATATACAGTGCTCAAGTCCCTCTAGAGTCTAATCAGCTTCTTCTTTTTCTGTTTCATCTGCCATTCAGATTACTGCCACTGCTAGAAACTGTTTCAAATTCAACTTTTGCCATTCATCCTCAGTTTGCAGAAACACATAGAGACAAAAATCTTTGGCTCAATAAGCTCAAATAAATCTTTAGTGCCTGCAAGAGAAGCAGGCACATTTATGTGTTTATTGCACATTATTATCTTATTTTCTTGCAAGGTGAGGAAAAAAGTGTATTCATTATTTCATGTTCGCTTGGTGAACATCTGAACTTTCCTTTTGTGAAGAAGTTTACTTCTGTGCACAGGGCCAACTCACTGTGACACAAGGATTTGCATCCCACTAACAAGTCCAGAATGTTTTTTTTAGTTGCAAAAGAGGCTTTCTGCACACAGGTAAATTTCATCCTGAACAAATATCATTCTACTGTATTTCATTTTCATTTTATTGAGTAAAAAAGAACCAAAGTCATAACTTTCATGATTTTTTTCATCTCATAATTTTCTTTTGATAATAAGACAATATTCCTTTCCCCTGATTCTTCCTGAACCCTGTTTATAGGCTTAAGTATCAGAACAAAAAGCTTCACAATAACATCAATGTTTCATTGTAAATATCTGCTGATAAAGAGCAAAAGGTGACAAAATTGGATGCAGTAGTTTCCCAGAAACCTTAATCCAAATATAGAATTTCCATTAAAACAGTTGCAAACTGGGAGACACAAGTGACCATGGCAAACTCTGGGTGAGTGCTAAAGTAGTGGGAAAAGTAGACCAAAAAAGTAAGAAATACTATTGCTACTATGTGTCTCAAAAATTTACAGTAAGGTCCCATGACTGCCATTATTAAATGCTGCTGAAAGGTCAAGTAGCACTAAAACAGTGGAAGGACCCTAACTGGTAATTAGGAAGAAGCCATCAATACCTTTTGTCTAGAGGCTTTTCAGAAACAAATGAGACCCTCATCAAAGCAGACAAGAATGTATCGTTAAAAATGCCTTAACAGTAATTAGTAAATAAGTGCTCTAAGGAATAAGTATTTGGTTTTCCTCTTCCTTTCCTCTTAGTGTATTGTGAAAAAAGTAATCATGGTTTGACTGGATAATTTAATAATATCTATCAACAAAATTATTTAAAACATATTCAATCGTCATCTATTTTTGGTTGGTTGGGGTTTTTTTCCAGTCAGTTTTATTTAAAAAAATTTACTTGAAAGATGCATTTTCTGTATGAATCCTGAAAAACCAGGATTGTTTAAACAGTGTAGTACCATTTACATTAAGTATAATAAGTATAACAATATCGATATTTCAGTGATTCAAATATAATAATCACCATCATACTGTTAACAATATTATTTTACACATGAGCTTGCTATGTCATTAGACCACTTAGTAGGCAATTAGGTGTTAATATTTGCCTGAGAAAGGAAGTGTAATTTCGGCAGTGCTTCAGGAATAAGACAGAATCCCAAATCTCACATTCAGCAGCAATTTGGGAACATAGTACTGGAGAGAAATACATTGACTCTCTATGGAGTTCATCAGTGGCAGCATGGTGGTGGCTTGAACACCTCAAAAGTTCTCTGATGTACATTTTAAGGGTATTTTTTGGATAGGACTTGATACATCAAGATGTATATGTGATTTATTAAAAAAAATATGTTATTCTTGCTGAGTACTTGTAACTTGATACTGTTAAATTTCTTAATTTGCTGATGGTTACCTTCACAGTCCTTTATTCTCAGTCTTGAAAGCATTAATAATGGTGTTTTTTAATTCTATCCTTGTCCTATTTCCTTTCCATGTGACTGACTAGTTTGAAATCTGAAGTGAAAATCTCTATGTTTTGTGTTGCTTCTCTCTTCGGCACAGCATTTAAATCACAGTTGAAAAAAATATATATCTCTAGATAGAGAGAGGGAGATTGCCTTAGCAAAGCTTGCCCTTTTTATTCAATCTGGTTATCCTGCCATATGCCAGTTGTGTATAATTTTTATAAAGTTTCTGAATACCAGACAAGTAATCACATTCTAGTCTAATTAAATATGGACTTATCTAAATAGTTTTCTCTTTCCCATTTGAGTATATCTTCATCAAGCTTCCAATGACTTTACTAATGTCTACAGTTTACCCCACCATATACTCGGCCTTTGGATAATGAACCAATGAAATTCAGTAGACCTTCTTCAGAGCCCCATCTACACACTCCCTGTATACTCTGTATAAAGCTATATCCTGTAAATGAAATATCAAATATCTCCACACAACTGAATTTTTGAAAAAAGAAGAATAAAAAGTAGAAGAGAATGTTTAATTTCCTGACATGGAGAGTAGTTTACATTTCTTGATTAAGAAGTTGAAATACTATGTCCATCTCCTTATTTAGAAAAAGCATAGATTTGTCTCCCAAACAAGGTGTTACCTCCTGTAGACAAAGCAGTCCAGACAAGCACAGGGTCCTGTGACTGAGTAGAGCAGAACTGCACTATACCATCACCCCCATACTATACTTGATATTCATACAGGCTATGAATTCTTCCCACATAATTTCAAGCACAAGAAAAGACGTATAACTATTAACTCTCCACACAGTCAGCTGAGAAAACTGGCAAATTAAAGGAGGTGACAGAGTCCTTCAATGACACAAATTACTCTTTGTCCCTATCTTTTGAGGGTTATCTTTTGAGTTTAGTTGGATGCTTAACACTAAGTGAGAGGAAGCTGAGCCTGAGGCTTCAAGGCATAGGGGAGCTGACACTGCAACAGTGACGTTTCCTTCTCTTTTGTGATGAATGAACACTTTGTTGCATTATTGGTTTGAAGCATCTGGAACAGATTACAGAATTTAAGTATACACATCTAAATACTAACAGTAAAGAGAAATAAATAAATAAGATTTTAAAAATAGATTAATTCCAATTGATCTTCTGTTTTATTGTCTGGTATTTGAGAGGTAAAATATTATAACAGTATCATGCTAAAGTCTCCCAGGAAGTACAGCCTAGGAAGGTGTTATAAATGAAACAATGGTTTTCATAAATATTTTTCCCCAAAATATGGCATCAGCCTTTCAAAATTATAACCAAGATAACAAAGAGTAAGGTGTCCTCCACAGGCATATTAACCAATCTATGGATTTTCTGTTGTCTTTAACGCTAATAAGAGAAGAAAAAGTTTATTCTATAAAAGGTTGACCTGGAAGGTGTCTGCACTATAAAAGAAATAGCTTTCTTTTTTTCAATATATGTAATTTTGCACAGATTTTTGCATGTATAGAACACTTAAAATACTACTAATTTAAATCTTGACAATTCTACAATAACTACCTGCCCTTTTTCTGTGAAATTGCACAGCCCTGTTTGAAAACCATGCTGAGGTCAATAGAATAGTTTAAATAATCCCTTCTTCCTATCCCTACCCCATTTTCAGAATAATTTGGCATCAGTGTAATTGTAAATGGAGTTTTCTCCATCTTTATGACAAAGTGCCATAGCTGTGCATTAATCCTGAAGATACTAGTCAAAAGCCAACACATTAGCAATAAATGAATATGATTACAACAATGGCAAATTATTTTCCATTATATTCAGTCAGTATTTCAACATTGTATTTCCTCTAAGAAAGACTTAATATCCAGGATTAAAATTTAAGGTACTTAAATTTCATTATAATCTTGGCTTTATTTAGCATTTGCTAAATTAACTACAGAGACAGTACTTAAAGAGAGTCTTTGCTAATGAGTTGCACAGACCAAGCACTTTCTTTCTTTTCTACCCCTTCATGAAGCAAAAAAAAAATTGTGTCTAGGGAAATTTTTAAGGATATTCTGGATCAATTTTTAATAAAAGGAATCTGAGCAGTGAATTTCCTTCATTATTTATATTTTTACAGCTAGAATGCCATGATTGTATGCTGTCTTGGATAGATAATATGCAGAGACAATTTTTTAATCACAGCTTTTCAGTTTGTATTTTGAGTATATCCAGTTTAATTTTACAAACCTCTGGGACTCCTTAATTTTAATGTGTTTGCTGAAGTAATAAATGAAAGTTTTAAAGTACACAAAACATAGAGAACAATAACAAAACTGATAAGTAAGGAATATCTTAAATCAAATTTGGACATACCAATAATGACAGCAGGTACACTTCCCAGAATTCTTTTGGGTACTTTTGCTATATGGCACATGGTAATCTCTCACTATGCCCGAATACCAACGTTTTAATACCTAGGATGAAGGAAAACAATTTCAGTGTGTGTGATATCTCATATGAATAGACAGAGCACCAAGTCTCATTCATTTGAAGCCTCAGGAAATAGCATATATGAGAAATCACATTACGTTTTCTATAAATATATATAGTATATTTTATAATGACATTAAAATGTAATGAAGGGAAATGTGAAACTGAAGCCAAGAATCCCCTTTTTTTCACTGTGCTTCAGGACAGTGGCACAGATGATGAGACTGTAGAAGTACAATGAGTGCAGTGGTAAAAGCTGCACAAGATCCAATGGGACAAACAGCACTTGTATTAATTTTGTTTAAGTGTGCATCATATTTCCATGAATATTCAACAGCATTTTTTAAAACATACAGAATTTTTCAGAATTTACAAAGAGCACTTCAAAAATCAGGCCAAAGACACATTATTTCTGTTGGACAATGATATCTCCAACTCTATTTAATGAATTTCATCTTTTACATATGCTTCAGGAATTTCAGAAACTTCCAGAATACCAGCTGCATTCTGGCAGATTGTGGAGATGAGCCTGGTATCACTATGATTAATGTTACTGGCAAGGAAGAACTGCCTGCCATAAATGTCCTAAGCTAGATGTAAAATTAATCAAATTTCTTGTGACTGCAAAATATTATATTGGTGCATACTTCACAGCATTGTGTTTGAACTCACCTTAAATGTTGCCTTCAGATTTTAATCACCTCTCTTTAGATAAATGTGACAAAGTTTGCAATTTATATCCTTAGGTTTGAAAAATATCATCATTTGCAGTGGAAACAAGGCCTACAAAATCACTAAACAATATCGAAGGGACTTCATTACCTAAATTAGAGTTCAAATAATAGTCTAAATTATCATGGCTGGAATTCCCTCCTGCAAATCTATTGTCAGTTGTGTGAGAAGTTTGCCGCCAAGAAATCCCTCATTATAAAACTAAGATACAGGGGGTATGAGGCCTTTGAGGGTTCAGATACAGTGTTGATAACATACAGTTATGTAAAGGACAGATTTCAAAGCTGTCACATGCTTGTGACAGCTGATCAGTAACATTGGTATACATAATAAATTATATCTGTCACAATCCAAGCCATTTTTGATTTTCAGGGGCATGATTCCATGAATTCATGATTACATGAATATTTGCCCTTTTTGGATATGCTAATGATTTTTTCCCAGGAAAATAGTGAGTTTGGCTTGCAGAAAATAGCTTGAAATTCAGACTTTTGTAACAGGTAATGTTCATAAAATGGGGGGAGAGTGTCAGAATCCAATACTCTGACTGTCACAATTCTAGTTGCTCCCAGTGGCTGGGATGAAATAGGTGGGTGAATCCAGTCCAAGCTCTTTGTTCTCTTTAAATCTTTTTTGCTGGTCATCTACTTTTCATACCCTGTGATGACTGAACCACAAATTCACTCCCTTTATGCTGGTCTGACTACTGTAAGGCACTATTCACACTTTTTTAACCAACTCAGGGAGCAACATTTGCATCACCACTTGATCCACTCAGCTGTTGATAGATGTTGAAAGTGAAGGCCATGCTCCAATCCCCTTTGTGGTAAAATAAAGTCAGCTTATCTGCAACAGCTGTGATCAGTCATCCTGCATTATTCCCTGGGCTTCTAGGGCACATCATCCTTGACCATCTTCTCTGAGCTTATTCACTGAGTCACATTCCACCCTTAGGGGTTCAGTTAATCACAGAATGGGGCGGGCAGTAGTGTTGACATATGCATCTACAAAATAATTATATCAGCCATCACATCTTTAACCAAAGTTTTGGGGAATCACGAAGTTACAGTTCTAAATAAAGTGGTGTAAATTAAAATTTCATTTATCTGCAGCTGTGAGGACCAGCGGTTATAAAACACGCAAACTGTATTAAAGTATTTTGAAATATAAACTTTCAAATTAAAGTATTTTGAAATAATATTCATATTGAATAAAATATTGAATAAAAATGAATAAAAATTAATTTAAAATAATATTGAATAAAATTAAAGTATTTTGAAATAATATTTTAAAATATTAAAGTATTTTGAAATATAAACTTTCAAATAATTCAGTGGCCATCTGAGAAATTCTTCATTGAAGAGTTAATAAAGAAAATTCAGCAAAGCCATTAAAAAACATATTTTGAGAAACACTTGATTTCAATTAAGCGACTGTACTGATGAAGGAGAAATTAGTAGTTCTACAGGTACTAGAAAGGATAAGTCTTGCATTCATTAGAAAACATACAGTATGTTTGAATTCTGGTACATAGTACATGGTAATGGAAACTGAATACTGCGGAGATAGTAAGATTTTTCTCAGTATTTTCAAGGTATGCCTTAACATGGTTTTAGGAGATTATTAGAGAAATAAGTCCAGCTCCTCTTGTAATATGAAAGCACGCATATATACAAGATCATGTAAGCACATAAGCCAATTTTTTAAATTTTAAATAATATTTGGAAATGTAAACATTTTTTCTTAAAAATTTTTACAGGAGGAAATAAGGATAAAATCATGTTTTCTTTTGCTATGAAAATTATTCAAGCCTTTTAGCAAATTTACTTGTGTTATATTTAATAATTGTCTGGTTCCTTAAGCAAGACAGAATAATTACTTCCAATTATTTGAGAAGTTTAATTAATAATTAATGAATGCTAATAATTAATTAAAGAAGGATAGATTAGCTTTCTTATACTTGGTTGCACTTTAAAACACTAGGTCTTTATGCATTCCTCAAAATGAAACAAAACCTCTTCAGTATAGAGTTTATCTAAAGAGCTGTTCATTTTTTTAATCTTTTTCAGTCATACCTGAAAGTGTAGGACATTATTACCTGCCACTTCCTCTGGACTATCCAAACTATATCTATCTAATCATTAAGAAGATAAAGGGCTTTTTCCCCTTCCTCTGTAGAGAATAAAATTCACTGCCTTGGTTTACAAAAATATTAAGATTAGCATTTTTTATGACATTAGCTGAATTTCACTAGGCTAACATCACACAAGGAACATGTCGAAAAGTTCTACAAAAGTGAACTCCTCGTTACCAAAAATTCTGTAGAAACAATGATGGAGGTATAAATCCTACACTGCACAATTAAATGACCTAATGATGGAACAATTGCTTCTACAGCTGCAGCTAATAACTGATTAGCAACAGCTGGGATAAAAACTGACAGTAAGGGAATATTAAGTATCTGCTTCTAGAGTCGTTAAAGTTTGTTTTATGAAAAGTACTTTGCATTATGTAACTCAGATTCTGTGTCCTGGTTTTACCCTGAAACCTACTAAGGAGTACTGTAAAAAACCTGGTAAACAAATAAGGAAAACATTAGTGTTTTCTTATAAGACAGAGCAGATCAGGCTTGATGTTAGGACTTTTAGATTATTATATACAAGAACTAAAATGTCTTGATGTAGTCCTGGATGAAGTAGTAAACAGAAGTAGTAGCAGAAGTAGTATATTATCTGAAGTGCTTACAAATGGCTTTTAGAAATTTTAATGAAATTATAGAGGCTGAGCTTGCAAATGCTTGTTGGAAATTTTAATGGCATGATAAAGGCTGATCAATGACCCTAAGAGCAAGATGTATCTTTATGGAAGCAGAAAGAAAGCGACAACAAAAGGTGCAGATAGATGCTAGGGATTCTACTATTCCAAAAGTAGCAACATTTCTCTGTGAACAAGATCAGCAGCTAGAGGAAAAAGCAAATCCTCTAATTATTGTTAGTGGCAGTTCAACACTGGTAGTCATGGAGGGCACAGTGCTGGCCTGACTTGAAGCTCTTATATGGGCAGGGATGACATGGGTTGTTAACATGAGACCACAGTTCTAAAAAGGAAATTAGAAAATCGGTGATTAGCTGGATCAGCCGCTCAATTCTCTTTTCTTGAAAATCTACAAAACTCCTGAAAATGAGAGAATGCTTCTACTTGGAAGCAGAAAAATAGATTCATTGGTCTAGTCCTAGAGAGAAGTACCAAAAAGACATTTTTTTTTCTCACAGATTTTTTGAGCAGCCTAAAGACCTTACAGATTAAGTTAATCTTGGATAAGTAATTCATATTTGTGCTTCAAATGCCTTTTGGTTTTCATTGGGAATTCAGTGCAGCTTTCTGGAAATGATTCCTACCTGACCAATATTCCTTTCTAGAATAAAGAACCTTCAACTGAGTGAGGAGATGAGGCATAAATTCCTTCTCATCTCCTAGGATATCAGGAAAAGAAGACTTTCTTCATCCTCTAGCTTAAGGTAAGTTGCTGTAATTGCTGTAAATGAAAACAAGCATATTGTGTTCATTATTGGCTTCCTAGTAAAAGTGTAAGAGCATTTGTGTCTCACCTGTTAAACTTCCAGAAAAATTATATAAGCCTATATAAGAACAGTGAGTGTCCTCTCTCTCTCTCTCCTTGTTTCTTTCTGAACTACCTGAATGATAGCTAATTACTTTCAGATTCAAATAAAGTCTTTTGATTTTTTTGTTTTAACCTAGAAAAATATAACAACCTTAATACCCATTTGTTTCTATGATGTTGATAGAAAGGGGAGAAATACAAATTATATAATAGATGGTAGCAAATGGCCTTTTTCTTTGTAGTTACTTATAGTTTACCCTTTGTGACTTGGAAGAGTAAATAAGGCAAATTATTATGGGACAGTAAAAATACACTCTGAAAATATTAGTCACGAAGTGCACTATAAAAGCATTCATTCAAGAAGATGAGAAACAACCTGTCATCATTAAAATGTCACAAAACTTAGAGAAGTCAGTATTTCTTTGTGTTAGAGGCTATGAACATAACGATTATGAAGCTATAATGCTGGAATAGCTGCATAGAATATTTTTATTTCACATGACTGTTTTCAGTCCTTCTTTCTTGATTTCAACTTGACTTCCGAAAGACCAGTCATTCTCAGTCATTTTGAGGGCAGCCAAAAGAACCAAAAGGTCAATCTAATTAAAAAGGAAAAGAACTTCAGCCCACTGGGAAAAAGGCCCAGTAAAATGCCAAAGGACTTTGTATTAGAGACATACAAAACAAATAGTCCAAAGCAACAATAACAAATTCACAGTGGTGTCAACAATATAAAAACAAGAGTATGTGACCTTTTCCTACATTAGAAATAAATGATCTTATCTACATAACAGGGAAATGTTTTTTTTTATTAAATGTAAGGCATACAACTTTCGGTTAGAAAATTTTTCGAACATTTTCTCAGCACCAGAAAATATTCTGTTTTAATAAGCCCTTTGAGGGGGAATTAAAATGAAACTTGTTTTGAAGTTGTTTTCCCAAAAAATAACATGCTTAGTAAGTTTAACATCAATGTGAGTCATCTATCATTTCAAAAACCTCAATGAAAAGATACATTTCTAGTGTATAACCACAGTTCAGTCAAACTCATGAAGATTGAGACATTTAAGTCTCTGTGGCCTTTGTAGATTCTTTCATCAAACAAGAATTTACTTAAGAAAATCAAACTCTGCATTATATTGAGTTTGTCTTATGAATTGAAAAGAAGTAAGAAGTGTTTTTCAGACTTTGAGTTTTCTGAAATAGATCATAAACCATACAGAAAGCCATACCAGAGAAGCAAGTTACAAGCTCATCAAAATCATCATTAGCTGTCCCTCACTAAGAATTTATTCTGCAGCATGATTCCATTCTTCAGCCATTTTAATTACTGACAAAACTTCTGGTGTTGGAAACTCTACCTCTACCTCTAAGTGTGAGTTTTTCATAAAAATGAGTATATTGGAATCCAGTTTCAGTACTCAAAGCATGTACAAAAAAACATAAACACTTGATGGAGAGATGGTGTAATACCATGAAACTGGAGGTGCTTCCCTTTGGTTGGCCAATGGTCTTAGCCCAAAGTCATAATGCATTAACAAATGCCACACAGCCTAAGTGAACATGGCTGATTCTTTAACAGATGTTTTGCAAATTAGCTGTGTTTTTCTCAAGATACAATAGAAACCATAAGTCACAACAACTTTTTTTATGTTTCCCTTTTCTGAATGACTATCATATGAAAATAGTATTGAGGGACTCCATTGGCCAATGTCTTAGTGTTTTCAAATTGAATTCTCATTAAAAAATGGAACTTACGCTCATATGCCAAGTATGAATGAAAAGTTGTTTTGAATGAATTTTTGAACTCAATCATTTATCTTGGAATTTAAAAGTGAATCGTTGTCACATTTGTTTTCATACCATAAAAAGAAAAAAATTCTCCATGTGTGTATGTGTAAAAGGCACTGTGTAATGAATAAGTGTAATAGGAAGAATCTGGGGCTCTGCAGTTAAGGCTTCATTAATGATTTCATTGATAATATTCACAGCTCTATCAAATTTCTTTCAATATTTTTTCCTCTGGAAATTAAAAGAGGACTAAAAAAATAACTGTTATTGAGAAAGGTGATAATATCTGCTGATGAAAAATATACTGTCTTTGTCAGTATCTGGAATAGAAGTTTTGTTTTGGTCTGTTTTTTAGTAAGTTCCCCATTTATAGTTCCGTAGCTTTGTTTGGAGATCAAATGTACAAACATTCATATTAATATATTTATTATTAATAGATAGAAAAATGTTACTATGACACAATGTCTGTAACACTAATTTGAATATTTATAAGTAATATTATTAAGTAATGTCAGTCTGAATTCTGTGCCAGACAAGTTTATAGAGCAGATCATTGTGAGTGCCATCACATGGGCATTATAGGACAACCAGGTAGTTAGGCCCAGGAAACGTGGGTTCAGGAAGGGCAAGTCCTTCCTAACTAACCTGATCTCTTTCTATGACCAGGTGACCCCCAGCTAGTGGGTGAGGGAAAGGCTGTGGACATTGTCTACCTGGAATTTAGCAAGGTCTTTGGCACAGTCTTCCGCAATACTCCCCTGGAAAATCTGGTAGTTCACGCCTTGGATTGGCATACCCTTCACTGGGTAAAACACTGGCTGGATGACTGGGCACAAAGGGTTGTGGTGAATGCAGTTAAATCCAGCCAGTGGCCAGTCACAAGTGGTGTTCCCCAGGGCTCACTACTGGGGCCAGTTCTGTTCAATATTTGTATCAATGATATGGATGAGGGAATCAAGTGCACCCTCATTAAGTTTGCAGAAGATACTAAATTGGGTGTGAGTGTTGATCTGGCTGAGGGTAGGCAGGTTCTACAGAGGTACCTGGACAGGCTGGATCAATGGGTCGAGGCCAGCTGCATGAAGTTCAAGGCCAAACGCTGGGTTCTGTAGTGGGGTCACAACAACCCCATGCAATGCTACAGGCTTGGAGAGGAGTGGCTTGAGGGCTTCCTGGAGGAGAAGGAGCTGGGGTTGTTGATTGATAGCCAGCTGGATATGAGCTAGCAGTGTGCCCAGGTGGCCAAGCTGGCCAACAACATCCTGGCCTTCACCAGGAATAGTGTGACCAGCAGGACTAGGGAATTGATCCATTCCCTGTATTTGGTGCTGGTGAGGCTGCACCTCAACTACTATGTTCAGTTTTGGGCCCCTCACTACAAGAAGGACATCAAGATGCTGGAGCACAAAGCTGGTGAAGTGTTTAGAGCACATGCATTATGAGGAGTTGCTGAGGGAGCTTGGGTTGTTTAGTCTAGAGAAAAGGCAACTGAAGGGACATCTTATCACTCTCTACAGCTACCAAAAATGAGGCTGTTGCAAGCTGGGGGTTGATTGCTTCTGGTAGCTAGTAGCAGGAGAAGAGGCCTCAAGATCCACCTGGGGAGATATAGGTTAGGATCTCTTTACTGAAAGGGTTGTGAAGCACTGGAATAGGCTGCCCACAGAGGTGGTTGTGTCATCATCCCTGGAGGTGTTCTAAAGACAAGGAGATGTTGTACTTGGATTTATGGTGTAGTGACAGACTTGCAAGGGCTGGATCAATGATTGCAATCTATGATCTTAAAGGTCTTTTCCAACCAAACCATTCCATGATTCTATGAACAATTCATTATATACTAAATATTTGCATAAAATGCATTTTAAATGTTTTAAAAACAATTAATTTTTATTTGAACAAATCATAAAAGACAAAGGCCTGGTTTTCATATTCAACTGCCAGTGAGTATCCCTTATTTTCCATATACTGAAAATGAGACAGCAGAGCAGAATTGTTACATTTTATTAGCCTAATGTTTATCCTGAGGTTTCTAATAAATTGTGGAGATCTCTTCATTTTTCACAATAAGAAAGTAATACTATCCGAAACTGTTGAACAGCTGTTATATTGAATTCCAGTGGTAACTGCATTTCTGTAGCAGTTGAAAGTGCTTCTTATTTGCCATACAGTATGGAGTATTACTATATGCTCTCAGTTAAATATATTATATACTCACGGAAAGTGAAAGAATTCATGCTTCCTTCCCTCAGTGATAGAAGTCAGCATATGAACAAAAGAAGCACCTCAATAAAGAAGCCTACCAGGTGAAAATCACTGTTATAAACACAGACAATCCCATTCTAGCTACATGACATCTGCTATCATTCCCTCCTCTATTTACACTACATACATAATAGAAAGGAATCTTGAAGACAGAGGTGACTCAGTTCCACTTCTGCATCTACAACTGCGTTGAGCATGTGTGGAACTGCTTTGTGAAACAAAGCCGTAGAGTGTGAGCTGCAGCAAAACAAAGCAGACACATAAATTTACTTTCATGTAGATTTGAAATGCTGCACACGTAGATTCTTTTCCACAGTTGCTGACTTTCTTAGAATAAAACTCATCTCCTTGCAATATAATAAAAGATTCAGAAACTTCTGGTTTCTCCATAACAATAAGAGTGCTCCTTAATGTTGCTATACTACATCAGTTATGCCTTCTTTCTGC
Source organism: Clamator glandarius (assembly GCA_033459285.1). NCBI lineage: Eukaryota > Metazoa > Chordata > Aves > Cuculiformes > Cuculidae > Clamator > Clamator glandarius. Next base: position 199,991 of record JAUNZM010001015.1, read on the forward strand.
ATGAGTGGAGAGACCCTTAAATCTAATCTAAGGAGGTACCCAATCAGTTATTTTGAATTCTGTATTGCATATGTGTATACATTACTGTAGATTTCCAGCACTTTAAAGTATTTGTGCAATCTATTGCTAAAACACTTGGCAAGTTATCAAAACATGAGGTGAATACTAATGATATTGATCTGATTCTTTCTTGGATGCATAAGAGTTTAACACGGCTCTTCAGAATTTGAGAGTATACCAGAAACACGTTAAATGAGCTTTTATTTTCAGTAAGGTTTAAAAGTAAGAACATTTTATTAATCCCCCAGAATAACAAAAAAAAGTGAATAAATAATGATCAAATTTTGGGATGCTGAAACATAAGATTCAAAGCTTAATGACTTAAGGCTCTCAGAGTTTCCAATGCTCATTTCAGGCGTTAAGTTATTTCATAGCCTGGATTGGAGGAAATAAATATATAGGTTTTGTGCTGAAAATGTCACAAGCTGTAAGTCAGTTCTGTTCTTGAAAATCCCAACAGGCTGCATATGAGCTTTACATTATAGGATGTAAAAATGTGAATCAGATTTTAATGGTATCCATACAAAAATGTAGTCGAGATATGTCCATACAAGTCTGACAGGTGAAGATCTCTAGGTTTAGCTATGTGGAAGAATGCCATACTGTTCAGAGATACCTGAGCTACATCCAGACTATTATTGAAGCTGGAAATACTAGAACCATGGAATTATACTTCAGTTATTTAGTTCTGCTGAGAAGCTATATATGTCAGCTACTAGAAAAAGCACTGCAGTAATCAGCACACTTCATCTAAGTTCAAAGGACTACTGCTGTATGGGGCTGTGGAATATAATTCAAGACATGGCTGCTCTCTCTCCCGTTCTTCCAGTCACAGATGATTCCTGAAACACCTTCCAGCTTTCTTATCCCTGTTTCTTTCTCAAAAACATGTGTACAATGGAGGAAGCTTATCTTTCTTAGCATTCCTCTGGCAAGGAGCATCTCGGGATGAGAGCAGTGAGAGAAGAAGGAACTGTACTTGGCAGTACAGTGGCTATGATTTATACGACAAAGCCGATAGTTGTTTGCTGCAGATCTATATTGAATTATATGTTCATCTTCATGAGAAATTCAGTCACCATTAGTATCATTTGAATATTTCTAAAACAGCATCACTAAGTAAATATATTATCAATACATGCTATTTTTAGTACTTCAAAACAATCATTTTTCAGTATTTTCATCATTTCATGCAGGAAAGAAACAAAGGAATAACATCTGCTGAAAGCACCTCAGTAATTTCAATAAAGGTTGCCCGATTTTCACCCCAAGATAGATCAGATACTGTACCTTAGTTCTATGCCCTTTCATTATACCAACTACTGCTGAACTCCAGACACTGTCTTGGCTCTCTGCCTCCTGTCCAAAGCCATTATTTTCCCTGAAGGGAGTAAGAGATGGACAGAATCTGCCAGAAACCTGAGGGCTGTTTCTTTATTTTGTAGTCTCTCAGTAGTTCAGAGAAAATCTGCTGCACAGACCAGAAGCACATATTTGTTAGTATGTGATATAGCTGGCTGACTCTAGCAGGTTAATATCTCAAGCTATTCGTAATGGTCACAGTTCAGGCACCAAAATGAAATATGACTTCACTCAGATCTTTCCTTGCAAAAAATATATGTTCTCTTTTGGGACAGTCTTGTGAATTCTTTCTAAGGAAATGTAGATATATTTTAAAAGTCTTATTCATACTTAATTTTTTGTAGTAAGAAAGTCTTTTTTTTAATAGCTAAACTAAATGTTTTAATCTTCAAATTAAGATGATTCTATCTGTCCTCAGTGGGAGTAGTGAAAACAAAAAATCTTTGTCCTATTTATATTTTTTTTCACCTGCACAAACTTTTCGGAACCAATAAATATTGACTTATCTTTCATTATATATTTTTTATGAAAACGTTAATTGAAATAGAATGACAACAGAGAAAGTCTAAATCACCAACAAACAGCTAAATCAAGACATGCATATTTGACAATTCATATTAAGACCCCTGCAGTCCACCTCTCATAAAAGGAAATTTTTCTAGGATTTTTTTCATTATTTACTATTACATTATGTTCCTCTGTCTTCTTACTATCACTGTTAATCTTTGTAATTTTTCCATTTAACTCACAGGCCCTAAATAAAATTGTATCCTATGTATGACATGCTGCAATCCTCTTAATATATTCTCCAATAAGTTTTAACTTTTCTGAGTGTTCTTTCAGCTGGATTTTTCTTTTCAGTTTATGAACTATTAAACTCATAGACCTTCCAGAATCTTTCTTCCAGCTGTGCTGCTTTCCTCTTTTTTCCCATTTTGCATTCATATGTCCTATTTTTCCTTTTAATTACAGTTTGCTCTAGTATTTAGCATTTGTTATTTGTAAATTACTTCTGTAAAGTGCTTGCAAACCTTTAGATCTTTATGTTGCCCATAAATTTTAAAATCTGCTGATTGCTCTTTCTTCATTTCTGTTTGCCACATCTCAGCTGTACTTGAGGTACACTTTATTATGTCATTATTCAGTCTCTGTAAATTCACTATCTAGTAGTCTCGATCAAGTTCAAGTCTCTGCAAATGAAGTCTAGAACTAATAGTAAAAGCATTTATGGAAGCCCTGAATTTGAAATAAAGCGGAAAAAATCGATAATATATTCAATTTTTTTTTTCTTATCTGACAGAGTAACTGTCTTTCAAGGTAAGAGGAAGTCAGAAGTGTCATAGAGTAAGGCTTTAGAGCTACTTCTGCTTTAAGTTCTATATACATAAAAGGTACTAAATGAAATCTCCAAAGGCTATAAGTACAAGATTAGGAAAAATGTTAAATCTATAATTTCTATTTATATATTACATTGCAATACCAAATTTGTTTCTGAAAATACTCATTAGTACTTTACTGAAGACAGAACCTAAGCCCATTAGGTTTTTTTTAAACTGGAACGCTTATTCTGGGAAATGCTGTTCTCCTATAATGTCAGTGACGTGTTATGTTACTAAAGTAAATATAATTTCTTCTACACATAGAATATATGGAGTATTTTCAGCCAGAAGGGACATCAAACTGCCTAACCACTTCAGGGCTGACCAAATGTTAAGGCATATTTTTAAGTGCATTGTCCAAATGCCTCTTAAACACTGACATCACAGGCTTCGGACATCAACCACCTCTCCAGGAAGCTTATTCTAATGTTTGGCCACCCTCTCAGTAAAGAAATTCTTCCTAAAGTCAAGCTTGAACCTCTCCTAATACAGCTTTGAACCATTCCCAGGAATGGTAAACTCCAGGGGGAATAATTAAGTCAACTGCTCTTCAGCTCTGGATCTTAGAAATCTCAGTTCTACTCCATACCAGTTTATTCTTCCCTGTTGATATCCTAGGAAAATTCCTTGATAAGTTGTTTCAGGGTTTTTTTCCCCTCCCCAGAAGAAAGGTCTGAGGCAAAAAAATGCAGAAATTAAATGGATAAGTTGAGGTAAAATAATTTTCAGCAGCTTGAATGTTGATCATGAATGTGAAATCTTAAATAAAATGGATTCAGAAAAATATGCTTAACAATTTATATTTAATCCTAGTTTAAAAGAATAAATGCATTTTTCTCAAAAGAGATCTCTGAGACTGGAGAAGTAGAATCTCAGGATATTACCTTATTCTTAATTGTGTCTACTGTGCAGAACCTTAGAAAAGCTGATGCAGTGGTATCAGAGCAATGAAATTTTATATATTATGACAGACTGAGCAACTAGTAAGATGCTCAGCAAACTATCAAAGGACCAATTTTGCTTTTCAACTATTACATAAGGTATAAAAATTACATTTTAAAAAGTAAAACTCCATCTCTGTTATGAAACAAATTTTTTATACATTGATCCTACTTTGCTCACACTTCATCAGATGAAATAAGATGACATAAGATGCTCACTGCAATGCACCATTAATTCCATATTTTTGCTTCCACAAAATTCAGTGGCTACAGATACAGTGTACTGGTCTAAATCTCTGTGTGCAGTCACTCACTCACATAAGTGGTATCAGATAATTTATTAAAACATTCATTCTCAAAGGGCTTGTTTCTGGTTATTTTGCAGATCCACATGCCATCACATTACTTTCTGTGAATACAGTGGGTCCACGTTACCCCTTCTCATGTGGTAACAGATTGTCTAAATAACTTAACTTGCATCAGTTTTTGATAACAAACCCATTAAAACCTTTGGAAGAAGGCAATTTGCTGTGGACCAGAATACGTTTCATTGGAAAAAATAGAAGTAATACTTCTTGATCTCTCTGAGTAGGACTCCAGTGAAATAACAGACCTAGCTTCTTACTACTTCCAAAATGTTGTGGAAGAAACCAAGTGAATAAGCTTTCCTGATCAAACTCATTGGACTGCAGTGTTCAAATATCACTGCAGACACTCCAGTTCAACAAGAAGTAGAAATGCAATTAATTGTATGCTAATGAGACTTAGACAGCATTCAGCACATGCAGAAAATCCCCACTCCTTGAAACGAACCAAGTAATGAAACGCTATGCATTATAATGTGAAACATTAGAGTCTAGTATATAAACTTTATAAAAACATCATGTTTTTCAGAATTTTTGTGTTTGTTTATTGCATGATCTGGGGTTACCTGGGAAGATGAATTGTATCAGTGTTAGCAGTAGGTTTAAATTCATGAAATTTGGGGAACTCGTATAATTTGCTTTTTTCATTGCAGTCTTCGTGTAAGAGTTTCAGCAACTGAAGTAAGTAACAACTGGAGATTTATTTTAATGTGTTGAAAATTGAAAATATTATAATGAATGTAATATCTTCTACAGAATAGCAAAGAGAACCCATGAACTAATAGTTTTGCAGTTAATCTATCTTTGCTTTTTTATTTTATCAGCAAGATCCCTCTGTTGTACAGCTCTTGGCATCTTTTCTGTCATAAATACCCCTATGCTCCTTTCTAACCTATTTAATTATCCACTGCTATTTAAAACATAATCAGCATTAGATAAGCTGTGAAACCTTGAAAGAACACCATTTCAATAATACACTGATAAAAAAAGAGCAAGCAAGCTATCAATTTTAATAGGAGTTCTCTCTTCTGCCTAGAGCCTGGACACAGTTTCAGAACCTGTATCCATTTACTGCTAAGCAGTAGCACCCATAGTAGCAATAGCTTCCATTCATAACTTGACACTGTGACTACCTAGATTGTGGTTGTGAGCCAATAAGGTCACCCTTGAGGTGTCAACTTCCCTGCTAATGTAGTAGAATGATTTGTGGAAACAGCAATCAGTAGCAGAAAGAAATGTGTGTGGTAAATAATGAAGAAGCTTAATATAATTTCAAAATGTTTTGTCAACTAAAAATCCGCAACAAAGAATTATAATTTAATGTTATAAGAGTTTTAATCACTCCACCCTGTCAGTTATGAATTCTAGCCCAATATCTTAACTGCTAAAGAGGTCCGAAAGTACTAACAAGACATATTACCTGATCCCATAAGCTGCCAGGATGTAAAGCTGAAGCCTTAAATGAAATACCTGGATTTGGACTTGAATTTTCTGACACTTTAAAAATCTATCTACACATGCTGGATCAAACTTATCCTACTGAGGCTAAACTAAGGACAAGCAAAATTTTAAAAAATATAGCATTTTTGTATGCAGTGTATTTGAGCAGACTAATACAGGCCATTCAGGTGGAGACTTTGCTGATCTCACGTTCATGTTCCTTACCAGTATAACCTATCAAGTATGTGCACAAAGAACTGATATTAAAAGTATCCAGGCCATCAAAACTTCCCTCACTATTGCCTGCAGTTGCTGTACTGCTGTCATGAGCAGTATATGCTGTGGATTCTCTCAAGCTTAGTAACATGCCAGGCCTGCTATACGTCACTGGAGAGTTTATGCCAACTGGTGATCATGACACTTCACTCTTCACTCTGGTGAGCAGTGAACTTACAGAAAGAAGTGCTGATAGATTTGCAGAATCCATACCTGGTTTAATTTTTTATGGTGGGAATACTGAAGTTCTCTTATTTAGTGATAATGACCTTTAATTCTAAATGATGTGCAGCCATAAATTATAAAGCATAAACTTACTTATTTATTTTTACTGTATTACATAAACACTTAGTATGATCTATAGGTTAATGCAACCATGAAGTGCATTAACTCCTACCTGTCAATATATGTTTATTTAATATAGAGCCAAACATAGACAAATTAGCCAAGATGGCAGAAATATTAATGAATTTCATGTTAAAATCATATAGCAAACACTTACATCGGCTCAAAAAAATCTTTCCCAGTGAGATATTTTCCAGCAACCTAGGTATCTTAGACACAATTTTTTCATTCATTTAGTTATATGCCCTGTGGTTAAATTCCTTAGCATGCTTGGAAAACAAGCTTGAAAATAGTGCTTCTGTTACAGTCTAAACATAACATGGAGAGTATATAAACTGTAAATTAGACAGGAACAGAAATTTTATTTTGACATTTTTGTTAAAATCTACTCATACACTCCCATTTCTAATGGAAAAACAGAAGCAGCTCTACTGGTCCTACAAAAGTTTTGTAAGTTTAAACATATGTTTAGGGCTGTTCATTTACAGCTTAGCTAAAAAGGACCTGGTGCTCTCAGAGAGGTAACTAAGACATAAACTCTGACCCTTAGATGTCGCTTGTAAACTGCTATCTAAATAAACAGCACTATTTCACTGTGAACTTCTTAGGTACCTTGAAATCTGGCTGTATGTGCCACCAGAAGTGCCACAGAAAAAGAGTCCACAATGCTCTGGCAAAAACTTGGAGGGGTCTATAAACTAAATGAGCTTGAATACATTAAGAACCTTGACTCCATAACTGTTCTTTGAAAGAAATTATGTGTGAAATGCCATAATGAACACATTTTGTAAAACCCACAAACATTAAATAGGTACTTTTACCATCTATTTTGATACAACTGCCTTTTCCTGGCTATTTCCCCACTTCATAAACAATATTTCTCTTCCTACGTCTGTGTAATTTGCCTTAGAGATGGCTGCAATGCAATTCTGATCCTTAAAGCATTTTGGAATAGCTCATTTTCAAATCACAGTAGGTATTGTCGGTCTCAGCTACACTGGTATGGAAATGTAGTGATTTCTTATGACTAAGTTTGATGTGTTATCCTTATGAACTGTAATGAAATGGCTGAATACTCTAAGCAACTAGAGCAGTTGTGTCCCTACCGGTCCGTATTTCCTGATGGCTTATTTTTGCAGTAAATTGCTACATTACAAGAAATGTGACAATAAAATATATAAAATTCATTTTTCTAGGCATACTTTTGGAGTGATGTTGTCCACAGTATCTCTCTATTTTTCCAAGATGCCTCTATCCAACAAATTTTAGACTCCTGCTGAAAGGTATCAACGGGTATCTTTTCTTTTTTTCACTTGTATTTAAAGTTTGCTGGAGTACTTGTGGAGCTCATCTTTTGTTCTTTTGTACTAGACTTACACCAAAATATTTTATATGAAAAAAAATACGCCAGTTTGAACAGCCCCAAGTCCTTTGTCTCTATCCTTGGATGAGCCAAGAAGTTTTTGTCCATTTTGTAAAACTAGCTGATATGATACTGCTATGGGGAATAAAAAGAATTAAGAGGAAAGGAAAAGAAACTAATATTTCAAGATTGCACTCAAAGTTATATTCTTTTTCTACTTCCTTTTCATATTAAGAAAAAGAATAGAAAGTAGACAAAAAAGTAGTTCTAGTGAAAAATGTCATGCACTGTGTTTACAATATTTTCTGGACTTTTAATAAATATAATTGGTTACTTTATTTCATTCCAGTCATTATATGTTCTCTATCAACTGCAATTAAGTTGCTGAAAAACAGGACTACAATAACATAGCACCTTAATGTCAGTCTATGCTTATTGTCATACATCTATATTACATGATATCATAACAAATTCAGAGGGATTTTGGGTTAACAGACTCTTTTCCTCATCTGAAGTAAACTTAATTATTGCTGGGCTTTTCTCAGACATGGATGTGTCTGCTTTGTTTTTGTGTCTTGAAAATAAAATTGGAACTAAATAAAGTGAAAAACTGTAGGGCACTATTAAAAATAAACACTGCAAAAATGCAAAATGTTGATTAAAGTTTAAATAGCTGGCAAATTAATTGTCTAGGAGCTGTGCAATCACTTCTAAATGTCAGACCATTCTTATTTCTGCATTTTTTTAGCCAGTACCATGTTTTCAATTGCAAAGTGAAGCAGACAGTGCCTCAATTTTGAATTAGGACTTTATGCATTTTGGAAGTGGCACAGGTACTAGGTATTTTTCTTAAGCAAAGAAAAAGGCCAAACTCAAGTTCACTTCTAATGAGCCATGTGTTAATGTCAGGGTCTCTGCTCTTCATTCAATTGCCATCGAACACATCTGACTTTATAATCAGCCAAACAGTTGTCTCTTCATAATCTCAGTTAGCCTTCTGTCAGGTATCTGTTTCCAAATTTTACAACATTATAGTGGAGTTTCTGTGTTTTCATGGCTAAAATCCAGATGAAGATGCACTTATTCTAAAATCTCTCACATTTTATCAAAATTATTGGCAAACAGTTGCCTTCATATCCTTTGCAGTAAAAACACTTGACCTTGCAGAGTCCAAACAGCCTATTGCCTAGTTTTGATCTACTAATGGGGAAGAGATCAAAACCAGATGACAGACATCGAGGCAAACGTCCAGTGGCAGAATGGTTGGCCTATAAGCAGAAAACTGAAATAAACCTGCCAAGTATTATTTATCTCAAGGGAAAACCACATCAATCTGACCGCTTTTATGATTAACTCCTAAATAGTTACTGAGAACCACCAGTAACATTTATTTTGAAATTTGATAGCTTTAACCTTTTTTCCTCTTCTAAAATGGATTTTCTTGCCTTGGTTTTAGAATGAAATGCAGAAGAACCATGGCTTGACAGCACATAAAGGCAGACAGATCTTAAGAAAATACAAATTATGGCTGTAGGAAGCACATAATGATAAAAATAAGTAAGTATCCCATATTGTTCTTAGAGCAAGTACAGTGCTAAACAACTTCAGTTTCTTAGAACTTTAATCAAGTAGGTTGGTAATGTGTCTGCCGGATTATTCTCTCTAATATAACTTCAGGTAAAAGGTTTAAACTACAGATAAAGCAAAAGAAAATGTATTCAAACCCAAACTTAATAAAGCTGCTTCTTCTTAATGAAAAATTAAATTAGACTATGTATCTGCTCTATCATTTTTTATCAATTCTACCAGCAAACAAATTTTACACTCAGAATAACAAGTAAAATAAGGGATATAAAAATTAATAAGGTCATAACCAAACATTATAGTCATCATTAAAAGTCACAATTTAGGCTCCATAAATTACAGTTTTTCTTTATATATGGTATTTTTTATTTCTTAATTCTTAAACTTCCCTTTAACATTTTCACATTTAGATACTGAGGAGCAGAGCACTGCTGTAAAGGAAACCTCAACAAACCATTACTGTATTGTACTGTTGTACTTGGGTAGGATTGAGACAAATATCCTACATTTTCCAACTTTTTACCTGTGTTTATGTACGCAAAAGTACAATCACATATTAACTAATTAAAACACATCACCAGAGGCAAATTTGTAGCTGTCAGTCATCAAAATCCTTGGGTCATTTATGGATTCTGCAGGGTAAAAACAAAGAGAAGTCTTTGACAATGATCCAGAGATCTCAGCCCCTACTCTGCAGTTCAAGGTCCATGAGTTTTTAAGATACTTTTTCTAAGCAGCGACCACCATACCCAAAATTGTTTTCATTCTCTTTTTCCCTTTGGGAAGACTAACCTTTGTCAATCCAGCTGTATGTTTTACTGACTGAGAAAAAAAGCTAATCATCAGCAAATATTAACATGTAATATCAACACTTACTAACACATACTCTCTGAAATTTTTCAGAAGTGGAATGGTATGGAAACTTTAAAGTGTGCTTTTCGTACCCAGCCCTGTGCAGAAGCCTACTGGAGTTCCAGGTATTCCACAGTTTTAACCATGGTTAAAACATTGCTATGGAATTTCACAATAAATACCTGTATAAGCTAGTGATAATTTTGGTTACATACTATCCTCAGCGTGAAAATACTGTGATAGAATTACTTTGTATTATAAATAATTTGTTAAGTGGCAAAAGAAGATTATCACAATAAACATGACACATAATAAGTATTAACACTTTTTTCACCATTTTTGTTGGTATATTTTAAGTTTTAGCTCTTGAAGTGGCAAAATATGCGGCATTGTTTTCTTCTTTATATTCACAAAGGAGAAATTTGTTCTTTTTCTAACAAATTTATGACTGTTCTCTCTCTTTCTTCCATATTTTCTTTCCTTTTCAGTTGTTTAGCATCCACCATGGCCAGGTCAGTAGCTAAAACTGGGAAGCCTTAAGTCCCGATTCCCCTACACCTGTCACCAGGAAAGGGGAAAGGGAAACAAGAAGGAGAGACACTCCCACTAAAAGAGTTTTAATGCAACAATAATAATAACAGGAAGATAACAATATTGATTGATTAGAGAATAGTAAAATATATGCAAGTATGCAAAAACAATTCAAATTCCTGCAATAACCATACCTCACCACTGATGTTGCAGAGCAGGAGCAGGGAATATCCTGGACTGGACTCAGCAGCAGGTGGGAGCTGGTCTCAGGAACACGTGGGTTGAGGGGCAGACAGGCAGATGAGATCCTCCCTGAATATAAGCCATCAAAGAAGAGTCATGAACCTCATGATCTCTAAGCTTTTATACAGCATATGACATGTATGGCATGGAATACTTTCTTGGCCATACTGGATCACCTGAACTCTTCCCTCCTCCCAGCAATCACAATCCACCTTCACCACCAACTCTGGGATAGTCTCAGTTTTCTTAGGAATAAGTGCAAAAAGGTATCTTTGCACACCATTGGCCCATTGCCCTGTCAATAACTATTGAGCTGAAATGTCAGAGGAAAAAAGTCTTCTGTTTCACTCCAAACTAGCACATCAGTACACTTGGAAACAATACATAGTTTAGGAATATCTGAACTTGTCCTGAATGAGACTAGTGGTACAGTATTCACAGTAAAGTGGCACACCTACATTGCCAGCTTAAACTGAGTCTTTAATCTAAGCTTTACCGAATTAAATCAGATATTATTTAATGATACTGCATTGTGCTATTTACACCAGCTCTGGAAGAGAGGTTTTAAATCTATTAAAGGCCTACCGAGAAAATAAAACTAAAATAAGATACAGTTATAGGCAGCAAGCTTCTACAAAGGAAAGCTTGGGGAAAGGTTTTATTTCTGCCTCAGAGTTAATGTTTATTGGAATACATTCGGCAACGTTACCTTTCTAACAATGTTTTTCAATACACTAGTTATGCAGATTCTGTTTATATGTAACGATGTGAAAACAGAAGTAGGAGGTGGGTTTAAAACTTGAACAATTAAACCTGTAAAATATTCTACTGAGCTTTGTTAAGTAGATTAGATGTGTATCTATTGAGGAACTGCTGAGACAGCTGGGGTTGTTTAGCCTGGAGAAGAGGAGGCTGAGGGGAGACCTCATTGCTCTCTACAACTACCTGAAAGGAAGTTAGGAGGGTGCTGGCCTCTTCTCCCAAGTGACAGGGGACAGGACAAGAGGGAAAGGCCACAAGTTCTGCCAGGGGAGATTTAGGCTGGACATTAGGAAAAAAGTTTTCACAGAAAGGGTCATTGGGCACTGGAACAGGCTGCCCAGGGAGGTGGTTGATTCACCTTCCCTGGAGGTGTTTAAGGCACGAGTGGACAAGGTGCTAAGGGGCATGGTTTAGTGTTTGATAGGAATGGTTGGACTCGATGATCTGGTGGGTCTCTTCCAACCTGGTTATTCTGTGAATCTGTGATATTGGTTTTTCTATCAGAATGACATTGTTTTCCTTTTCAAAAGAAAGAACATTTGTGAGTGAGTAAGGATTTAATTTTATTTCATTCAAATAAAGTATTCCAGTTTTGTCAAAATTTTATTTAACATAAATATAAATAAGAAACAATATTTTATGTGAATGGAAAACATAATACTCAGTAATGAAAGGATCCTCTTGACTATTTTGATCTTATATGTATGAATGTATTTAACATTTCTTGAGATTAACAGATTCTCACTATCAGCATTTCCCAATGAAAGGCATTTCTTCACAAGAACTGCTCATCTGTTCTGTGGGGTTTTTTTCACTTTTGCAGTACCTCCTTTATGTTTGTAGATCATAGAGTACTCTGAAGCAATTATGGTAATCTGCTTTAAATAAAGCTGTAAGTACTTTTTCATTGAACAGTGAGCTTTCTTCAGCTACCAAGATAATATTAATTCTATACAGGTACAATGTTGTGGATGGCATTACTACTAACTTCTAATATGCATAGTTTTCTAAGTTATTTTTCATGCTACATTTACAAATTTAGGTTCTTGGGCAACAATCATGTCAAATTAGGAATTCAAATTACATGACTTTCTTATAATTTCACACTACATTGTGTTGAGTGGTTTTATTTTCCCCAAATCTTTAAAAAGACTATTTTATGGAAAAAAAAATATACAGTTTTCTGTTTATTGTTCTTATTTGCAAAAGAAACAAATTGGAAGTATGACATGTTTCTTTCAAGGAAAGCTAGTCTATTCATCATTTTAAATTTTCCTATGGTGTTTAATTGAAGAGAAGATGTGATAGAAATTAAAAGCTTATCCTCTTTCTTAGAAGCATAATGAGATCTCAGGAGATCTGAAAGAGAGGCATTATTATGGGCTGTAAACCTTGTGGTAGAATTCTGGGAAGACAGGTTGGTCAACAAGACTGGAGCAGGACCTATGAGAAAACCTTTTCCAGCAGCAGCACTTTGGACCTCCTCACTATGGCTAATTAAATTAAAAACTGTTTTCAAGAAGTTTTCTATCCTCTTCCTTTTTGACTCGGTCATAAATGCCAAAAGAAATGTCAAATTTGCAAGGTTTTGAGAGTATTTAAAACATAAACAATAGAAGTTGTTTTGTGGCATTTTGGTGTAAGAAAAATGTAAAGAGAGGATGCCACCCAGACAGTTATAGGTCTATCATTTCTAAACTTATCCAGTAAAGACTGAGAGCTCCTAAGTGCATTTACTCTTGAACTATGATGTCTGAGAATGATTAGAGAATCTAAGTCTCTACTTCACTCCTTTATCTCTGACCATGACTGTCCTTGCCTCTTAATACCATCCATCTCCTCTGGGTTGGTGAAAGAATCTGAAGGAGTCTTCTGATCTCCAAGATTATGTTAGTATGACACAAGCTTAGTGGTTACTTTTTATGGACAGTAAATAAAAATTCCCCTATTTCTAGGACTTTGATATTGCTTTGAAAAAAACTTTCTCTAGAATGAGAAGTCAATAACACTAGTGATTCCTATCTGATGTCATCAACTTACATTTCTTGCTTTGCATGCTGATGAATATAATAAAAGCTTATTATAATGAAACTAGTCTTCCAGACCTTGAATAATTGAAATTTGTGATTACCTTTTAGTTCCAGCAATTTTTCTAAATCTGTTCAAGTATTATGCAGCCTTTTAGTTTTGAGATTTTAACATTTAAAATGTCATTCTGTTAACTGCATCATAATAAATTATTTGCTCTCATAGATCATCTTTTGCATATGTCTTAATATCAAATGAATACACCTTTTTCTGAATTGAATTCCTGTACATAAGCACATAAGTAAATGTAGGTATATGAAAAGATATTTAAACAAAGGAAATTACTGACATTGAGAGCTACACTTACTGAGCTAAACAAAGCATTAAAATATATAATACGTGTGCAAGAACATTAAAAGACCCTCCCTCTGCTGCATATGCTTTATGTAATAATTTAAAGGCCTCTTCCTTGTATATTTTTTCTACTGTTGTTCATGAATTGGTTTTGTTATGAAGAAAATTTCTAATCAAAACTTATGAGTGTACTTCAGAGTTCTGGGCTCTTCATTTTTATAGAGATATCGTTCCTATGGTATCTGTCTTAATTTTCAGATAAAATCTTGAATAAATGAGAAAAGTTTTTAAAATATGTTGCAATGACTTCTGTAATAGTCAAAATACAGAGAGAAGACAGCTCAATGTGAAAATGGGAGGACTGCACAGTGGGAAACTTTTTGTACAAACATATATTTGCATTTGGTCACTACTTTAGAAGTTTTAAATTACTTCAAAATTTCTTTAGGAAAGTATTAGGCATGCCATTAAGATGTACTAAGTGGGCCATGTATACCAACACATCGTTTATGGCCATTAGAAATCCATTACAAAAAATGATTCCTGTTGATCACCCCAGCAAATGCTTGTGCTGTTTATAAAGTTACCAAAGAAAACAAGATTCCACTGCAGTATATTCCCCAAAAAATCTTAAATATAAGTGATGACAACTAAAATTTTCCAAAAGCTCCCACTTCTCAGAATTCCATGCTAAGAACTAACTTTCTCTCCTTTGTCTAACATGTGTGACCTACTTTCTTATTATTAACCATGTCTTATTCTGTTACTAGGGACTGGCAGTTATACAGCACAGGAACACTCTACTATATTTAAAACAAAAAAACTACTGTTGAATTCAATGTCACAGCAGAGTTTTATAGCAGTGAAGAATTGCCTTGATAAATGGTCCTGACATTAGCGTTTTCATGACTCTACATTCAATGTCATCTCATCACAGTGCAGAGTGCTAAAGTAAGGCCACTGCTACCTTCCAATAACATATTAAGTTGAAACTCACTCTATCTCTAGATCCCATAGGCACAATAAATAGAGAAAATAACACATTTACAATCTGATAAAACTCAGCAAAGCTAATAAAATCAGACATTTTATAGCTCAGCTAATAGTGTCCTTTGAAGGGCATCAAATAACACATCATATACTGCTCTAGGGGAAATCAAATTAGGCACAGCAATGCTCCCTCTGAACAATGCATTTGAATAAGCAGGGGATACTAAAGCTAATCAACTCGTAATAATAGGAATTTTACAATCAATGTCCTTTTCTTGTTAACATGAATGTATGTTGTTTTGATAGGAGCAAGGATCACCTATCAAATTGTTCCAATTTCAGTAACGATGCCCTTTCAAAGTTTTAGAAATATTTCAGTCATTACATTCTCTTTCCTAATATTGCGTGGTAGTCTATTTGAAGGACATCATTATAAGTCACCTCCACAAAGTAGACTTCTTTTGTTATTACAAGGCAACTGTAACAATAACTACATTATTCATTTGTTCTGGCTTAAAAAAAATAATACAAATCCCTTTTGTTTTCTGATAAAACATTCTATGCAGCCATAAAGAAAAAAATACAGATTATATTTGTTCCCATGTTGCAGTTTAAAGAAATACTTCAACTTTTCTTTTAATCTGGATTTCACTGTGCTGATCTTAAGCACCAAATATGGGATCTAGTCTTGTTGAGACTTAGCTACTGGTTCTAGCCCCCTCACTTCCCTCATTTTAACAATGTCTAGTCTGCAAGGAGTTCAAACCAAAACTTGTTAAGTAGTATAGAAATGTGGTGCAGGTTGCCTTGAAAAGCAATAACACTCCTTTGTGCTCTGATTCTATCAGATCTGACAGGATAATCAAGGTTAAGCCTGGATTGTGATAATATAGGAGATTTCCAAGGATGAGCTAGACTAAGGAAGAAATACAATACCCTTCCATTTTTGCCATTGTCTTAAAGATTATGAAGGGAATGTCAGTCTGTTTTAGAGCAGAGAGAACTGAGAGATTGCTCCCTCCCATCACATTAGGCTAAAAACTGAGACCCAAAGACCTGTTTGCTATCATTGCTAAGAAATACCACACTATATCAAATCTTTAAAACAGATAGTATGTGTTCTTGACCCAAGAAGCATATAATAGAATAGCACAGCAGGTATTTCAGTAAAGCACGGTAATTTCTTAAAAAGAAAAACCACAAAATGGAGTTCGTAAATAATGTAATTGAAAATCCTATAGGGTAGGTGGTACACTATTACATGGAGAACCCATTCCCTTTCCTAAGATTCTGGGCTCATATGTTGTTGCCATATTGAAGCCATGCTTGCAAATATACCATCTACAGCTGACTCTCATTTAATGAGAAATAGTAGTCACTGTTACAAATTTATGAGCAATTGCTAAAAGCTTCCATATTTTTCTATCACATACACAATAAAAATGCACTACAGTAAGACTGAACAAAAACTTTCTGGGTTTAGATATTAACATGCTTATAAGTAATTGAGTATTAATATTATCAGGTACAGTCTAGTCCTAACTCCTGATTAACTGTAGTGAAAGTGATGGTTGGTGTCATTTAGCAATTACTCTGTCTTTGAAACTGCTGCATATCTCAGGTACATGAAATAATCTTAATTTGATCCATTTATAAGAAAGCTAATATATATGGAGACAAAAGTTGACAGAATCAGAGATCTTTGAAGAACATGGAACTATACCCTATAGTAGAAGGTTATTCATGTAATTTCCTGCAGTGCTGAGGAATCTTTTCTTACTGGATAGAACCAGCCAAATTACAGTACTGGCAGCTGTTGGTGGGTTGACTCAGTGATGAGTTGAATAAAATCTAATCATAACATTAAAAAATATCATCAGTAGTTTTGAAAGGTCTCATCTGAGTTGGCATATTTCAATATGACTTGTGCTTTAGTATTCGCTATAATTATACTAGAATATTTAAACAAACATTCCTTCTATAGTAGGAGCTCTTCTGAGAATAAAAACAGCTCTGTTTTTTAATTTTTTTAAATGGTTTTCGAAAAGAGAGGGGAGGGGAGAGGGAGAGGAGAGGGAGAGGAGAGGGAGAGGAGGGGGAGAGGAGGGGGAGAGGAGGGGGAGAGGAGGGGGAGAGGAGGGGGAGAGGAGGGGGAGAGGAGGGGGAGAGGAGGGGAGCACATTTTCTACAAGTAAGCAGCTGGATTTGTCACATGAATTAATTTTTTCTGTTGTGTTTTTATGAGAACACAGCATTTCTTGTTTTATCAGAAAGATAGCTGTATGCTTAATGGTTGCACACCTAGGTTGATGTAGTTCTTACACAGTTTACCAGCGACTGACTGACATGCCTTGGAAGATAAGAACATGCATTTCAGGAAGCGTCATTTATCCCATCTAAGCATATGTCTGTTACAGTCTCAGTCTTTCTAATTATATATTCATGTATGTTGTATTAATGTCTGATACCAATGTAATGTAATCAGTCATTCATATTCACTGTGGTGCCCTTTAATTAAGGACAGAAAATAAGTTTGTGCAAAATAGAGGCTAAGAATCGAAATTTCTGTTTTGTACAGAGGCAAATGACCATTTAAAAATTTTGTAAATTTGACTCTGAATACAGCTATATTCTGAAAATATTGGGTACAATGAAGAGCCAGGAAAGCTAGACCTAATCTCAATTCTGCAAAAAGTGCAACATCTTAGGGAACAGGTTTATTAAATAATTAATTATCATATTAATTTCAACTTCATTTTCCCAACCTATGAAATGATGAGATTGGCCATATTATCTCATAAGTTTCTGCTGTGGCTTTTTCTTAGCAGTTACAGTGCTCCTTAATATTTGGGCAACAAAATAATATACAAGAACTTATGTTACCTTCATCTGTCCTTTCTGCAATAGCCATTGCTTGCTCTTCTTCCACTGTTTTTTTTAATTTCCCATTTGTTCAGCTAGCTTTCTGAGATGCTGTAGATTAGGCATGTCTTTTTTACATACTTGCCCAATGGCTCAATGTCCAGATGGAGATCTGTGACAAGTGGTGTCCCACTATAAAGATGATTGGAAGGCTGGAGCACCTATGCTATGAGGACAGGCTGAAAAAATTGGGGTTGTTGAGGCTGGAGAAAAGAAGGCTCCAGGGAGACCTTATTGCATCCTACCAGTGCCTCAAGGTGGCCTGCAGGAAAGGTAGGGAGGGGCTTTTTACAAAGGCATATAGTGATTGGATTAGGAGGAATGGCTTTTAATTGGAAGGAGAAGATTTAGACAAACATAGGGAAGAGATTTTTCACGATGACTGGGGTGAGCCACTGGAACAGGTTGCCCTTCCCTTGTAGTGTTAATGGCCATGTTGGATGGGGCCTTAAGCAGACTGATCTAGTGGGATGTGTCCCTGCCTATGGCAGGGCTGTTGGAACTAGATGATCTTTAAGGTCCTTCTCAACTCAAACTGTTCTATGATTCGATGATTCTGTGATTCCATGTGTTAGATAAATAGAAAAATAATAAATACATGATGCCTAAATGCCCACAGATAATATCAATATTTGTGATAGGTAGCTGAATAATTACTTCTAACTTGTGTATAACTGTTTTTCACCAACAAACATTTGAATATCTGAAGGTCTTAATGCAACACAAAAAACCACTTTTTTTATCGAAGTCCTTATGCCACCAGAGCTCCAATAGTATGATATCTAATTAAATACTAAGCATATAGGACACTTATTTTCAAAAGTACTCAGCAGTGCTTCCTACAATTAAGATGAAATAAATCAATTTTCCATTAATCCTTTTTTTTTTTTTTTTTTGCATAACTTGTTTTGAACAGTACATTCAAGTTTTTACCTCATAGGATGTTTCATGTACTGTATGGGGACAATAGGTCTGAGAAACCCACAACCTTCTAAATCAAAATTTAATCTTTCAGAAAAGCAAAAATAAATTTATTTCCTAGAATTTCCTGCAAATTTTCTATGTATTTTCTTTCTTCTATGGTGTTCTGATTTCTTTCAGGCTGTGTACTTGCTAAATGTATTCTAACAATAACTAGGATTGTACCTTTTGTGCAGCATTTGTGACTTGTTACAGACAGAGGTTATATTCTCCGATTCCTGTTATTGAAATAGCCCTTTTGATCAAATGAATTCATCTTATTTGGCCTCATAGCTCTTCAAGTATTACAGTGTTATAATTTCAGTGCTAGAATTTCAGTGTTACTTCTAATTTGTTCTGACTGTTTCTTTGCATATGTCTACAATAAAAAAGCTAATAATTAAGGCTTCCTAAATGATGTCCTTAATGTGGTCTGTGCTCAGTAGAAGTGTGTCAATGTAAGCCTACTACTTGGCAGCTGGTTTTGGTTTCACCTGTCTTGTGTCTGTTCTCATCTGATCTGTCTTTCAACATATCTTTGCTTATTACTTTTTTTCATTGCTTTGAGTGCCAGTTAGTTATACATCAAACACAGACCTACTCATTTGTTCCAAGTGGACTGTAATCCTCTGTTGTGACAGTCTCCTGCCTAACAAGTTCCACAATCTTTTCCTTTTTCCAGGCAGCAGGAGGTAATTGCTCATGGGAAACGGGTGTTAGTAGGTACAAGTTTACTGAGTGGGATGAGAAGGCTTAATTTGCCCTCAACTCTAACTTTTTTAGGAATTTAAAGTCAACTTAATATATTTACAACACAATGTTAGAGGTCACATAGGGGCACCAAGCAATCTTTGGTTCTTTTCATCCACGGTCCTGCAATGCAGGGACATGAGCTCTTACACTCCCACATCTCCACCATGTAACATGATGTTATGAGGACATTGACCTCTCTTCTGATCACATTGGCATCAGGTTTTCATCTGCTTCTATTCCACCCCATTAGCTATAGTGAAATGTTGACAGATAAACTGTTCTCTAGTCTACTTTATGATTGTTATCGCTCCTTCAGCAGTTAATGCTACTAAATAGCTCTTTCTATGTCTTTGTGGTTAGATGGAGGAAGATTTAATATTCAGATTCCCACTTGGCTATGACTTTTTAAATTCCTCAGCAGTATGTCAACAAAATGTTTGTTGCCTGTTAAGAACATGACAGCATTTTAATTTTTTTTTTGCCTTTAAAGTTCCTATCTGAATGTCCTCCAGAAATTCTAATTTCCAAAAATCATTAAGTTTTAACTAGGTTTTTTTTCCATAAAAGTTTCTGGTTCTGCTTCTGATTCCTTGTGTCCATAAAATCCCGTGCTGCTGATAATTGTACATGCTTACATTCCCATCTTGTATCCTGCCATGAAGATTTTTTTACCAAGCATTGAAATCTGTGCAGAAGACATCTCTCTTCCCCAACACAGTTTTATCTTGAAGTTTGAAAAGTATCTTTATTTTATTTAGTATAAAAGGATTACTGTCCCATCATTACATGAAGACTGACTTCTTCATTTGTATTTGTTCTGCCTTAAACATTGTTTCAGTGTGCAGCTGAGGAGCTTTTCTGTGTCTCCTGGTTAACATTGAGAGGGTGAGGGGTAGGAGCAGGCACCGCTTTCTCTCTTCCCTTCCCTGCTGTAAATGGGCTAATTGTCCCAACGTGCAGCAGCAGGCACTTCCCCACCACCACCACCTGACTGAGCATGGGGAACCAAAGGGTTCACACTGGGGTTATTCTAGCAAGGGCCTGCTGAACCACTAGAGACTCTGAAGCATCCATCCCCAATTCCGGAACCCTCCTGAAGGAACTTTTGCACATTCCCCAATTCGAGAATATTCGCAGCAAAGACCACCCCTCTCATTCTGACAGGGCATGAACTTGCCCTACAAACAGTGCCTGCCAAGAAGTCACAGAGTGTGCACCCATTGTTCCATGGAATCAACCTGAAGGTGTTGCTGCTCGATTAGCCTGAAGAACTACTAGGCCACGCCTTCCTGAAGAATTCCTGCTGTAGGAATTGCTGCCAGATGGACCACATTTTCCTGAGAAACTACTGTTCCCCATTGGACTGGTGATTATTTTTCTTTTTTCCCCCTACTACTTTTGCCTCTCTCTTCCTCTGACTTGTCTTATTGTACCTTCTTTTTTTGTGTCATTATGGTGTACCAGATCAAATCTGAGTTGTGCTGTATATTTTTTTTTGTGTCTGAACAAATTGGGATCTGTTTTTTGCAACTTTGAGAAGCTGTAACTCAAAGTGCACCTGAGTATCTATTTCATGACTTTGGCTGTGTCCAAAATAAATCTCAGAATCACAGAATCACTAGGTTGGAAAAGACCTCCAGGATCATCAAGTCCAACCATTCCTATCAACCACTATATACTGCATTTCAATTCACCCTGTGAGATTTGTCAGTCTCCAATTTGCTACACTGATATCAAAAGAGCCCTTTTTACCATCCATTTTCGAATGTGCAGATCAGGGTGGGCCCTAACACTACTGTTTTCAGGAGCAGTATGTAACATACCACAGTCTGGGTTTTACATCATCGCTCATCAGGGATAAATGGTTAATATAATTTAAAGCTTCTCCTTTACTTGAGATTAACTCCAGAGCCTGATTGTTTTCTTGTGTCACATTGCCTTTGTTCAGTGCTTAGTCAAACTGAGTTGATCCTTATCTTACAAATGTGTGTTACATTCTTTTTTGAGTTCCATTGAGTAAAATTAATACTGTTCTGCAGAAGAATAAATATAATTTAAATATTTGGCCTTTCATGTCATTATTACAGTACATGAGGCTACCATATCCTTCCCACAAATCTCTAAACTTCCATTTGTCCCAATCATTGCAAAAGTTAATAAAAAAATAAGTAAATAAATAGAATTTGCAGCATGAATGGATTAAGTCCATATATTACTCTATCAGCAGTAATGTTATGTGAGTTAGAGGTAACAAATGGTACTTCTTCACTGCAAAGGATTTTGCGTTCTATTCCCATTCACAGTAGACAGTTAACCTGTACAGCAATTTATTCTCATGTTAATTTTATATTAGTCAAGCAAGTTGTCTTTGATTTCTGCACACGCACCTCCAAGATACTAAGAACAAACACCTATGAGGTGTCAGATCCCCAATCAGCAATTCTCTCTTTCCCCATCCTCAACAGAGAAAATGTAAAATAGAAAAGCTCCTGTGTTGAGATTAATACAAGGACATCACTGTTACTATCATGGGCAAAACAGACTCAACTTAGTGAGTATTAATTCAATTTATCTGCAATTAAAAAGACAGTAGGATACTTAGAAACAAAGACAAAACTAAAAACACCTTCCTCCCACCCCCACTTCTTCCCAAGCTCAACTCCAGTCTTTTATTCCTAACTCATCAACCATTTCTCCACCTTGAATTATAGAATAACCAGGTTGGAAGAGACCCACCGGATCATAGAGTCCAACCATTCCTATCAAACACTAAACCATGCCCCCCAGCACCTCAACCACCCATGCCATAAACACCGCCAGGGAAGGTGAATCAACCACTTCCCTGGACAGCTTTTTCCAGTGCCCAAGGACCCTTTCTGTGAAAAAGTTTTTCCTAATGTCCAGCCTAAATCTCCCCTGGCGGAGCTTGAGGCCACTCCCTCTTGTCCTGTCTCCTGTCACTTGGGAGAAGAGGCCAGCACCCTACTCTCCACAACCTCCCCTCAGGTAGTTATAAATAGCAATGAGGTCTCCCCTCAGCCTCCTCTTCTCCAGGCTAAACAACCCCAGCTCTCTCAGCCGCTCCTCATAAGGCCTGTTCTCCAGCCCCTTCACCAGCTTTGTTGCTCTTCTCTGGACTCGCTCCAGAGCCTCAACATCCTTCTTGTGGTGAGGGGCCCAGAACTCAACACAGGATTCGAGGTGCGGTCTCACCAGTGCCGAGTACAGAGGGAGAATAACCTCCCTGGACCTGCTGGTCACGCCGTTTCTCTCCTGAGTGAAAAACTGGTTGAATGACCGGGCCCAGAGGGTGGTGGTAAATGGAGTTAAATCCAGCTGGAGGCCAGTGACAAGTGGGGTTCCCCAGGGCTCAGTCCTGGGTCCAGTCCTGTTTAATGTCTTTATCAACGACCTGGATGAAGGCATTGAATCCTCCCTTAGCAAGTTTGCAGATGACACCAAGCTGGGAGGAAGTGTTGATCTGCTGGAAGGTCGGGAGGCTCTGCAAAGGGACCTGAACAGGCTGGACTGCTGGGTTGAGACCAACGGCATGAGGTTTAACAAGGCCAAATGCCGGGTCCTGCACTTAGGGCACAACAACCCTAAGCAGAGGTACAAACTAGGAGAAGCCTGACTGGAAAGCTGCCAGGAGGAGAAGGACCTGGGGATGCTGGTTGACAACCGACTGAACATGAGCCAGCAGTGTGCCCAGGTGGCCAAAAAGGCCAATGGCATCTTGGCTTGTATCAGGAATGGCATGACCAGCAGGTCCAGGGAGGTTATTCTCCCCCTGTACTCAGCAC
This sequence comes from Clamator glandarius, assembly GCA_033459285.1. Classification (NCBI taxonomy): domain Eukaryota; kingdom Metazoa; phylum Chordata; class Aves; order Cuculiformes; family Cuculidae; genus Clamator; species Clamator glandarius. The sequence continues at coordinate 223,304 of JAUNZM010001015.1, forward strand.
TGGTGAGACCGCACCTCGAGTACTGTGTTCAGTTCTGGGCCCCTCACCACAAGAAGGATGTTGTGGCTCTGGAGCGAGTCCAGAGAAGGGCAACAAAGCTGGTGAAGGGGCTGGAGAACAAATCTTATGAGGAGCGGCTGAGAGAGCTGGGGTTGTTCAGCCTGGAGAAGAGGAGGCTGAGGGGAGACCTTATTACTCTCTACAACTACCTGAAAGGAGGTTGTGGAGAGGAGGGAGCTGGCCTCTTCTCCCAAGTGACAGGGGACAGGATGAGAGGGAATGGCCTCAAGCTCCACCAGGGGAGATTTAGGCTTGAGATTAGGAAAAAGTTCTTCACGGAGAGGGTGGTTAGGCATTGGAACAATCTGCCAAGGGAGGTGGTTGAGTCACCATCCCTGGAGGTGTTTAAGGTTAGGGTAGATGAGGTGCTTAGGGGCATGATTTAGGGATTGGTGGGAATGGTTGGACTCGACGATCCAGTGGGTCTCTTCCAACCTGGTCATTCTGTGATTCTATGTGATACAAGCCAAGATGCCATTGGCCTTTTTGGCCACCTGGGCACACTGCTGGCACATGTTCAGTCGGCTGTTAACCAACACCCCTAGGTCCCTCTCCTCCACGCAGCTTTCTAGACAGACTTCTCCTAGTCTGTAGCACTGCACAGGGTTGTTGTGCCACAAGTGCAGGACCCGGCATTTGGCTGTGTTAAACCTCATGCCATTGGACTCTGCCCAGTGGTCTAACCTGTTCACATCCCTTTGCAGAGCCTCCCGACCCTCCAGCAGATCAACAATTCCACCCAGCTCAGTGTCGTCTGCAAACTGGCTAAGGGTGCACTCGATGCCTTCATCCAGGTCATTGATAAAGACATTGAACAGGGCTGGACCCAGCACTGAGCCCTGGGGAATCCCACTTGTCACTGGCCTCCAGCTGGATTTAACAACATTTACCACCACTCTCTGGGCCCGGCCATCCAACCAGTTTTCCACCCAGGAGAGTGTGTGCCTGTCCAGGCCAGAGGCTGACAGTGAGAAACTGTGTCAAAGGCTTTACTGAGGTCCAGGAAGATACATCCACAGCCTTTCCCTCTTCCAGCAGCAAGTCACTTGGTCATAGAAGGCGATCAGGTTAGTTTGGCAAGACCTCCCTTTTGTGAACCCATGTTGACTGGGCCTGATCACCCGGTTGTCTTGCATGTGCTTCATGATAGCACTCAAGATCACCTATTCCATGACTTTCCTTGGCACTGAGGTCATACTGACAGGCCTGTAGTTCCCTGGATCCTCCCTGCAACCCTTCTTGTAGATGTGTACAACATCAGCCAGCCTCCAGTCCAGTGGAACTTCCCCAGTCTTCCAGGACTGCTGGAAGATGATGGAAAGGGGTTTGGCCAGCACATCCACCAGCTCCTTCAATACCCTTGGGGGAATCCCATTCAGCCCCATAGACTTGGGGGTGTCTAGTCGGGCTAGCAGGGCTCTGACCACCTCCTCTTGGATCATGGAGCCTCATTTTGCTCCTCTAGCTCCGGGGTTTGTACAGAAAGGGAACAACTTTCTTTACAATTAAAGACTGAGGCAAAGAAGGCATTAAGTACCTCAGCCTTTCTCTCATCCCCTGTCACTGTTGCTCCTTCTGCGTCCAACAGGGACTGTATGGTCTCCCTAGTCCTCCTTTTATTATTTATATATTTATAGAAAGATTTTTTGTTATCTTTCACAGACTTCGCCAATCTGATTTCTAGTTGAGCCTTAGCCCTTCTGATTTATTCTCTACACAATCTCACTTCCCTCCTATAGTCCACCCAAGAGGCCTGTCCCCTCTTCCAGAGCCCATAAACATTTCTCTTCTTCTTGATATCACTCAAGATCTCACTGTTCAACCAAGCTGGTTTTACCCTGCCGGCATTTTTTCCTGAACATGGGGATGGCTTTTTCCTGAGCTGCTAGGATCTCCTTTTTAAAGAGCTCCCAAGCCCTCGTGGGCTCCCTTGCCCTTAAGCACTGTCTCCCATGAGACTTTGCCAACCAGCCTTCTGAAGAGTTCAAAGTCTGCCCTCTAGAAATTTAATGCTACTGTCTTGCTAACCACCCTCTTCACTTTGCCTAGAACAGAAAACCCTATCATCTCATGATCACTTAGTCCTAGGTGTCCTCCTACTGCCACATCCCCCACAAGGCCTTCTCTGTTCACAAACAGCAGGTCCAGGAGGGCACCTTCCCTTGTTGGTTCATTCACCAGCTGTGCAAGGAAGTTTTCTTCCACACACTCCAGGAACCTCCTAGACTGCTTCCTTTCTGCTCTATTGTACTTCCAGCAAATATCAGGAAGATTGAAGTCTCCTACAAGAATGAGATGCATTGATCCAGAGATTAACCCCAGCTGTTTATAGAAGAGCTCATCAGCTGCTTCTCATTGCCTGGGTGGTCTGTAACAAACTCCCATCACAAAATCTACCTTCTTACGGGCTCCTCTGATTTTAACCCATAAGCACTCAATCTTCTCATTGCCACAGTCCATTTCAACAGTGTCCAAGTCCTTCCTTACAAAGAGGGCTACCCCGCCTCCTCTCCTTCCCTTCCGATCCCACCTGAAGAGTTTGTATCCCACTATATCTATACTCCAGTCATATGAGTCATCCCACCACGTTTCCACGATGACAACGACATCATAGGCTCCTTGCCCTATGACAGCTTCCAGCTCTTCCTTCTTATTACCCATGCTGCGTGCATTGGTGTAAATGCACTTCAGCTGAGCTGCCGATCCTTCAGCCCTCTTAGAGGGAACAGAGTTCATTCCCAATTGCCTGGTAACTGGAGTAGCTATCACCAGAGTGTCCGTATCTCCCTTACCACCCCCATGTGTGTTCACCCCCACTTTCTGTGTGGTGATGTACTGGTGATCCTCTCCAGCACACACACTCTGAATCACTAGTGCCCCACGTCCAGGCTCGCTCCTGTCTAGCCTGGTCTCTATCCCCTCCCCCTTCACATCTAGTTTAAAGCTCGATTTATGAGCTTAGCTAAGTTCTTAGCAAGGGCTTTAGCCCCCATAGGAGACCCACATGTCCCATCCTTAGCAGCAGAGTTTAGGGGTGCGTGAGCCACTCCATGATCACAGAAGCTGAAGCCCCTCTCCTCACACGAGGCTCGGAGCCAGGAATTAATCAAATTCTTCTTCCTGACTTCCAGCTCCTCTCTGTTTAGCCTGGGGATGGAGCAGAATACTATCCGAGCCCCAGAGCCTTCTGTCATTTTCCCAATGGCCCTGAAGTCTTTCTTGATGGCTTTGGTCTTTCTGTTTACTAAATCATCATTACCACTTTGGACTACTATCAGAGGATAGTAGTCTGTCTCGTGGATCAGGGAAGGAAGTTTTCTAGCTACCTCCTTCACTGATGCCCCCGGTAAGCAGCAGACCTCTCTGTGGAGAGGTCCAGTCTGCAAATAGGTCCCTCCATTCCTTTTAGGAGGGAGTCTCCTACAACAATCACCCTCCTCTTCGTCTTAATGGAGGATGGGTTTATCTTTTTCTGATGGTGTGGCCTAGGGAAAGATTCTAGGTTGTGGGAGCCATCATCCTCATCCTCAGGACAGGATTCCACCTGCAGCACATGGTACTTGTTTACCAGGGGGATCTGGGGTTTTGCTCTCTGGTTGAGGGGAGCAGGTTTCCTTTGTCTGGCAGGAACTTGCTGCCATTCCCCATCTCTTGTAACCCCAACCCTGCAGTTAGCAGGGGGGTGGTGTTTGGAAGTACCAGCTCCAGCAGGCTGCTGAGTTAGTGAAAGGGCACTACTCCATTGGTCTATCTCCCTCTCACACTCCTTGATGGTCCTCAGCCTCTTTACCACCTCCATTAATTCCTCTACCATACAAAGGAGTTTCCCCACTCGAGTGCAGCTTTCACAAGTGGAGCCACTAACAGAGGCACAAGCTGGTGTGGGAGGGGGGCACTGTCTGCAGCTCAGGGCCTGGGTAGCTGCATGCGCCCACTGGGGCTCTGTCTTTGTGGCAGCTTCCATCATGCTTGGTGCAGCCTCAATCAAGTAGCCACCATGGTTCTCAGTTCCTTCTGGCCATGCTCCAACCCCTCTCTGCACCCTCCCTGCCCACTCAAACTGCCCTGTTTTAACATACCCTGCTTCTCTTCCCCTGTGCTCCCTAAGGACCATTTAAATCCCCCGCAGTAGCCTCCGGGACCGCCCCCTCCCGTCAGGCACCGGGCAGGAACGGCCATTTAGGCAGGAGCGCAGCGCCGACCCTCGATCGAAGTGTTTTAGACTGTTCCCCACTCAGGGAAGCGCCTCACTGCCTTTTAATGGCCACCCCACCACAGAATTCACCATCCCGTCGCTGTACGCAGCTGTAAAAGTGGTGTTAATGGCTTAGCCGCGTTTAAATCCCCCGCGGTAGCTGCCGGGGCCGCACCCTCCCGTCAGGCACCGGGCAGGAACGGCCTTCGAGCCAGGAGCCCAGCGCCGACCCCTGATCGAGTTTTTTAGGCTGCTCCCCGCTGAGGGAAGCGCCCCACCGCCTTTAATGTCTACCCCACCACAGAACTTGAGTGGTGCAGGGGTGTGGGGAATGGAAATTGCAGTCAGTTCATAACACCATGTTTTTTCCACTCCTTCCTCCTCACACTTTTCTTCTGTTCCCACATCAGGCCCCTCTCCCAGGGTAATTGTCCTTCATAAACCACTGCAACATGAGTCCTTCCCATAGGCTGCTGTTCTTCAAGAGCAGCTCCATCACAGGTCCTTTCCATGGTGCAGTCTTTCAGGAATAGACTGCTACAACATGGGTCCCTAATGGGCCACAGCTCCTGCCGTAAAATATGATCTTGCATAGGCTCCCCATGGTCTGCAGCTTCCTACAGGGCATATCCACCTGCTGCGGCATTAAGTCCTCTGTGGGATGCAGTGTGGATATCTGCTCTGATGTGATCCTCAATGGGCTGCAGTCAACTTGCTTCTCTACAGTGATCACAGGCTGCAGGGGAATCCCTGTTTCATTGCCTGAAGCACTACCTCCTCTTCCTTCTTCATTGACTTTGGTGTCTATAGGGTTATTTATCTCATTTTTTCTCAGCCCTTTCTCTCATAGCTGCTACAAAGTGGCTTTTACCCTTCCTGAAATCCATTTTCAAAGAGGAACTAGCAGCTTCACTGATGGGCTCAGCTCTGGGCAGCAGCAGGTGCACTTTAGAGACAAACAGAAGTAATTTTGTCCAGTTCAGGCTTTCTCCTCACAGAGGCCATCAATACAGCCCTTCCTGCTACCAAAACCTTGCCACATAACCCCAATACAACCAGTTTCCAAAAAGGAACAGACGTTGAGGAGCTTCTTTTACCAAGGAGATGATATCGCTGAAGTTCTTAATATTATATCTTTACACAAATTGATTAGTCAAGAAAACATTAATTTCTTCTTTAGTCTGAGGTTTTTCTTTCTTAACACAACACAAATCCAACTCTTGAAGGATTACATAATGCAATCTAATATTTCAGTGAATGGGGTAAAAGAAAAAAGGAAGACAAAGCTTTTATACTACAGTCCTGTAGTTAGGCAGCTTCTCAGTGTCATAATGCTCCTTCAGGCAGTGACCTTTGATATATTAGGACTAAAGTACTGGAAGGGATTAAATTCTTCTCCTCAAGTTAATTTATAATTTTTAGTGCTACCGACTTTGAGAACCCCCCACCTTTAACCAAACCTATTTACATTTTCATTTCTGGTCTCAACCCAGGATGTCATGAGCATGTTTCTTGAGATCAGTGCTTTATTCTTGTACTGTTTCAGATTGCTTAGATTTCTTTTAGTTTTTCTACCTTTTTAACTTATTTATGTTCCTATTTCCTTCTCAGCTGTGAATCTGAAAAGGTCTTAATGTACATGTAAATGGCATTTAAGCACATATCAAAATCTCTGTGATAACAGTCAAAGAAATCTGTTCTTAAAACTGGTTTCTGCCACAGATCCAGCTTTAAGTTCCTTATATATACTTCTAATTTAATAAAGAATTTTTTTTGCTACTATTTCACCACTTCTCTTTCTTCACTCTCCTACATTGAGGTTTGACTTGCTGTCTTAGTAGTTCTTAAAAATATAGAGTTATTGCTGGGCAGTTTCTAATCATCTAACCTCTGGCAGCTGCTCAAAAGGTTATGTGATTATATTTGTACAAATGTTTTGATGTTACCAGTGGGGATCTAAAGAGCTCTGTTTTTCAAATAATGTCCATATCTGCTTCTCTTTTCCTCTGGAAAAATGACAGTGAGGCATCACTTGCAATTTTCTATGTTGGTTGTAGTCTACAGTAAAACTACTGCATTTTCATTAGAGTGACAGCTCTCATCAGATATTTTGTGTGCTAGAATATAGCAGCAAGGAAAGCAGTGAGGAAGCTTGGAGCATATCCTAAATCTGTGAAGATCACATATATTTCACTACTTGTTCAGCTGGCAGTAGCCTGTGTGAAGACATTTATGCATTCACTTTAAGTTATAAGATTATGCTAAATGTAACAGTCCTTAGTTAAGTTCTTAAGAAATTTATTTTAAAGTTATTCTAGGCTGTTATGGACAGCTACCCAGTTCATAAAACTAGCATCATCTCTTTGCCAAGTTCTCGTATTGTCTGGGAACAATAAATGAAATATATCGTTTAATAGGGACTTTGGATCTTGTCCTCCAAGATTCTTGGATATCTCACTCAGTTTCAAAGTAACCTTGGCTTTTGAGTAAAGTGAGACATGGGCGGTACATTGGCCTCACTATTTATTTTTTTTTCCAAAGTCACAGGAAAAAGCTGGAACCAGATATGTGAAAAGTAACGTACTTTGCTTTTGGCATCTTCAGTCTACCACTGTAACAGAATGAAGATAATCTGGAGAAACTTACACTGATTGCATCATTTTTGGTCTTTAAAGTTTTATTGAGTGAATAGGATGCCAAATTGACTTTAATTTTAATTCCTAATTTTTAATTCCTAATGATTATTAACCAAGAGCAAATAAATTTTGATGCTCCTAATTTCATTCCCTTAAATTCTAGTCTGTACTTTCTGACTGTGTCTAAAATAAAATAAAACATGTAATTTTCATTCGATATGAATGAAAGAACAGCATAACTGCTGGCTTATGTGATGTTCAGCAGCAGGACATGTTCTGCAAAAAGTAAAAAAAGCATTAAAGGCTAGCCAAGGTGCCCTCAGGTTGACTTGCAGCCTGAATGTTCGTATTGCTAAACAGTATGATAAAGTTTATGTTCAACCAATGTGTGAATGTGCTCTTTGGAAGTGTTTTTGCTTCATGCCTGAACAAACAGCAATAAAGAGAAGAGGCAAAGCATGTGAAGCCAATCCCATCCAGATGCACCCTGATGCCCCTTCTCTGCACGGTGTCAGATAATAGATGGGATTATTACTGCTGATCATCAGCTTCAGTTTTTTGTTCAGTGAAAATGAAATAAAAACACATGACAGACAATTCTACCTTCTCTTATTATAAAGATTTTTCTTTTCCTTTCTTTTCTCAGAATGTCTCTCCTGGAATAGAATCTGGGATAGCTTCTTGATTTTGGAGAATTTGCTCCAAAATGATAAATATATTTGCCCCTTTTTTTCTCATTTTAAACAACAATTAACGATTTGGCTGTATTTGTGTCAAAGACATCTTATGCAGAGATGTATGAGTTAGTCCAGAAAGAGCAACATCCACCTCTTTCCTCCTAGCTGACTATTTTTGAAGTAACCCTTTCTCAGGAGCTACGATGGTTTAGGAAAGATTTTGACTGTTTGTTTTCTTGGCCATTTTTCTGAAGCCTGGAGATTTTTTCATGTTTCAAAGTTCATTTTTTAGGCTGGAAGTGTTAGAGTACTTCAGATAGTTTGAGTAAGTAAGTGCACATTTTTACAAGGTCAACCTGGCCTTGTACACTTCAATGAAGGGGGCATTCACAACTTCCTTGCATAAACTGTTCCAGTGCTTCATCACCCTCATCATGAAGAATTTCTTCCTAATGTCTAATCTAAATCTCTCCTCTTCCAATTTAAAGCCATCCCCCCCTTGTCCTATCATTTTCCAAGCCCTAATTCAGAAAACAGTTCAGCTAACAGCTTCATATATGTAGTACACTCATATTAAAAATGTTCAGAGTTAGAGTTCTGTACTGTAAAAACCTTAATTCTTGAAACTTATATGTAATAGAAATAGAAAAAATGGAATTGTAACTGGAGTACACAAGAGAATATATTGTTATGAACTCTGAACCCGTGACTCTAATGGCTAGACTGGGAACTTGTACATAACAGACATTAATAAGTAAATAAAATCCCAGTTGTTAAGCATGGAGTCAAACTGAAGTAGTACATTTGTTTCATTTGTAAACATTTCTGTCAGTTTTGTAGTTAGAAACCTGAAGTCCAGTTGAATATATCTTTGCTTCGTTTTATGATTAAGCCTGACAGATATGTCAGGTAGAATGCAAATGAGGGAGAAAATTCAAAGTGTGCATTATTCTTGGAGGCTGCAAATCCAAATACAGGAGCAGAGAAATAGAGAGAAATGAGAAATCTGAGATATGTTTAGTAGACTTGGGAACAGCGAACTGTCTCCTAAAAAGATACATGTTTCTGAGAAAAAAATTGTTTCTGATGGAATAAGCTAATGCTCAGCATGAAAATATCAAAAATCTAAGAGGGTCTTCAACTGTAGTCAAGTCTTCAAGTGTCACAATACAGAAAGTAACGGTGACATATAAGCAGAAATTTGCATAGATATTGATTGAGTTTGGTTTGTTTCTTGAGCTGTCGAGTATTTACACCTTAAAGCATTCTCTGAACATGAATAATTATTATTAGATTAGTGCATTGTCAAAAATTTTTACTTCTGATATAGAACTTACTGTAAATGGTGCTATATAAACACCGTGTACAACATTTATTTCTTTTATTATAAATCACAGTAGATATAGATAGGAGATAATAGGAAGGGATAGAGAGGAAAAGGTCAATATACAAACTGGGAAGCTAATTATGTTGATTCCAAACTGTGTTTTGTTTTTCAGTCAAAATCAGTTAAGTAAAAGTAGCTATTCTTTGCAAATGTCCAGCTTAGTTTTTACAGTGGAAGGATCTTTTGTGGGTGTCATGATTTAGGATCTGATCCTAAGAAAGGCAGTTTGAAGAATGTTTAGGTCTTGAATATTTAAAAATAATAGTAAAGAAGCAAATATTGGCGCTTTGCACACACAAGTAAGAAAAGATTCTGAGGATGAGGAAACTGTAACAGGTAGCATTCTGCATCCTCCTGGTCTGCTGATTTTTCTTCTCACTCAAACATAGTGTCTTATAAAACATCCATCCTTAACCAGAGTAATATGTAGATTCCCTTTCTTTAATAATTGCCATTTATACTCATAATGGCCAATTGCTGTGAGGATCATGGTTTCTGCTAGAACCCAATTGTTCTGCACATTTCGCTCTCACAAGTATCACATACTTTTAATTGATGTAATGACATTCTGCTGTTTTATCCACATCTTGCTACCATGAAATTTGGCTTTTTGCCTATTTCACATAATCTAAGCTTGACAAAAGAATGAGGTAAAAGTGAATTTCTGGAAAAGTAATTTGGTAAGTGCCTATTTGGCAGATTCTAGTTCCTGAAGTCATGTACAAAACACAGGATAGAGGACAGCTTCCTAACTTTTTGTTCCAACACTGTAAATGCACTGAGACTATATTAAAACAGAAAATGCTTTTACTTCCTTAAAAAGGTAAAAGCATTTTCACCTAGGAAGTTATGTAGAATGGCAATGTAAACTAGTGATATTTTAGAAAGCTGGTGTTTTAAGGGTTTTTGGGTTTTGTGTCAAGTCAGCCCTCAAGAATATTAGAAGTCTTCTACATAAATGAGTAAACCTTACTAATCTACAATTATAAAATGAAAATTTAAAAAGTATATCCTTTAATTATATTTAACCTATGCCTTTAACTAATTATTTATTTTTATCTTTACATAAATGACTTGAATTAAATGTGACAAATAGACACCTAACATGTAATAAACCTTATACAAGATGCGAGGAATTTGATAAAAATTGTCCTTTAATTAGAATACTTCTGTCTATACCAACTATCTTACCAACTCAAGTGGAGTTTTTCAGTGAGTTGTAATTCTTATGCCTTTCTTCTTCACCATCAACTTTAGACTGTTTTTGCAGAAAGATCACTAATTATAACAAAATAGACACCATTCCTCACATCTGTCCAGAAAAGATCATTTTTTCATTCTATTCTGAATACAGAGGAATGCTACTCTTTTCTGTATTGAATCTTTCATTTGTCATCCTTTCCTTATTGTGCAAAGTGAGTTGACGAGCTTATGTTGTAAAATGAGGGGGGAAACAGAAGTCTCTGATATTCACTGTGTTGACAGTCAACAATTGCTTATTTCAGCTTACTTCAGCTAATGAAATGGGATTCATTTAATTTGGGTGCTGTTTGTTCTGCCCTTTCATTTGTAGAAAGTTTTCCAATATTGCCATTATTTTCTGTTTGTTGGGTTTGTCCATTTTGCTTTCATTTATTCACCATTTGGTTTTCTGTTGTTGTAGGTGCAACAAAGTTATGAAATGTATCCTGATAGTTCCTCTTCACACTTCCTTATTTTGGAATAATAACGCTGAAGGTGTTTGTTTATCTTCACAAGGAGAAGATTTGGACTGAGAACTGTACAACTGAAATTTTTCATCTGACTACTAGTTTTGTAAATTACCACATCTTTGCTAGGAAGCTATCATACTGCCTTAGCTACCTGACTTTAGGGGTCTTTTTTGTAGAATATCCTGTAATATCTCATATACTTTTGTAATTATTACGTTGGACAAGCAATAGAGACTGTTCACATCCAAGTTAGATATGCAAAGTGAAATTACAGGAAAAATATTTTATTCCTGTGAGACCCTTCATGGAAAAAGAAAACAAAGTGTGAAAATTCCCTTTCAGGTTAGTCAAAGTTGAGAAAATAATTCAGATGACATGGTTGTCTGACCAAAAAATATCTTTTCATTTCAATCTGTGCATGTACTATTATTTTAAATATTTTTTTCAGAAAATCAAAGAAAAATTATTTAAACATTTTAATTAAAAACATTTTCATTTTCATTATAACTAGTGATGTGAACAAAACATGCAATAAAATGTTCCAGTTCTCAGATATAAAAAAAAACAAATTGGGAGACTTTGAAAATGCACTGTGATGCGTCAGTGTGATGGAGATGAGTACATAGAGGAAGAAAAAAACTTTGCTGGTAGTTTTTTGGAAATGGTTCTATAATGAAAAATATTAGAATATTGTTTTTCATGAGCTGCTATAATTCTATAGTATAGACTTTGGATTGTGCAGTGCACACAAGAAAAAAAAAGTAGAAAACACGTCACAAATTTACCTTGAAATGTGTTTCATTCTGAATTCTTGCTCTATATTTCAGATATATTTAGCTTTTATATACTTTTACTAGATGCAAATTAGTTATAGTTAATACAATTTTGTTATTCACAAATTCAGCTAAAGGTGTTTGGCAGATTGTGTATTCTTGTTCAGTAACCTTGATTTTCTGTTGGACTGATCCTCTGCAATTTGAAAGACAGTGGCAGCCCATTTTCATGCAGCTTGCATTTCTTTTCAGCTTTTATTATTTTATTGCAAATGTAATATTCTTCTAAGAAAAAGGAAAATATTTAGTTCTATTCGTTCTTTGCAGCCCTGTCTTTATTGGGACTTCTTTGAAATAATGGTATTTAAAATTAAATGCAGGGCTACTCCAATTTCCTAAAGCAAAATCCTTTAATATTTGCAGATACATTTTTAAAAGCCCCTTGGGACCTGAGAGATGAAAAAAAGTCTACCACCAACTTATTTTTTTCTGTCTGAAGCAGTATGTTCCCTAATTTCTACTGCATATGTAAAAACTTGCAGAATAATCTATGAATTTTTAAAGGAGTCAGTTACACAATAATAGAAGTATATATTCCCATGAGCACAACATTCCTAATAGCCTTCTGAAAAGAGGTCTCAGAATAGGCAAAATATAACTTTCTCGTGCAAGTTCCATTTTTACTGCTGTAGCCTGGTTATGTGTTGCAGAAAGAGAAGAGGAAATTAAGGCAGTAATTATAAAATGCAATAAAAGAACAGCCTCAATTCATAACAGATATTGAATGGTGCATATTAAATATAGGGCCAGATTCTATATTATTCAAGTTTTTAAGAGTTCCATGAAATTTAACAACATCTAGAAAGATGTTATTAAAAGTTCTAAGAAGAGAGCCAGTTGTACAGAAAAGACTGGTGGCAAGAGCAGTTTTACACTCCTTAATTCAGACTTATTCCCTAGGAACACCATCTGAGCCCCACCTGAATTTATTTAAACACCATTGATGTTACTAGCAATAATGGAGGCAGAAGTACATCCAGCTATATTGATGTCCACATAAACATGTAGATGGCTGTCTTACTTATGACTTCTGTCATTTTCTCACCTACTATGGCACACCAAACCAATAACCTTAACTAAGCCAAAATCTTACTGAAAAGGTGTTTCTCCACCGAAACTCCTCTACAGCTTCCTCATCTTCTCACAGCATACTTTTATCATCTCAACTAAGGCTTAATGCCAAGATCTCATACTGTGGTTTCCTTCCACCTCCGTGCATTCAGTTATGTCTCTTTAAGCTACTGCCTTGTCTCTAAGGTTTCAGCAGTATGTTCTCTCCTGCTGCAACACCAGTTTGCTCATACCAGAACCCAGCCACGTTCCACTCATTCAAAGATAAGTGGTCTCAGTAAGCTTATCTTCTCTTTCCAGCTATGTGGAGCATTAATAGGATTCTTAGCCATACCTATAGATTATTTGAGAATCACTTATTTTGGACCTTCACAATTGTTTTGTTGGATTAGCATATACTAAATTACATTTTGCTGTTAGGAATCCTTTCAGTTCATTCACAAGATAAGTCTTCAGTTTAATTTTTTTCAGTTTGACAGTACTACACTAAGGGTACTATTCTATATTGCAAAGCTATTTTAAGACATTTCTGGTCTCCCTGTTTCCTATTTGCTTGCCTCTCCCTTCCCACAGGAATTGACTATCCTGTCAGTTGTGTTGATGCCACTGTTCGAGGTGACACCTTATAAATTAGATTTGTAAAATCATCTAGAAAAAAATGAAAGAAAAAAATCAAGCAATGAAATTGTATACAAAAATGTAAATATTTTTTCCATAAATCAAATTTTCCTCTCAATAATCTTTTTGTCTTGCTCTTCTTTAGATTGCCTACAGCTAACATAGTTTCTTCTGCTGTCAAGGTACCTGAAGGATGATGTAGTTATTTCAATTGTGAAAGGATAAAAATGTCTGTTTCAAAGTATTCATCTGGTTTATACCCAACTAGTTGTTCAGATTATAGTTGTCTGCAGCAAGACAATATCATCGTTATTTTCACCTGGAAACATTTCTTGTACAGTTAAAAGCTTAAAAGTATAATTTTACATTTCATAGAATAGAATCATAGAATCACCAGGTTGGAAGAGACCCACCGGATCATCAGGTCCAACCATTCCCACCAATCTCTAAACCATGCCCCTCAGGATCTCATCCACCCGCACCTTATACACCTCCAGGGAAGGCGAGCCAACCACCTCCCTGGGCAGACCGTTCCATTGCCTAATGACCCTTTCAGTGAAGACTTTTTTCCTTATGTCGAGCCTGAACCTCCCCTGGCGGAGCTTGAGGCCATTCCCTCTTGTCCTGTCCCCTGTCACTTGGCAGAAGAGGCCAGCTCCCTCCTCTCCACAACCTCCTTTCAGGTATTTGTAGAGAGCAATAAGGTCTCGTCTCAGCCTCCATATATTGAGCACTTATAAATTAAAATACTTATTTCTTTAAGTATTTCTCCAAGTATTTCACCCACTAATATATTAATGACATATTTTCTTGCTTATTATGTAGCATGTGGAAATTTTTCATGCTGTAGGCCTACATAGGCCTAAATCATTTCCTCTGTGCAAAAACCTTGGATGGAACCTGAAGTATTTTTATACAGAATGTCGCACAAACAATTGCTCATTATTTAAAAAGAGATGTTAAAATTTTTCCCTACAAATCCCATGTTTTCTCTGGTGTCTTTACTGCTTTATTTTGTTGTAGATATATAAATCTGGTCAACTAGTTGCTCAGGAAAGTTTATGACAATGTATTTTTCTGTCCACAAAGCAGTCTTTGAGTAATCACAGAGATAACATGTGATTGTGATACTCCATATGTCAATCCAGAGCCCCAACCTTTCTAAAGCTTATGCACCAAAGACTGCGCTTCTCACCTGAGGTTAAAAGAAAATCATGGAGTTCCTTTGCTCTTGAGATGTACTTTCAGTACATGCTCAAGGGAAGTCTTGTGATATTTCCCTGCTTTGGTTCTCATTCCAGGGCAGTTTCATAGCACAAAAATTAGGCTTCTTTACACCAATTTGGTTTCTGGAACTAAACGAGAAGATACGTTTCAGAAGTACATATAATCTGCTTGACAATGTTTAGGTAATCCATAGGATGATCCTATAGGTAGTCCAAAGCAAACTTTTCATACGAGATCCCTTGTGTGCTGTGTCTTCTATCCCAGCTGTTCTGTTCTAGCAGTCCACTGCTTCTGCATCATACTGTTTGCTAATTTTTATCTAATCTCAAACATATGCAGGGCAGTTAACAGTGGGACACCTCTGTTGAAAGGAGGGAAAAGACTGGAACCCTTTTCTTAGTTATAGTCCCAAGGGAATATTTTTATGGCAGTTATTGTGTGAAAACACAGTTTAACATACCTCTTAAGGCTTAATTGATTTTAAAACTCCATTAAATGATTTCTAGGGTAATTAATGAGTGCTTTAATTCTAGGTATGCAGTGTACCTATGGCAAGCAGAGTGGAACTGAGGTGCAGATAGATGGGTTTTTTTAAACCGCCAGTCTTTATGTGAATGTTTTTCATTGGGATGTTGACTTGCACTTACTCATTTGCAAGTTTATCTACACAATGATTATATGATCTATACATTGCATATGCTGAAGTTCAATTCAATTGACAGCCTATTTTCATGTTATTATAAATAGCTCTATTTTCTCAGTTGCTACAGTTAGATTTCAGAGAAATATTCTATACACTATGCAAATATAGTCAGTTAAATTGATCTGCTGTTATTGTAAACAAGATTATGATGACTTGCTTCAGGTAATATTAAATAGCTTTAGCCAATGTCAAGTAGTTTTGGCCAGGCTGAGTTTTCCTGGTTACGTTATTTTTCCCCCAGTTTATCTGGCCTATGGTCATAATTACTGACAATAATAAAGACATTCTGAGATCTAAGGTGCATGTAAGAACTGTATAGCCAAATATACTCAGCAGATTCGAAAAGAATGAGCACTTCTATCAAGCACTAAACAAACAGAAATACTCATTTCACAAATTGTATCTATGAGAATAAAATAGAAAAGGTTTCATATGAACTTTAAAATGCTGCTATGCCTGTCCCAACAAGCAAAGTAGGAAAAGCATGACTGACCTGATTCATTAATTCTTATTGGATATTTAATGTTTGGGTCAGGTTTTAGTGATCTTGGGCCAGGTTTAGTGGCTTACAGTGAAAAATAGGTTTAGGCATGCCACTACTACTCCCCATGTGTTGGAGAAAAAGAGTGTCAAAATGATGAAGTGCCCACTGCAAAAGCTTTTGGAATTTCAGCAATATACGGTACAGCTCAATTAGAGCATGACAGCAGTAATACTTGGGTTGTCACCCACTGACATTTTGTTCAACATAAAAATGAAAGTAGAGTGTCTGCTCTCTTAGATGCTCATGCATCTATAAGTTATAGGTGCATAAAAAGGCAAATACGGAGTAAGAATGTACAAATATATATGTTCTCAAGAACTCTATCATCTTCAGAAGAAGCTGGGTATTGAAATTAATATTATTCTATGGAGACTAATTTCAGTAAGTTCTTTCTATAGTCAGTGGGTATGCTTCTCAAGGGAATAATTAGAATACAGAAGTTGGATGGTTTTGTGTGGCATTTTAACAGAATTATTCTTTAGATCAACTTGTTTCTTTCTTTTTATTAGGAACCAAGGAAGACCGTAATCTGTAAGCGGGAATATTTTGTATTTCTGACGTAGGAAAAGTGCAGTTGTAATGTAGGAGTACATATAGATACCTACTTGAAGGGAATAAGCTCTGACTGGATGGTGACGTAGTGTACTGTCTAGAGTGCTCAAAGAGCCAGATATTGGAACCCTTAATGTGCTTGCACAGAAATAATTTAGTATTTTTTCATTGCAAAGGTTTCTTAAAAAATAAGCAGTAAAAATAAACATATAGATCAAAAACACTCCTATTCTTTAGAGACCTTACTTTTTGCAAATACATGAAGAAATAAAATAACAGAAATAATTAAGTCTCAGTAGTTCCTGTCAACACCACAAATGAATACTGACATAAAAACAGGATAAAGGATTTATTAAATCCATCTCTGTATCCCTCATGAAAGCAGGAAAAACAGCAAAACATCTAGTCATATTCTCATTGTGTTAACCATCTTCATAATGCTATGATAACAGTAAAAACCTAAGCATAACCATAGCAATTTTATAACTTCCATATTCCCAGTCTGTTTAGCTTGTAAAAAGTCATGCATTTTATTGGAGTTTTAATACTTGTAAAACACAGACTCATTTGACTGCTTCAGTTCAATGAAGTTTTCTTAGCCATGCCCTGAAAAATCCATAAATTTAAGTCAAAATAATTCTTTCTCGTGTCTGGCTTGGTAGAGCTTCCTCCAACATACCTGTCACTCTTACATGGTTGGTTTCTTTAAAGAATGTGTTAAAAATTTCTTCCTTTACATAATTCTATAACTATGCAAGTTAGTTGCTTTATCATGAGTCTTTATGTTAGAGAAGTACTGTATAAAAATAAAATTGTTATATAGTAAACTGCTTAGACCAAAACTTAAACAAAGCTACTCAAGAAATTCTATTGGCATTTCTCCTGAATTCTACTCATTCTGCTCATTCTCATTTGTTAGATTTAGTACTGCCATATATAATTTGAATTTTGCACCTCCTTATTGACTGGCTTTCAAGTATTATTTCTGTTATTTTCACTGATTTAACTAGGAATGCTCTTCTTACAAGCTATTCTACTTTTTCAAGATACTGATGTATTTCAGACTAAAAAAAAATATTTTTCCAGGAGACAACCCCTTTATACTTTATTTATCGGTTCATAAATTCAGCTGAATTGGTAGAAGACCTTTCATTTGCCTGTACACACACAGAAGAAAAAAAAACAAAAGACAAAAAAAAACCCCCTAAACTCATTTTCATGATATCGAGTGGTGTAATTTTGCTGTTTATTTAGGAAGCTTGACTATTTGTTACAAAGATTAGTTATACTGGACATTATGAAAAATAGTGCTACTACTGCTACATTAATAATAACACATCTTGATTGTGAAGCATCCTGTTTATTGAAATAGATGCTAACTGTTCTTCAAGAATAATATAAAGAAAAAGAAGAAAAAAATTTACTTTAATTGTAAAGAAGTTACTTCCAAATAGTTATTAATATTAATATTTTTATTCAGTATTAATAATATTGAAACTTGAAAAAACACTACATGGAATTAGTTTAAAGTATTGTTGGTGTAAGACGATTTCATTTCTTGATGAATACGAACCCATCTGGTGAATTCCACTGTGCCCGGAAGAAGCTGGGAGCTTATCACCTCTCGATTCTATAACAGATTGGGTATTTAAGGTGAATCAAAGACTTTGGAGATTTATATACAATACTTAAAACTCAACCTTTCAGGGGCAATGACAGTAATAGACTTATTGTTTAAATATCGCAAATTGTGATTAATGACATTTCAGAACAGAGCACAGAACAAATATAGATGCTGTTCTACAGATTGCTACATGTTATAAGGACATTTTTCTTTTTTCTGGGAACAGCAATGTGCACTTATTTCAAGAGTTAGCTACTGGAGGAAAAACTTATTTTACAGGGAGAACATATTGCTATCCTTGTAGGCCTGAAAGATTTGTTTCCTTCAAAGGGTGAGTAGTTTGTTTTCAGTAGGTGGAAAAAGAAAAACCAGGAAAAAGAAAGCTGAACATTTTCAAACCAACAACTTAACTGTCTGGAGACCTGTAGCAGAGAAATATCCTCTCGTGTTCACAGTAACAGACTTTCATTTCATCTCTCTTTTCTGGGAATGAGATTGAGGAGGGGTTTATGTGGACAACAAATAAGACTGTCTCCCACTTGCATCACACATCTACTGATGGATATTGTCACACAGAGCAGATCCCTAGTACCTTTAATGAGCACAAAATTCAGTTTATGGTTTAGTAAATGGAATATGATATTATTCATACTAATGTCATTTTCTAATCTCAAGACATACCAGTTTACACAAAATAATTCCTCATTAATTGAAAAATTTAAATTATTTCAGTGGATTTTCTCTGGACTATTTACTTCATTTAATTTGAGCTAAAGCAGTATAGTAAAATTAACAATTTTTTAATAGAAAATCTTTGCTGTAAATTATGGACTATCCAGAATTGCTACTAAAGAGCAAAGCCAGGAGAATCTAGACATTAGATTCCTCATTCTGAACCTACCCTGAGTTTCTACCTGTTTTGAGGATTATGGCCTGTTACTGATTTTCCATACAGTTATGCTAATCATTCTATATTATGATTGCACAGGAGCAGTGTATGAATATTTTGAAGACATCTAAAAAAAGGAAGACAATAATAAACAATTGAAAATTTTAGGGCTGCATTTTTAGAGTACTTTACACAGAATTATGCTTTAATCCATAAATAACGTCCTTTTCTTATAATTAAATAATTAAAAAGTAGATTGGGGGTCGGCGCTAGGCTCCAGGACAATAAAGACTTTGTTTTTAAAATATATCGCTTTCCATTCCACTTCAGTATTATTATACTATATGTAAAATCTTAAGTACAATTTATTATAATGAGAATTATTATCTGGGGCAAGAAGCCTTATTTTCACTGTTGTAAAAGTACTACTTCCTGGAAACCTTCCTTACCACTTTCATTGGTGGCTTATATCTTAAAACTACCTCTCTGGGATTCATCAGATGCTTAGACCTTTACAGGTCATCTAGTCCAACCTCCCGACAATGAGCAGGACATCTTTAACTAGATCAAGCTGCTGACAGCCCGCTTCATTTTTGGGATTTATTTTCTTCTCAAGGATATTTAAAACTCAAACCAACAAAATATATCTGCTTGTTGTCTTTATTTCCAAACCACTCTGTACCCTCAAGTGAATTGACTCAGAACTGAAGCAGGCAATGAAAATTAGGACTGAAGACTGTTCAACATTTTTGTTTATGCTTTATTAATAAACGTTGACCCACACTTTATGCTTTGTGGAACTAAGACTTATGTCAATGTCAGTGTTATGAGGAACATTTTATATATATGTATAACAAAATAAAGAATTTACTTCCTATCTAACTTTGCAATGTTATCGGGTTTCATAGCAATCATATTTTCAAATACTGTGCCTTAAAATATTTAACAGCTATCTAAGCAGCATTTGTTGAGTGCCAGGAATTGTTGAAATTCATTACGTGTGTCCATGACAATTTCTATTTCTGTTTAACAGCACATTAATGAACAGCCAACTGAACATGAGCCAGCAGTGTACCCAGGTGGCCAAGAAGGCCAGTGGCATCTTGGCCTGTATCAGAAACGGCGTGATCAGCAGGTCCAGGGAGGTTATTCTCCCTCTGTACTCAGCACTGATGAGACCGCTCCTGGAATTCTGTGTTCAGAAAAAAAAATCACAGAAAGAGCCATTGGGCACTGGAATAGGCTTCCCAGGGAGGTAGTTGAGTCACCATCCCTGGAGGTATTTAGAAGACAAGTGGTTGAGGTGCTGAGGGGCATGGTTTAGTGTTTGATAGGAATGGTTGGACTCCATGATCCTGGAGGTCTTTTCCAACCTAGTGATTCAGTGATTCTGTGATTCTGTGCTTGTTCTCAGTACTAGTAAAGCTGCAGCTCAAATATGTGTTCAGTTTTGGGCCCCTCACTGCAAAAAAAGACATTAAGGTCCTGGAGCATGTCCAGAGAATGAAACTGGTGAAGGGACTGGAGTGCAAGTCTTATGAGGAGCAGGTGAGGGAACAGGGGTTGTTTAGCCTGGAGAAGAGGAAGCTGAGGGGTAACATTATTGGTCTCTATAGCTACATAAAAGGAGTTTGTAGACAGGTGGATGTTGGTCTCTTCTCCCAAGTCATAGGTGTTAGGAGAAGTGGGAATGGTCTTAAGCTGCATCAGGGGAAGTTTAGATTGGACATTAGGAAAAATTTCTTCACAGTAAGGGTTATCAAGCACTGAAACAGGCTGCCGAGAGAGGTGGTTGAGTCACTATCCCTGGAGGTATTTAAAAGGTGGGTAGATTAAGTGCTTAGCGATACTATTTAGTAGTGGACAGGTATAGTTGGACAAGATGATCTCAAAAGTCTTCTTCAACCCAACAATCCTATGATTCTGTAATGAAGTTCTCAGTTGAATTCTGTTTGAATTATATATATCTGGGCCAACCATTTAAATGCCTGGGAAACAGTGATACTGAAATAGATCTAAAAAGATTTAGTGTTAATAAGTGCATGGAGGAAAATCTATGCAACTGTTTAGAGGTCTGATATTTTTCTCTGTAAGAGACAGGAATTTTACCTTCAAATTCACAAACTCTTCCAGTGCTGCCAGGATCATTGACTTGGGAAGGGTTGGCAGCCCTTAGTCTCTTTCCATGACTCTGCTGCAGGTGGTAAAGCAAATAAAAAAAACAAGCAGTGAGTCCTTAGAAAATTGCACAGAAAACAAGTGGGTTATTTGTTTATTTGTATTATCAAAAGAAGTTTTCTACTTATCTTATTAGTTATAACTGATAACTACCAGCTAAGTATAACATAAGTTGTGAAAAAATAATGAGTAGTGAATGTTTCCAAAAGAAACCATGTAACAGGACCTTCCCACAGTGTAAATAATTTTCAAAGCAAAATAAGTCTTTTGGCACATGGCATCTGGATTGTTCCATTGATACCCATCTCTCCCTGTCACTTCCTGGGGATGAAAGAAGTTGAAAAGATGAAAGTTCTTGTATTCCCAGGAAATGACAGGGGACAGTTACTTTTGTCATTTCCACACTCAACAGTTTTATGGGACTGGGATATTTATGTTTTTCTGTTTTTTCGCGGTAAGTGTATAAGAAAAATTACAGCAAAAAATAGGCAGTATGATTGTCCAGGGAGGAAGTAAGAGCTCTGCATATTCTCAGGTGGCTTCACTTGGCACAGACAAAATGTACCCATACTACTGAAGGACAGTGAGGGTATTTGAAAGACATTCCACTTCATCGCTGACTCAATAACCTTCATTCTATGCCAGGCTTGCCACTTTAATAACATTCCTTGTAATGAAATAAATGCTTCAGTTAAGACCTGCACCGCCTTATGTAGGTCTCTTATTTCCACTCTTCATGATGACAAAATGAGCTTGAAGAAAGTGCTGTGAATTAAAAATGCCTAGACTGTGGGAATCTCTCACCTGCAGTGTGTCACACAATGAACATTTCAAATGGCTATCTAAATAGTTCCTATTTTCACATATTCTTAATACTTTTCATTATTTTCTTCTGTTGTTTTTTTTTAGTTCTTAGCTTCAGCAGAAGATATAATCAGAAAATATTTTTTCTTGATTTTATATAGTGCTGTTTTAATATATGCAAGCACTGCTTGCAGTTCCACAGTTAAGAATGATATAAGTTTTGTATACAAAACAAACATCAAATGACCTTATTTTGTAACAAAACTATGTTTTTCAGCTTTTTTTCTGAAAATTTCAAAATAAGACTTCATGGATAAATTTAAAAAAAATATCATAAATTACTTGGGATTAACACACATTGCTTCCTTGTCATCAGTTAGTCTCAGAATGAAACCGTTATAAGGATTTTCTATGTCCATCTCTTAAAACTTGTAAGGTTCTTTGATACAGACTGTACTTTGCGTTATACATGATGAAAGGATTTTTCCTCTTATAGTCACATTCCTGAAACTGGTTCTTCCACAGGGGCTAGTGAACACTGTTCTGCTGAAAAAAAAAATCCATACAGTGCTGTCTTCTTTCAGAGCTTGCCAACTTTTAGGTGATTACTCTGAGGTGGTTATCTGACCCCTGTTGTTTTCAATTTGTTCTTAAATAAGAAGTCTACTGGCTTTTCTCTCTGGAAACAATTAGAATTTTTAAATAGCAGAGCACCTTAACTGAATCTCACTAAGAATAATAGGAAATGGTAACCATTTGAAAGAAAGTGATGAATGAACATCTTTGAAGATTTTACTTCGGCAAAATAATTGTAAAAATGGCTATTCAACTTAAGCTTTTTCAAAAGTTTGTTTGAAAAAAAAAACCAAAACAAAACTCCTACTTTTTTTCTAAATTTGGATTAAATAGCCTCTCCCTGATAGGTTTAATTTGTCTTTATATACTACCAAGAAGAGAGATTTCACAATGCTGTGCACTAGCTAGTTTGTATATTTAACTATTCTTATATTAAGAAAGCCTTTCTTAATATCTAATGTCTAAATCTTCCTTTCTGTAAACTAAGACCAATACTTCTTGCCCTATCTAATGACATAAAGAGCACTGTTGCCTTTATTAAATCTTTTTGGCTTAGTACTTAAGAACTGTATAATCTGAAGTCTTCTCTCACCTGAAAAATCAGTTCTTTCATACTGTCAGTCATATGTTATAAATAGCTTGCCCTTCCAATTATCATCCTCAGGACTGACCCCAGTTAGTCTGTACCTGAAAGTATTATTCCCCAAACTGGTCAAAATACTCCATGAGACATTATCAATGTCAAATAGAGCAGATGAATGATTTTTATGCATCAAATTCACTTTTCACAGTGGGTGAGTCTCTCTGGATGTTATACAAGGAGTTTATCTTCCCGGAATTATTTCCCATTTCCATCATCTTATTTCCCATCTTGCACCTGTGCATTTGCTTTCACTTTTCTAAGAGCACTACTATGTTCTTGTTTAGCTCAATTCTATCTTCTTGATCTTACATAATTTCTCCAGTCTAACAATACGACTTAGAATTCCAGTTCTCTTTGTAGTAGTGTGTCAGCAGTCTCAGCTTGGGTGTCTGCAGTTCATGTGAAGTTATGTTTTATTTCATTATTCAAGTTAATGATGAAATTGCTGACCAGAATAGGATTCAGAACAGGCTATCTGGTCAGACAATGAACCAGGGCTAACTAATCGCTGAACATGACTTCTAACTTGTTTTGCACCCATGTGGTGATTTCATCACATGATTTGCTTGCAGAAATGGTAAGTGGAATTTTTCATTCCAACATCAAAATTTACCATGTCTGTTGTCTTCTGCCTTATCTACTAGGCCAGTCACTCAGCCAGGAAAGGAAACTTGGCTGGCTTGACATGATTTGTTCTTGACAAATCCATTCTAGCTGTTTCTCAACATATTGTTAGCCTCTAGGTTTTTATAAACTGAGAGTTTAGTAATTTTTCTACTATCTTTTTGAGTATCAAAGTTAGTCTGCCTAGTTCTATTCATTTTATTGTTTTGAATTACCGTAATCTAATATCAAAATTTTTGATATTTGATTGTCAGTTTGCTATTATATATTGCCAAAAGATACTTTTAATTACCTGACCTTGGTATTTTAAATTGATGGAGAATAGTGTAACTTATGGATATAGTTTTTACAGGAAATTGCTTTCTACATCAAATCTTTCCTAGATATGGATCAAACAGAGGCAGAAGGAGAAAGAAGGGGATTGGCCCAAGGCTTACTGGAAGCAGTGGAAATCCTCCCAGCTGAGGCTTCAGACTTTGGATAGGGCTCTTAGTGTGTGTCTAGCACTTGCATCAGTCTGGCACCTGCATTAGTTTGACAGACAGATCAATTTTTGAGCCTGGCTATGCAAACTGAAATGTGTTTAAAAAGGCTGTGCTGCTGTACAAAATGGGTAGCAATAACATACTGACCACAATTTCATTGATAATTGGACCACTGTATACTTTGTGGGAGTCACCACTGTACTAGTGATTTCTGTGTCAGTAACTAGAGATTTAACAAGAAGAGTAGAACTGCAATCTTTTTATCAAAATGGGGAAAGGAAAGTGGAGAATTTAAGGAATTCACTGCTCCAATAAACCTGCAACCAATTAAAATGTCTGGAGTCAATATATACTTTCCGAGGGAACTGTTTCATTGTAAAAGAATGAAACAAAACAAGACAAACTCACTAAATATAAAACAAGGAAAACACAACCAAAATTAAATTTGGGTTGTGTTTTATTTATGAAATTGTAAGATCGCCATCTGGTGGTTTTTTTAACATCAAAAATGTGAGGTTGATTTTGAGCTGTTGATTAGTGATTATGAGTTTTGAATTTAAGTCAAAAAACAATATAGGTTCAAATGCTATCATTCTCAGTTTCGTTCCAAAGCTTTTCCAAAATATTTGCTAAATGAAATATGGAATGACCAAAAAGATCGACATTCTAAGAAAATGAAGGGAGGATGTTGCTATAATGACTCTAGCCAGCATGTACTATGGATGTAAATGGTGAGGTGCGGTTCAATGCTTATATAAAAACTCATATTCAGGGAAATAAATTAATGAATAAAAATACTGGCAAAGAATATATTTTCAATTTCAAAATCTTACCCAACTTCAGTACTTGAAAAAATAAGCCAGTTAGTTGTGTGGGATACCTCTGTTGTCAGTGAAGAAATACGGAACATTTTAAATACCTATTTATCTTTACCTAATAAAGATATGCAAGATAAAGATGATGAAACAACACTGTAAGGACTCATCTCTGTCTCTAGTTGAATAGTGCCCAACCTTTAGACAAGTTCAGAAAGATGAAGTCCAGCCTAAGGTCAAATGTTGGACATTGTCTGCCGCCCAGGAAATCTTCCCTTTTGTCTCTAATGCATCAAACAAATCAGCCAGTTGTGAGGCCAGATGGATTCTAACAGGATAGGAACTGAACTTGGCTTGTTATCCAACCACATTTAATATGCACATATCTATGCATTATAGATCAAGGCATTATAAGATGTAATTATGATGTCACTAATTATGTTTTTTTTTTATTTAACTAAGGTCATCTCTTCCAGTTTTTGTTTGTTTCCCTCTACAACAGAAAAATAAATTAGTCAGCTTAAAGCAAAACAAGTAACCTGTCATTTGGTGCTGGGTAACTGTGCATCTTGGCTGCAAAATAGACATCATTTGATAAATTATCAAGATGCATGACATTTTTGTTTCTATCTGTTTTATGCCATAATTGTTCCCTAAACACACAGGTATATAGTTACATAATCTGCTTTTAGAGAGCATTTTTTAATTAGCAGAGTAATACTTCAAAAATGTGTCACAATAGTGTCTCAGTCACTCCAGGCCATAGCAAGCTCGAGCTTTGAGATATCATCTTCCACCAAAAAAAATGATGCAATCTGTACTTGACATATTGGATAACTACTAGAAGAGCTCCTTGAAAGGTGCCATGAGAATGCTGCAAGTCTGGCAAGGTTTTCCCTGTTTAGTGCAGAAAATCAAAGTAAGGTTTAACTGTGAAGACTACCATGTTCCAACTATTACTTTGTAGTATGATTGAAAAATAACATTTTTCTGCTTAAGAGAACCAGAACTCAAAAAATACAACATTTAAAATACTTTGTTAATGGTGCCAAACTCTCTTTGCTACCCCAAACTCTTGATATAAATGTGCATGATTGTATACCAACTCATGAACACAACCAATAAAGCTGTCAGCTTTGCATATACTAGATATTCTTGGTCATAAAAGTAGTTTTTGCACCATATTGAGAGAAATAAATGTTTTATTTAGTGTGCTGCATTACCAGTTGCATCTCTGAGGCAGTCATTGATGAATGGGCAGTGCCTCCTGTTTGTGGAACCATGATCAGTGGACACTGAGTTAAAGCAATGCATGTCATGTAATTGGGTTTTGGAGAATTTGTCAGTGAGCTTGTCACAGAGGCCCAAGAAACTTTATTTAATTTGTTGTTACTGTTGCTTGTAAAATTATCTAAGCATAACCAAGCTAAACATGGAATTTGATTTAGGCTCTGGAACTCAAAACAGTGAAGAACAGATTTAGCTGAGTATTCTATTTACATAAGTTCAGAATCACTTTTGACAACAAGCACCAGATTTATTTCAGATTTAAGCCAATACAACTTTGTACTTCAAAGAACATACATATGAATTATTAGACAGCTCTACCATTAGACACCTCCCTGATGCTACTGAATCATACATGAAAACTTGTGTTCTGAAATATGTGTGTTGGGAAAAAGTACTAGAACATATTAGGGGAAAATGAAATTCACCTGCAAAGAAGGAAGGAAAGCAAAAGAGACTCCACTCTTGTGAGACCCCCAACTGGAGTATTGTGTTGAGTTCTGGAATTCTCAACATAAGAAGGATGAGGAACTGTTAGAATGGTTCCAGAGGATGGCCACAAAGATGATCAGAGCACCTGTGCTATGAAGACAGTCTGAGAGAGTTGGGGTTGTTCTATTCTGTAGAAGAGTGTGTATATATATTGTCCTGCCCGCCAGCCAGAGTAATTAATGTAATTAATGAGCAATAACACAGCTTGCCACATACACAGTAATAAACGAGCAATGAAGCAAGGATAATCAATATATTATTATCCAGTTTTCTCTCTATGCACGATTTTACTTAGATCCTGTCCAGATCCAGTATCAGGGAGGGTTCTTAAATGATCCCAAGAGGCTGAGATTGAGACTCAAACAAGGTCAGATGCTGTACAATCTTGTGAATTTTATTTTCTGGAACAACTGATAACAGCGATAGGACAGAGAGGAAAAGAAAGGAAAAGTTAGAATCCCTAAGCAATAAAATGGTAGAGATGCAGCTAAGTACCACCACCACAAATTCAGCCATGTCCCATCAGATCGGTTTTGGTGCAGGTGATGATGAAGACACAGCTACCAAGCAATGATGATGCTCCAAGCTCTAGGAAGACTGGGGTGGGGGGCACATGCAGCAACACACACAAGGTCGAGTCCACCGAACAACAAAGCAACCGAGCACCCCAAGCCCACTGAGCAATGAAGAAGCCCCCCTATTTATCACCTCAGTCCCCATAATTTCCTCTACGTGCGCATGCCCAGTTGCTCATGGTGGTCAGCTTGGTAGGCACCGCTTCAGGTGGATGTCGTGGTTTTTCTGTTGGGGATAGTTCATCTTTGTGGTTGGCAACTCTTACGAGATCAGCTCTTCATTGCAATAACAGTCTCTTACGAGATCATTGTGGTTGACAGCTATATTGAGCCAAAGCAGTTCAATAACAGTCTCTTACACTACCCCGTGGCTCAACATTGCTGGTTTCATGGTGGCATGAAAGATAGAAGGACAGAGAGAGAGAGAGAGAAAGGCCAGAATAGCATGCAATATAACAACAAACAAAATCTCTGGCAAATTTTGCAATTACAAGCATCTTCTTAACAATATTCTGAACAAATATTACAACTTTAACATATATAAACATCTTACAAAACCGCAAGACTTATCTTAAAACTACTTAACCCTACAAAACTATAACACCTTATCCTAAAACTAATCAACTCTACAAAGCTTCAACATCATATAGAATAGTTTTAAACCTCCAACTACTTGACTGTTGACACCTTCGGGCCCACCCCTGATGCCTCCGATGAGTCAGCACAGCAACACGGTAGTTTACATTGTGGATATTGCGGACATTCATGAGGATAAAATACACTTACACAAAGATAAAACAAGAGAATCAATGCTAAAATGCTGAGGGTATAAAAGACTGGGATTAATACCCACATCTAGCAGAGTACCATGAAGCATCTGAGGCCCTGGCAGTCCACGCGGTTGCTGCTCTGCTCTTCTGGAGTTGGGGGTCTCATGCACAGCGGGAAAACCTCTTTCCATGCCTCCTTATAAAGCAATTTTAAGGCCTGAAGTGTATGTTTTGTTTGAGTCTAGAAACTGCTAGGTGGTTCAATCCTAATCTAAGATAAAAGCAAGTAAAAACAATTAAAAGGTATCTGCGGGCTTTGATCAGTGAACGACACAAATCTGCTTCACACCGTCAGGCGACACAGTAGATATGAGTTGCATGTTAGATAGAACATGTTGGATTAACTGAATAAAGCAAGGAATAATACATGGAAACAAAATAAAGCCAGCAAATGCACATAGCAGATAAAATAAAAGTTGTTTTACTCATGGTGCTCCAGGTAACCAAGACCATAAATCACCATTCATGTTTGTACAGGAACATGGGCTAGTTTTCTAATGTCTGTGGTCAGTTGAAGGACTACTTTACCTACATTGTCTATTTCCAAACAACAATCAGAAACATTTAGTTTTCCACATACTCGTCCTTCAGCTATTAAATAATCCAAAATTATGTGGTGTTGAAGGATTGCAGTACGCATCTGTTGAGATTGTTAAGTTAAAAGGTCTATAGCATTAGTAGTTTTATTGGTAATAATTTCCAGTTGCAGGCAATCCTTTCGTTCCCTAGCTTATCATATAGTTTTATTCCCAACTGAGGACCATGCCCCTCCAGAAGAAGGAAAAAAAGAAGTCAGATGATCCCTATATAACAAATCCCTGACCAATTTGCTGGTAGTTATTTGTAGGCAGTATGTCCACAAATCCAATAATGACCTTTTTTTGCTTTGGCACTGTTAGCAAATGGTCCAGCTGCAGTCTTTGGGAATTGGAAATAAGTAGTATTCTCATTCCCCAAAGGGCTAATGAAAATGGTTGGTTTATTGTTTGTCCGGCTGGTACAATACCAGGCACCAGTGGAGTTCTTCCACTTAAAATTTGATGGTAAAGGTGGTCGTAAAATAAAATTTCAATTTTGCTTGACCAAAAACCTTTAAACCCTTTCTTGCATTCGTTCTTATCAAGACACATCCATTTGTAAACATCGCTATCTTTGTTAAATGTTGTGTCTAGGCCATTGGGGGAATAAGATTTAACCAATTTATGTGCAAGTGTCCATTGACACCTGCTTTCCCCCACATTGACCCCTCCCTTCTGGGTATGATTTAAACAATATGTGCCCATAGTAGGAAATTGAATTGGCCATGTTTCACTATCATCCCAGGTGGTGTCACCAGTCTCACTACAGTTGCTTACAATTTATGCTGGAGTAAGGGGTGCAGAGACCCACGGCCAGTTTGATAATCCTAAAGGTCATAGAATCATAGACTCATGAAATAACTAGGTTGGAAGAGACCCACCGGATCATCGAGTCCAACCATTCCCATCAAACACTAAACCATGCCCCTTAGCACCTCGTCCACCCACACCTTAAACATCTCCAGGGAAGGTGAATCAACCACTTCCCTGGGCAGCCTGTTCCACTGCCCAATGACCCTTTCTGTGAAAATGCTTTTCCTAATGTCCAGCCTAAACCTCCCCTGGCGGAGCTTGTGGCCATTCCTTCTCATCCTGTCCCCTGTCACTTGGGAGAAGAGGCCAGCACCCTCCTCTCTACAACCTCCTTTCAGGTAGTTGTAGAGAGCAATGAGGTCTCCCCTCAGCCTCCTCTTCTCCAGGCTAAACAACTCCAGCTCTCTCGGCCGTTCCTCATAAGGCCTGTTCTCCAGCCCCTTCACCAGCTTCGTTGCTCTTCTCTGGACTCGCTCCAGAGCCTCAACACCCTTCTTGTGGTGAGGGGCCCAGAAATGAACACAGGATTCGAGGTGCAGTCTCCACAAATCCAACAGTGACTCAAAGTTTTGGCTTACAGTTTTTGCTAACAAAACAAACTCATTATCCTTAAAGGGGTCACATGGATTGAGGGGAGGTGGGGGAACTGGCTTCCCTTCACTCTTATAGGTAAGTCCTCAGAAGAATATAACAAAAATTAGCATACACATCCTAAACAAATTGCATTAAGGTCGGCGTCTGCTTCACATCTTCTGTGGATGCATCGGCATCACTCACTTCCTCCTGAAAACGAAACAAAATCCAAATTCGCCTCTCAGGTTCAAAAGAAGGAACAGTCCATCTAGTGTGAATCTTATGAGTTTTTCCACAGGCATCTTTTTTTTTTTTGCATTCCTGCCTGGTAAATGGCCACCCTCAGCCTTGTGCCTCACAATAGAGGTCCTTAACCCCTTAATGCTTCCATTTTACATGTAGCCATTCTAAAAAATTCTCCCAATTTTCTGCTGTCTGGGTGATTTGTAGGGGAGCCAGCCGGGCTAGTTCATCCACCTCAACATTCCATCAGCTCACTCGGGTATCATCCTGTTGATGAGATGCTACTCACGCTACTGCAAATTTCCCATGTCTGGCAATGGTAAGGATGTCTTGCCATTTTTCCTTTTGCCGTACAGGGACCTCCCATCCATTTTGTTCCCAGAATGGAAGCCATTCAGTGCAACCTTTGAACACAGCATAAGAGTCAGTATAGATATAGACAGAAGAACCAGATTGAGCCTCATGTTGGAAAACACTCCACACAGCAATTAGTTCTCCTACTTGTGCACTACCTTCTCCTTCAGTAATGATTTGCTCCTTGGTGACTACCTGAAGTGCCACAGCTTGGTATTTCCAAATTTTTCCCTCTCGTTTTGATGTGGCATCTGTAAACCAGACATTTTGCAATTGTCCAGAAAATGGAGGAGCTACTTGTATTACAGACAAAAGCTCAGGTATTTCCCTATCCAAGTCTACCTCATCTTGTATATTTAACACTTTTGTGGCTCCTTCAGTTACAGAAAAAATCTCACAATAGTGTTCTATTTGTGCATACCATTTTCACACAGAGGCTCTCCGGGCCACCCCGTCAAGGGGTGGAGTTCCTGCTAAAACTGCTTTGATCACTTTAAATGGACCTCTCAGAACTATAGGTTGCTGCCAGATGGTGTGCTCAGCTTCTCTCAGAGCTAGACTAACAACAAATAGGCCCTTTTCCCAAGTTGTATATCTCTTTTCAGCATCTTTAAAACTATGAGAATAAAAACCAATGGGCCTAACAGGACCCTCTGGATCCTTTTGCCACAAATGGATTGACAGCCCAGTCTTGGCAAAACCCCATTCAATTTGAACCAGATCTGTCAGGTGAATTGGACCCAGGGCTTCATAGGCAGTTGCTTCAAACACCAACAGCTGCAAGGCCTCATCGTGGGCCTGAGTCCATTCCCACTGGGCTCTCTTGCTCGATAAGTCATACAAGGCCCCGGCAATAACTGAAAAGTCAGGAATGTGTTTTCTCCAAAAAACAAGCAATCCTAGGGCATGCCGTAAGTCTTTCTTTGATTCTGGCATCTTGATTTGATTGAGAGAGGAGAGAGTATCCGGTGGGATACATGTCATGCCTCCCTTCCACCAGATTCCTAAAAATTTTACCTCACTTGAAGGGGTTTGTATTTTCTCTGGTGGAATTGTCAACCCTATACTTTCTAGATGAGTGATAATGACCTTCTGAGTTTCTCTAACTTCTTCTGTGTGATTCCCTCCTATGAGCACATCATCTATATATTGATATATCTTCACCTCTGCTTCTCTGGGGATTGCTTCCAGCTCTTGCGCTAGAGCATGGCGAGTTAGCGTGGGGGAGTGCTTGTATCCTTGAGAGAGTCGTGTAAAGGTGTACTGCTGTCCTGCCCAGGGGAAGGCAAAATGATCCTGGTCCTCAGGCTGTAAAGGTACCATAAAAAACGTATCTTTGACATCAATTGTTGCCATGACAGGGTGTGATTGTTTCTGAATGGTTGCTATCAAATCAGCAATGTTTGGTACAGCAGCTGTTAGTGGACCTGTATTGGCATTGAGCCTCCTGTAATCTATTGTCAATCTCCACTTGCTATTTGGTTTTCAGACCGGCCATGCTGGAGAACTGAAGGGGGAGTGTGTGGGAACTACAATCTCTTGGTTTTCCAGATCTTCCAGAACTAGTGTAATTCCCTCCCTTGCTCCTAAAGGCAATGGGTAGGGTTTAACATTTGTCAGTTTGGAAGGAGGAAGGGTAGGAGCCACTTGCAATAAACGCACCTCTGTGCCTGATGTTTCAGCCAATTGCCTGATCTGGGAAACACCAAAAGACCATGAGTTCCTCTGGGTGTCCCATCACTGCCTACCCCTCAAAACATCTATACCTAAAAGATTCATCTGGAAAGATCCTATGGCCACCATGGTGTTGACAGAGTTTTCTTCTCCTGGTGACCATAGTGTCACCGGAGTCATGGGCACTGACTGTGTTTTTCCCAAAGCATTTAAAACAATTAGGCTTCTGGATGGGATTGGGATCCCACGTTGTTCTGCTTCAGTTTGCATTAGTGCGGTGAT
This sequence comes from Clamator glandarius, assembly GCA_033459285.1. NCBI lineage: Eukaryota > Metazoa > Chordata > Aves > Cuculiformes > Cuculidae > Clamator > Clamator glandarius. The sequence goes on from JAUNZM010001015.1 coordinate 255,858, forward strand.
TTGTGCCCCAGTATCAATAAAAAATTCCCTTCCTTGGTCCTACAGCAACAGTAATCAGTAAGTCCCCTTCTGTATTGCAGGTGAGTTGTCTAATAAATATCCATCCTCTGCCGCCCCCTCACCACCGGGGGATGGAGTGTCTAGTTTCCCCCCTCCTTCTTTTCCCCAGTCGGCTCCTCCCCCGAATCTATCAAGGGTGGTGCACTAGGGGTTGATCTGAAAGTGACCCCTTGTCCAGACAACTTCTGCACAAGTTGTTCTAATATATGAGTTGGGAGTCCATCCATCAAGTCCCGAAGAATGCCTTTCTGAAGCCCTAGTTGCCACAGTCCCTGTCGAGTTAGGGGTCTCTCCTTCCCAGAATTGTGACATTGGGGTGACTCCAAGCTTTGGCTCCCCCTCATGAACAATTGTTGCCTACAAATTTGCTCTGCAGCCTGAATGACCCTGATTTCTGTTCTCTGGGATGATCCACCAACAGGGCCATATTTTCTCCCAAAATTAATCAACTCCTGAGCTACCTCTCACCATGTTCATACTTTCCTCCCTGGCTGCCGATGGTCAGGGGTCACTATCCCCTCCAGAGCAGCCATTATTCTTTCTGCATTGGGGGCATTTTGAATTTTTCCTTGCAATTGAATGGCAATGGGTTCAGGGAATCAGGAAGTCCTCATATCAGGGGAGTCATCCTCTCTGGATGCACAGGCATCATCATCAGGGAGCCCTGGTTAGGCTTGAGCTCCCAATCACACATCATCTGCAGATAGGCTGCTTTCTGCACACTTTCCACTAACTGATCCACCGTACCTGTTATGGCAAGGGGATCTCCTCTCTCCAAGGGGTTCAGCCCTCCAGCCCAGTACGTAGCCCTCTGAGTCAGTGACCACGGGGCTCAGCGGTCACTGGTGGTTAGGAACACACCCAGACCCCAATACCCTTCTACCTCCTTTTCTGACAACAAAATTCCATCACCTCCTGACAGAGAGACTCTCCATACATATTCTGTTTCCGATTCTTTTGCAGTCCTTGCAAAATCTTTTTCCAGCTTTGCCAATTCAGTTGCTGTAAATGGGACTTCTTTAGTGATAACTTGAGGACAGTTATCAGCATCATCCTGGTACACAAACTCTATTTTAACCAGCGGATACATGTGGGGGAGGCTTTCTAAAGTTTCTTTTGCCTTTTGCAACTCCCTTTGGGAATAAATTTGCCATATCTCCCTCTCCAAAGGCTTTACTTCTGCCTTTGTAAGTGTATCCGTCTCCTGCAAAAGTTGCTCCCTCAGCTCATCTTTCAGTATCACATTTTGTCTCCTTTCCTCCTCTAGCAATCCTTTGGTGTTTTCCAATTGTTCCCGCAGGGTGCTTACGGCCATCTGCAGGGAATCTATTACCATATCAACTGGATAAGACTTCTGCTTTTCCTCTTCCACCGCAGCTGCCAAACTAGCTCCTAACACTGCACAAATTATAGCTTTTACCTTCCCCTTCCTAACCTTTGCTTCCTGCTGCAATACCCTTATTCTATCCACCACACTCTGTGGTTGAAACCAGTGGTTTTTCACCCAATCTTGTCCCTGGACTACGGGGCGAGAATGATATGCTTCCAACAGATTATATAACTTGTTTATTCCTTCAGCCCATGAGGACACAACATCACAAACTTCACCATCAAAAACATTGGCTGCCTTCTGGGTGGCCATTCTAATGCAAAAAGGGGTTTCTTATCCTAAGAGGGTCACACCTTAATGTCAAGTTTCCCCTTATCTCTCAGGAGATTCGATCTAAAATTCAACACAAAAGCAATGCAGAGGGGGGTTTTGTCCTGAAGGGGGCCACACCTTGGTATGCAACTTTCCCCTATTCATCCTTCAAGGAACAGCAGGCTTTACTCAACAGAAAAGGGGGTTTGTTCCTGGGAGGGCCACACCTTAAAAATAAATTTTCCCCTTTTATTTTCTCTCCCAGAAAGTCACACCTTACACACATGCAATATCACTATCCACTTTTCCCCCATTAACTCTCAGAAAAGCCACACATTAATGTAACACAAGGGGGGTTAGTTCATTTTTGAGAGGACTGCATTCAACACAGCAAGACAGTACAGCACTCTCATCTCGAGGGATCCTGCCGACTACGCCAAAAAAGATGTCCCAATCCAGTATCGGGGAGGGTTCTTAAACGATCCCAAGAGGCTGAGATTGAGACTCAAATGAGGTCAGATACTGTACAATCTTGTGAATTTTATTTTCTGGAACAACTGATAACAGCGATAGGACAGAGAGGAAAAGAAAGGAAAAGTTAGAATCCCTAAGCAATAAAATGGTAGAGATGCAGCTAAGTACCACCACCACGAATTCAGCCATGTCCCATCAGATCGGTTTTGGTGCAGGTGATGATGAAGACACAGCTACCAAGCAATGATGATGCTCCAAGCTCTAGGAAGACTGGGGTGGGGGGCACATGCAGCAACACACACAAGGTCGAGTCCACCAAACAACGAAGCAACCAAGCACCCCAAGCCCACCAAGGAATGAGGAAGCAGGAGGCCCCCCTATTTATCGCCCCAGTCCCCACGATTTCCCCGAACAGTCCACCTGTTTCCAGGAAGACATTGTCCTCCATGCACGCATGCCCAGGTGTTCATGGTGGTCAGCTTGGTAGGCATCGCTTTGGGTGGATGTCATGGTTTTTCTGTTGGGGACTGTTCGTCTCTGTGGTTGGCAGCTCTTACGAGATCAGCTCTTCATTGCAGTAACAGTCTCTTATGGGATCATTGTGGTTGACAGCTATGTTGAGCCAAAGCAGTTCAATAACCGTCTCTTACAGATCCTTATCAACTATTTTGCAAAGACAAATAAGCTTGCCTAGTCCACTGAGTTCGGATTAAAAAAAAAATCCCTTTAAAGCTCTCTTTGTAAGATTTCTAAGATTTATATATATATATATTTGAACAGGTTAATTTTATTAAAAATAACAGCTCGTGGCTTAATAAGGTTTAGTAGTGGCTGCAGAGAAGATACTGTTTGCGAAAATACTTTGAACAAATCTATTTATGACCAAACACGCAAGCACATACAAAAGTGCAACAAGTAGTGATATATCAATAGCAATCAGATGTAAGTAAAGATAACACATAGATAGAAGATATATAGTTGGGGTTAAAGTATAGAAGGATACTAATAGTTAGCTTGACATTACTTAGCTTGATGTTAAGATGAATATTTAGTATATTTTTTAACAAAAAGTGTTTATCCCAATGTAATCTAGGTTGGGGGAAGAAGGATGGGGTCCAGCCTGTCAGCTGATTGCAAAAGTTTCAATCACATTTTTCCCCTCACAGTGGAGTCTGGGGGAATGTGGAGGGGGAGAAGGTTCAACCTGTTAGCTAATCTCTAGAGTTTCAGTGGGATTTTTCCCCTCCCAAACTTTCTCCTTGTTCTACTCTGTTAATGGTAACTTGCACCTTAGGGACAGAGTTTAGGTGGAGCTTGAGTGACTGAAGTCACTGCATCAAGCCCTGATGATTGGTGGAGAAAAAATTCTTGTATTGTGTGTCAAAATTTAATTGCGCAAGACCAGTGAGTACAGTCATGGGAGTGGTTTTCTACAGAGGCAAGCAGGAGGTGGGTAGCCTTAGCTGTGGAGATGTGTTTTATTATTATAATGATATTACAATGATGAGTACAGGTCAGCTGTAGAACTAAATTGTCAGAACAGCAGCTACAATCCATCTTCTTAGAAAATAATTAGGTTCCTGTCCTTGCAAAGGCTTTGCTGGTAAGGAGGAAGTGACTACATCTACTTTTAGGCTTCTCATTCCCCACTTCAGACACTGATATGCCCTTGGTGCGTGCCTTTCTGTTGAAAGACTTGTACTCAGCCCATGGCAAGGAGGGAGGGGGAATTGGGAAGTGCCTAGTCCCATTTCTCCATACATTCAGCCCCATTCCCGTATTTAGCTTTTATTCCCACATTCAGGCCTATTTCCACAGTGATGTGTTTGCCATAAGTGTTTATTGTCTGAAAGTTTAAGATCATTGTGCCATACTGGTGTCAAATATGGCACCAAAATCCTGGAGTGGGAAGAGAAAAGAAAGCCTCTAGTTTTCTTCAGAAACATTAATAAACGTAAATTTGGCTTACTAGGAATATATAGACAGGACAATCACTACGTCAACCAATTCAATTGTTAGACCTGACAGTTGAACAGTATTTTTCTTATTTTTTGATGAAGTAAAATTTTAAATTCACTTGATGAAATTCTGTTCTTTAGGCAGACGGATACTATTCAAACTTCAAAGCAATCAAAATATCTCCTTTGTAGTTAATAATAACTTCTCTTTCAGAAAACGTTTGTTGAATATTTCCTCTTAGAAGTTAATCACACAGATGAAATAAGTGGAGAGCTAAATAAAACATTTCATCTCAAACTGATCAGCGTGCCTCTCAGTTTTTGGTTTATTTGTTTGTATGACCAAAAAATATAATAAAATATTAAACACTAAAAGAAATGTTTTAATATTAAAAATGTTTTTCAAATTGACCTGAGCAGAATTTTTCCATATTTTCCACATTTTCCATTAAACCAGAAGATCTTCTATTTAATTCTTTTGGAACTCCTGTCAGTGCTTGTTCCATATGAAAACTATGCCTGTGTTACCACAGAAAATAAAATTATACAAGAAGATTTCTATATATATTATTTAATTATCCTATAGAAACAGAATGTAGACTTCAAAGAGTCCTCTCACAACAGAGGACAAAGACATAAAATGAAAGATGATACTGTAATTTGAAATACTCCCAGAGAGATTTCTTCAAAATCTCTGTAGGTAATATCAAATAGGAATTCTTTGTCAGCTTATGTCCTTTTGAGAATGTTTTAAGTCTTCTACAAAAATACAAAGCCAATGGTTATTCGGTGGACCAAACTATAAGTTAAGGACACAATACCATTAAATAACAGGTAAAAAATATTCTCTCTGGACTGTTTATTTTCCTATGGCAGCCAGCTTCAATATTTTTAAAGCTTTCCTATATATTACTCAGTCTCTGCTATCAGTATTACTAGCAAGTAACAATGATTAGTGTTCTTCTGTAAACAGGATATCATCAGAGAAAGATTTATCTTACCCAACATCTTACTGAAAATTTGTGGCAAGAGAACCTAGTATTCAACTTTACTTCCAAAACCTTTGTTATAAAACTGATTTTAGAAGAATGACTTAAATGTTTTGAGATTATTTATTGAAAATATTTTTATTTTTAGTTTTCAATTTAGTTTAAAACTATGTGATTTTTTTAGACTAAAGGTTAAATTTGTAATGTGAATGTAAATGAAAACATTAAGAAAAAAGTAAAGAAAAAAATGCAGTCTTTGTGCAACTCTGGGAAAAGGTGCTTTTCAGTAATTTATGTAAGTGCGAAAATAGTCCCAAAGAGAAGAGGACTTCTACTTTTCAGTAATCCTAATTCTCCATTATTCCGTTGCTCATAAACTCTATTATCAGAAAATCACCTCAGAGTTCTGAAGTTACACTAAAATTCTGCTTATAATGCAAGACATAGTTCCTCCAGTCCAGACTGAAGCAATATTAATTTTCCATCATGCAAATATTGTGTTTTATGTTGACAGAAAAAAAGAGTTCATAATACTTGCAGGTTCCAAGTAACATGCTGTGTTTTAGATACATTATTTTGGTAGATTAAAACATCTAGATATAAATAGTCACATATAACAATGAGTAGTACATATGAATTGACACATTCTTTTAGACCACATTCTTTAAGTATGAGTACTAATTTTTAATCATTAATGTTATTATTCACATGCATTTATATATTATTATATATCCTACGGTATTGTTAAATCTTTCAGCTATAAATTTATACAGTCCATTTTAAAAATTTATAATTTTCACAGTATTTTCTTATAGCGTTAGCTTATTGTTTACTTTGGATTACATCACCCATTTTGTACTTCTGATGGTTTTGCAAAACAGAACAAATTTGAATTACACACAAACATACCATACTTCTGTTCACTGTAAATTTCTATCAGCCCAGACCAGCATTGTTTACATAGGAATAAAGTGCAATATAGTAAAAGATTACAGAAATGAATTGTGTGCAAATAAACAACAAATAAACTAAGTGCTATCTAAAAGTATAATGAACTGTTGATTAATAATGCACTAGAATCTAACACTGAAATCAAATCAGGAATCTCAGGAAGTTTAGAGGCAGGGGTTTTTTTCCCCTTATCACTGATGGTGTGGTAATAGTTTTTAAAGCAAGTGTGTTTCTATAATGAGTTCATTTAGTATTCAGTATAATAGCACTGATAATAATGAGCTCATTTGGCATCTATTATATAAACATTAAATAATGGATACCTATATGAAAGTGTTCCTGTTATGGTGGTGCCTTTTCTCCATTTGGTACACAGTGCTAAATCTTTAAAGTAAAGCTTTTATGCAAATTGTTGATGTTCTTATCTTTGAATCATGACTAATTTTATGGACTCTGGAATCCCATTATTGTCAAAGCTGCTTTTGATATGAGACACAGTAATTTAACTTGCCAAGAGTTTTATTATCATTAGTTCTATCCCAGTGTTTTGCTTTCATCTTTTCTTCCTTTGTAAGCCTTTTACATACTTCTTGTAGTATCATCCAATAAAAATATACACACTTCTGGCAATGCTGTGCTAATTTTTACACTGTTACAGTGTTATAATCCAGTATACTGTCTTATTCTCCAGTGAATGACCTGTTCAGTTTGCTGGGTACTACAATCCCCCCTGGCAATTGTTGATGCTGCACTTCTGTAGTTTTAGTAGGAAGATATTTATATTCAAGATTAAGAGATTTAAGAGTAGAAAAGCACAGGCTGGAGCTTTATTTTATTTAAAGCTTATCATACTCCCAAATCCATCTGAGCAGATACTGCAGAACAGTTAATTTGGAGTCTTTTAAATACAAAGCCATTTTAAGAATCCAAAAAGCAGAATGTTATCAGATCACTTTTGTTTTCTATAGTCTAAAAGTGCCATATTAAAAACAGGAGTTACGGTTCTAATTGGCTCTACTTCCTGTGTGCATTCTTATTTATTTTTTGCATCTACACCACAAAAGTCCAAAATAATGATTGCTTTCTGACCTGCATCCTTTTTTCAGTAGCTGAAATTCAGCCAGGCCACATTTTACTTATCTGAAAATTATCAAAGTGTGGTTCCTTGCTTGGGGTTTAGCAAACAGAACATTACTTTGAGGAAGTTATAAGTTACTCTTCTTCTGCAAATATATGTCATATAATCCAGTAGCTTGAACTAAAATTTTATGAGCCATTACCATGATTTTTTGAAACTCAGACTGAAACAAAAAATCTTTATTGTATATCCCACAATCTTTATTTTATATCCCACAAGTCTGGAAATTTGGGACATTCAGATCAGCCTTCACCTACTGATAACTTCATGTGAATTCATTCTATGTTTGTCATTTTTTTAATGCCAAGAAAGTAATATGGACAGAAAAATGTCTGGCTCATTTTTTTCAGAGTGTAAAGATCTGCAACAATTGCTTTTCTTCCTCAATGTCTTGTAAGTGGCATAAAATCCAAAATGCTGAACAACTTTTCATTCCTAAATAGGCAAATGGAAGTAGCTATGATAACATAATCCTGCTACAGGTACAGAAAAGCTGTCATATGATGTTGAACTGTTATTTGATTAAGTCTTTTCCTTCATCTTTAAGTAGCAGGTCCATTATAATCTCTGGAGTACTTTCTTATTTTTCTTTGCCTACTTTTCTTTCTTCACCTTCAGACAGAGACTCAATCAAGTGATAAGCACAAGGTGCATGAGATTGTTGAATTAAACTATGGTCTGACGGCTAATGAATGACTCTTCATAGAATCATAGAATCACTAGGTTGGAAAAGACCTACTGGATCAAGTCCAATCATTCCTATCAAATACTAAACCATGTCCCTGAGCACCTCAACCACCCATCCTTTAAACACCTCCAGGGAAGGTGAATCAACTACCTCCCTGGGAAGCCTGTTCTACTGCCTAACCACTCTTTCCGTGAAAATGTTTTTCCTAATGTCCAGTCTAAACCTCCCCTGGCGGAGCTTGAGGCCATTCCCTCTCATCCTGTCCCCTGTCACTTGGGAGAAGAGGCCAGCGCCCTCCTCTCCACAACCTCCCCTCAGGTATTTGTAGAGAGCAATGAGGTCTCCCCTCAGCCTCCTCTTCTCCAGGCTAAACAACCCCAGCTCTCTCAGCCGCTCCTCATAAGGCCTGTTCTCTAGCCCCTTCACCAGCTTTGTTGCTCTTCTCTGGACTCGCTCCAGAGCCTCAACATCCTTCTTGTGGTGAGGGGCCCAGAACTGAACACAGGATTCGAGGTGCAGTCTCACCAGTGCTGAGTACAGAGGGAGAATAACCTCCCTGGACCTGCTGGTCACACCGTTTCAGATATAAGCCAAGATGCCATTGGCCTTCTTGGCCACCTGGGCACACTGCTGGCTCATGTTCAGTCAGCTGTCAACCAACATCCCCAGGTCTTTCTCCTCCAGGCAGCTTTCCAGACAGACTTCTCCTAGTCTGTAGCACTGCACAGAGTTGTGCCCCAAGTGAAGGACCACTTGCAACACCTAGCACAATAGTAGACCAGCCCTGCCACTCCAGTACAATCTTCTGATCTAGCATGTGTCATTCAAACTATTTAGTGTATGTTTCCATCACTGAGCCCTAAAGCATCACATTAGCAGAACTCCCACCACATTTTTTAATTCCATAAATCAGAGGAGTGCACTCATTTGATGACTGCAGTACTGCTTCTCTGTAAAGAGAGGTTGTAAGTAATATGACTACAGTTTTATAGTTACATCACCAACATGCAAGTATTCTGTTCTTCTAGTCAGAAGTGGGCCAATTAGATGATAAGATATTACAGTATTTTGCCATACTTTCCATTCATATTATAGAACAATGCTTGGGGCTGCAGTTTTCCAGCATTAATATGAGAAGCCATGTCATTGGCCTCAACCCAAAGGCTCTTTTATAGAGGAGGAAGGAGAAACATAATATATGCATGAGTACATACTTTCATATGGGTATTTTACACTTCTTTGTGGGTTTTGTTTTTTTCAAAGGACTGTTTTGACAAATACTTACTAATCTTGAAGTCTTAACAAGAAGAGCTTCAAATAAGAAGGTGTATCAAAAGGATATCTAGGGTTTGGTTAGTGGTAGTACTAATCTTGCAGTTTGTAGGTAAGTTATGGGCAGGAAGTACTAGTTTGGAGACTCTAGAAAGTAAACCAGTATTATGACAAAATGAATCTTCCAATAATGAATAAGAAGCTGAAATTCTAGTCCCAAAGAGTGAGATCAGGACCAGAGTGTAGACTGGGCTTATTTAGGAGCTTAGAAGTACATTGATTCAGGATGTAGTCCAAGAAATAGAAAATTGGTCTGTCACAGAAGGGTTAATAATTTTTGTACTTTTATATTAGATACAGTAGATGATAACTTTCCATACGTGTAGCTACAGAAGCAGCTTTGAAGTCACAGCACAGCATCAGGATTTCCTAGGATCAAACAGCATAGTGAATCATGCAGTGGTAGTGGGAGTTTAAGTTATCACAGTGGCGGCTCAAGTAATACTGACAGTAATGACAGCTGTACCAAGAAGCTGCTCAGAAATGATGCCAGGATACAGAGCCAAGATACTTCCAACTGCTTGATTTTTAAGTGTAGTTTGCAGAGCCGCTGGAACAGACAACCTTGTGTCCCATCACATCTGTCAATTCCAACTGCAAATCAGTACTTTTCACGTATACAGTTTAGTGTTTCAGGTTATTTTACGTTAATCTATTAAATGCAAATCTGTCTGCAAATGGAATTTTTCTGACCTACTAAATCATTACATTTCACGTAAACATTAATTTGAACAGAAAGTTTCTTAAACATGATCCACTTCTCACTAAAGCATATTCCCTGTAAAAAAATGTGAACTTATCATTGACTTCAAAGCATATTGAACAAGCTGATTCCCTGCTGCTTGCTGGAATGCATAACAAGTAAAGGCAAAGTGTAAATGAACTCACTAACCAATGATGTCAGTTCAGTTAAGCATTTGGCAGATGCATAGATATGGATCAGTGGAAGGAAAATCCTGCTGTTCCAACCTCCCCTCTATCTGGGTGGTGTGGAAATTCCAGGTCTGTTCTATTGTATTCACAATAACTTTTTAATCTATTTGGTTTTGGGTTGTCCTTTTATCCTCATAATCATTTAAGGTCTGAAATGTTTAGTACAAAATTTCTTTAAAACCACACAGATTTTGTAGTTAACATGCCAGTAGATCAGAAAAAGATATACTGCATGATAAATTAATGCTCTCTGATTGCTTCCGTCTTTAGAGCAATAAGTGCCATGGAACTAGGTTCTTTAAATAGAGAAGGGAATTAGAACTTGGCACTATGGACAGTGTACCAGATTCAGGTATCTAACGTTCACAATACTATTTTCCAAAAAATAATTTTGGTGAACCAAAATTGTTTCATAGAATCGTAGAATCATAAAGTGGTTTGGATTAGAAGGGACCATGAAGGGCATCTAGTCCAGCCTCCCTGCAGTGAACAGGGACATCTTCATCTACATCAGGTTGCTCAGAGGCCCATCCAACCTGACCTTGAATGTTTCCAGGAATGAGGTATACACCATCTCTCTGGGAAACCCGTTCCAATGTTTCATCCCCTTCAGTGACTGAAATTTCTTCCTAATATCTAGACTAAACTTTTCATCTTTTAGTTTAAAATCATTATTCCTTGTCCTGTTGCTACAGGCCCTGTTAAAAGGTTTTTCCCTGTCTTTCTTCTAAGTTTCCTTGAAGTATTAGAAGGCCACAGTAAGGTCTTCTTGGAGTCTTCTCTCCTCCAAGCTGAATCACAGAATCACAGAATAACCAGGTTGGAAAAGACCCACCGGATCATCGGATCGTCGAGTCCAACCATTCCCACCAATCTCTAAACCATGCCCTTCAGTATCTCATCCACCCTCACCTTAAACACCTCCAGGGAAGGCGAGTCAACCACCTCCCTGGGCAGACTGTTCCAATGCCTAACGACCCTTTCCGTGAAGAATTTTTTCCTTATCTCAAGCCTAAATCTCCCCTGGTGGAGCTTGAAGCCATTCCCTCTTGTCCTGTCCCCTGTCACTTGGGAGAAGAGGCCAGCACCCTCCTCTCCACAACCTCCCTTCAGGTAGTTGTAGAGAGTAACAAGGTCTCCCCTCAGCCTCCTCTTCTCCAGGCTAAACAACCCCAGCTCTCTCAGTCGCTCCTCATAAGATTTGTTCTCCAGCCCCTTCACCAGCTTTGTTGCTCTTCTCTGGACTCACTCCAGAGCCACAACATCCCTCTTGTGGTGAGGGGCCCAGAACTGAACACAGTACTCGAGGTGCAGTCTCACTAGTGCTGAGTACAGAGGGAGAATAACCTCCCTGGACCTGCTGGTCACGCCGTTTCTGATACAGTATATGAACAATCGAAACTGTCTCAGCCTATTTTTATAGGGAAGATGTTCCATGCCTTTGATCATCTTAGTGATCCTCCTCTACGCCCACTCCAACAGGTCTAAGTCTTTCCTGTGCTGAAGGCTCTAGGGCTGGACACAGTATTGCACACGAGCAGAATTTACCTCCGTTTTGGCAGCACCTGGTTTACATGCAGCAATAGCAAAGATTATTTTGGAAAGACAAGGAGATGCTGATAAACTGGTCTTATCATTTCAATTAGTAATCTGTTCTAACATTCTCCTCCACTTTACAAAACAACAAGTTTAAGAGTACCCAACAATATGCATTAGTGATCTCACTGAAGACAGTGCTGCTTTTTGTTCTGTTAGGCACAAGCTAGCTTTGTGTTTCTCTTTTGCTACTACTTTTCTTATTTCCTTTTTTTTTTACAAAATCTGTTAGCCCTTTTTTCAAGTCCTTTGGTGCTATGATAGCTTTAGTGAGCTATCAAAAGCCACTTCTATCTGCTACAGCAGATGCCTAGAGCTATACTGTGAAATCAAAGAAAATAAACTCTGTTGACATGATTGGTAGCATATATTCTGTACATCATAGCAGGTTTCAAGAGTTGTCTTTTAAAGTACAAAAAGAAATTTCTTTTATTCTGTAGTTATCTAAAAGGCCGCATATTAAAAAAAAAAAAAAGTAATGCCTGAAATTAAGTGCAAATGAGTGTGACATTCAGAGGAAATTCTCAGACAGCATAACATATCATAGCTTCCTAGTGTAATTATGGCAGTTTATTAGTGGAGTACCTGTTGCCTAATGATTATACCAAAGTACCTAATATTAAAATCAAAATAATGTGTTTGCTTCTGCTACTGAAAGAAGTAATCATATTTATTATTTGTATATGAGCTTGATGCTGTCAAACAGCTGTACATTTTCTTATGTGTTTTCTTATGTAAATTTATGTAAATGTGTTAGATGAGTAGACAGTGAAGTGGATTGAGAGCTGACTGGATGGCAGAGGTCAGAGATTGTCATTGGCAGCACAAAGTCTAATTGGAAGTCTGTGGCCAGCAGTGTTCCTAAGGGTTCAGTACTTGGCCCAGTCTTGTTCAATAGATTCATCAATGGCCTGGGTGACGGGAAAGAGTGTACCCTGAGCAAGTTGCTGATGGTACAAAACTGGGAGAAGTGGCTGATCAACCAGAAGGTTGTTGCCATTCAGCAAGACCTGAACAGATGGAGAAGAACCTCATGGAGTTCAACAGAGGCAAGTGTAGGGTTCTGCAGTTTATGAGGAAAAATCCTCTGCACCATTACAGGTTACAGGTGAATTAGCTGGAAAGCAGCTCTGCAGAAAAGGACTTGAAAGTCTTGGTAGAGAAGAGCTTAATGGTGAGCTAGCAATGTGCCCTCATGGCCAAGAAGACCAATGGTGTCTTGGAGTACATCAAGAGCAAGCAGGTAAAGGGAGGTTATCCTCCCCCTCTACTCTGCCCTGCTGAAGGCAAATCTGGAGCATTGTGTCCAGTTCTGGGCTCCCCAACTCAAGAAAGACAAGAAACTACTGGAGAGAGTTCAGCAGATGGCCATAAAGATGATCAGGAGACTGGAGCATCTCTCTTACGAGGAAAGGCTGAGTAAGCTTAGTCTGTTTACACTGGAAAAACAAAGACTGAGAGGGCATCTTATCAATTCTCATCAATATCTATAGGACAACTGTCAAGAGGATGGGGCCAGACTCTTCTCAGTGGAGTCCGGTGACAGGACAAGGGACAGTGGAACACAGGAAGTTCCACTTCAATGTGAGGAAAAAATTATTTACCTTGAGTATGACATAGCACTGGAACAGGCTCCCCAGGGAAGTTGTGGAGTCTCCTTCACTGGAGATTTTCAAAACCAACATGGACCTGTACAATCTGCTCTAGGTGAACCTACTTTAGCAGGGGCATTGGACTAGATGATTCCAGAGGTCCCTTCCAACTCCTACCATCCTGTGAGTCCATGATTCTGTGATTATGTGAAAACTAATTTGATCCATATTAAAAAAAAAGGATTATAATTGATTTCTACATATTAAGCATCTGAATTTCATGTACTGTTTATTTTACCATGCACTGAAGCCCTCAACTGTTTAAAGATCTTAGATTCACTCTGCCTACTAACTGCTCCAAAGAGAAAAAAGAACACATCACAGTTATGATATAATCTAGTGTGATCAGTAACATGTTAAATACATTTTTTTTATTATGTGGATGAGCAAATCAACAGTTGGGGGGGTCTGGGTTTTTTTTGTTTGTTTTTTGGGGTTTTTTTGTTTGGCTTTCTTTTATCTCATTTGGTCCAGAAATAAGAAACTCTATAGCAAAAGAAGTTTCTTGAGAAGGCAGTTTTGCAGCCATATGACTTGCTGTGAGAAGAGCATGTGAATTGCTAAAAGAACACAGATAAAACAGGTAATGAATTTCTAAAAATGTCTATTTAGAAGACAGTATCTTTTGTAAAATAATAAAAAAATCCATCTTTTTTTGGTCTAGCAATTAAAATCTGCAAGGAAATAAATGCTGTGGTAGTTTCAAAGTCAACTGTACTTCTATGAGAGGAACTCAAATCCTTGTAATGAAAAATATCTTTAGTAAAACCTTTAAATGAAGTGAAATATCTCATATTTCCTCAAATCTGTATCGATTATAAAGGAAGTGAAATAAAATTTCTGATTATTTATCTCAAATAGGTTTTCACTGTAAATGGTACCAAAACGTTTCTTTCCTGGGTTGCCCTGATGTCTTATTGTTCCTTACTATACTTGTTATTGTCTGGATTTTTGCATATCTGACACGGGTCACTTCTAAACACATAGATGTGCTATATTGTTTATAACTTAATGAGAAGTTTTACCTACAGCTAGGGAAAGAATCTAGGACTCCTGTGTCACAGAAGGCCATTTTTACAAAAAAAAAAATCCCCTTCCTTTTTGGTGAAATTGTAGCATAGACAGCTCAAAGCTTCTAAGTACTGTAAGAAAAATTGAATTTTATCACCCCAAGGATAATGACAAAACTAATTCAGTCTTGTGAAAAAGCCAGACGTATTCCATCAGGTACCATTTCCCTTCCTGGCTCAAAATAGTGAAATTGAAAATGTTCCTGATACCAATAATGTATAGTTGCAGCGCAGTTTCCTGCATGCACATGCTTGTCCTCTGACTCTCATCAATGCTATGTACATGACTTTCAGAAAATACCAGCGTTACTGTAAAAAATGATGGTGAAAGAAAACAATCCTAGACCCTTGTCTTGCCTTGCCTTCCTCTCCCCTCCCACACAGTGAGGTACACACAGTCATCTTCTGCTACAGCCACCTAGTTCAGGGAGAATTACAGCCACCCTTCATCCCCCATAACTGTCTGGATTAAAATGCTGGCACTAGGCTCCATGGAGCAGACCCACAAACATAAGCTGTGAAGCACAATTCAGGCTTTACTAAAGGTAAGTATTTCACTTTTATTTGGAGGACAGCTTCCTACTTATCTAGATTAACTTACCCTGAGTCATAGCACTTAACTACAGCAAGTATAGACAGAAAAAGTTTCAAATTCCCTTCATTTTTCATGAGCTGAACTTCACAAACACATTTATAAAGCTGCGAAATTACTCATTGAGCTCCTCACTGAATATTTGTGTAAAAAATTACACACAAATGCAGTTTTTCTGTAGAAGTTCACAGACACAAGAGAAATTGTTCTTACCTTCAATTAAAAAATAGCAAATATACATCAAAAGCTGGGGCACTGTACAATAGCTGATCATTTTGTTGGGACTCTAATTATTCTCTGAAGGAAGGAAAAAAAATAGGTAGAGTTTAAGAGAGTTTTTAGTCTGTTAGTCTTTTTATTTTGGACTGTAAATGTCTACCGTATCTTTTGCAAGAGATTGGCTTTGTCTTAGGAAAATATGCCTCTTTCGATCATGGATTGAAATAACTTAATGTACCATACTTCACTAGGTTAGTGTTTAGAAAAAACTGGAATCACTTTGAAACTCTGACTTAACAGCTTTTTCATGCACTACAAGAAGAAATGCAGGTGTCAGTATCAGTGCTGAGGCAAAGCAACTACATTAATTTAAGTGGTAAAAATGATACAGCTGTTATTCACTAAATACTTAAAAGACACTTCAAACCTAGCTCTGAATACTACACTTTTGGAGACTGAAATTGTAGGAAGTTTTAATAAATGTCTGAAGGAAGAGATGGCTCGCAACATTTCCCGTGTATTTCTGCATCGTATTTTATGTTCAAGATATTTTAAGAAAGAAGGTTGGCTTTTCTAAGGTACAAAACAGTAGGTACATAGATAATTAAGAATGTGCTTGTACACAGAGTCTTAGTGTTCAACAGAGGCTTACACTGGGATTGTAAAACACCTCAAAAATCTCCAGAATATAATTAATAACTACCCAAAGGAAGAATCATCACTTTTTCTCAGACTATTTCTTTCCTTTACCACAGATGCGACTTCTGCAGAGATTCTAGTTTCAGTCCTGAGGAGCTAGTAATAATATTCATTGTACTAAATACTTAATTCTTAGTTTGATTAATGTTCTCATTTAGGAATGACTATTTTGTCCTGTAATTCTTTTTTCCTCCTTGGTTTACTGCTTCTTTATATATATTCCCTTGGCTAATATCTTTCAAATGTTTCTTACCTTCTGCACTGAGCTTCAGGATACAGTAATATTTGGATGGATGAAAATTCAGACAGGATATTATTTTAGCATGATGCATTGCACTGCAGTACAAATTGAAGATGATCAGGTCATAAAACCTTCATAACACCTTCCACAACTCAGCAGAAAGTATCTAGACTTTACCTTATTCTTACTGTTTCAAATGTCTATCTGCTGATGAATGATGAGTCCGATACATTTATACCACTGTGAGGAAGAATAGCAATTTTTTGATAATTTGGTCAAATTAAGACAGTAAAAAGTCTGTGGCTTCAAAGGTGATATTATAAAAGCTGAGAATTTTTTTGTTCTGGAGTTTTGACATAAATCCATTTCTTGTTAAGTTCTTGTGATTTTACATGCCCACAGCATTCTGTGATGTACTGTACCATTTGGAGGAAATATTCAGTATGCTAAATCTGATTTTTAAATGGCCTAATTGTTTTTAAATAGCCAAACCTATCTATGGTTTGCTCTGGATGAAATGTACTTGGACTATCTTTCTTCTCTTTGAGTCCAGATTCTTTGAGGTAAATTGTTTACTCTTCATGGGAGCTTAAATTTTAAATTTACTACACATTTATTACAGTTTAAACAATTCTGAAGTACCTATGCAAAACTAAGATAACAGGGTTTCTTATGATTTAATACTTTTTTTTCCTGTTTTTAAACTCTTTAGGGGGGAAAAATAAATCCAGGCCTGAACCGCTGGGTTCAGGATGCCTTTTGTTCCAAAATTCTATCATCAATAAGAAAAATACCAGCTGATGGTTGGGCAGAAATATGACAAACCTGGTCTACAAAATGAAAGAAAACTTCAAAAAGAATGATGCTGTCACATTAAAGATTTTTTTTCATGTTTCTTTACACCTACACAAGCTACTGTTTGATAAAGACATGATGAAGCCATGGTATCTCACTTTCTTCAAATACGATTGGGAATAATGTGACATTTTAGCTAACTAATCACTTGCAAGACGTCATTTCAGGATGGTAACAAACATAGTGACATACTTAACTGTCAGTCACGCTTATAACATCTTGTGACTTTTTTATGGCATATGAAAGGAAACTGAGCATTATTTATGTGACTGCTGAGCAGCTTAAATCAAAATCAGCATAGAAAAAATACAAGGACAAACCAAGCAATTCCAAACTGTATTTTTTTGTAGATCAGCTGAACAAGATTTAGCTTCAGGACTTCATTCCTTCCCAAGACTCATCCAGGAACAATGTATTAGGAGATTCTTTCCTACACTCAGGTGCTGGACATAGATTGTATTCTGTTATTTATACTGTTATTTACTCAATATGAACTAAATCACTCTTAGCAGAAATGAATTCAACTTATGATTTCAAGTTGGTCATGTCCTTCTCAGATCAATATAATTTCACTGGTATTCTCCACTTTGTCAGAATGGCATGGACTCATTAACTAAAACACTAACCTAAAAAAAACATAAAATTGAGTGTTCCAGCTGATATTACATATTTTAACACTGTTTGATTTTAAAAATGTATTTTAAGGATTTGTATTCTTTTCAGCGAGGGAGTAAAAACACATTTGGGAGCCTCACTGTTTAATTGCAGAGCAGGATTTGAATCCCTCTTGTCAGCTTCATTTTCACCTCTGTTTAGACTTGCAAAGGTCCCAGAGTCTGAGATGTGCAAAGTTCTTTGGAGTCTCCTATGCTGTATGTGTGGGCAATGAGAAATTGGCAGTGGAGTTTCACATGATACTGTGAAAGAAATCACCCAGAAGCTAAGAACACAAAGTTAAGGTTGAAGATTGAATATATCCTTCTATTGTGAATCTTTCAACCTCAGTGCATTTGCTTAATAGTTTTCCTTCTGCTGTTTGAAAGAAAAGCCGTGATGCCCTTAGCAGTTGTGAAACTAGAAAATCAGTGAAGTGTGAATTTTTTTATCCCTTTTGAGATCAGTTTCATAAGTCTATACTGTGTGGTGAGCCATGTCAGCTTCTGGATTTTATTTATTTTGTGATTATTTCATCAGAAATATTTGCACAACTAGAAAAAAGGACAAACTATGGGTTGTTGGACAATACACTGAAAACTAAGGCCCAAAATTCCCAAGACTGTTTCAAAAATATTAGGCCTAGGAGATAATGAAAAAGGAATATCACCTGCCAGAGCTAAAGGACAAGATAGTGTTACAGCTAATCTCTCAGCTGCACCTCTGATCACATAAGTAAAATGCAGGAAGCCTAGGGTCTTTACAATATTACTTTGTAATAAACATCTTTCAGCAGCCCTTTCCTCAGTATACTGCTTAAATTTTGTACTGTGTGCCTTGTCATTTTCTGAAAATTTATGTATCTGTTGCTATGGCTGCAGCTTCATCCACTGTATATTCTCAGTTCTCTACAGCTAAAGTGCTTCATGGAGTACAAATTTTGACTGCAGTGCTGCAAGAGAAACAGCATAGGCTACTCTGCTTTTTTTTCTACACATTTTGATGTTTAGAATGTTACATGTATTTTGAAAACCTAAGTACTGTCATTAACCAAAAAGCAGCTTCTTTTTCTGCTAATGCTACAGAAATTATTTACTGTCTCCTTTCTCCTCAGTATATTGCAGACGGCAATATACTCACATAAATCTAGAGAGCCTAACTTGCTTCAGCAAACCCAGCCTTGTTTTGTTTCCTTTTCATCTGGTTTATAGAGCTTTCTGTTTTCCCCGGTTTAAACAAAGTTGTTGTAAACATTTTTTTTTCAGCACTGTTAAGAGGTAAGTGCCAGGATTTAGCATGTATAACATTGTCTGAGGCATTTGTTCAGCTGTCTGTTGAATCCCCTGAAACTAATGCTCAGTCTCTATTAATGTCTCAGTCCCTGGAAACCAGAACCCATTCTCTCCTATAATTAATCTTGCAGGTACTGCCTTGACATTATTGGTTCACCAGCAGAGCAGAACTGCCTCAGCCATCAATAATAATTCAACACATTAGGATGAGGCCTACATACACAGCCCACTAATGCAGCTGAACTGTGTGCAGACTCCAGCACTCCTTACTGACTGGGGAAAGCGGGGCGGGGGGGGAGAGAAATCCTCTGCAGTTGAAACTGTTTTGGTTGCTGGATAATTTTGCAATACAAAGGTCATGGCGTTTTTCATGCTTTTGCTTTACGTTTTTTCTCCAAATGTAGGCATTGTTTGGCACAATGCTTGTGATTGTTTACTGAATCTTAATACTAAAGCTGTTACAAATTGTCTTTCACAGATGGTAGGAGCTACTCAGATCAGGAGAGGCAGAGAATTTATTACTCAATATTTTTGTATTACTGATTGGGACGTGAGAAGCATAAGCAATCTGTCCTACTGCAGGGTTTGAGCTCTCCCTCCTCCTTCTCCCTCCCCAAAAATGATGGCTAGCTGGAGAAGGTTGGGGTTTTTTTTCTCATTTTGTGTAGATAGCAGCTGTGCAATTTCAGGCAGAACATTTGCTTTGATCCTCCTTTCTTTAATTGAAATCCGCAATTATGAGATTTGTTTCTTTTATGTTTTCTAGTTTATTGGTTTAATCTACAAAATGTGCTGCCTTGCTTTCTTGCACAGTTAAAAGACAACAACACAGTTGGGATTTAAATCGCAAACTTGGAGGGGGGGTGCAGTCTCTCAGGTACTGGAGGGGATAAAAATTCCTTCATCTGATTTCGGATCATTTTATGTATAGGGTAGCAACAAGAAAACAAAAAAATGTGTCACTTAATTGTAATGAATATCCTTAAGTAGCTACTTTAACTAAATTAGCTACATGAGAGGAAATTTTAATACGGAGGCAAAAAAATTCTGCTCTGATTGATAGTTCATTTGTGGATTTCCTCTATTGAGAAGTCCTTTTAACAATAATTTTTATTCTACAATGTTTTGCTGGCCTCTCCAACTCTTGCTTACCTGAGTTTAGCAAAACATTTTAGAACAGCCAGGGTATGTACAGGTTGAAGGTGGCATTACAAAACTGACAGATGCAGAACATGAGATTTTTATGGCACAGTAATCACCTATGAACCAGAGGAACTCAGAGAGCAGCTGGACTCAAATTTACGAAGGATTTTACCTTATTAGGTCTAATTGGGGTGAAAAAAAATGCAAGACTTCACCCAAGCGTGGATTTTTTTTTCTGATTTTTTTTTTTATTACAAATGTCAGCAAATGTCTTATAAAAAGTCCTCAGGAAGAAAAAAAACAACAATTCCCCTTACTGTATTTCCTGAGAACTATTTCTTGACAAGATTTTTGGCCAGAAAAAGAACTAATAAATACATTTTGAAAAATATTTTGCATTACAAAATGTATGCATTTGTGATAACTTCCTTTCCCTGTGAGACAGATAGATGCCTCAGAATAAAATGGTTCTAGATCTGTAACCAACAACATGGATAATACAAATTGCATATCAGATTATCCATCAGTATTGTATAGTGTACAGAGTTCTCCTACAGATATTCCAAAATTAGTGTAAGTTGCTAAAATTTGTTGAGAATTTGTTCTCAAACACATAATAAACCAAAATAAGTCATTATTAAAACTGCATTGTTACTCGTGGATCCATTTTGGTGCTTTCACAGCTTACCCAGCCAGTAAATTCTCCTGAATTTAAAAGAAGTGTTTTGCTCCTCTATAGTGACTTTTTCCCCCTTATAATGTGAAGCCTTACATAATTGATGTTGAGCGGAGCTACATCAAATCCAGATCTGGCTGACACCCTGTCCTGAAGGCTTAGGACAGACCTCAATGAATTCAATAGAAAAGACTCATAGCAGCTTTAGATCAATTTACATTAAGCTGTAAAGACCCAAATCTATGAACTGAGGAGGCTAAATCACACGAAAGTAGCTACTGCATTGGCTTGCAGCTTTGATAATTTGCCAAGATACGTTTTCCTTCACTTATAAAAAAAAAGCCCACAAGGCTTTGCAATAATCGCTAATAATAATAATAAAGAGCTTGCTAAAATAAATAAATAATCCAATACAGTTATTCTTGTAGTAAAGATGAAGGTGCAGGATTTTCTCTGGCAGGAGGGTGGGTGGAGAGCCAACAAGGGAAGGTGCCCTCCTGGACCTGCTGTTTGTGAACAGAGAAGGATTTGTGGGAGATGTGACATTTGGAGGACGTCTGGGGCAAAGCGATCATGAGATGGCTGAATTGTCAGTTCTAGGTGAGGTGAGGAGAGGAGGGGGAGGTTAGCAGAATGGCCACCTTAAACTTCCAGAGGGCAGACTTTGGACTGTTCAGAAGGCTGGTTGATAAAGTCCAATAGGAGTGCTTCTCAAGAAGGAAATCCAGGTAGCACAAGAGCAAGATGTCACCATGTGCTGAAAAATGAGCTGGCTAGGAAAAAAAACCAGCTTGGTTGAGCAGGGAGATCTGGGTGGACATCAAAAAGAAGAGGAATGTCTATGAGCTTTTGGAAGAAGGGGCAGACATCTTAAGAGGACTACAGGGATGAAGTGAGATCATGCAGAGGAAAAATCATGAGGGCTTAAAGCCCAACTAGAACTCAGACTGACCAATCCTGTGAAAGATAATAAAAAATCTTTCTACAAATACATTAATAGTAAAAGGAGAACCAGGGGGATTATTTAGACTTTACTGGATGCAAAGGGAACAACTGTGACAAAGGATGAGGACAAGGCTGAGGTACTTAATGCCTTCTTTGCCTGTCTTTAATTGTAAGCAAAGTTATTCCCTCTGTGTACACACCCAGGAGTTAGAGGAGCAGAATGAGGCTCCCATGATCCAAGAGGAGGTGGTTAGAAATTTGCTTGGCCAATTAGACAACCACAAGTCTATGGGGAAGGATGGAATCCACCAGAGGGTAATGAGGGATCTGGCAGATGTGTTTGCCAAACTCCTTTCTATTACCTACCCATAGTCCTGACTGACTGGGGAAGTTCCACCGGACTGGAGGCTGGCTGATGTTATACCCATTTACAAGAAGGGTTGGAGGGAGGATCCAGGAAACTACAGGCCTGTCAGTCTGACCTCAGTGCTGGGGAGGGTCAGGGAACAGGTGATCTTGAGTGCAAGAGAACTGGATGATCAGTCCCAGTCAACATGGGTCCATGAAAGGCAGGTCCTGGCAAACTAACCTGATTGCCTTCTATGACAAGGTGAGCCACTTCCTGGATGGCGGAAAGGCTGTGTATATAGTCTTCTTGGACTTCAGTAAAGCCTTTGACACATTTTCTCACAGCATTCCACTTAGGAAACTGGCTGCCTCTGGCCTAGACAGATGGTACACACTCTTCTGGGTGGAAAAGCAGTTGGATGGCCAGGCCCAAACAGTTGTGGTAAACAGAGTTAAGTCAAGCCGGAGACCAGTCAGAAATGGTGTTCCCAAAGGCCCTGCTTAATGTCATTATCTGTGACCTGGATGAAGGCATTGAGTGCACTCTTAACAATTTGCAGACACTAAGCTGAGTGGAAGCGTGGATCCGCTGGAGGGTAGGGAGGCTCTGCAAAGGGATCTGAACAGGCTGGACTGCTGGGCAGAGTCCAATGGCATGAGGTTTAACAAGGCCAAGTGCCGGGTCCTGCACTTGGGGCACAACAACCCTGTGCAGTGCTACAGACTAGGAGAAGTCTGTCTAGAAAGCTGCCTGGAGGAGAAGGACTTGGGGGTGTTGATTGATGGCCAATTGAACATGAGCCAGCAGTGTGCCCAGGTGGCCAAGAAGGCCAATGGCATCTTGACTTGTATCAGAAATGTCGTGACCAGCAGGTTCAGGGAGGTTATTCTCCCTCTGTACTCGGCACTGGTGAGACCGCACCTCAAATACTGTGTTCAGTTCTGGGCCCCTCACCACAAGAGGGATATTGAGGCTCTGCTCTGTATCCATACAGGCTCCTCCAGTTATGCCAGCCTGAAAATAGTGCTCAAAATGTTATAATCTGAATCCGAGAGAAAATAAATATGTGATACTAATCAAAACTCACTATTCTGTCACCCTCTAGGGTAGGTTTTCCTGAAATGATCTAAAGCAGCTTAATTATAAGAGAAGGTAATGTACACAGGTACTGAAGGTGTATGTATTGAGTTCTAGCTCAACTGTAAATTGAATTCACTCTAATGGATAAGGAAAGGAAATGTTTGTATTGCAAAATGTAGCAGCACCTTATGTATTTTTGTTTATGTTGTTAAAGAAAGGACTTCAAGCATAATTTGTAACAAAATTTGATTCAAATCACTATTATGTTAGGTTTACCAGCTGAGAAATGAGTAAAGCACAACCTTTTTAATCTCACAAACTATCCTGTGTTGAAATTTGTAAAAAAACTTCACATGAGGGCATATATTAAAGTCAACATGAGTGAAATATAAAATTATCAGTGGTTATGGAAACATTAATTATCCTTCAAAGACATATAGATAACTCTCCTAGTATTATTGTGATATTTCAGAAATCATAGTGGGAAACAGATAAAAAAGCAGTATGGAAGACAGGGACAAGTAGGTTTGGGAAAACATCATTAGCAGTACACAAATTAATCTTTTCACACTAAGAGACATTATCACATTATCTGTTTTACTTTGAAAATTACTGTTACTTTGTCAGATCTAGAGAAAAGGCAATTTATCTAAAAGTTTTGCTGCTTTTTCTAACTGTAACACTTGCTTTATTAAGAATATGACCTCTTTACAGACGTCACATCTCTTCTAACCACATTTGTACACTGGGGTGTCTACTTTATTACAAATTTGCTAACAGTGTTTAAATAGTGAACTATAAATATAAGTAATTGTGCTAGCCAGCCTACAATGCAGAAAAAAGTGCAGCTCCAAAGGTATTCTCTTGGCGTTAGAGAAACAGTTCATCCAATAGCGACATGATGGGAGAAGAAAGAAATAATACACTGTTGTTTTTTAGAGTTTGTCTATGAACATCTAAATAGCGCATTCAGGCATTCAGATAAGCAAGAATCAGAAAAGTCAGAAAGTTTCTTGTACAGGACTTCCTAATTATATTCGTCTAAGTAGTTGGTAATTGTGAAGAAAGGTGGCAGAGGTATTTCAGGGAAGACTGGAACAGCAGTAAATAAGGCTGTAGGTCTATGCAGTAAAAAAAAAATGTTTTTTGAAACAAAAATATTGAGAATAAGAATGCCTCACATAATAAAGTTCATTTCTGTGGATTCAATTTATAGTTCTGACTTCACTGATATTAATATATTTATTGGTTATTTGTTGAAATTGGGAGCATCCTAATCTCTCTCTAATGTAGCACTGCAGAACTATTTGAATATTCCTTAGATTCTGGTGACTTTCAGCTAATCCCTCTTCCTTTGGACCCATGAGTAGAGGGTGGATGAGGTACTTAGGGGCATGGTTTAGGGATTGGTGGGAATGGTTGGACTCAATGATCCAGTGGGTCTCTTCCTACCTGGTTATTCTGTGATTCTGTGTTTTATATATATATATATATATATATATGTAGTCATATATATATAAATTTGTTAGCAAACCTCCATATCCAATGAAATTATCTCTAGGAGGCTGTGGGAACATTTTACAGAGAAGAAGGCCTTGAAACAGAGATCTGAAAGATAAACAAAGACCAGCTGGAAGGAATACAAGAGCTGGTTCAGTAGGAATGAATACCAGCTGAAAGAAAAACAATTAAAGAGAACTATCAACATAGCTAATTTTAGTGTAACTTGGTTTCTTAGCATGTGCAGTAGTTTAGCCACTAATATGTTAGTAATAGCTTTATGGACAGCTACCTTTAACCAGTAACACACTGTAGATACCCTCGTGGGCACCCAGTTATGTAACCGAAAAGGGTTTATAAAGAAACAGCTAAGCTCAATAAATTGAACACTCGCTGATCATATTGATCTCTGCGTTTGATTTCATGATGCTCCTGTCAACAGGAGGCCAATAGGTGGATAAGGCTTATGGCTAAGGAACTTGTATAGATGTCTGACAGTCTATATATTCCTGGAATTTAATTCCCTAGCTGTAAAATAGGCATAACAATGCTTAGAAATATGTGAGGAAAAAATTTTTATGAACTTATTTTCAATGTGTGTGGTGAGATATATATGTGTATATATATACACACCTCTTTTCAGTAATAGTATCCTTCTACTATCATTCAAATTTAAAACATTTTGCATCTGAAAACAACTCAGTCCTTTCGTTATGATAGATATAATGTTTGCATAACATGATATAGGTGACTTAAAAGTTCTCATAAAGATCAGGAACAAACCTGTAAAATTATTTAGAAAAAATCCATTGTTTAATATTAATTAACACAAGTTAATTTCAAGCATCATGAAGGCCTACTGAACTACACTTTTCATTGTCATAAACTTTGACTGTTTTTACAGAAAATATTTATTCTATATCTTATACATTCCCACTAGTAACTCTTCTAGGTTACTGGCAAAATAGAATTGTAACTATTATTCAAGTATGAATGATAAACTTATTCAGGAAATGTCTTTGGCATTTTGCTTCTTTTTAAAATTCCTTTTCTTTATTTTTTTGATTGCAAAATCAGATGTAGTTTCCATCCAGTAGTAAAATTAATGTCTTCAGCATCAATTGCATTAACAGCAAACTTGAACTGAAAATTTTGGATGTAACTGAGAAGAATCTTTACTTACAGTAGAAATACTCCAAAAACTTAATAAGAAAGGAATAAAGAAAACATTATGCCACTGCATACATTCTTTACAGCCACTTCTAAAATGCCATGTGCAGTTAAGCTCACTCAGTCTCCAAGGAAATGACAGAACAAAAAAAAGCATACAGAAGATGGATAAGGATAATCAAGGTTTCTGTTTAAGTGATATTGAAACAGGAATTGTCAGTACAGAAAAAAAAATGAGTAAGGAAAGAAAATGGTAGCGTTTTATAGAGTAATAAGAGTCATAGAGACATTGAATGAGGATTTACTGTTTGCTGTGTCCTCCCAGTATGGGGAAGTGCACAAAATTAACATTGAAAGAGCAGTTACAAAACAGTCATTGCACAGGAATAAAGAAGCTGTAGAACACCTTACTGCAGTTTTTAGTAGTAACAGCTCCCTGGATTTAGAAGGTAACTGGACAAATTTGTGAAAGAAGAATACTTCTATGACTGCTATGTACACACTCTCTAATTCTGGTCTTATCACCTTCATGGCATCAGTTTCTCAGGTAAAGCATTCTAAAATGATAAATACTGAGAATTTATAATGGTCTGGAGGCCAAACAGTTTAAAATCTTAGAGTAATATACATTACAGTTCTTTATTATTTCCATTATTATATTCACTAATATCTGCCAAGAATGATCCAGCTTAATGCTTCCCTTGAATTCTAACTACCAACATACAAAGCAGTGGCAAATGCCAAAGTGGTTTTAAGTTCCACTAAGGACAATGCTGCAGTAAAGGCATATAAGGTGGGATGCTGCTGTAGTTAATTAAAAACACTGAACAAACTACAGCGTAAAAAGACTATGAACTAGTTTACCAACACAGTCAAAATAAAACATACTGTTTATAATCAAAGCCTGAAGTATACAGTATCAGTTTTCAGCTGTTCTTCAGCATGATTATGTGTGATTATCCTTGTACATTATGCTCACTGCAGTATGGTCCAAATGTATTTTTGTAAGTGTCTTTCAAAACAAAATTTAGTTTAAAATTCTACACCAAATAACAACCACAGAAACTACAAAGAAAGAGAATTTAGGTGAGCAGCCAAATGTCTGATTTTTTATATTTATTGCATCATTAATTAAAATAGAGGCCAAATATGAGAAAAGAAAAACACCAATTACATGGTTTATTGCTCAGGTACTCATGGATTTAGCCATTAAGAACTGTTGGTTTACTAAACAAAAATTAAAAGTAAACAGGACAACATTACTAGGATAGAACTAGGATATTCATTCCTGTAAAAGCTCTTTTTCCTTGCTGATGACAGAACACTGTGATTATGTAACACAAAATACACAGTTTTAGGAAGATTTATGGCTAGATTTTCAAATAATGATACTTCTAAAAATAAAAATAATTTTTATTATAATTTTTCAGATTCAGAATACTTATAGGCTGTACATATCAGAGTTAAATCTACAGTTATTCACACTACAAAAGAATGCTTATTATTTGTCAACAATATTAAATTGAACAGTGACTTTTCTTGGGTTTTTTCTGTCGGTTTTGTGGGCTGTGACTATTTGATTATCCTCCATTCATCTTACACTAAGTGCGAATAGAACCTTTTTTATACGAATTCCATGAATGCTGTTTGCATTTGGTTAATTCTAAGATCCTAGCAACAGTCCACTTTGCAATGTGCAATATTTTTTTTTAAAACAAAAAGCTTAAGTTGTGGAAAAGCATATAAAAATGAATATCATTGCTTATTAGAAATCAAATGTTTACTGGCCCAGATAAATATTTTTTCTTTTGTAGCTACTTGATACTCTTTTCTTCTGAACTTCTTTAGTCAGAGTGCTGTCAATGAATTGTAAATTTGAAAATACTATCAGAGACTTCAGAAAGGAGAGCCAGAGTAAAGTACACTGAGCAGTAATGTGAGAATAATCAATATTATCCAGCTTGCCCTAAACCATTTTAGATTTGTATCAACAATCTCGCCAAGACAATCAATCTTTTCTAGCTTGCTGAGTTCGAATCAGCAATTCCTTTTAAGTTTCTGAGACTTGTATATATACAAACAAGTCAATTTTATTAAGAACAATCTTTTATAACTTCTCATGATTTAGTAGGGTTCAGTGGTGGCTAGGAATAAAATACTGTTTGTGAAAATACGTTAAAAACCCCTATATATGACCCAGCACACAAATACGTACAAGAATGCAACTAGTAAAAATATAGGCATAGTAATAACACCCAGACATAAATAAAAATATCATGTAGATAGAAGATATATAGTTAAAGTTAAAGTAACTGAACTTTTGTTAACTTTTGTAACTAAAGTAGTTGATACAACATACATAGAATACTAAGTATTTGTTGGATATTTACATCATCTCAAAACAGCAGAATGTGTAGAAGTGCCATAAACTCAAGAAGTAGTTAAGTATAGAGGGACATGCATAAATTATAGTAGTTAGACAACTAACCAGGGAACAAAACTTCCCTTATGGCCTACAGTGAATTTTAACATGTCTGTTGGGTATACGATTCAATAATGATGCAAAGAAGTATTTCCTTTTTAAAACTTTAGCAAAA
This sequence comes from Clamator glandarius, assembly GCA_033459285.1. Taxonomy (NCBI): domain Eukaryota; kingdom Metazoa; phylum Chordata; class Aves; order Cuculiformes; family Cuculidae; genus Clamator; species Clamator glandarius. Next base: position 284,353 of record JAUNZM010001015.1, read on the forward strand.
TCTTGCTTTGTTTTTACTGAATTTTGGGGAGATACATTTTGTATTTTTCATGTACCTTGTGCATGAGTAATGAGATTCTTTGCATGCTTAGATTTTAGGTTTTTATTTAGTCACATATTATAGTCAAATTAATTTAAGAAATTCTTAAAAGATAAATCTTCTTCTGACATGACAAGCCCACCAATATCGGTGAAGATAACGTCTTATTTATTCCACATCTGTTAACTCAGATTTTGGAGGGTAGAGTTTTTTACTTCAGTCTGGTTTAACATACTATAGGGATTTTTAAACATTATGCTTCTAGATGTGTGATTATATGTCTGTTAGTGTTCTTTGTAAAATATTTAGTAAGACTCTTTAGTTTTAAATCTTGGACTGAAAGTCAAGAAACAATGGTCCCAAGGCAAGAAAATGAAGAAAGTAAGGCAAAGAAAAACTGTCCTCTTGTTCAAGATATGAGCTTGTGATAGCTATCATTTACTCCTTAGAAAACAATCATGCCTTTAAATAAAGGACTTGATTGCATGCCTATTGTGTTTCTAAAAGAAGGCATTGTTATACATTTTGTTAAACTTCAGTTAAATGCTTTGATTTACCCAACGTACTTCATTTCACATGTATACATATACATTCATATTTTTATACACATATGCATACTTAAAACCATGAAACTCATATCCTTGACTCATAAGAGAATCTAACAAGATTGATCAAGAATATGGACAATTTGAGATAATATCTGTTATTAGACTCTGGTGGATGAATGCAAGCACATCATAGTGTGGAAACAGCTCAGCTGAGAGAAAGGACAGTAAAATTTTAAAAAAATATTAGGAAAATAAAAGACTTCAGTGGAAATATAATGCTAAAATTTCCTTCATAAACACAAACAGGATGGGAAGAGACCTATATTTAATTTAATTAATTAATAAAAATTGTGGGTTTCTCAGATGTGAGAGATAAATACTGAACGAGAAATAATGTACCAAGTACTCGAGCAAACCAGAAAGCTGGTCTGAAATATCTCCAGAATGATATTTAAGACAAAGTCATTACATCACAGGCAAAACAGGAAACACTAACTGGAAATACTTCCTTATGGCAAAGAAAGCCAAATTAAAAACTGGCCAGTTAAAACGTCACTGGGAATAATGTATTTTCTTAGACTTGAGTGGATAAGTACTTAAATGCAGAAGAAAATCAGAAAGGCAAAGACCTTAGCCATAGTCATTCGTCTAGATTTTATATTACAAAATAAAAAATTGAGTTCCCAGAGAAGAACTATTCTTAAACTCCCCTCCACCCCACAAAATAAAGCCCTTTTAAAATCCAATGAGCTTTTCAGTCCTGTTCATATAACAAGGAGACTGTGGTTATTAGATTTTTTACTTCACTTTAATGTCTTTTTATATTCAACACTGATGAAAGTCATTGTGCTAGACAGTTAATGAATCAAAAATTTGTTATTTGAGTCTCACATTGACCTGAGCACAAGTATTGGACCATCCAGGTCAATTCACTGTAGGGCACCATTGCAAGCATTGCAAGGATGAAAGGGATGAACTCCAGGACAATAAAGAAATAAACAAAAGGGAAAAAAATGCTTTATTTGTTGTTCTCTGGTGAATGTTACAGACAGTTCCCTGCTGGCAAATTAATTGGCATTCATCTAGAAATAACTTACTCACTCCTCAAAGAAACATAGTAAAATCTTTCTGCACAGTTGAAACACCTGTGATTGCAGACAGGATATTTTAATATGGTGGATATAACTGTCTTCAATTTCCAGTTAGTTACTTCAGTACAAGCCAGAATTCTCAATATCCTGCATCTGAGGTTGAAAGAAAAAGGACAAGATAAGAAAAAATATCTTCCAAATACTCAATAAAAACTCAAATGAAATGCTGAAAAATGATGTAATTTTTAAAAATACATTTATTTGATATTTGAAAATACAAATTGAATAAAAATTTGAAAGAATATGCATTATATACTTGCACTACGAAATATTCTTTCACTCATACCATTGTTATGAGAGATTTAATTTTGGTGATTTTTTTTTTTCTCTAAAGTGAAGCCTGGCAGTTAATGCTAGCTGGTAAATGTCACATTTTTCACAAGACGATCTTCTCCATTAAAACTGCCATCATATCAAAAATTCTGATGATTGTATTGTCTTCCAGACTTGTATGACAGGAAAGTCAAAGGAAGATCATCAAATCCAAATTATTTAAGTTTTATGAAAAGCCACATCAGGTTAACCCTCAATACATGTATGTCTTGGCCACGCCCCTTCTGCTGTCGATCTCCTCCTGTTGGGAAATGACCAGAGAGTGGACAACTCTGGAGGACTCCTAAGTTTCATAGCTATTTAAGCTTTGTAGTATAATGTGAGAGAATAATTCATCTTTATGGTTTATAAAACATTGGTCAATGAAACCAGAGAAAGTATCACAATGCTTCTTGAGTCTGGGCATGAGCTCAGGATCCTAAGAAACCTAAGGCTCAACACTGTCTGAAGATGAGCAGTTCAGTTCTGATCATTCAGAAATCTTAAAGTCTTAAACTAAATTAAAAAGAGCTCACACGGTTTCTAGAGGAAAAAGAATGATAGTGGTTTTGGCATCAGGTTTTCACACACAAGCTCACAATGTCTTGAATATTGTTTTTAGATGTCTGCCTTCAGAGCCAACAAAAATAAACACAATGAAAAACCATACATGAACTATGGATTTATATTATAAATCTGTATAGTTAATTTTCACATCCATATCCACATCCATTTAATAATATGATTATTAAAGCTATTTCTAGAATGAGTCACTTCAAAGCCTATTGGAAAACAAAGCTGATTTTAAGCCAGTCATGCAGTTCTCTTTCCCCTAAAGGTGCAGTCTGATTTAGCTAACTGTCTGAATTAAGGTTTTCCTTACTCCCTCTGAGCAAATAATTTGTATCGAATAGCAAAGTTATTAGTCACAGAAACTACTTGATACAGTGTGTTATGTGTTCTATGTTTCTATTCCGAGACTATATTTTTTCTACTCTGCAGTGCTCCCTTGGTCAAGCAGAACAAGTCTAGATCAGTATGATATTCAGGGACTTTTTGCACAGGCTTGAAACTGAGAAAGGTGAACATATTTCAGTCTCTCACATAACAAAAGCACCTTGGGATCCAAGTAGTTTATCCTACCGTGGGTAGTGGGAAAAACTCTGTAACTCAGTATGTGAGAAGTAAGTCAGGATGGTTTAAGGAAAGTTCATTTTAAAATCAGTGGGGCCTCTGTTCTAGAGTGATACTTTAATTTCTATGACTTGGTGCATTTACATACATTTGAATGATAATTTTCCATTGTGGTTAGGGAACCTCTGTGCCTAGGTGCAGAAAATGGGCCACTTTCAGCTCTTTGTACTTAGACTGTGTTAACACAACTTGGTGAGTGGTGCAGCATATCTCTATCACTGCTGCTGGTAAGCGTGTCTTTTCTTTTTACACTATAATTTATTTAATCTATTTTTTTAGAAAAGACAGAAAGGTCCTACAGAAAGTTTTCCTTATGTCCCTGGACTTGCCATTGAACAAATTTCTGTTTGTTTTGCCCAACACATAATTGACTATTCTAAACAAGAAATTAAAATTGCAATCTCATTTTATTAAAGAGTTATTAACAACTAATAAGATATTTTGCATTATACAAGCAAAAAAAATCAGTTATATTCATATTTCTTTTTGATAACTATCTACATTTTAGTAATTTAAAATGTGAATGCAAAGAAACAAGTCGTTAGATGCCATTTTTTCTCATAAGAAATCAAAATATAAAAAAATTATAAAAACCAAAAACAAACCTCCAAATTTTAAGCTTGAAATTTGTTCAGTGTTTCATGAAAATTGTGCCTAGTTTCGTGCCTGTTGACATATGACATGAATATATAGCTTTTCCCTCTTGACATTTGTATGCACAATTACCCATATTTCATGCACAATAACAATAAGTGCAAGTATAAACTCAGCATGCTTTTTAATTTTCAGTTATACATTAAAAGCTTGTTATTAACACTTAACAAGTTATATCCTTTTTAAGATATTAGCCTGTGGCATATGATTTCTCTGTAGCATGTTTTTAAAAACAGAAAAACACAATTAGATTATAAAGTAGTGAAATTTTTTTTCATCTTAATAATATTCAAGGCAACTGAAGATTAATATATCAGCCAACAGTGAGAATTAAGTTGGAACCTGAAAGGTCTCACAATCTTATAAACTAATCTTATTTCTGTTATTTACAAAATATCACATGTATTTTTCTCTTAGCCATGCACAAGCCAGATAAGCCAGCAAAGTAATTTATTTTGTTGAGCTAAACAGAGAGAAATCTTCCTGCTCAAAAATCTAAACATAGAAAGCTATGACAAAAATTTTTGGTGAAAGGAACAAGTTTTGATTGCTTAGCAATGACACCTGGAATCAACCTCCAGCTGTATATTCAGGCAAAAGTGTCTGTAAGAACTTTAATACTCTTGAAAAATTCTTAGTATTTGGTTCAAACAAGCTTAATCCAAAGGGAAATAGTCATGATATATGAAGACGTTAAAGCTATAAACAAAGTGGGAACTTTCTTTAAATAACAAAATCTCCAGGTACTCTTAAGGTGATTCAGTTATAAATGCCAATAAAATAAAATACGCCTACAATAAGGTCTACTTCAAGGTTTTCTTACCCTTAATGAAGCCGGAGTATTTTGAACCTGACAATACCATAATGCTCTGTATAAGCAGAGAGATTTTATTAAAAGCTTTTATATAACAATATATCTTGGCAGATATTATAGTATTTGTATATTTTTATTGCAATACACAAGTCTCTTCTTCATCTATGTAACTTAACATCGTAGTTTAAATGTCTTGACAGACTTTGCAAATTCTTTTCTTTGGAAGGAAAGAGAATCAGAGAGAACTTTACTGTATATGATGTTTATATTTTTCAGGTAAGACATATGAGAACATCCCAGCTGCCATAAGTAGATGTTCCTTTAGTCAACATAGAATGTTTATATTTAAGTACATGATGAACAGGATGCTGGAGAAAATAGTGCTCTTTCACTGGGATTGGTTTGGTTTCCCTTTTGTAACATCTACTTACATAATTCACATTTAGAAACAGTTCATGACTTCTGAGAAGTTCCTACTTCCCACTTCAGCTCATTCTCCAGAAACAGAAAGCTTTCAGTTCCTGCTTACCCCTTCATCAGATAAAACAATGTCAAAGTCTAGGTAAACTTTGCCTAAGTATATTTCAGGAACTGTCTCAATAGCACTGGAAGATAAGCCAGGAGAAGGTAGTTCCCCTTTGCTGGTTTTGTGTCCCCATTCTCTGTAGTGTCTATGGACATACTTTAAAGAAAAGCAGAAAAGAATTTCTGAATACTTATCTTTTAGAAATAATTTCAATGTGATGATCTTTATATTTCTATGTTTTATAAAAACAAGATATTTTATATTTGCTGTTTTCTGAGAATCTTGTCAAGAACATGTTTGTAAGAAACATAGAAGTCATTAATATGGATCTATGTAGCTACAGAAACTTTAATATATTTGTGCATTTGTGTGTCATTCCTGTCACCTTGCAAGTGGCTGAATCTTTGATGAAGGCCTTTAAACTGACAAATAATAAAAATGAGGCAGAAAGTGCAAGTCAAATCTAGAACAAGCATAAAAATCATGTAGAAGTGTTTCTCTTTCAAGCCTTTCATGTAAGGCTTTCTGGAATCAATGGATTTTACATTCATGAAATTTGTATCAAGCAACTTTTACAAACAACTGATCTCTTGTAGCATAAACTGGAATCAGAATCCAAAAACCAGTCTATAATATGCTAAGAACAAAAAAATCTTTGAAGAGTTACAAGTGCAGAAATTTTTCCCCTGTAAAAAGGCTCTATCAGTTTCTAGGCAACATAGCTCTCCTAAATCCCTTTCATGCTTTTTATAGTATCCCATCAAGTGACCCTGCTAGAAGAGACTGTTTAGAGCAGCCACAGGCATCATAATGATTTCTGCCTGCCAGGCTTGTTTGTAATTCAAGGTTTTTGCAGGATGTCTGCTGCATAACCTAACAAGCCCCCACAGGAGTCAATATCTAAGTTGATTCCCCTGGTAGCCAATCTCTTTGCAACAACTAAAGAAAGTGACTTACTGGCAACTGGCTTGACTCTCTTCTTCCTTCACATCACTGCTTTCATTTGTGTGGACGCAAACAAAGCCTGGCAGAGACCAGACAGTCTGATGCACAAGATCTTCTCTTTGAATCTCTTCCTTCAGCATCCAACACTGGTTTACTGTTTTTACCAGGGAACACAGATAATGGTGGTGTTTGGCTCTAACAGTAGGGTAGGATGGATAATCTACAAAGATAAAGATAGAAATTGTGCTTTAATTAATTTCTTATTAGATATCACCAGGCCTGCTAACACCTGTAAAATTTCTTTGGTCACTGTAATGTCTCTTCAGAAACAGTGTTACGTTAGACACACAATCTGTTGCACAACTGAATACTTGCATGCAACAATCCTAGTTGACTGCCTTACATAGAATATTGCACATCCTTGACAAGCAATTAAACGTTTATGAAGACACTTGTTGCTTATAATTATAATCCTGCTAATTTCCTCATTCCCAAAAGCAACATTAGTTTTGCTAATGAACTGCAGATTAATTAGCTTTGAATTAGACTCTACTCCCATTTTGCCCCACCCTGCAAAATCTTGATGGCACTAATTTTGCTTTGGGGACCTTAAAAGAATTTGTTGTTATAAGAGTAGATTCAAATGACCTATGTTATTATTATTTAATAATTTCGTTTACCTCAATTTGAATTCAATTATTCTCTAATGCTGTGAAACTGAGCTGAGAGATTATGTGTTAAAAAAGAAAAATAGACAAATTATACAGATCAATACAAATAAATTGTATGGGTGATATGGTAAGAGTAGATCAAAATGTTGCCATTTTCTCTGGGGCATCTAATTACATGAAGTCAGTAAATTGAACAAAGCTGATGGTCCAAGTTCAGTTTGTAATGGTTTAATAGCAACATATGAGCACCAAACACAATATAACACGTTTTCTCACATAACATGAATTTTATATCTGCTGATTCCATGCACCTCTGCAATGTCTTTTTAAAACAAAATGTTTCCAACAGTGATCCTACTTTTGCTTTGAGCATAAAATACTGATTATCCTTTTCTTCTTCGTCTAAATCTCTGTAACACCTGACCTGACTGTATGTGACTAGGATTCACTATCTAGGCTAATACAAACAACTCTGAGAATTCAGGGTTTAAAACAAGAAATTCTTACTTCCAAACTTTGTATCAGCTGCCAACGTCACAATATAGTCCTTGATTTACACTGCATCAAAGCTTTCATTCTCTGCTAGCAGCTGTTTGTTGCCCTCCCCTTCTTTCCTTGATAGGTGATGTGTTAAAAGTACTAGCGGGGGTATGTACCAGCTACAGGTGTATCAAGGACAAGCAGGCACTCAGATGAACAAGACAGGACAGATTTCTTCTGCCTCCATGGAGTTACTTTTAATTATCATAATGAAGACAATGTACATACTGCTCTGATGGAAGCATGGAATATGTATGCACCACTTACCCTCATTCGATATTAGTTATTTTTTAATTCAAATATTACTTTCTTGTTTAATTGCACTGATTAGGGAAAGTGGATTAAATGTGTTAAAAAAACCCCAAATAACTAAAACATGAGCCTACTGAAACTGTGAGGTATTTCGCATACATTGTGCTAAGTGATAATAATTAAATAAAAGCATTGGTCTCGTGATTCCTAATTCTGATTCTTCAACAATGAATTTTTAAAATTCAAGTCCCATAATGACTGGAATTTTTTCTTGAGTAATTACGAGGCAAGCACTTTGAGAATTTGGCCCACAAGGTCCAAATGTTCAAATCAATTCAGCTTTCACTTAAGAGCCAAATGAAGAGACCAGATGTTCAAACCCTCAGTATGCAGAGGAACATCAATGTCAACTTCTAGCAAAAATGAAGCCACTACACAAAGACTCCAAAAATGTATTGAGAATTAAGGAGGAAAAAGATTATTTGTTAGTCTCTTTGCTAAAAATCAAGCCTCAGGTGTTAATTTTAATGGTTAACTTATTTCTAAATCATGAAATTGTATATTGTGATGATATTCACATTAGCCAAGAGGAAAAAAAAGGAAAGCATAGATAAAGTTGTTCATATGCAAATGTTTTAAAACTGGAGCATGTGATAGTCATAACGTTTCATTTAGATTGTTTTTAACCCTGAATGAATCGTATTTGTGAGTGTGAAGTTTGCTTGGATTATCATAAAATTAATTACTTATTCTCTGAAATAATTTCAATGCACCTCTGTGCTCCACCTCTGAAACAATCCTAACATTACTTGTTTGTACATTTAAAATGGAAAAGAAAATAATTTGTTATATGTAGGTCTGAAATTACACCTCATCATGACAGATGTAGATTGTTTGGACATAAGCTTTGTATTTGGAATGACCTCATACATAGAAATAAAAGATTGTAAGGCAGAAATTTTATTGTTGCACAACTAGGTTCAAACAAAAGTAGCTATACAATACGACTCATTGACAGTGACATATTTAGTGAAAAAAACCATTATCATCAATTAAAAAATCAAAATATCCTTTTTATGGATATAATGTTTATCATTATGGAACATTTTAGGCTTTTTGATATTCACATAACTTATTTTTAAAAACCCTTATTTTAGTCAATTAAATTGAGTCTTGAATAAGCAAAGATCCATTTGAATGGAGAGCATAATGTGACCTATGGGTGAAGTCAGAAGAAACTCTTTTTATCTGCACTGGAGACATACCCAAACCTACAAAGAGATGTCTCTGGTATCAGTCTATTTGCATAGTTTCATACCTAGACATGAGAGGGGTGAGATGTATATTTTAACTTTCTGAAAAATATGTTCCAAAACCAATACTTTTCAATTTTTGCTATTTTATATGTACCCTAGAACATTAAAGTGATGGAAAAACAATTCCAAAACTAGTCATACAAAGTCATATAAATATTCAGAATATATAGTTACTGTAATGGTGAGGTGTTTATAAAATCAGGGAAAAATAAAAATTAAATAAATAAAAAATTGGATCTGTGTAGAAGACTTACCTTTCTCTGTAACAACTTATAGAAATGCTACTGGCATCACAGAATAATGGGTGAGGCATCTTGTACGTAAGCTGAGCTATCTATATTTGCAGCGTATGTTTCTGATGAGGGTGCTTTATCCTTAGTGAGTTTCTTTTAAGAAGTTTTGCCTGCAGGGAGCATAGCCACCCTCACTGTGCAGAAGGTGAAGATTTTTCTAGGAGTCTGAAATTTGAAAGTGGTGAGTCATCACCCTTCACACATTTTTATAGTATAATTGCTCAGTAGCAAGTGTATGGAAAGAGTTCAAAGAACAGTGTGGAAGTGATACAGATATTCTGGATTTACACACACATACAAAATTCAAGTTACTGCAGTTACTTGAAGGGGCAAGTTCAAAAGAAACTCTGCTGAATAAGTTAAGTCAGTCAGTTTATAGAATTCTCAGTTCCTAACTCATGAGGATGATGTCACCTTGATTATAAAAAATATTTCTGAAACTTTGAAATATTTTTCTTTCACAGAATCGTAGAATCACCAGGTTGGAAAAGACCCACCGGATCATCGAGTCCAACCATTCCTATCAAACATTAAACCATGCCCCTCAACACCTTGTCCACCTGTGCCTTAAACACCTCCAGGGAAGTTGAATCAACCACCTCCCTGGGAAGCCTGTTCCTGTGCCCAGTGACCCTTTCGTGAAAATCTTTTCCTAATGTTCAGCCTGAACCTCCCCAGTGGAGCTTGAGGCCATTCCCTCTCGTCCTGTCCCCTGTCACTTGGGAGAAGAGGCTAGCACACTCCTCTCCACAACCTCCCTTCAGGTAGCTGTAGAGAGTAACGAGGTCTCCTCTCAGCCTCCTCTTCTCTAGGCTAAACAACCCCAGCTCTCTCAGCTGCTCCTCATAAGGCCTGTTCTCCAGCCCCTTCACCAGCTTTGTTGCTCTTCTCTGGACTCGCTCCAGAGCCTCAACATCCTTCTTGTGGTGAGGGGCCCAGAACTGAACACAGGATTCAAGGAGCAGTCTCACCAGTGCTGAGTACAGAGGGAGAAGAACCTCCCTGGACCTGCTGGTCACGCTGTTTCAGATACAAGCCAAGATGTCATTGGCCTTCTTGGCCACCTGGGCACACTGCTGGCTTATGTTCAGTTGACTGTCCAGCCCAGAGAGCTCTCCAGCCAGACTTCTAGTCTGTAACACTGCATGAAGTTGTTGTGCCCCAAGTGCAGGACCCGGCATTTGGCCTTGTTAAACCTCACGCCGTTGGTCTCAGCCCAGCAGTCCAGCCTGTTCAGATCCCTTTGCAGAGCCTCCCAACCCTCCAGCAGATCAACACTTCCACCCAGCTTAGTATTGTCTGTAAACTTAAGGTTATGTAGGGCACAGCAGTTAGAAGCAAGTTTCCAGTACAAGACAGGAAAGATAAATTCCTTCTTCAGATCATAGCAATAAAGGATGCCATTGATTTCCTCAAGGATATTTCCAGTATTAAATTAATTAATAGGAAAGCATCCTCTCCACGTTAGCTTTCTGCACCCTGTAAAGTAGAGCAGAACCTCAAAACACAAGAAAGATATACAAACAAAATATTTGGCTGACATCCATAGAAAATTCTTAGAATGGCAGTACTGTAAGAAACATTTAATATAGATATTTGTAGATGTTTAACAGTAAGAAATGTATGCATCACTAGGATTAAGTTCCAACTGCCAGATGTGAGACTTGGTTAACTTCACATGACAGAGTCAGAACCCAAATCAAGAGATAGAGCTAAATCCACAAGTCCTTCTGAGCCACACCAGAGAGATGATTTAACAGAACTTCACACTTCCATTTTACAAATGAATATTTATTAAAACATACAACCATCTTGCTACTGAAAACAGATTGTTAAATCTTTCCAGAATGATAAGAGAATGTAGGAAAGAAATCATGATTCACGGTCTTGTTTATTTCTGTTCTTTTGAATATGCTTATTCCTAATCAAACGAAGATATGATCTCCACTTTTTAAATGATGAAGAATTTGTGTCAGCTCTCTCTGCAGGATCTGTGCTTCTTTTCCTGGATTTTGAGCAGATAATTTAAGACCTTTTATTAGACATTTCCAAATAAGCTAGGGAATTTAGAGAGACTGTATCTCTTGTCACTGGTTCCTAGAGCTGGCTGAAGAATAATTTAATGAAGTATGTGATGTTTAAAAAATGTATAATATATAATGGAAAAAGCAGTCAGTTTTACAGATCCTTTAAAATTATAACAAAAAAGATTAATGTCCAAGGGAGGGAAGAAAACAAAGTAAGACTCTAGCTTTAATATTTCTTATAGATGAAACTAATATCTAAGCAAAAGTTTTATGCCTAAGACTGCAGCATATCTTGTTTTCAGGATATATTGTAGTAGAGATACTGTAAATTAAAGGTTTGGAGAACAAAGGTACTCGAATTATCAAACTATCTAATGAGTGTTATTCATAAGACAGTATGGTAGGGAATAATTAAAGCAGAATCTAGGTATTTTGTGGAAGCCACTGCTCTTTTCAAGGGGTTGGGTTATTTTTTTTTATCTTGGAGGAAAATTCTATTATTTTAACATTTTGTATTCAATGGATAGAGGATTCAATAGAGTAACAAATAAAGGACAGTTACAAAGTACTCATTCTAGAGAAAACTGTTAAAACACAAATATCAAAATCCCATTCATATTGCAATCATAGTAATAACTAGTATTCTAGAAGACCTGTTCTGAGAAACCGTCTTTATTTCCTAGTAACTGTTGGTTATCTAGCCTAAGACTATAGAAGGTAAGACTACCATTTCCTCCCCTGTTGGATTATATAACATTGTTTTCTATGTTTACAGGGAATAATTTATTTTCTAAAAATTTTCTAAATTCGAATGTGTTGTCTGCCTCTGTCAGTTAAAATTCATATGTATTAAGGCCAGTCAAAACTATTCTGACTAACTTTCTGTTATCAATTTTTAAAGGAGGGAAATATTAAAATATTTTTTAAAAGTAAATAAAAATATTAAAAAGAAAAATAAACTCATTTTAACCAACTTTTCATTGCTAGCTGAATCTTTAGTCTACCTTATCTTGCCAATTAAAGAAACAAAAATTGCACAGTATAAATAGCTCATAACTAAGCAACTTTGGCATTTTCTAGAAGAGTATGCCATTACTAATCTGTATGAATTTTTTGAAACAGGATCATCACAGAACACAACTTTTGTTAGGTAACTCAATTTTAACTGAGAAAATAGAAAGAGGAAGCTCTAATCTAGATTTTTATTTGAGTAGCCAAGTGAGCTAATTATCTACTTTAAACTGCTTACCATTATTTCCTTTTAAACTTTCGCAGCACTTGTCGTTTAAAAACAGAGCAAGACAAAACAAACCAAACTAGTAAGTCACACCAGAACCTTATGTTCCCATCCCTTTGTCTCATTTATCTTATACAATCCTATACCATAAACAAACATCAGAGTCGTTGCTATGACATTGGCTTTTATCAAAGCTGTAGTGGAAATTTATCCCTCAGCAGGCACTGCCCCCTGGGTCAGGGAACTGAGAGTTGCAGGGGATCCTCACAGGGGCTGGCAGGGCAGAGCCTTACCCAGCAGCCCCAAGATAGAAGCAGTGCAGGCTGGAGATCTACCAGGGCAGCCAGAAGCCCACTTTATAAGGTAAGCCCATAGCAATAGGATACCACCAATGTCGATGTAGGAGGTCAGGTCAGAGTCAGATCCAAATAATAATAAACAATGGCTGACTACATCCAGTGCGAGTCCATAGTGATGCAACAGATCTGGGATGGAGGCAGTCTGTGGGGCTGGGGTAAGGTCAGAGCTTACTTAACCAAGCAGTGGTATTACTACAGTGTTGCTGCGGTGTAGCCTTAGTTGGGAGACAAGTGTGAGAATATTCAGAATCTGGTTGATGGGCAAGGGAAGTACATCACACACACATAGATATATATGCAAAGCCAAGTATTTATTATTAGTGTACTGGTAATCTAAACAATCTAATTCAAAGTTCATTGCTACTGTAGAGCTAATTTTGCAAATTAAGCAAACATTGTTTGAAAAAGAATAAGAACAGTGCAGTTAGAATCCTTGTATACATTTTTAATTGTATTGCTGCTATTGATGTCTGGGTCTTGAGGTTGCTATTTTCACCCTGGTCTTTATTCAGGGTGGGCTGGGGAGTATTATGGCATGCTGTCAGCATTTCAAGTCCTTAATCGGGAAGAATATGGTATTCACAATGATTTCTTCTCCTTTTTTCACCTTTATATAAACACACACAGTTGTGAACATGCATTGACATCCTTCCGTTTTCATTGGTCTGTTGCTGCAAGTTACCTGTGGAGTTAATGTATTTGAAGCTCTTTATGTATGTTTAGTACTACTTTTTTGTTATCTTTATTATGCCTAGCCCAGTTTTGAGGGTCTTCAGTTCTTGTTGTTTGTTTTTTTGTTTCAACTGACCATTAATAAGCAGTCTATATTTGTGGCTTCTCCCATACCAAACCTGTGCCCCATTTCTTACCAGCCCATGCCTGTACTCTTCAAACACATCCCATGCCTTCATTTTTCAACGTCCCTATCACATCCAGCCTGTATCTCTGTACTACATCATTCTGCAAAGGTCATAAATACCTCATTCTACATATAAGTGCTTCTTGCTGTTACCTTTAAAACTACAGCTATACCACACACAATGATAAACAAAGGTAAACAAATTAGACATAGACATTTGGTCAGTTAGCAAAAGTACTGTCACACTTTGTTTGCCAAGTAAAACAAAGCTGCAGGTCCAGAAACATTGACAGAGCAGGCCTGACAAGTATCAGGCCAGAGGCCTTGCAAATTCATACGAAGTTTATTGTCTGCCACTAACAGAAACAATGCAAAGTTACAGCTGCTCTCAAATTGAAAGGGACAAGCTTTTGGAATACAACCGGTGACCTCATATAAAGCAAGGAGCTGCCTCCATCTGAGACCCTGTAGTTTGATCAGCAGAACTAGGAGGAAGGGATGTGCTTGGGCCCATAAAAGAAATGGGTTTGTTTCTGGTCTCAGGTGATCCAGATCTCATAGGAATGGTTATTCTTAAGATTTCAGCTAATGGGAAAAAAGTTCATTTGGCATCTTTTTGATTTGAACATAATCAGCTCTTCATTATTTTAAGTCTTGCTGGTGTGATAAACATTGGAACCCAAGAGAACATCAGCTGGAGAACAGCATATGAAGTAAGCTGCATAGAAATATTCTGACCTTATATAAATTAAATGTAAAATGGGTGTTTAAAATATAGTTCCATTTTTTCTATTTAAAACTTTATATGATAACTTTTTATTGCTTATTGGTTACAGCAAATCAATATCTTATGTTCCTTAGCTAATTACATTGAAAACAATCTACATAATTATCTTGCTACAATTGGTGTTTCTATTATTCTGTTTAATTTTTTACAAACTTATAAACTGCTATCTTTATTAACGTTAGTTTTCATGCAAATAAACATATTAGAATATCTATATTTGTTACTTGCAGTTTAATACTCATATGTTTAAGACATTACTTACTCAGAATCACATATCAGCAATTTACAAACATTCTGTGGCAGAATGTGTTTATAATTCACTAAGAATTGTTTATCTTTAGTCTTTGGCAGCTGTTTTGATGATAAGAAAATACTACTCTTCTAGTAAACCCACATCCTACCTACTGAGCGGCATTTCCTAATTCCTGCATTTATGGAAGAAAACTAAGAAAATGGCGCACCCATATATTGTTATCCGAACAACAGAGTTTCCTGTATTAGAAGCTGGGCTTCTAGCAAGTATATCTGGCACTTTTTTTTCAGATGAGCTATGTTTTCTTCATTACATGAACAGATGCAAGCTCACAAAGTCTTGCAAATCAAACAGCAGGAGGCTGCATTACTATGCTGCCCAGCCTGTTAGAAATCAAAGCTGAGAGAGATGGTCTATGATATTAACATTTACAGTGTACTAACATGGTCAAGGGGGCTCCCAGTGACGTCTGTGCCTGGTCAGCAAGTTTTCCTCCAAATGCCAAAGCCCATACGTAACAATGTGTTTACAATTCTGTCTTTATGACCACTAACAAAGGCAAACTAATACACTATTTTAAACAGAATTAGATCTTATGTTCCAATTGTTGTGGAAATAGGAAGGCTTAAAGTAAAGGCAGTTTGAAAAATCCCGTTTCTGGAAGATATTTACAGTACCAGAGAAACTGACTCCCTGGAATCTCATTCCAAAAATATTGAGAATACTAAGAATAAGACAAACAGGTCCTACTCTCACTTTAAAGAAATTACTTTTAGCTGCAACTATTTGAAACCCCATTAATTGAATTAGAAATAGAAATAATAAATCTTTACTTACTACTAGACAGATGATAAATAAATGCTATCAAATATTCATGAATAGTTGTGGTTATAAAAGCCACTAGAGTAAATATCTTTTTTCTCTAGACAAGATGTCTAAATAGAAATAAATTCAAGGAATGTATGTAGGACTTGAACAGAAGGAGTGGTTAACAATTTAGCTAAGTTACGCATTGCAAAAGGCTCACTCAGTTTTGTTTCATTTGCGTAAGTGACCCTGATTCAAAAATTCATTGATTGCAATGGAAACAGTTTCACCAGCTTTTTCTTTTTATACCCCTCTACACAGGGCTTAAACCTGTAGGACAGGAGGGAAATCAGCACAAAATGTCCTTTTAAAGTCCACCTTCTTGTGCTTAATTTACATGGCAACATGACTGTTTTTGTGAATGAAGCGCCATAACTGACCATGTGGAATACAGAAGTTGGAATTTTACTGAAAATAGAAGATAAACAATTTTAAGTTTCAGAAAGAAATCATCACTACTAAGATGCCTTTTAGGTATGTTTTCTAAGAAGGATAATTTCCCTAACTAGCATTCTTTGAATAACCATATTTCAGGAACATTGACACAGAAAAAAAATACGCTGTTAGGTTGGTGACTTTGCTTTAGTTTAGAGAAGTGGTAATGAATTGCCCAGAGGTTTGCACCAATGGATTCTGGTGTACAGAAGGAGGAAAGGAAGGACTAATAAATTGATTTCTGTGGTTTTCTAGGCGTATTTTTGAATCTCACATCTTTCAGCTGTTTAATCACCACTGTTTTAAAACTATTAATACTACTCCTATTAGTCTGGTGTAAATCACCAGCTACTGAACTACAAAACTCACCAAAACAGGAAGAGCCAGGTAATGTATCATACATAAAAAAAAGCCAATCAGCAACTCAAATGTCTATTTCTCATTCAGTCAAATAATTCACGAAATATTATGCCTTGACCTAAGAAATAAATTGCAAATCTTCATCTTTATTTAACTAGCTGACTAAAACATCAGGGAAAAATATCAGATTAATAAATTATCTCCTTAGGAGCTGTGATTTAATACTGATACTTTCATAGGGATGTTTTGAAGGGCAGAGCACTGCAGAAACATGTCCTACAAATACTTGGTTTTATTTCAGCCTCTTGATTTTGCCTCATTCTTACACTGACTTGTTGCATAGCCATCTGCTGATCATGATTGATAATTTTGCTGTCAATAAGGTCATGGTTAATGAAAATATGAGAAAATTTACAAGGATCATCAAGATTTATGGATCAGTAAAGAGCCTAGAGTGAGAGGATTAAAACAAAATCCAACCTAGCTAGCCTGCTAATCCTGTCAAGGAATTATTCATTCTGGAGCAGTTGCTGTGTTTGATATATGTTCTTTGCAGAAACATTGCTTGAAATTATCAGCTTGGAATTTGCAACTTGGAAAATGCAATTTGTTTCTTTATATTTTCCTTATTTAATTAAATTAATTATTTTTCTAATTATTATTATAATAATTCCTTACTGTGATTTATTCCTTACTGTGATTGCTTATAGGAAAACTCCTTATAGATGGGTGCAGTTAATTTATATTCAGAAAAGGAAAACTCTTTGATATAGTTTTAGATTTCAAATGATTTTCTGAGAAATGTGAACTTGCAAGGAATTTTGCATTTTTATATAGGGGCGAATTAGTTCCCAAATTTGGCATAAACTCAACCGAAGCAACTGAATTTCTGTGAGCAGAACTGAATCCTTGATCTAATTTAGATATTTTTTCTAGAAGAATCATGACCAAGCATTCCAGAGGAGTTAAGGCAATGCAAAACCATTGTGCCACATTATTTTAACCTAAAATGAGATATAGATATATCTTACAACTTAAAATAAGCTGCAGGTTTGAGTCAGAATACCCACTACACTAGAAAACCATATTGCTTTAAAGTGATATACATTGTTTTCTTTTTTACCCACATTTATAAATGAGCAAAAGGATATTTCAACAGATTAGAAGAATAATCTAAGGTTTAGAAGCCTCTCATTGTGCTTTTGTCCACAGAGGTTTTTTCAGTAAACTTGAGCAAATCACTAACATCTTTCTTGTGTCATTGATTTAAACTCATAAAATCAGCACTTTTTTATCTGAAAGGGGTTTTGGAGGGAGTAATATATTAAAAACATGGACTCATATAGTGAATATAACAGGAACAGGTGTCTCAGAATTACCGGAGGAAAATAGATTCAAAAAACCAGTGTGCTTAAATGTTAACTAAATGCATTAAAAAAACATTATGACCATTCACTTAATGTGACCATAACTTAGGTGTTATGTCAATTATATTGACTGCAGCTGTGACAGAATAAGGATGTAAAAAAGGTAAAGCTTGTAGGAAGATACAGTACCTTTTTTTAGATCTATTGGTAGAGCTTGAGAAAAGCTTTTGGATCCATAAGCTCTTCTGCTATCAGAAACTGAAGAAGGAATCTTCAAAGCTAAGTACAAGTTTTAGAACAAATTCTGTGAATATAACAAGACACATTAATCAGGCTATCTGAAAGAAAAGATATCAAAATTCTATTAAAGGAGAAAACTGAGATCAATTACCATGACTCATGAAACTATTATTATCTCTAGAGTTTATGATTTTGGAGAGCTGATGATGTTATTTTATTTTCCAGCTTAATCTTTTGAAAGTTGTTTGTTTTGATTTATATTTCTCATGAGAATTAGGTGACAGAGGTGAAGTGACTGAGGTGTTTCTTTGCAGATGATCTCTTAATAATGATTGGGTGAAAACCAAATATGAGGGAACATTAGAGAGAACACTCAGTCAGAGAACATTAGCACATGTTCTATGCAAGCTTATTCTGGTGTGAAGTGATTGTTTAATTGCATGCCAGTAATTTCTATGTTTAAATGTATCAACACATTTGCATATGTTATCAAAAGGTTTGATTTGGTGCCTCATTAAAGACCAGTATCTGGGAAGCTTTTTTTCCAAGTAGGATCCTTTTTTATATTACTTTTAATTGCCCAGTGATTCTAGATTCCAGAATTGGTGAATAACTTAAGAAAAGGACAACCAAGTTCAACACTCGTTTTCTCTGTATTCTGAAGTCACTGTCTACAAGGTATTTGGGTTTTCCTCTATAGAAGTACACTTGCTGAATAAAACTCCTGCCTGGATTGTTGAGATAGGAATTACAATTATATTCCTCAGAGCACACATCAGTGTTTTTCTGAGAGTCTCTTAATAAGACTAAATTACCATCAACAAAAGCTGTTGCAGCAAGATTTGGGGCTATGCTCCCTGACAAGAATCATGAAAAGCACTGGAAGAACAATAATTACCTAAAAACAGAGGAAGTTCCATTTATTTTGTTTTTCCCTTACCCCCTTGGTATTTCTCTCTCTTTAAGTGTATTTATTTATGGAATACCTGATTCCCCTCTGCTCTTAGCATAACTGGACATATATGCAACAAGGTTTGGGCTGAAAACTTGCTACTTAAATCTTACTCTTGCTAATCAATAAGCAGTACATATTTTAAAATGTGAATTGTTCTTACCTCAGTAGGGTAGCATTTTTATATATGATGCTTCTCAGGTGTGCACTTCACGCTATTTTCCTACATGATTTTTGAAGAAATTTTTGGAGGAAAATATTTCACTATAATTTTAAAGCCACAATTACTGTAAGATCAACAGACATCATGAGAAGGTAATGAAAAAATATTGATATTAAACTTTAATTTAACCAGTCAGTTACATGAGATCAATTTCCAGATGTTCACAGACTAATAAAAACAGAAATCCCATAATATATCCCTGAATTTGTTTTTCAGCTCTGGGTATGGTTAACGGTACCTGGAAAACTGAAAGAATAGTGGCCTATGTTTGTGTAAAGGTCTCTTTAAAAAAAGAGCAAAAACCAAAACACATACAAAACCAAAAATAACCCAACAAATAAACTCATCACAGAATAACCAGGTTGGAAGAGACCCACTGGATTGTCAAGTCCAACCATTCCCACCAATCCCTAAACCATGCCCCTAAGTACCTCATCCACCCTCACCTTAAACACCTCCAGGGACGGTGACTCAACCACCTCCCTGGGCAGACCGTTCCAATGCCTAACCGCCCTCTCCGTGAAGAATTTTTTCCTAATCTCAAGCCTAAATCTCCCCTGGTGGAGCTTGAGGCCATTCCCTCTTGTCCTGTCCCCTGTCACTTGGGAGAAGAGGCCAGCACCCTCCTCTCCACAACCTCCCTTCAGGTAGTTGTAGAGAGTAACAAGGTCTCCCCTCAGCCTCCTCTTCTCCAGGCTAAACAACCCCAGCTCTCTCAGCCGCTCCTCATAAGGCCTGTTCTCCAGCCCCTTCACCAGCTTTGTTGCTCTTCTCTGGACTCGCTCCAGAGCCTCAACATCCTTCTTGTGGTGAGGGGCCCAGAACTGAACACAGTACTCGAGGTGCGGTCTCACCAGTGCTGAGTACAGAGGGAGAATAACCTCCCTGGACCTGCTGGTCACGCCGTTCCTGATACAAGCCAAGATGCCATTGGCCTTTTTGGCCACCTGGGCACACTGCTGGCTCATGTTCAGTCGGTTGTCAACCAACACCCCCAGGTCCTTCTCCTCCTGGCAGCTTTCCAGCCAGGCTTCTCCTAGTTTGTACCTCTGCTTAGGGTTGTTGTGCCCCAAGTGCAGGACCCGGCATTTGGCCTTGTTAAACCTCATGCCGTTGGTCTCAGCCCAGCAGTCCAGCCTGTTCAGGTCCCTTTGCAGAGCCTCCCGACCCTCCAGCAGATCCACACTTCCACCCAGCTTGGTGTCATCTGCAAACTTGCTAAGGGAGCAATCGATGCCTTCATCCAGGTCGTTGATAAAGACATTAAACAGGACTGGACCCAGGACTGAGCCCTGGGGAACCCCATTTGTAACTGGCCTCCAGCTGGATTTAACTCCGTTTACCACCACCTTCTGGGCCCGGTCATTCAACCAGTTTTTCACCCAGGAGAGTGTGCGCCCGTCCAGGCCAGAGGCCGACAGTTTCTGAAGCAGAATGCTGTGAGAAACTGTATCAAAGGCTTTACTAAAGTCCAGGAAGACCACATCCACAGCCTTTCCCTCGTCCAAGAGTTTAGTCACTCGGTCATTGAAGGTGATCAGATTACTCTGGCAAGACCTGCCTTTCATGAACCCGTGTTGACTGGGCCTGATCACCCGGTTCTCTTGCAAGTGCTTCTTGATAGCACTCAAGATCACCCGCTCCATGACCTTCCCCGGTACTGAGGTCAGGCTGACAGGCCTGTAGTTCCCCGGATCCTCCCTGCGCCCCTTCTTATAGATGGGCACGACATCAGCCAGCCTCCAGTCCAGCGGAACCTCCCCAGTCATCCAGGACTGTTGGAAGATGATGGAAAGGGGTTTGGCCAGCACATCCGCCAGTTCCCTCTAAACTCTTGGGTGGACTCCCTCCGGCCCCATAGACTTGTGGGCATCTAGCTGGGCAAGCAAGTCTCTAACCACCTCCTCTTCGACCTTGGGAATCTCATACTTCTCTTCCAACCCTTGGGGTTGTGCACAGAGGGAACAATTTTCCTTACTGTTAAAGACTGAGGCAAAGTAGGCATTGAGTAATTCAGCCTTGTTTTCGTCCCCTGTTACTCTTGCTCCCTCTGCATCTACTAGGGACTGGAGATTCTCCCTAGCCCTCCTTTTGCTGTTGATGTATTTGTAGAAAGACTTTTTGTTGTCTTCCACAGTCTTGGCCAATCGCATTTCTAGTTGGGCCTTAGCCCTCCTGACTTTTTCCCTGCACATTCTCACTTCCTCCCTATAGTCCACCCAGGGTGCCTGCCCCTTCCTCCAGAGGTCATAGACCCTCCTCTTCCTATTGATGTCTCTCAGGACCTCCCTACTCAACCATGCTGGTTTCTTACCCCGCCGGCTATTTTTCCGGAACTTGGGGACGGCTTTCTCCTGAGCTGCTAGGAGTTCCTTCTTGAAGAGCGCCCAGCCCTCATGGGCACCTTTTCCTTCAAGGAGCGCCTCCCATGGGACTTTTCCGACCAGCCTTCTGAACAGTCCAAAGTCTGCTCTCTGAAAGTTGAAGGCGACTGTTCTGCTAAACCTCCACCTTCTTCATCTCATCCTGCACTGAGAACTCTATCATCTCATGATCACTTTGCCCCGAGCATCCTCCAACCTTCACATCCCCCACCAGTCCTTCTCTGTTTACAAACAGCAGGTCCAGGAGGGCACCGTCCCTTGTCGTTTCACTCACCAGCTGTGTGAGGAAGTTGTCTTCCACACACTCCAGGAACCTCCGAAACTGCTTCCTTTCTGCTGTATTATACTCCCAGCCTATATCTGGGAAATTGAAGTCTCCCACAAGGACTAGAGGTAGCGATTTTGAGACTACACTCAGTTGTTTGTAGAAGAGCTCATCAGCTGCTTCTTCTTGGCTGGGTGGTCTATAGCAGTCTCCCATCACAATACCTGCCTGCCCGTGGGCTCCTCTGATTTTCACCCACAGGCACTCAGTCCCATCCTGACCGTAGTCCAGTTCGAGCGTATCAAAGCCCTCTCTAACATAGAGGGCTACCCCGCCTCCTCTTCTGCCCTTCCTGTCCTCCCTGAAGAGTTTATACCCCACCATGGGTACACTCCAGTTGTACGAGTCATCCCACCACGTCTCCGCAATGGCAATGACATCGTAGTCTCCTTGCCCTACCACAGCTTCCAGCTCCTCCTTCTTATTTCCCATGCTGCGTGCATTGGTGTAAATGCACTTCAGCTCAGCAGGCGTAGCTACAGCCTTCGTAATAGGGCTTCTCCCCAACTGAGCGGTCCTTGACTTAACAAAGGCCACAGTGACAGATTGCTGCCTACCATCCCCAGGTGCACTCACCCCCTCTTCCTTAGTGGGGGGTGAGTGCTTCCTTCATGTTAAAGGGAATACCAGAAGCACTGACTCTAAATTTTTTCCATAGGTTTATCTTGATTATCATTCTCATTGAGGTCTATGTAGTTGCAAGCTACTCCATTTTTTTTGTATTCTCATGCATTTTTTTGAACAACTGGAGTCATATTCAGGTATTCAGATTACAGACACTTCTGCCATTCTAGATTCTCTAAACTATTTAAGATTTCCTTACAAAGCTAACGGATATGACACTGGACCAACAGGAGATGCATGTCCTTTTGAGACAGCCGGTGGAAGATGTTTAAATTGGTTCTAGATTTTAAGCAAACAGAACAATGTTTAAGCCCGCCATAGATATTTAGTTACTATAAACCTAATATTTTCTTGCTAAAATTTGTGTTTTATTGTCCTAATGTTCATGTTTTCTTCTGACCTTTTTCTACTCTGTCATTCTCCTTTTCACTTCCTTCAGTGTGATGAATTTTTCTAAAAATGTAGCATCCCAAGATATTTCACGTAGACTCACCAATGTTAATTAGAATGAACTATTTCCCAAGCATGTACTACCTCATTTTGGAAGTATTCTTAGCTTTTTGTGTGAGCTTCTTTCAAAATTTACATTGTCCTGACTTTATGGGTCATTTTGACTTTCCAAAGAAAAAGTATTTTCTCAGATACAAAATGTTGCCTATTTAGGAAGTTCTCCATTCCAAAAGAAATCATGATTCCTACTACTGAAGTGTTACAAGTATGATTTATTAAATATCTACTCCATTACAAAGGTTATAAGACTCAAACCCAAAAGACATGACAGGCATCATTTTAATATTCTCACTTTTTCATTCAGCTAAGGGCTCAGCCAACCATGGGTTCAACTCCACAATTTTTCTTTGTTTTGCTTATGAGAATGATAAACAAGGCTATACAAAAGACTTTTTTTGGGAAAAAAACCCCATACACACTACCTTGCTACCAGAGCAGTAACCTCATCAGTAAAAGAAAATCAGTCTTGTTACAACATCACGTCCTCAGTATTCAGGAGGTGATTGTTTGACTTTGTTTGAAGGAGTTTTCCTCTCTCCCATTCCCTCTGAAATGGGCTGATTAGCAAACAATTCTGCATATATTTGCTACTGTAAGCTTCTTGGATTCCATTACAATATTTTTTAAACTCTGAAATTTGTTACATA
Organism: Clamator glandarius; assembly: GCA_033459285.1. Lineage (NCBI taxonomy): Eukaryota > Metazoa > Chordata > Aves > Cuculiformes > Cuculidae > Clamator > Clamator glandarius. The sequence goes on from JAUNZM010001015.1 coordinate 308,064, forward strand.
TTCCTCCCAAATGGAATTAACCATCTTATTGACACCAACATCAGTCATTGCAGAATTATTTAATTTTTAGTAATTGATTAGTTTACTCACAGAAGTGTGCTTATCTGCTGTCTTAAATCAGGAACAGGACAGCTTCTTAGTAAATTTCACACATCCTTGATCATCAAAGGCAACTAAAATTTTGTCTTACCTTTCTTTCTAAACTACCACACAGATTTTAATAACGTGCCTTGAAATGCCATAAAGCATCAAAATTTTAGGCTTCATTTCTGGGTTTATATTTTTATTTATTATAGCTGACACTTCCTTTAATATACATATATGTATATTTTCAGACTCCCTTCCTATAAAGAATCCCCACCTCTTGGGAATGCACATAGTTCTAGGAGGCTAAAGGAGTTCCACTTGGTAAGCCACAGCAGCACTTTCCCTTTAAATGTTTTCATGAACTGTCAGAGAGTGTGATTTATTTCTGCAAAAAACCATGTATGAGCAGTTGACTCTTAGAGATTCAGAACTGCAAAACCCAGACCAGATGGGAGTAAAAATAAGGGGAGAGCAGGGAGGTGTCCTGTACATGGGCATTGTCAGGAAAAATAATCTCAATCTGACCTGAGGACAGAATGTTAAATGAATTTAGATTTTTATATTAAGGCAAATTTAGAAGATTGCTTCTACTGGAGATAATTAGGTTGTTGGGTTTCTATGATAAGACTCATAAGAACTGACTGCATCCTGTATTAACTTAATGATTTGATTGCTGAATGTATTAATTCAATGATCTGTGATTTAATTCAATCCCACATGTGAGTTTGATTTTCTAATTATAATAGCTAACATTTTTTATTAAAAGTTGATAGTGTTTCAACTTAGTTTAGCTTACTTTTATGGTGACAGACTTGCTTGTTTGTTTAATAGCTTTTTTATCAAACCTGCAAAGTTATATAAAAGCAGATTCAACGAGAAAATAGTAAGCCATACTGGCAGTCTTAAAAAGTTACTGAAGTACTTTCTTTTTGTTAATCAAGTAATTCATTATCTCTCTAAAACCCACAAACTGATTCCCAAGCAGAAAGACAGGGTAAAAAGAATGTCAGGGTTTTACCAGATTATCTGTGACTCTAGGCAGCATGTTTCCTTGTACTCATTGTACAATACTACCTCCACTTCCTGTGTACACTAGTGAATTTGAATTCATATACTAGTGAATTTTGGATTAAGGATATCCTGTGCACATATAAACTTCACCATAATGGTCATAGAGTATATGAAACCAAGACGTTGTAACTCAGTTCACAGAAAGAGAAAAAATATTATTTTAAAGCATTTGTAAGTTGTAAACACAATAGCATCATGAACATAGTAGAAACAATCTGCAAATTAGAGTTAATATTTTTTAAATTATGCCTGTTGCAACTTGCATGAAAATAATGTAAAAAGGAGGGTGGAAAACATATGTTTCAATTGTACTCTGTTGGAATATTTTATTAATATTAGAATAACATATAAGTTTGCCTTTAGATTTTTCCTGAAATTTTCTTTCATTTGGTATAAATTCTTGTATGACAGTAAGAAATGTCAGAACTAAAAACAAAGTTAAAAGTTTCATATTTGAATTGTCAATTTATTCTTTTATGCAGAGATTGAATGTAAGAGTCCGTACTTTTAGTCAACAATGTTGACAAAACTGAAGTATAAATGAAATTACTGAAAGCTATGATTCTGTGTGCATTTGACAAGTTATAAAAGAATTGTGTGCAAAGTTTTAGTGAAATCCCTGTTTCTACTTATCTTTGTTAGGACAGCTAGAAAAATCTGTGATATAATATTCCAGTATAAATTAAACTAACTGTAACAGAATTAGAACAGAAGAGGAAATAAGAATACTATATTTTATTCTAAAGGAAAAAAGGGGTTTTTTTTAGGAAAATATATATGCATTATTACTTATATTTTTAAAACAATTCTTTTGGGTCTGTTTCTACAACAGTGCCTAAATTTTGCAAGAATCTATAATCGGGTGTGTTTAATAATTTGTAATTTAATAATTAATAATTTCCTTTTGTTAGGAAAGAAATTTCCATGCATTACTGAACTTTAACACAAACATTTATTAACAACTGACGGTGTAATTACCTATCTTAAGTGGTTTGTTCCCTTTTGCTATGTAGTACATGACAAAAAAGTTCAGAGTTTGCTGAACAAGGGACCGAGTCCATAAAAGATGCTAAGTGCTACTTTTTCTATCCACAAAAATGTTTAATGTACTCATAAATGTAAACTTACGCATAATGGCAATAGGCCTCTGAAGTTAATTGAAATCAAATTGAAATCCATCGGTCCCAATCAAAAAAGCTAACTGGAAAATATCAGCAAAGAAAGTCTTAGCTTTACTGTAGTTTTATTTTCATATCCATATTTTACATTGGCTTTCATAAGATTAGAAGTTCCTGCCACCTTGCAGTTAGTGCCCATCATCAAAAATACCATAAAACAGAAATGTCATGACAATAATGATACAAAATTGTAAGTAAAGCAAAAACAGCTGAAAGGAGCAAAAGACCTTGGAGAGTTTATACAAATTTTTTGAGAAATGGGAAAGACATTATTTGTGCTCATTTGAAATTTAACTGCAAAAATATTTATGTACCTGCCTTTCACAATGATGCAAACTGAATAATACAGAAAATTAAAATATTCAGAATTTGTCAGTACATATTAACGTCTTCCATGATTCAACTGAAGTTCTCAATAAACCTAGGCATTTAAGATAATTAGAGGTACAGAATACATTGCAGCAGTGAGTTGAACATCCTTTTTCAAGAGAGAACAGCCCGAGTCAGTTGGTCTCTCATAACATATTAATTACTGCCTGCTGTCCACTACTTTACACCACCTTCTCCTCGCATTTAAACTCCTACACTCCTGAAGAAAACAATTCATTCCTTGACTCCAGAAATTAGTTTAAATTATTTAATTTTCTGAAGTGGGCTCATTTAAAAGCCATTTAATATTTAAAATATTTTTTTTTGTTCTTCAGAAATTTGAGATCTATGCACTTACATGACAGTCATGCAATAGTGTGTGATATTCATCACAAAATGTCATAGTGTGGATAAGACCATGTCTAAATGGTAAGAGAGCCAAAAAAAAGATATAGATGAGATAGATGCTATTTCAGAAAAAAACCCAATAATTTCTCAAGGTGAAAGTTTTAATTATTCATTTTACCCTGCTGAAGTCAAATTAGGTAAAAAATATCTGGGAAATAAAATCAAGAAGTATATTGTTAGGAACAGTCAAATCTTTAAGGATGCTTTCAATAAATCGCAAGAGTGCTCAGACCCCACATGTAGAAAGTTAGGCAGGAAAGGGAAGAGACTGTCATGAACTGTCAATAACTCCTGATTAAACTAAATAAGAAGAGGGAACTGCAGAGGCAGTGCAAGCAGGAACGGGTAACCTTGGACGTGTATAAGGACACTGCCTGGATGTGTCAGGATAAAGTCAGGAAGGCCAAGGCGCAGCTGGAGGTAAATTTGACAAGGGAAGCAAAGACTAATAAGAAGGGCTTCTACAGGTATTTCAATCAAAAGAGGAAGGTCAAAGCGAATGTACCCATACTAATGGTTGGAAATGGCAATCACCTATCAGCAGACAAAGAGAAGGCTGAGGTACTTAACTTTTTTGCCTCAGTCTTCACTGATAACCACTCTCCTGATGCCTCCTGGGTCATGGGGCAGCAAGATGGTGACCAGGGGAGTAAACCCTCCCACTGTAGAGGAGGATCAGGTTCATGACCACCTGAGGAACCTGAACATCTATAAGTCTATGACACCTGAGGAGATGCATCCCAGAGCCCTGAGGGAACTGGCTGATGTGGTTGCCAAGCCACTCTCTATGGTGTTTATAAAGTCATGGCAATCAGAAGTCTCTGGTGACTGGAAGAAGGGTAATGTTGTGCCCATTTTTAAAAAGAGTAGAAAAGACGACCCTGAGAACTACTGACCTGTCAGCCTCACCTCTGTGCCTGGGAAGACTATGGAAGAGATCCTCCTAGAAGCTATGCTAAAGAACATGGAGTACAGGGAGGTGATTAATGGCAGCCAGCAGGGCTTCACCCGTGGCAAGTCCTGTATCACCAACCTGGTAGCTTTCTATGATGGGGTAGCCACAGCAGTGGACATGGGTAAACCGACAGATATGATCTATTTAGTCTTCTGTAAAGCCTTTGACACAGTTCCCCCACAAGATCCTTCTCTCTAAATTGGAGAGATATGGATTTGATGGGTGGACAGTATGGTAGATAACAAACTGGTAGGAGGGTCGTATTCGAAGAGTACTGGTCAATGGCTCAAAGTCCAGATGGAGACCCGTGACAAGTGGTGTCCCTCAGGGGTCTCTGCTGGGACCAGTGCTGTTTAATATCTTCAGCAATGATACTGACAGTGACCCTCAGCAAGTTTGCAGATGACACCAAGCTGAGAGGTGTAGTTATCACACTGGATGTCATCCAGAGGGACCTGGAAAGGCTGGAGAAGTGGGCCTGTGCGAACCTCATGAGGTTCAGTGGGGCCAAGTGCAAGATCCTACTCCTGGGTGGGGTGTATCTTGTACTGAAATTGGGGATACAATTGGGGATTTCAGTACATGATAGGGGATGATGTGATTGATAGCTGCCCTGCAGAGAAGAACTTGGGAGTACTGGTTGATGAGAAGCTCAACTTGAGCTGGCAAGATGCGCTTGCAGCCCAGAAGGTCAACTGTACCCTGGGCTTCATCAAAAGAAGCATGTCCAGCAGGTCAAGGGAGGCAATTCTGTCTCTCTGTTCCTCTCTTGTGAGACCCCATCTGGAGTACTGTGTCCAGTTCTGGAATCCTCAATATAAGAAGGATACAGAGCTGTTGGAATGGGACCAAAGGAGGGCTACAAAGATGATCTGAAGGCTGGAGCACCTTCCATGTGACGACAGGCTGAGAGAGTTGAGTACGTTCAGCCTGGAGAAGAGAAGGCTCCGAGGACATCTTATAGCAACCTTCCAGTATCTGAAAGGGACCTACAAGAAAGCTGGAGAGGAACTATTCATAAAGGCTTGTGGTGATAGGACAAGGAGGAATGCGTGTTAACTGGAGAGGGACAGATTTAGACTAGACATTAGGAAGAATTTCTTCACCAGGAGAGTGGTAAGACACTGGAACAGGTTGCCAAGGGAAGTTGTGGATGCCCCATCACTGGTGGTGTTCAAGGCCAGGTTGATGGGGCCTGGGGCAGCCTTATCTAGTGGGAGGTGTCCCAGGGAGGTTAGAATTAGATGATCTTTAAATACCCTTCCAACTCTAACTGTTCTATGATTCTATGAGTTATTGAAGCTCTATTCACAATATGAACTGAACAATTCAATAAACACATTTGATTGTTTTGTAATACAAAAGAAAAATTATATTTCATTGTTTAATTTTCAAACCATTCAATACTATATCTTTTAGATTAGGTCAGTCTGCTCATGTTAATAAAAGGTATGTGCCAAATCTAAAATCCTGTCATCCTTGGTGATTAGCCAACTGCATGCTTAATATTTTCCCTGAAGCATTTCCTAGTTCTGTTTCTATACAGTCTTGTCTCTCAAGGTTGTGCTTCATGACAAAGCTCCTATGTAAGTAAAAATACAGCACCTTCAACAGGGGACGCAACAGCATTTAAGAGGAAATACAAAGAATAAGGTGCATGTCCTGTTAAGTGAAAGTTCTAAATATAGAATTGTTCATCTGAGTTTGGGTGAGAATTTTCCATTGGGTGAAGGAGGAAGACTTTTTGGTATCTTTTTTTTTTTTAATTAACATTTGAAGATTATTTTCTTAAATGGTTTTGAACAAATGAAGGGAAAATGAAAATATTGAAACTTGAAAACAATGCAAAAATTTCATTAAATATTTGTAAATGCAAAACAGATTAAAAAAAAGGGTATCAAAAAAGCATTTCATTGTTTCTCCATGTTCTTTCAGTCATGCAGTCTGTTGACTACATCAGTGATAAACACAGAGAAGGATTTTAAGAATGTAAACACATTTTTTCCTTTAATCTTACTCTAAATATATAAGAAGCAAAAATACATTTTCCTTCTTTGTGCTTTCATTTCCACAATAGCTACGGTTTGAAAAAATGGATTGATATGAAATCACCACTGAAAAAGCTTCTGGTAACAGTATGAAAAATCTCCCATATCTGAAAGACTTGTTTTCCCTCACTGTCTGTGCAGGCCTGTCAATTGTGGTTACAGGGAATTCAGCTCCTTTTTCATCAAAGGGAGTTTTCCCATAGCCTTTGACAAAGTCCAGGACTCCACCTGATTAATTAAGTCAAATGAAATTTCAACTCTTCCGCATGTTTTGGGGATCTTGAAAAGTCCCAAAATGTGCACAGCAGGAACATAGCTCTCTCTGTTAGAAAGAATTTGTATCTGTTTACTTTGACAAAATACCAGATACCCCTAAAATTTGGTTTTGATATTTGCTTCTCCTGACTGCTACTGTCTCCTGTTGCATTGTAACTTTCTTCAGAAAACACTAGTGAATAACACTAGTATTTGAATATCAGCTTGACATAAGCTTTATATTTTTAAGACATGCTTTCTTATAATATTTATAAACATGTTCATCAAGTTTGCAGTGCTCCATTGCAGAGGAACACTCACTTTTGTGTGAGTGATTGTGCTGCTATGGGTGCACTTCCTAGATTCCCAGGTGATGCAGAAGCAGGGAAAAAAAATACTTCAGACTTTTCTACAGTTATTGGCCTGGTTCTTTAAATTAGTACACTTTCTTATGCCACCTTCCTACCACTTTACTATGCTAGTATATCCCAGACTGCAACAGAGTGTAGAGAGAATGACCAGGCTGGAAAAGACCCACAGAATCACTTTCTATAATAATGACTCCTCCCTCTCAGAGCTTGTTCTCATTTGTAAGGAGTTATGAAAATGATTTTAAAGTATTTTCAGATTTTCCTCAGTGTCTAGACCAAATGACCACTAACAGAAACCAAATCCTTATTTCTCCTTCAAATACCTCTATTCAATGCAATGTAATGTAGTGTAAAAGCGGGAATTTGTAGCAAATGTATTTCTAATTTACATCAAAATCATGCTTCTAAAGATGATACCAGTGTAATCTAACCCATGCATCATTGTTAAATACATAACTCGTGTTTCAACTGTCCTCAAATATCTACTATCATGTAGGAAGTATAGATCCAACTCAGTAATAGTGGGTTGGATTTTTTTTTACTCACCTCAGCAGAAACTGGGTTTTCACTCATTATAATTTTAGATAAATCCAGGTAGAGTTTTCAAATGCTGCTTTGTAACACAATTCTTTGTACTTAAAGATCGCTTAAAAGGTGTCTTGCTAGTATATATATAATTAGATAGGAAGTTTGCTTTTAAGTTCAGTACTTGTTAATAAATTAGCTGATAAATACTTAAGGATGCTTTCCATAAAGCAAAAGAATGCTCAGTCCCCAGATGTAGGATATTAGGCAGGGAAGGGTAGAGACCAGCATGGCTGAGTGAAGACCTGCCGGTCGAACTGAAGAGCAAGTGAGAACTGCACAGGTAGTGCAAGCAGGGACAGGAAACCTGGGAAGAATACAGGGACACTCCGTGGTTGTGTAGGGATGGGGCCAGAAAGGCCAAAGCACAACTGGAGCTGATCTTGGCAAGAGAAGTGAAGACTAACAAGAAGGGCTTCTTATGTCACCCAGAATAGGAAAGTTTAAAAAAAAAGGCATCCCCATTGATGAATAAAACTTGTAACCTTGTATTAACAGACGAGGAGAAGGTATATGGACCCAGCACAGCATAGGTCAAAATGTCTCAAAGCAGTTGATTCTGGGATGTGACCTTGTGCACCCTCTGTACTCCTCTCCTGAGTGGACAGTGGGCAAGGTTACAGGAGCTGAAGTGCTGAAGGGCATGTGTCAATCTGTTACCTGATTGGTCACTTGAACTAGGTGGGAGATGGGGACAGAATTTAAATAACCGCTCATAAACCTGCAACCTCATGGACACCTGCCATCTCCTTTGATCCACAGGACAAAGAAACACAAGCTACAACATGCTGAACCTTGAAGGTGGTGATTAGCTTTCATCTCTTCTATCCCTCTTATAAACCTTCTTTCTCTTTTCTTTCTCTCTCTCTTTCCTCATTCTCTTTTCCTTGTAACAAGTGCAGCTACAGTAGGCTGTAGCAGGCATTTTTGGTGTTTAGTTTTGACTCCAGCAACATCAGGTTCCTTTTATGTGTTTTTATTCCATTAAGCAGATTGTTATACAGTGTTACTAGTGTTTTCTGAGTTGCAGATTGTTGCAGTAACATTGGCCTTTCGGGGGTTTCTTGTCAGTGGTCTATTGCATAGGGATCATTGATTGTTTGCATCCAATGTTTCAGGGCACACACTTTTTTTTCAGAAAATATTGTTTACACCCTCCTCCTGAGTGATTTGTATCACTCTGATGCTGCACTGGTGATTCCAACAAGCTCACTTTAAGTGGGATGCAAGAGAAGGCTGAAGTACACAACAACCCTTTTACCCCAGTCTTCACTGACAACTGCTCTCCTCATCCAGCCTGGGTCAATGGACCACAAGATGGGGACCAGGGAAATATTGCCCCTCCCACTGTAAGGGAAGATCAGGCTGTAGAGGAGGATCAGGTTCATGACCACCTGAGGAACCTGAATGTTTATAAGTCTATGGGACCTGATGAGATGCATCCCAGAGTCCTGAGGGAATTGACTGATGTGGTTACCAAACCACTCCCCATGATATCAGAAAAGTCATAGCAGCCACAGGAAGTCCCCGGTGACTGGAAGAGGGGCGACATTGTGCTCGTTGATAAAAAAGGTAGAAAGGATCACAGAATCACAGAATCACAGAATGACCAGGTTGGAAGAGACCCACTGGACTCGTCGAGTCCAACCATTCCCACCATTCCCTAAATCATGCTCCTAAGCACCTCATCTACCCTAACCTTAAACACCTCCAGGGAAGGTGAATCAACCACCTGCCTTGGCAGACTGCTCCAATCCCTAACCACCCTCTCTGTGAAGAAATTCTTCCTAATCTCAAGCCTAAATCTCCCCTGGCCGAGCTTGAGGCCATTCCCTCTCGTCCTGTCCCCTGTCACTTGGGAGAAGAGGCCAGCTCCCTCCTCTCCACAACCTCCCTTCAGGTAGTTGTAGAGAGTAATAAGGTCTCCCCTCAGACTCCTCTTCTCCAGGCTAAACACCCCCAGCTCTCTTAGCCGCTCCTCCTAAGATTTGTTCTCCAGCCCCTTCACCAGCTTTGTTGCTCTTCTCTGGACTCGCTCCAGAGCCTCAGCATCCTTCTTGTGGTGAGGGGCCCAGAACTGAACACAGTACTCGAGGTGCGGTCTCAGCAGTGCCGAGTACAGGGGGAGAATAACCTCCCTGGACCTGCTGGTCACGCCATTCCTGATACAAGCCAGGATGCCATTGGCCTTTTTGGCCACCTGGGCACACTGCTGGCTCATGTTCAGTCGGTTGTCAACCAACACTCCCAGGTCCTTCTCCTCCTGGCAGCTTTCCAGCCAGGCTTCTCCTAGTCTGTACCTCTGCTTAGGGTTGTTGTGCCCCAAGTGCAGGACCCAGCATTTGGCCTTGTTAAACCTCATGCCGTTGGTCTCTGCCCAGCAGTCCAGCCTGTTCAGGTCCCTTTGCAGAGCCTCCCAACCCTCCAGCAGATCGACACTTCCTCCCAGCTTGGTGTCATCTGCAAACTTGCTAAGGGACGACTCAATGCCTTCATCCAGGTCGTTGATAAAGACATTAAACAGGACTGGACCCAGGACTGAGCCCTGGGGAACCCCACTTGTAACTGGCCTCCAGCTGGATTTAACTCCATTTACCACCACCCTCTGGGCCCGGTCATTCAACCAGTTTTTCACCCAGGAGAGTGTGCACCCGTCCAGGCCAGAGGCCGACAGTTTCCGAAGCAGAATGCTGTGAGAAACTGTATCAAAGGCTGTATTAAGGGATGACCCTGGGAACTAGCAATAAGTCAGCCTCACTTCTGTGCCTGGTGGAACAGATCCTCCTAGAAGCTATGCTAAAGCACATGGAGGACATGGAGGTGATTAATGGCAACCAGCATGACTTCACCAAGGGCAAGTCCTGCCTTATTCAACCTAGTGGCTCTCTATGATAGCACAACCACATCAGTGGGCAAGGGAAAAGTTATAGATGTAATCTATTTGGACTTCTGTAAAGCCTTTGACAAAGTCCCGTCAACATCCTCCTCTATATTGAAGAGAGATGGATTTGGTGGATGGACTGTTCGGTGAATAGAGAATTGGTTGGATGGTCACATTCAGAGAGCAGTAGTCAACAGCTTGATGTCCAGATAGAGATCTGTGACAAGAGGTGTCCATCAGGGTAATTTGCAGATGACAGCAAGTTGAGGGGTGCAGTTGTCATACCAGAAGGACAGGATGTCATCCAGAGGAACCTGGACAAGCTGCGGAAGTGAGCCTGTGTGAAGCTCATAAAGTTCAAAAAGGCCAGTTCCAGGGTCCTACACCTGAGTTAGGGCAATCCCCAGTTTCAATACAGGATGGGGGAGAGCGTGATTCGGAGAAGCCCTACTGAGAAGGCTTTAGGGGTGCTGACTGATGAGAAGAAGCTTGACGTGAGCCAGCAATGTATGCTTACAGCCCAGAAGGCCAACAGTATCCTGGGCTGCATGGAAAGAACTGTGGCCAGCAGGTTAAGACAGGTGATTCTCCCTCTCACTCTCATGAGACCTCCAACTGGAGTACTCTGTCCAATTCAGGAATCCTCAACCTAAGAAGGATATGAAACTGTTGGAACAAGTACAGAGGATGGTCACTGATATGATCAGAGGGCTTGAGCACAACTAGCTGAGAGAGTTGTGGTTGTTCAGCCTGGAGAAGAGAAGGCTCTGAAAAGACCTTAGAGTGGCCTTCCAGTACCTGAACAGGGCCTACGAGAAAGCTGGGGAGGAACTATTTGCAAGGGCATGTAGTGACAGGATGTGGGAGAATGGCTTTAAATTGAAAGGAGAAAGGTTTAGTTTAGACATTAGGAAGAAATTCTTCATTATGAGGGTGGTGAAGCACTGGAACAGGTTGCCCAGGGAAGCTGGGGATGCCCCTCCCTGGAGGTGTTCAAGGCCAGGTTGGATGGGGCCTTGGACAGCCTGATCTAGTGGGATGTCTCTGCTTATGGCAGGGCTGTTGAACTAGGTGATCTTTATGGTCCCTTCCAGCCCAAAATTTTCTATGATTCTATTACACATTTTTGATTCAAAGTTAAATTAGATTTTAGGAAAGGTGTCTGTGTCATTTAGTGTCACTGATAACAAATAAAGAAGATACTTTGAGAAAAATGATCCTAGTTTTCATCTAAAATACAGTTTACAGCCAGCATGTTCCTGAAGCTATTGTCCTTGAAGTTATTTAAAATGTGGGTTGCAGAATTTATGATTTATTATTCAACAAACTGTTACATAAACCTGAGTTTTCCCATTTCCAATAGCAATAATGAATCTCTTTTATTCTGTTCTTTTCTATAGGATTTTAGCTAAATAATGGAATTGCACCATAACATCACCCTCAAATTTGTCAACACGATGGAGGGTTTCATCTGACTGAGTAGAAATTCACCTTTTAGACCCTGTGAATTCCTCTCAACTTTTTTTCATTGGCATTAGGAAAAAGCTGCTCCTGGGCTAAACTAAATCAAGCACTAGAAAATTAATTTTTTCTCAGTATTTTCTTTCAGTTTACATCCACTGATACAAACCATTATACTTAGAGTTATCGCTTTAATCTTCTCCAATATCTTTGGTTAGGTCATCATCACCTATATTAACACTGGAAGCTTAATTTTAAGATTGGGTTCTAGAAAGATTAAAATAATTATGCAAGACAATTTTTATTGTTGTTTGAAGCATACAACACAAATTGAGTAATATTCAGGGGGGGTGGGATCATATTTTAGTTCTCCTATGGACATTACATTTGAAGTTCCCACTAACCTTAATAATGCCATCAGACAATTTTCTGATGGGTGAAATATTCCTCTAACAGGAAAGGCTAGATTTGGAGATGATGAATCCTACAATAAGTGTTAGCAGGTTAGAAAATTCTGACAGAACTAATACATCAACATGTGTGAAGTAATTGATAAGTTTTTGCTGCAGCTGGTTTTTATGTTTAATTATCTTGTCATATAAATCTGTCTTGTATCAAGAGATAATATGCAGACAATCTCCAGACATGGACTCTCTCTTACAGTTGCAAGAATTTATTGGTATGCTTAGTTGTCATCTAAGACATAGCTGTTTTAGGTCAAGAGATAACCTGAAGGAAGTCTCCAGATATGGTTGGATAACCTAAGAAAATAAACATTCTTTGAGGACTTACATGATCCTTTGTCTAAAACTAGCATATATACCTATTGTTTGTGTAACATGGTATGCCTTTTTAAGAAGGGCATCCGATTCAGTGCTGAATTGTAAAATAAAAATATTATTGCCTTTGCTTTGAAGACTTTGTCCTTTTCAATATTTTACCAGTGAATAAGTGTTTCTTACAAAAAGATATAGTACAGCAGAGGGAGTGTCTGATTGGCATACAAAATCAGAGGAGAGCTATGTCAACATTATATCCTTCTCCCAGTATGTCTTCTTATGTTAATATTTTCCTGTCTCTCTCCAAAAATAGGTCAAGACCCCTACACAAACCCACTATAAAACCAAAATATACCAAAATTCCTAATGAAAAATCTGCCAAAATCAGGATTTACTTTCAAGCGCTGATACCTGTGAAATCAAGCAAACACCTTGAAGAATGTTGGGCAAGAAAATTTCCATAACTTCATCTGCAAAACTATGAACCTATATTTAAGGGATTGTCCCGATCCGATATCAGGGAGGGTTCTTACACGATCCCAAGAGGCCAAGATTAAGACTCAAACGGGGTCAGATACCATACAATCTTGTGAGCTTTATTTTCCTTAACAACTGGTAACAGCGATAGGACAGAGAGGAAAAGAAAGGAAAGGTTAGAATCCCTAAGCAAGAAGATGGTAGAGATGCAGCAAATTACCACCACCACGAATCCAGCAATGTCCCGTCAGATCGGTCTCGGTGCAGGTGGTGATGAAGACACGGCCATAGAGTGACGATGATGCTCCAAGGTCCAGGAAGATCGGGGTGGGGGGCGCAAGCAGCAACACACACAAGGTTGGAAGCAACCAAGCACCCCAAGTTCACAGAGCAACAAAGAAGCAAAAGGCTCCCCCATTTATCACCCCAGCCCCTATGATTTCCCCAAATAGTCTACCCATTTCCAGGAAGACATTGTCATGCCCAGGTGTTCAGCTTGATAGGCACTGCTTTGGGTGGATATCGATTGGTTCACTCATTTCTAGGAAGACATTGCCCTCTATGTGTGCATGCCCAGGTGTTTGGCTTGATAGACACTGCTTCGGGTGGATGTCGTGTTTTTTTCCATTAGGGAAAGTTCGTCTGCATGGTTGGCAGCTCTTATGAGATATTGTTGTGGTTGACAGATTATGTTGAGCCAAAGCAGTTCAATAAAGGTCTCTTACAGGGATGAGGTACTTTTGAATTTTATTTATTGTTCTTAACCTTTGATAAGTTGTTTCTCTATATATTGGCTCTTAGTTACATGCCTATTCTGGGACAGCACAGGTGTTACAGTCACTGTAGTTGGATTGCCCTTCTGCAACACTCATGAGCAGATATTGAGTTTTTTATTGTAATTATCATGGGAAAGCTGCCATTAGCATTAAGAACATAAGCTCATACAGAAACAAGCAAATGACTTTATTAATTGTGAATGACTTTATGTTTAAGAGATGCAAATGATACACCAGTGAAGAAATAAGATACTACTTTTCAAGGAGCAGAGTGCAAACAGCTGACCACTTTTCGACATATTTTCTCAGAGACAGATTTTTCTCACTTTAAAGGGATTCTGGTGCACATTGTCTTTTAAAACTACTCTCTGGTTGTTTTGATTTTTTAAATCCCAGACTGTGTTATATAAAGTCACTGTAAATTCCACATATTTTGTTTTAGTCAAACTATTTTTAAAGATTGAAGGAAATATTTTAAAGCATCAAAAATAAACAAATCATCCCTACTTTTGTGAGAGGAGTGTGAATAAAAATAAAAAAAGGGAACCTAATTATACTTTTCTCATGCATTACCAGTGAAGGGGGCTTTCTAAGGAATGGGAATATTAAAACATGCGATTGATTTTCAAGCTAGCTATTTATTTGTATTTTTTCCTAACCTCTACATCATACCAGTTTATCCTCCCCCCACCAAACCTAGTCAACAGCCAAATTGTGCAGTGGTATTTCCTGTTCCCACTGCACCAGGAAAAGTGAAATGAGGGAGAAAGGCTTGAGGATTGGAAACTGAAACTAAAACAGCTTTAATGAAATAATAATAATGAAAAAGGGAAATAACAATATTAATAAGACAATCATAAAATATATACAAATAAAAAAAAACCACAAAACCACATCAAACTTCCTGGATAGCAATGTAATACCACAGACACTGCAAGGCAGGCACAGGTAAAGTACTGAAATGGTCTCAGCAACAGGTAGGAACTGGATTTAGGAAGTAGATTGGATCAGGATGGATCAGGATGAGGGGCAGACAGAGAGACAAGGTCCTCGCTTCACGTTGGCCAGCAAAGAAGAGAGCTTGACCCTCGTGTTCCCTTAGCTTTATAACGAGCATGACATGCATGGTGTGGAATATTTTGTTAGTCAGTTTTGGGTCACCTGTCCTGTCTCCTCCTACCTGCAGGTGTGACCCTTTTTCTACACTTTGACTTATGGCATTCCACCAATTTGAGAATGGCCTTGATTTCCATAAGTATGAGTAATGGCCTCTCTACATACCGATGTCCCATTACCTTGGTGGTAAACATCAGCCATTATCATTTCTAGAGGCAGACAATCTCTCAAAAACATGTTCTTAACTTCTAGAAAATGAAATCACTTAGAAGAGACTTAGCTGAAGTTAAGAGAATTGGTTCTTCTTTAGCTCAAACAGAGAACATAATGATAATGGCACTTAAAGCTGAACAAGGGATATTTTCTGCAGCTTTTATGCCATCCTAATAAAGTAGCATGCATGCCCTTTCAGAATAACTTGGAAGTTCGCACATGAACGTAAGAATGTTGTTGCTATTTTGTCAATCATTGATGTACTGAATATTAGGAATATTTCCATTTGATGTTATTTTTCATCCTGAATCTGTCTTAATTGGCTAGATCCTCAGCCATTACCCAACTGCATATAGAACAAGTCAAGATGGGATAAGGTTTCTTTTCTGGGAAATTAAACGATGTTTTCATTGCTATTTAATGGATGCTATAAATCTGCAGATTCACCACTTCTTGTGTGCAAAAATGGGTAAAAACCAAGAGGAAAAATAGTTAAATTTCTTCTGTAGAAAAAAATCACCTGGAACGTGGACAATCTTTGCTTATAGTTCTAGTCTAGTCTGGAGTGCAGCTTTCTAAAACAGTATTGTGGGTTTGAGCTTTTATTATCTCAGTGATCTGCAGATATTGTTTTGTGTACAAATGAAAGGGCAGTTTATTCTAATTGCCAGCCCAGCTCAACTTATACCTAAAATCCTGGAAGGCTTGGTTTGGTTTTATTTCCGTTTGCTTGATTTTTTAAATCCTGACTTGGGTATTGTAAAGGTTCAGAGCCTAAGAACAAGACGGGCACAGTAAGCGGGTACAAAAACAAAGAACAAAATTTATTATCTTGCGCAAGAAGTTAAAAAACAGACTGGCTGGCCATGGCCGCCCTACACAGGAGAGCGACCCTGGTTGTATCTGTGGGGTTACATTTATAGTAAAAGCAAGTACACACAAAATTATTAGTTGCAAGCTCATTGATTACTGTAGGGGTATATTCAGTGTATCTACAGTTCGTGTTACATTCTGATAGGTTCCATGCTGTTTCTACCTGACCGTTTACATATGCAGCAATCTCTTATCTGTACATTGTTTTCGTCCTAGGATGTGATTTCTCATCCCAGGAGGTGTCTGGCAGAAACAGCTTCTAGTCCCCCCACTTCTCTTTATCTACCGTCTGCCTGTTATTTTTTAACTAACTTTGCCCAACCCCCCTACATCCTGTCATGATGACCCTCACAGGTATTACCAGTAATTAACTATCTGTAGCTGGAATTCAGCATCTAAATTGGTTGAAATATTTCCTGCTTAAAGCAACAGATATATTCTGAATACCTAGGAGTAAGAGTCTTCAGAAAGGAACTGACACTGGAGGGTTCCAAGAGATGTCATGTCTTCACAGCTGCCAGCCTTAGTCACCCTTGCTTCCTTGCATTGTTCGATATTATTCCCTTCTGTTCTCAAAATGGGAAAATAGCTCATGGGAATTGTTTCTTTGCTGTACCTAGGTAATCAAATTTCAGAAACAAATGAAAACAGCAATACAAGTGGAAACAGAACAGCTCACTTTCTCTGAAAGTTGTATTTTATTGCTCTTTCACAGCAAACTCATGTCTCGTCACCTTCTGTTTTCAATCATCTAGTGGAGAAAGGGCACTTCCCATTCAGACTGTTCAGCATTCACTGGGACTGGAGTATAACTGTTATTCACCTTTCCTGCTGTTCTAAAAGTTCTTTCAGTCTTAGTAATGGTTATAATGAAAGAGACGTTTTCATTCTGAGTTTAACTGTTTTCCATTTTTGGCTGATTCAAATCCATGTTCTAAGGTAACATGCTTAACTGTTCTTTCATGTGGTTCACAAGCAGGCAGTTTAACCTTTAGAATTAAAAGATTAAGGAATAGTTTCTTAACTGGGTACTGTGTGTAGCCATTTTGGTTTTTATATCCTGTGGTTTGTGCTTCCCTGAATTGTTGGTGCATTATTTAGTTACTGAGCAGTGAAAGTTCTTTTTACACATCTCTCCTGTGCAAAGCCTCTCTCCATAGACTGTTCATTACTAACATATACAGAAAGCCTTTGCTGCATGCATGATGCCAGGAAATCAGGCAAGAGATTGTCAAATATTAGCATAAAGATGAGTCATTTTAATAGAGAAAATACTGGTTCCAAGTGACTAATCTAGCACATCCAGATCAGTGCTGTTCAACTTTTAAATTACCATCCATGCCATAATAATAATCAGCCCTGAGGCTGATCTGCAATCTTAATTAAACTGTTGTGAAGTCAGTTCACAATATTGAATTAGTTATCTTTGGTAGTGTCCCTAAATTTCAGAGAAAGAGATCAACTCTGCAACTAGCATGGACTTAGCAGATGTATGTAGATGGTTATTATGTCTGAACTGACAGCTAAATAATTTTTTGTGGTACAGAATCCCAGTTCGGTCTAGTTGCTGCTATTCTAAATCCAATAACACAAAAATACTTTTATTTCTTTCTCTGTACCAAGTTTGTGAAGATTCAGACAGCAAGTGTTAATAAATCTTTTAAAAAGTTCTCAACAATGTCTGCCTGTACAGAAGACTCCTATTGGAACTAAACAAGTTTTTAGACCTTCTGCATACCTTTACAAAGCTCAAAGTCAGAGACTGAAAATTATTTCTGTTTTGTTTCTTGGAATTTCATTGTACTGACTAAATATGGGTTATAGCAGAAAAAAATGATATCTGAAACGTACTGCTGTGCAGTATCTGTTTTCAGATCAACATCTTGAAAGACAGAAAAAAATGGTCAACAGATGCAAAATTATCTTCTCACACATATAACACAACAAGAAACAACACTTTTTGAGTTGCTGTCAATTAGAAATATAGGTCATAAGATCATTTCCCAAATAGTGCCACCAGTATAATAACTAATATTTCAAGGCCTCTATTTTCATGTTTATAGCTTCCTCCACTTACCCTCAATCTCAAAAGTTGTTGTGCACAAGGGTTTATACAGTTTCATAAGGGAAACTGAACACAATAAATATTGCAATTCTTTTTTGTCCTGGTCTAAGTTTGATCACCCTCCCCACAGACAGATGGCAAAATCAAGTCCCCTGACTGCGAGATACAACCTTCCCTTACAGTGCAGTCCTAGTCAGCATTTTATCTATCCATCATCACCAATGACAAGTGCTGCTGTTCCATTGTATTTAGCTTGAAGTCTCCATTCTAGTCCAGGGTGGGTCAGGATCTCTTTGTTTAGGTTAGAAATTCTGCATTGATCCACACTGGGAATTGCATTCTTCATTTTACTCTTTTCAGTTTCTTTGCCTCAGCGACTTAATGTTTCATGAGGAACTATAACCTGTTATTTGCTTCATACCTTCTACTATTTAATTTTCTTCTTTATATTATAGAATCAAAATAGGAAATGTTTCCTTTTTTTTTTTCATCTACACTCTTTGATCATTCATTATTTTATACACATTTCTGATACTTTTTTCCTTTCAGAAAAAAAATCCCAGTCTTTTCATGCTCTTGTTTTTTTCCATGCCCTTGAGCATTCTTATTTTCTCTAAAATCCCTGTATTTCTCCTTTATTTTTTACAGTGAATAGAAAATTCATTCTGTATTTTACAAATTATTTAGAAGTATTTGGCAGCCTTTATATTCCCGATTGCAAAGTTTCTTAACTTTCTTTTTAATATACTGACCAGGTTATTTTTCTGAAACTACATAACTGATTTATTAATCATTTATAGTTGGATGTTTGTCATTATAGTACTTGTAAAACTGCCATCAAACTGCTGAAGAGCAGATCTTTTGTGTGAATAGATAAAATGTGAATAGATCAAATACAATTTATGAATAATATTACAGCCAAATTGTTACTTTCAATGGAATAGACCACTCAGAGATGGACACATTTTTTAAAATAAGACTTTGTGACCTAAGTAGTTTAAAAGTTTATTAAAATTAAGATTTTTCAATTCTTAGATTGTAAAAAAAAATATAAATCTCTTCAACAACTTATTACAATACTGTTAAAATCCAGTGTGAATTATTTCAATGCAGAATGAAAGGAACACATTCATAAGTGACAAATTTTCAAAATTAGGTGCTTATATCAGCCTTCCTTATTCTTGTTGGACATCAAGAGATGGGGAAGGCAATTCAAAAAAATTGGCATTTAAGACATTTCTAGGGATTTTAAAAAATGTGCAACAGGAATCTAGTGTCTTTCAAGTTCAAACTGATACCTAAGTCATTTAACCATCTTCAGAATTTCCACGGTCAAAGGTATGGCCTGTTATGCAAAGATGCAGCTCCTTCTACTAAACTGAAAATATGGGTTTAGGGTTGTTATTTTAAGCAGTAATTTAAAATATTAAATGTAAAACAATGAATAATTCAACCAACTTTAGCCACAAAATAACCTTTCCTATCTCTTCTTTCATTTTTCTTTTTGTTCTCATAGTATTTCTCAATAAAAATGTGAGTTACTTCAAAAAATTAAATTGGGCAGTAGATTTTTCAGAGATATTATTAATGTTCTTGTCATAGTTTCTTATCCATGGGGAAACTGTTCTTTTATGGTGAACTGGACCTCAACTATACATGCAGCTTTTCAATCTAAAAATATTTTCCTTCTCAATAATAAAGAAAGGACTTTGAAATAGTATGTTAAAATGTCACTGAGGACGTTGTATGTGACTAATGTGTGACTGGAAAATAATGAGTGCAATGTTTAACCTTATTATTTGTTAACTGGACTTTTACCATATGTATTTTTAATTGACCTTTTCTGAAATATAAGAATTACTCTGTCTCTGTCACTACACATAGGAGGCTTTGGTGCTAGTGCTCTCTTTCCTTATTATTTTTTAAAGGGGAAATAAGTCACTACTATTAACACTGCATCTATGCAAATGAGGGTCTTCAGATTCAGAGTTTCTTGCAAGTTTGAATCTTGCTTATTTTATCACAAAGTCAATATGTGCAATTTGTTTTTAAATAGAAAACCCAACAATTTCTACAAAGAATATCTTGTGCTTAGAGTTTCCATTTTATCATTATGTTGGTTAGATTACTAGGCTAATTCTATTTGAAACACAGTCTGATTTGTCTAGCAAAACAATTTGTAATAAACCATTCAGAAGAAAGAAATAAATTAGGATAGTTAGGAATAGCATGAACATTTGAGAGGTAAAACCAAACAAAGCCACAATTTTGTTTCTTCTTAATAGAAGTAAGGAAAGGCAGTTTCACTTTTTATTGCAATACCCAGGGAACAAAACATATTTGATAGCTCAGCAGCAGGGAAAGTCTTTATATTTACATGAAAGTAGTTGACACTACAAAGGAATCAGTATGATTATGCCTTTCTGATGTTTAATAATTAAATGAACAGCCTAGTACTCATGAAGTAAATCTGGTGACAAAAGTGGGAATGCAAGACCAAAAAGTTAGTGGAGAAGAATATGCATCTATGAGCACATGTGATTTAGAGGGGAAAAAAAAAAGAGAGAATGAGTAAAAAAGCCTGTTTCCATGGTTTTGCAGAATAAAATGTCTCTGATAACTTCTTGGACAAATCTGCATACTCTGGATAAAAGTGAGCAAACTGAGACAGAAATTTCCAAATCTATTGTTGAGGGGGAAAAGATTTCAGTTACATTTTACAAATAGTGATATCATAAAAAGGCAGAATTTTAAAAAATGCTGGTTTCTGTGAGATTATTCAGTTTTGAATGCAGAACTCACCCTCTTGAATTCTGTCCTACTTTTCATTTTTTGTTTAGATTAGTGTTTTTCACATATCTATAAGTACTATCTCTCTGCTTTCAGAAATAGTGATTTTGAGATTTTTCTCACTTATTTGGTTCTTGATGTTAATTAGTTTCTTTCTTTCTTCGCCCCTACCCTCCCCCCCCAGCTTTTTCTCCATTTTAATTTCCCCTCCTCTCCTCTGCTCTCCTCTTTTTAAAATGTGTGGGCTTCTCCTTTTGCAAAATTTGGATAACTTGATATAGTCACACCTGCAATGAAAGAGAACTCAGATGAACAGTTAATGTCTCAGCTGATATGCAATACCTTTTTGACCTTCAGCAACTTGTCTCTGTGTCGGAGTATAATTATTTCTAAGCTTTTTTTCAAATATATTGCAAGTCTAATGGACTCAATATATTGTATATCTTCTCTTCTTGGACATACTTAACTATGCACCTAAGTTTATTCCTTAGTAGACTCACTGAAATTCACAGGACTTTTTCACAGAATCAGAGAATCACAGAATAACCAGATTGGAAGAGACCCACTGGATCGTCGAGTCCAACCATTCCCACCAATCCCTAAATCATGCTCCTAAGTACCTCATCCACCCTCACCTTAAACATCTCCAGGGAAGGTGAATCAACCACCTCCCTGGGAAGCCTGTTCCAATGCCTAACCACCCTCTCCGTGAAGAATTTTTTCCTAATCTCAAGCCTAAATCTCCCCTGGTGGAGCTTGAGGCCATTCCCTCTCGTCCTGTCCCCTGTCACTTGGGAGAAGAGGCCAACACCCTCCTCTCCACAACCTCCCTTCAGGTAGTTGTAGAGAGTAACAAGGTCTCCCCTCAGCCTCCTCTTCTCCAGGCTAAACAACCCCAGCTCTCTCAGCCGCTCCTCATAAGGCCTGTTCTCCAGCCCCTTCACCAGCTTTGTTGCTCTTCTCTGGACTCGCTCCAGAGCCTCAACATCCTTCTTGTGGTGAGGGGCTCAGAACTGAACACAGTACTCGAGGTGCGGTCTCAGCAGTGCCGAGTACAGGGGGAGAATAACCTCCCTGGACCTGCTGGTCACGCCATTTCTGATACAAGCCAGGATGCCATTGGCCTTCTTGGCCACCTGGGCACACTGCTGGCTCATGTTCAGTCAGCTCTCAACCAACACCCCCAGGTCCCTCTCCTCCTGGCAGCTTTCCAGCCAGACTTCTCCTAGTCTGTACCTCTGCTTAGGGTTGTTGTGCCCCAAGTGCAGGACCCGGAATTTGGCCTTGTTAAACCTCATGCCGTTGGTCTCAGCCCAGCAGTCCAGCCTGTTCAGGTTCCTTTGCAGAGCCTCCCGACCCTCCAGCAGATCCACACTTCCACCCAGCTTGGTGTCCTCTGCAAACTTGCTAAGGGTGCACTCAATGCCTTCATCCAGGTCGTTGATAAAGACATTAAACAGGACTGGACCCAGCACTGAGCCCTGGGGAACCCCACTTGTCACTGGCCTCCAGCTGGATTTAACTCCATTTCCCACCACCCTCTGGGCCCAGTCATTCAACCAGTTTTTCACCCAGGAGAGTGTGCGCCCGTCCAGGCCAGAGGCCGACAGTTTCTGAAGCAGAATGCTGTGAGAAACTGTATCAAAGGCTTTACTAAAGTCCAGGAAAACCACATCCACAGCCTTTCCCTCGTCCAAGAGTTTAGTCACTCGGTCATAGAAGGTGATCAGATTACTCTGGCAAGACCTGCCTTTCATGAACCCATGTTGACTGGGCCTGATCACCCGGTTCTCTTGCAAGTGCTTCATGATGGCACTCAAGATGACCCGCTCCGTGACTTTCCCTGGCACTGAGGTCAGACTGACAGGCCTGTAGTTCCCCGGATCCTCCCTGTGCCCCTTCTTATAGATGGGCACGACATCAGCCAGCCTCCAGTCCAGCGGAACCTCCCCATTCATCCAGGACTGTCGGAAGATGATGGAAAGAGGTTTTGCCAGCACATCCACCAGTTCCCTCAAAACTCTTGGGTGGACTCCATCCTGCCCCATAGACTTGTGGGAACTTTTTATGTACCTGAACTTCAACAAGAACCTTATAAATCTGATTTCTCAGAGGCCATAGATGCTGCATCATCTACTCTGTTGTCTCAGAACTGCCTTTCAGAGACCACATTCCTCTCTGCCTCTTTTCCATGCTGACTGTATTATTTGTCCTTCTTTATCAGGGGATATCCACAGGGCTATATAGCTATCATAACCACAACTAGACCCGGAACACTCAAAATGTGATTCCCAGAACAGGCAAATCTTTCAGGTGTGGTGATCTGCATTTGTGTGCTCAGAACGCAGCTGAACTGTGCAGGTGCATGGATGCCACCATGAACCTCATGGAACTTCTGTGTGTGAGATTAGAATCCAATGCTTATACAGCAAGAAGAATTTGAACCCTGGTCTCATAGATGATAACTAGTCTTCTAAGATGAATGATTCTCAGAGGCAGAGCTGTCCTTATTGCATAAAAGAGTATCAGTACACAATGTAGGAAAAAGTAAAAGCCTAGCTCTATAGGTTGCATTCAAGGCAGTTGTCATGGGTATGCAACAGAGGATCCATGGAGATTCCAGTCCCAAGAAACTTGGAATAGCTATGCAGAAGCGATACAATTTTCAGTGATGTCACTGGAAAAATATGTCTCAGAATGCCCCATGGCATCTGGGTTTTGCATACACACAGAGAAATTAATTTTTTGCTTCAAATCTCTTCCACGTGAGAAGTTGTGAATGGTACAGTTGGGAGTTGGTCTTATTTTTCATGGACAGAGGGAGATTATGAAAATGCCTTTATGTAAGAAAATTTAAATCTTAATGGGAGGTTCTTTGTGGCAGGCAGGAAGGCATCTACCTCTGCTTAGAACAGAAGTTTAGGAACCCAAGTCATACTCTCTTTTTCTGTTTTATACCAAGAACTTCTGTGATTTTTTTCACAGCCTCTTAGGTCTTGCCATGAAATCTTCTTCTGTGTGAGAAGTCTGGTTTGCCAGATGTCCCCTTAAATTAGGATATGCAGTGCTGATTTTACCCTGCCTTAGTATTTTTTTAGGAAATAATCCAAGGAAACATAGTTATCATGTCAGATTAACACAGCCTGAGGTACTACATGTCAGAATCATCAACCTGTTCATCTATGCTCTTCTAGTGCTTGGCAAATTCAATGTAGTTAGACATAGTTTCGTTGGAACATAAGGACAAGTAGTATTCTGAACCTGGTATTAGCCCAAAGGTACTCCTGGGGACTGTTACTGCGATTCAGCTAATACACAGTAATTAAACTGTGAGAGTTTCATTGTATGTATGTCCTTAAAATGCTTATGTGTCAATACCTCTATACTATTTTCCTTCCTCCTCAATGCTTTCAAAATTATAAGCAAATTTCTTCCTCAGATCAGAGCTGGCCTTATCACTTCTATCCTCCTCTGCAGCTACAAAATAATCTGGATTCTCCTATTGTGAACTACGTCAGAGTATGTGCCTGTCTGATAAACAGTATCAGACTTGTGTCTTATCTTTCTGCAATTGAACATACTCAGTTGTTAGGATGTAAGGGAACTGAGTTAGAAATGTCCTGTATAACCCTGTGAAGATTAATGGGCACCACTAAGTTTCTGACTACAAGAGTTCCCACTGGACAGCAGGATGGGAAGAGTAGGATATTTTGTTATCTATGGCCGTGACATTATGTCCTACTTTCACATACCATGATACAAAGCAGTCATTCTACTCTGAGGGCAGTTACTTACATGGGTGATGTAGATGGATTATCAGAAAGGTAAAAAATATTTGTTCAGAGTGGAACATCCCAAATCTCTTCCTAAGAAAGGCTGTAGTTTGTCAATTACATTATACAGCTTCATGGATACTAGCAGTTAGCAGATATGTGTTACCCTGCATGGTTTTGAATGTCAGGTGGTTTTAGTAGTTCCTAGAACTTCTGTAAAATTCTCAGCACAGTTGTGCTACATATTTCTGCTGTGGCTCCTGATGTTTTTCATGATCAGACATAGAGCTGAATTAAAAAGTAGTAAATACAATAGTTACTTTATTACTTCTCCTAGGTGTCAGACTGTCTCCTTTGCACCCTCCTACCTCCCCTGTTCTGCTCCTTTTGTTTCTGTAGTAAAAGATTTTCAGAGTGGCTCTTTGTCTTTGCTGTCATATATTTTTTTAATATGTTGTTTGAGGCTTTCATTCCCATATCTAGAGTCAGCAGTGGATGTTCCATCCTGAAATTACTTTAATGATAATTCAATGCTTTCTTAGCAAATGAAGGACATCTAAAAAATGCAAAAGAAATTTAAAAATAATGGCTTGTTACATAGGCTTCATTGGATTTTAGGTCCACCTCTGTTAGCCTTCACTCTGTCATATAATGAGGGAAGGATGTATTAATTTATTTTTAAGCAGAATTTTACTATTATAGAATATAAAGCATTTTCTGTGACAAGAAAGATTTATGTAACTAATGTATGAAAGAGAGCATGACAGGAATAAAGAGCATTTTTTTCTTCAAAAGAAGTCCTAAACCCACAATTTTTGTGTGGTTGCACCCTGGAAAAAAGCTTGGGATGCAGTGCAGATAGCTCCAGAGTCTATATCACACTACCAATACTGAGCTGCCAGAAAACTGTTCTGTTGTTTGGGTTTTTTCATTCTGTAACACTTTTTAGCCTTCTGAAAAAAGAGATTAAATGAGAAGCAGCTACAACTAGCCTTGGAAAAGCTATTTAGCGTTTGTATTGTGGAAATGTCTTCCCTAGCTAGCTACTGCCGTTTTATAATGCTGCAGCATATGGGATCAAAGACTAGAACTGCCACCTCCTGTTTACAATGGGCTGGAGCAGTCACAGAAGTGTCAGCACTACGTTTTGCCTCAGTGTGATTTGGAATAAGACTGACAATGGCAGGTTGCTGCCAACAGGGTAAATTTTTATTTATTTTTTCGTCTTTCACCTGAAAGGCCAACGCAAGTATAGCTAAAATTTTGAACCCAGAAGAGAAAATGTCTTTTTGCATCCTTTCAAATATCCTTGAATATACCAGAAACACCAGTATGTAACACCATGCATTTAATACTGTTGTTTCAGAGATAATTTCAGAGCATGGGGAGACAGGAAAAGAAACCTAAAAATAATCCTTAATGTTTTTTCTACATTTTTAACGTATGTTATGCTGACAAGAATTGTTGTTAGACTGCACATACACTATGTCCCAAACCTTAACATTTAGAAAGGATACTTTTGTAGCTTTGTTGGTACCAAATCTGTGTAAGAACAGTTGGTGATCTTAATTTTTCAGTGAAAATATGATGTTTTAAAATATCAATTGATTGATAATCACAGAATCACAGAATCACAGAATGACCAGGTTGGAAGAGACCCAGATAAGAATTCTTCCTTTTAAAGGTGAAGTTACATTCAAAATGTAACACAAACAGTGTAATTTTGGGGCTCTAGTGAGATAATTGGCATTTGGCAGCCTAATACCTAGTTTACACTTCTGATTTCTTTCCAGATTTGAGAAAGTGATTTGTTTATTGTGTTCACCAGAGAGGCAGAAGTGAGAGACAATAGGTTGAATTTTCCTCACTAGGCTCAATTGTGAACTTTAAGGTTCCCTTCACTGATGGTGTTTATTAAAGGTGGATATCTAAGAGAAGAAAGAAACACAAGAAAGGAAACAACGGCACTCATCATGTTCTGATAAGACTAGCTAAGGTGGGAGACCTGTGCCTTTCTTCTGTGCTTCCGTATATACATGAAACTAATGTTGTCACTCTTTTTCTTGTATGTACCTTGTGCAAGAGCTAGGAATTACATCATTGTCACATTTGGTTATCCAAGGGATGAACACTGTCGCATGTGAAAAATAATAGGATAAAGATGAAACTGACCTGCTGATTTCTTTCCTGTAATGGTCTTGGAGGTATGCTGAGATCAGAAAGCAACATGTACTCTGCATCCAAGGACCAAGGGGCTTGTGAGGATATCAGGCATCTACAATATAAAATCTACTTGTGACCTAAATCACTCTGAAAGGTCAAAACTTTTTGCTTACGTATTTTTTGATTTTTGTGTTGAAAGGCTGACTTTTATGTGGAAGCATCAGTTTGTGGATTCAGTGACGACTTAAGGACTTTTGCCTGGAGACCTCTAAGTTTTCTTTTTTGCAGTCTGTACATGTGCACTTTTTTCTTCATAGTCTTCCACCTCCAACCAGAACTGCTTATATTTTTAGTTCTGGAAGTTTCGGATTCCATGATGATGGTGACCGTGTACCCATTTCTGCCTTAAGGCCAGCATATTGGGTGTGTAATATTTAAAGGGTTTAAACTTTGATAAAACTGTTTCCATAGGTCTCACAACACTGCATGTAAAATAAAGGATTGTGAGCTATTTGGTACCTCGTACAGTTTTGTACATCAAAAAATAATTATTTTCAATGTACTTATAAGTACAGCTTTTGTAGAGATTTCACAAAGTGCATAAGACGCTTTTCCTTCTTTAAAGTGAGGCCCAGAGTCATAACAGCAGTATAACTTGTGAAAGCTAAAATTAATATATAAGCTTAAAAAATGCAACAAAAGTTGCATTTTAATTTCTCTTCTTTATTTTTGTGCTTTTGTTTAAGAAAGCATTCCTTATTTCTGTAAAATATTTGGGACAGATAAGTATACATATATGTTCTTAAATATATTTCTTTTTCTGCATTGAGAGATCAGTTTTCCTTAAAACTCCTTCTCTAGAATGAAGAGACACAAGATTATACTTTTTAGGTCTGTTAATGCAATCAAGAAATTATGTCAGTAGAGACTAACCCAATCAAAAATCTGGTACATGACAGCCCAAATCCTGAGTGGGACTTTGAAATGTAATTCACACTAAAGTCCTAAGTTTCTAGCCTTGTTAATTTAAACTATCATAACAAAACAGAGGTATTATAAAAACACCTAGCCAGCTATAACTGTATCTTCTAATTAATTACTTTTTCCCACAGACATCCAGGCTCACACATTTATGCATTAACATTCAAGCAATGTTTTTCAATCTTCTTCTTCAAACCTTGATGTTCTAGTATGTATTTACTCAAAAGAGAAGCCAAGAGGAATCATTTACTTTCTCTATAGTTACCAAACATTGTTATTAAGCCAGTGGTACAAAGAGCAGTTGTTTCAAATATTGTGCAGCCAGCCTACTTAAAACAATATTATAGTACCTTACTTGTTGCTACTACTTGCACTTCATATTCATATAATCATAGAATGGTAGACCGGTTTGTGTCAGAAGGGACATTAAAGATCATCTAGTTCCAGCCTCCTTAACATAGACAAGTGGGCAGAGACACCTTCCACTGGATCAGGTGGCTCAAATCATTATCCTGTCTGGTCTTGAACACCTCCAGTGATGGGACTTCCATGACTTCTCTGGGCAACTTCTTCCAGTGCCTCACTACCATCAGAGTAAAAAATATCTTTCTAATATCTACTCTAAATCTACCCTCTCTCAGCTGAAAGCAGTCCTGGAGGTTCCTGGAGTGTGTGGAAGACAACTTCCTCACACAGCTGGTGAGCGAACCGACAAGGGACGGTGCCCTCCTGGACCTGCTGTTTGTAAACAGAGAAGGACTGGTGGGGGATGTGAAGGTTGGAGGACGCTTGGGGCAAAGCGATCATGAGATGATAGAGTGCAGGGTAAGATGAAGAAGGAGGTTAGCAGAACAGTAGCCCTCAACTTTCAGAGAGCAGACTTTGGACTGTTCAGAAGGCTGGTCGGAAAAGTCCCATGGGAGGCGCTCCTTGAAGGAAAAGGTGCCCATGAGGGCTGGGCGCTCTTCAAGAAGGAACTCCTAGCAGCTCAGGAGAAAGCCGTCCCCAAGTTCTGGAAAAGTAGCCGGCAGGGTAAGAAACCAGCATGGTTGAGTAGGGAGGTCCTGAGAGACATCAATAGGAAGAGGAGGGTCTACGACCTTTGGAGGAAGGGGCAGGCATCCTGGATGGACTATAGGGAGGAAGTGAGAATGTGCAGGGAAAAAGTCAGGAGGGCTAAGGCCCAATTAGAAATGCGATTGGCCAAGACTGTGAAAGACAACAAAAAGTCTTTCTACAAATACATCAACAGCAAAAGGAGGGCTAGGGAGAATCTCCAGTCCCTACTAGATGCAGAGGGAATATGAGTAACAGGGGACGAAGACAAGGCTGAATTACTCAATGCCTACTTTGCCTCAGTCTTTAACAGTAAGGAAAATTGTTCCCTCTGTGCACAACCCCAAGGGTTGGAAGAGAAGTATGAGATTCCCAAGGTCCAAGAGGAGGTGGTTAGAGACTTGCTTGCCCAGCTAGACACCTACAAGTCTATGGGGCCGGATGGAGTCCACCCAAGAGTTTTGAGGGAACTGGCAGATCTGCTGGCAAAACCTCTTTCCATCATCTTCCAACAGTCCTGGATGAATGGGGAGGTTCCGCTGGACTGGAGGCTGGCTGATGTCGTGCTCATCTATAAGAAGGGGCACAGGGAGGATCCAGGAAACTATAGGCCTATCGGTCTGACCTCGGTACCAGGGAAAGTCATGGAGCAGGTGATCTTGAGTGCTATCAAGAAGCACTTGCAAGAGAACAGGGTGATCAGGCCCAGTCAACACGGGTTCATGAAAGGCAGGTCTTGACAGAGTAATCTGATCACCTTCTATGACCGAGTGACTAAACTCTTGGACGAGGGAAAGGCTGTGGATGTGGTTTTCCTGGACTTTAGTAAAGCCTTTGATACAGTTTCTCATAGCATTCTGCTTCGGAAACTGTCGGCCTCTGGCCTGGACAGGCGCACAATCTCCTGGGTGAAAAACTGGTTGAATGACCGGGCCTAGAGAGTGGTGGTAAATGGAGTTAAATCCAGCTGGAGGCCAGTGACAAGTGGGGTTCCCCAGGGCTCAGTGCTGGGTCCAGTCCTGTTTAATGTCTTTATCTACGACCTGGATGAAGGCATTGAGTGCACCCTTAGCAAGCTTGCAGATGACACCAAGCTGAGTGGAAGTGTGGATCTGCTGGAGGGTCAGGAGGCTCTGCAAAGGGACCTGAACAGGCTGGACTGCTGGGCTGAGACCAACGGCATGAGGTTTAACAAGGCCAAATGCCGGGTCCTGCACTTGAGGCACAACATCCCTATGCAGAGCTACAGACTAGGAGAAGCCTGGCTAGAAAGCTGCCAGGAGGAGAGGGACTTGGGGGTGTTGGTTGAGAGCCGACTGAACATGAGCCAGCAGTGTGCCCAGGTGGCCAAGAAGGCCAATGACATCTTGGCCTGCATCAGGAACGGTGTGACCAGCAGGTCCAGGGAGATTATTCTCCCTCTGTACTCAGCACTGGTGAGACCGCACCTCGAGTACTGTGTTCAGTTCTGGGCCTCTCACCACAAGAAGGACGTTGACGCTCTGGAGCGAGTCCAGAGAAGAGCAACAAAGCTGGTGAAGGGGCTGGAGAACAGGCCTTATGAGGAATGGCTGAGAGAGCTGGGGTTGTTTAGCCTGGAGAAGAGGAGGCTGAGGGGAGACCTCATTGCTCTCTATAACTACCTGAGGGGAGGTTGTAGAGAGGAGGGTGCTGGCCTCTTCTCCCAAGTGACAGGGGACAGGACGAGAGGGAATGGCCTCAAGCTCTGCCAGGGGAGATTTAGGCTTGAGATTAGGAAAAAATCCTTCATGGAGAGGGTGGTTAGGCACTGGAACAGGCTTCCCAGGGAGGTGGTTGATTCACCTTCCCTGGAGGTGTTTAAGGTGAGGGTGGATGAGGTACTTAGGAGCATGATTTAGGGATTGGTGGGAATGGTTGGACTCGACGATCCAGTGGGTCTCTTCCAACCTGGTTATTCTGTGATTCTGTGATTTTACCCCTTATCCTATTATTGCATTCCCTGATAAAGAGCCCTTCCTCATCTTTCCTGTAGGCCCTGGAAGTACTGGAAAGCAGCTTTATGGTCCACCCAGACCCTTCTCTTCTCCAGACTAAACAAGCCAAAAACTCTCAACCTGTCCTCATATGGGAGGTGCTCCAGTACTCTGATCATCTTTATGTTTATGTTCCTACTCTGGACTCACTAGAAGAAATCCATATCCCTTCTGTACTGAATACTCAAGAACTGAACACAGTACTCTGGCGGGGGGTGGGGTGGGGGGTGGGGGAGTGTCTCACAAGAGTGGAATGGAGTCAGAGAATCACCTCCCTCAGCTGGCTGCTCACATTTCTTTTAATGCAACCCAGTATACAGTTGGCATTCTGAGCTGCGAGAATGCATTGCTGGCTCACATTTAGCTTCTCATCCACCAACACATCCAAATCCTTCTCTTTTTACTGAGTTTGCACTCAATCACATTGTCCATGTCTCCAACAAATATGTTAAACAACACTGGTCCCAGTAGTGATGCCTGTGGAATGACTCTCATTACTGGTCTCCACTTGGATATTGAGCCATTGACCACAGCTCTTCGAGTGCAGCCATCCAGCCAATTCCTTACCCACCAAGTTATCCATCTGTCAGATCTGTGTCTCCAATTTAGAGACAAGAATGCCACATGGAACAGCGTCAAACACTTTGCACAAGTCCAAGTAGATGATGTCAGTTACTCTTCAATTATCCATCATAACTGCAGCCCCATCACAGAAGGTCACCAGATTCATCATGCATGATTTGTCCTTAGTGAAGCCATGCTGGCTGTCATCAATCACCATGTGCCTCAGCAGAGCTTCCAGGAGGATCTGCTCCATGATCTTGTCATGCACAGGAGTGAGGCTGACCAGCCTGTAGTTCTTTGGTTCTTCCTTTTTTAAAATGGGAGTTAAGTTTCTCCCTTTCCAGTCAGTAGGAACTTGACCAGACTGCCACAATTTCTCAAATATGATGGATAGTGGCTTAGTAACTTCATCTACCAGTTCCTTCAAGACCAATTGATGCACCTCTTCAGGTCCCATGGACTTGCACACCTTCATGTTCCTTAGATGGTCTGGCAACTGATCTTCTCCTACAGTGGGAAGTTCTTCATTCTCCTGCCTTTGCCTTGTGCAACTTGGGCAGTGTGACTTGAGCCCTTACTGCTGAAGACCAAAGTAAAATGTTACTTAGCACCTCAGCCTTCTCTGTATCCTGGGTAACCAGTTCTCCTGTTTCTTTCTGGAGAAAGCCCACATTCCCTCTAGTCTTCCTGTTATCACTGGCACAATTACAGAGACTTTTCTTGTTGTCCTTGACATCCTTGGCCAGATTTAATTCTATAAGGGCTTTAGCTTACCTAAGCTGATCCCTGGTTGTTTGGACAAATCCTCTGTATTCTTCTTGGGCTACCTGCCCTTGCTTCCACCCTCTGTAGGTTTAGGGTTTTTTAAGTTTAAGTTTGTTCAGGAATTCCTTGTTCATTCATGCAGATGTCCTTCCATTTTTGCCTGACTTCTTCTTTATGGGGTTGCATTCCTCCTGAGTTTGGAGGAGGTGATCCTTGAATCTTAATCAGCTTTCTTGGGACCCTCTGAGCTTTATCCCATGCCACTCTGTGAAGCAGATCCATGAAGAGACCAAATTCTGCTTTCTTGAATTCCCTGCTTGTTAAGCTTGCTGAGCATCCTCCTTGCTAACCTAACAATCTCAAACTCCACCATATCATGGTTACTGCCACCAAGGCTTCCTTTGAGCTCTGCACTCCCCATCAGGCCTTCCTTGTGGTGAGAACAAGGTCCAGCATGGCACCTCTCCCTGTTGGCTTTTCTATCACTTGGAAAGGGAAGTTATTACCTATGCACTCCAGGATCTTCATGTAGTTATTTGCTATGTGTAAATGTGCCATACAGAAAGCAAAATACTGTTGTGGTTATAGAAGTCTACCAAAACGGCTTTCTGTGCCTCAGGTCTCCATTTGGAAAAAATATTTATCTTAGTAGTAACTCATTTCTCATTAAATTTTGAGAGGCATGGAACTGAAAAGAGCTACATTCCAAAGAAGGCAAGTGTGTGTATGTTCTTTCCTCATAGTGGATAGGTGATTACATTCTGCCACTTCTTTTTTCTTTTACCTATAATCTGCAATCAGTATCAAATATGGGAGGGAGAGGATTTCAGAAAAATACTTGTTATATGAAAATTATTCTTTAAAAAAAAAAGATAATAATTAATTTAAATACTGTTCCTTAGGCAACAGTCAGAGATTCAGCATAGGTTATCACTGAGTGAGAAAGAAAATGGCTCCAGGTGTATTTAAATCTAGTTTGTGCCATTTCTTTGCACTCTTGGAAAGAAATCAATTACTCTCAGGTCACCTGGACAGCCATACTTCTAGTTTTGTCCATAATTCATCAGTTTCACATCTGGTACAGCTTAAAAAAAAAATACCAGCCAAACAAGCTTGATTGTTTTCCCCTATCATAAATATAAACAGAGAAGTTAGGCATTTGTGAACTCTTTCACCTGTAATTCGGATTTCATTTTTTCATCCCAAAGAACAGAGATGTGGGGATGGTGACTTTAAAATCTCTTCCCTTTGTTGATATTATAAGCCACAGAGGATGTAGGTTAAGTTCTGACCCTGTTTTCAAAGGCTTTTCTCATCAGCCGAGGGCAGGAACTGAGCTCCAAAGGTACCTTGAGTTCGCAGTCGTATTACCAGTGAGTAATGCCTTGAAACTGCATCTAGTTCTGCTGCACTTCAGATGTTGATGTGCTGCTCATTTTAGTACCTTGATTAAACATAGCAGTTAACATAAAGTAACTCTCTTGTCACTACATATTTTTACTTTTTTAGTATTTTTTCACCACTCTTCTTTATGATCAGAGTAATAAATGCACCTCTATAGGCTTTTCCCTGCCATTTTATGCTTCTGACTCTATCAATAAAATCTGCTGTAACAATGCTAAAGCAATGTCTGAGGCAGTTAAATAAGCTGAATGACCTTATTAAATAGACGTTTTGCGAAATTTAAAAGTAAGATATATATTTTAGATAAAATATGCAATTGATAACTTTTATAGTTTGCACTTTTTTTTCTTATTAATTCAGTAAAATACAATCGAGAATTGCTCATTCCTTCACTTGCAGATAAATGTGGAATGAAGCAGCTAGGGTAAATTTACACTCAGCAGAACATAATTATGATTTTAATTACACATAGATTTATTTAAGATTGCCCCTATTCGTTTTCGGTATGTTCTTGAAGATTTGTAGACCTGTAACTTTTCCTCTTCCTCCCTCCTTTTCTTACCCCCCCCCCCACTCTTTTTTTTTCCCCCTCAGTATTGTAAAGCAATGATCAGGTTCAGTGTCTAGCAAGAAAACCATTCTGAACACGTAGAGACAAAGAAGAGGTTTCCCTGGCAACGAGGGCCATGCCAAAGCTCTCAGAACAGTTATTTCCCCTGTATTCATGTTTCTTTTCTGTTTAGGATGCCTGTTAGTGTGAGTTCACAGGCAATGCCTGGCAAGCTTTGCAGAGACTATGGTTCCTTAATATACATAATAAAACACAGCTAAAGCTATGTTTTATGAGTAAACTAAAAAGTAATGATCTGACATATTTTTTCAGTTTTATATTTTTTATGGATGCTAAAACCCATGCTTACTTCTAGATTATTACATATTTCTAAGGCTATTAAATATACTACCTACATCTTTCTAGAATGTAACTGGTCTCAGTAAGAATAGTGGGAGCTCACTGAAATCTGAAGCACATTTCTGTTGTCACCAGAATAAGTACTAATCTAGTTTTTTTTGAAATGCACGTGAATTTAAGCACATATAGATGTGAGTATAGATTTAGAACAATTTATAATATAACTTCTGTTAAATCTTGATTTAAATTTAGAGAAATATTAGAGCAATAATGTATTGAAATATTATACAATTTTTACTATTTGACAATAAAAAGTAGTTACAATGACATTAGATGTTTTAATTAATTTGCTTTTCTTGCTAGGAACAATGTGAAATCTATGAACTTTCTATGATAAAGACTTGTACAGTCAGATTAATAAATGAGCTCTTCCACATCCATATATTTCTGGAAAGAACTGAGCAGGTTAGCACCTCATCCAACCCCAAGCTTGGTCAGTATTCTGAAATCGTTCATGCAGCTATCCAACTCTGCTGAGAGATTTGATCTGGAAAATGTTCTCAAAGTGCACCTGCTCACACACATTAAACATACAGCTGCTGTTTCCTCTTTCTGTAGAACAGAAATGTTAATCTTATGTCCAAGACGTTCACTGGAGACATCAAATTACCTACAAAGTTTACTTTTTCACAGTCCAACTGTGAAAAATCATATATTTATTTCAACTTTCTTCAAGAAACTCAGATCAATTGCCTCGCTTTCCTTCTCTCTTACCCCTCCCCTGCTTCCTCCCTCCTGTTCTAAAAACCACAACCCTGTGACTAAATCATTGTATGAAGGGATGAAGCATATGAACATTTCGAGGCAATAACAAGGATTGCTTCTGGACAAGCAGTGCAACCAGCAGTCATCATTTACTGCAGTCATCTACTGCAGTCATCATTTTATCTGTCAGTAGCTGAACTTTTTAAATCATTAATCCAGCTCATATTTTTGAAAGAAAGATCCTGAGCACTTAAAAGATGTCCAGGTGAATATTCAAGCATCAGAATCCCAAGAGGACAAAACCTCCCTACAGCCTTGAGTAAAGAATCTAGAAGGCAGAATTTAATCTCTCTCTCTCTTCATTATTCACTATTGAAGTTCTGTGTGAAGCTACATAAAGTGAGTCTATGCATACTGAGTAGAATCCTGCATGTTTAGAGAGGATCCTAGACAGGTGCTTCCACTGGGATCTTAAACAGATGGCAGCAAATTCCTCTTGTGTGTGGGATAGGAAGCAAGGTTTTCTGATTGCCCTAAAATAATTAGAAGCCTAAAAACAGGCTCTGAAAAGTTCCTTGGATTTGATTCTTATATAGTAACTAAATCACTTGTCAGAAGTCCAGCTGGGATTGATAGGGCTGGGAAGATATTGCTTGGCAGTCCTTTCCATCCTATCTCAAATTCAATTCCACTATTATATGTAAAATCAAGCTAGTTGCAAAGTAGTATGAAGCTAAGGAAGAAAAAGAAAAAAGTGAAATAGGATTAAAAATAAATTAGAAAGTGGAATCTTGCTTTGAATTAGTAGGAGTGATATTCTCTTTTTTTTTCTCCCATGAAGACTGCAAAGGAAACTCATTTCAGCTTTGTAAGACTCCAGTGATTGCTTCAGACACAAAATGAATCAGGCCTCTTGTTGGATTATGTGGGTGGTATTTCTACTCTTCCCTGGGGTGATAATTCTCAGCCTGCAGCTGTGGCATGAAAACTCAAATATTTTTCTCTTTCTGTTTGTCTTTAATAGGAAGAACCTACATTCATTTGATGTTTTTAAGAAAAAGGGTGGAAAAGTTGAAGGCCCATTAAAGATTAGTAGTGTGAAACAGACCAGTCATAAAACAAAACAGTAAAAAGAGAGAATGAGTGAATTTTTCTTGACAACAGCATATTTTAGTGCAGTTATGGTCTAATATTAAAATGAACAGTAAGATATGTACTTGCTCAAGTGTGTTAATAATAAGACAAACAATAGATAACGATTGCAAATAACACCTTTTGAACTGCTAAGAGTCACAAAAAAGATTTTTTATCTAATATTTGCTTACTTAAAAAATTATTTTTTCTCTTTAGACAGCAATTTTTTTGATGTTATTCATACCTATTAAAACATAATTCTTGGATATTTTGTGTCATTTGAATGAATGAGATAAAACATAAACCATAAACTTGTGATCCCATACCAGTAAAACCACTTTGCAAATTCCCAGCTGAACTTCACTTCCAAGTACACTTTTATTAGTCTAGGAATCTCTCCTCCCATGGTGGGAGAAAGTAGAACTTGAATTCAATGGGGTTTTTTTGCTTGGTATTACAACATAAAGTTGATCTTGCATGGCATGTTTCTTAAAAGCTGCTCTAAAGTTTTTTTATACCCTATATATTATTTTCTTTCCCTAATGGCTTGTTGTATTGTTTGCCAGTACAATGACTAGGAAAGCACTATTAACACTTAAGCTAATTAAGGTTTTCAGAAACACTGTTCACATTGTTCTCATTAACAGACTTAAAAAAACGCTGCTCAGATGTATGAAAAAGAAGATTGCATTTAAATCTTACGAAATGAATGTAAGTGTTCATATTCTGGTACATTAACAGTTTGTTCCAGTACATTGATATTTTATGTGGAATTCCTACTCTGCAATTAATATGCCTGATGCAAATTGAAAAACCCATAATCCATCCTTCTCTGCTGGAATGTAAGAGCATATTATTATTGAGAAGCTACAGGATACCAGAAATATTTTTTGAAGTTGAATGCTTATTACCTTAAATTTGCATATAAAATAGACTTACTTTCACACTAGGTAATACAACTGAATGTATCATGACACACATGGATACGTAACAAATAACAAAAATAACAATAATAATAAGTCCAGTGTGTTTCACCTCCACAGATTCATTTATGTCTTCTAGCACTAGAAATTAAAAAAAACTAAAAAATCAACACAAAATGGTAATCAAATTCCCAACTCTTAGAGTTAATAAGAGTTATCTGTGTGGTTTCTTATCTTAAACATGCATATCACATGGTCATCATTTTTCTTTCTAGGAATTTCCCAAATCTACTGAAGAGAACAATATATTTTTGTACACAGAATATCAGTTAATAATGGTGTTAATGTAAATAAAACATGGCACTGCCATTAACTGTCTCCTGGAGACATTTATAGCAGAAGTAATTGCTCAGGCAGGCATTGATAATAAGATACCCTTTCTTTATCAGATATAGAATGAGCAGAGTACTATGACTTTTCAGTGCACGACTCTTCTATGAGTTACAGCAACTAAGATTTGTACATTTTAGCGATTTGTCATTGTATTGATCTCCTAAGCTGAATCCCCTCAAAGGGCTTATCAGAACCAAAATAGATGGATATCATTAGAGATGGCATTTCCTGACCCAGTTTTCAGAAGACTTTGTCTTTCATGCTGATAGTCTGAAGAAAAATGTTCTCAGGAGGTTTGGGTTTTTTTAACATTGGACACAGATCTTAACATAAAATTGCTGTCTGGTTCAGGTAAAAAGAAAATGTCACTAAAACATGCAAGTTCTATCTGAAAGTGATAGTGGTAGGTCCTGGAAGACAATTTCTTGCTTCCAAAACCAAAAGTATCTAGAGGTCTTTTTTCTGTTATAGGGGTTTTTTTACCTTCTCCTCTCTTTTTCTTCCTTTGGAAGGATGCATGCACCTGGTGGTCTATGACTGGATTTTCCTGACGGTCCGGGGAACATTCTTTATTTGGAATATTTTCTATAGCCATGACATAATTTCACAATGGAATGAGACACAGGTGTATATTCTCATTTTCTAGAGGGATGGCTAGATGGGATGCAACATGTTCTGTAGCAAGTCCTCGATTTGGATGTCATGAGACCAGAACTGTGAAATATGACAAAACTGCCCAACAGAAGAGGTGTTTTCTATGTTAATTTTTCACTGAAGATCTCAAAGCACTTTGCAAATAGGGACTATCTTGACTGGGAATGTGTTTGCAGGAATAACTTTTATAAATCTGAGGAATAATTAGTGCAAGAACGAGAATCTCTTGAACATGTTCACAGGTGCTTGTTTACAAACAGATCTGGGTTTGGGAGATATCCAAGGACTCCTAGTTCCTCATGTTTACCATAAAACCTTAGCAAACTATTGAAAGCAATGGCAAAGTTTTTCTACAACCTTTGGCTCAGAAAGCAGGAACTCTTCTTCATCTTTTAGTCGCACCATCTCTTTTTTGAGGGGGGATCACAGTCTCAGTCCGCAAGTAAGAAGGATGTCAAGAGTCAAACTGTCATATTTGCCCATAGCACTGAGTAACATGATATGCAGAGACTTAATGTACTCTAATAAATTCTAGAGAGTTTAAGAAAGAGGTTATGCCTTTATAACATGCAACTTTTCCTTATTAGGTGTGCAAATACTTTGGAAAAGTGCATTTATGAGATATATATTAACTGCAAATTAATGGCATTCCACTCTGAAACCCAACTTAGTCTTCCCACTCATGGTTATTTGTTCACTAAGTAAGCAATGGGTTGCTACTGTGTCTCATTACTGATGACGATGAGATATCTTTTTTTAATATTACTACTTCATGCAGGTTATTGCAAGCTAAACTCAAAATAAACTAAACCAGCAAACTATATTCTGCAAAGATTACAGAAAGATTAATTTCAAAACCTTTTAAAAACCTTTTTCTTCCTTCTGAATGTATGTTTTTCCTAACATGCAATGGAGTGTAGAACCAGCTCCTCAAAACACCAAACCAAAACCAAAAAAACAGAAATGTGATTTATAGCTTCATTGGTGTGATACTATACTTCAAAATCTTGCTTTTAAATAGAAAGTCTTCAAAGCTTTCGTTGTTTCACAAAGTATGTTCTCTTGCTTCTTTTTCAGGGAAAAAAAAAACAAAATAGCCACTCAATTTTGTACCCTAGAAGACACAAATGCACAGCTGTCACTCAGCAATGCTAATTCACAGCTAGTATCAACATACCAAAATCTAACCATATTGTCTCAGTGGACAAAGCACAGCAGCTTCCGGTGGTCACTCAATTTTGTATTGGAGTGCTCAGTATTGCACTGCTAGTATTATGGTTTTAGGTATTGCCACAGCTGGTGTTACACGACCTGAAAAATTCTTCAAAGTCACAGCGTAACAAAGGACAAGGATAAGGCTGAGGTGCTTAATGCCTTTTTTGCCTCAGTCTTTGATAGTAAGGTAAGATGTTCCCTGGAGAGGAAATGGCTAGAGAGCTAGGTAAATTAGACATACCTAAGTCTATGGGGCCAGATGTGATTGACCCAAGGGTGTTAAGGGAGCTGCTGGAGGTGCTTGCCAAACCTCTTTCCATTGTCTACCAGCAGTCCTGGCTGACTGGGAAAGTTCCATTGGACTGGGGGCTGGCAGATGTTATATCCATTTACGAGAAAGGCCGGAGAGAGGATCCAGGAAACTACAGACCTGTCAGTCTGACTTCAGTGCCACAGGAGATCATGGAGCAGGTCATCTTGGGTGCATCTCACAGCACACACAGGACAAACAGGTGATCAGACCCACTCAGCATGGGTTTATGAAAGGCAGGTCCTGCCAAACTAACCTGATCAGCTTCTATGACAAGGTGACCCACTTGATGGATGAGGGAAAGGCTGTGGATGTAGTGCACTTGGACTTTTATAAAATCTTTAACACAGTTTCTCGCAACATCCTACTTGAGAAACTGGCTACCACTGGCCTGGACAGGCATACCCTCTGCTGGGTTAAAACCCATGTGGGTGGCTAGGCCAAAGAGTGGTAGTGGAATGGAGTTAAATCCAGCAGGAGGCCAGTCACAAGTGGGGTTCCCCAGGGCTCAATTCTGGGTCCAGTCCTGTTCAATGTCTTTATCAATGACCTGATGAGGGGATCAAGTGCTCCATTAGCAAGTTTGCAGATGACACTAAGCTGGGTGGATGTGTGGATCTGCTGGAGGGCAGGGAGGTTCTGCAGAGGGAACTGAACAGGCTGAATCAATGGGATGAGGCTAATGGGATGAGGTTTAACATGGCCAATTGCAAAGTCCTGCACTTGGGACACAAAAACTCCATGGAGTTCTTAAGCCTTGGAGAAGTCTGTCTAGAAAGCTGCCTGGCAGGGAAAGACAACTGTACATTAGCCAGCAGTGTACCCAGGTGGCCAAGAAAGCCAACAACATCTTCACTTGTATGAGAACCAGTGTGGCCATCAGGATGAGGGAAGTGACTAGATCTGCTGGAGGGTAGGGAGGATCTGCAAAAGGATCTGAACAGGCTGGACCACTGGGCAGAGTCCAATGGCATGAGGTTTAACAAAGCCGGGTCCTGCACTTGGGGCACAACAACCCTGTGCAGAGCTACAGACTAGGAGAAGGCTGTCCAGAAAGCTGCCTGGAGGAGAAGGACCTGGGGGTGTTGGTTGACAGCCGACTGAACATGAGCCAGCAGTGTGCCCAGGTGGCCAAGAAGGCATCTTGGCTTGTATCAGAAACGGCGTGACCAGCAGGTCCAGGGAGGTTATTCTCCCTCTGTACTCGGCACTGGTGAGACCGCACCTCGAGTACTGTGTTCAGTTCTGGGCCCCTCACCACAAGAAGGATGTTGAGTCTCTGGAGTGAGTCCAGGGAAGAGCAACAAAGCTGG
Organism: Clamator glandarius; assembly: GCA_033459285.1. Lineage (NCBI taxonomy): Eukaryota > Metazoa > Chordata > Aves > Cuculiformes > Cuculidae > Clamator > Clamator glandarius. Next base: position 349,160 of record JAUNZM010001015.1, read on the forward strand.
TGAAGGGGCTGGAGAACAGGCCTTATGAGGAGCAGCTGAGAGAGCCTGGAGAAGAGGAGGCCGAGGGGAGACCTTATTACTCTCTACAACTACCTGAAGGGAGGTTGTGGAGAGGAGGGTGCTGGCCTCTTCTCCCAGGTGACAGGGGACAGGACGAGAGGAAATGGCCTCAAGCTCTGCCAGGGGAGATTTAGGCTGGACATTAGGAAAAACTTTTTCACAGAAAGGGTCACTGGGCACTGGAACAGGCTGCCCAGGGAGGTGGTTGATTCACCTTCCCTAGAGGTGTTTAAGGCATGAGTGGACAAGGTGCTGAGGGGCATGGTTTAGTGTTTGATAGAAGTGGTTGGACTTGATGATCTGGTGGGTCCCTTCCATCCTGGTTATTCTCCGTGTGTGATTGTCCCCCTGTACTCTGCACTGATGAGGCCACACCTCAAATACTATGTTCTGTTTTGGGCCCCTCACTGTAAGAAAGACATTGAGTTCCTGGAGCTTGTCCAGAGAAGATCAACAAAACTGCTGAAGGGGCTGGAGAACAAGTCTTAAGAGAAGCAGGTGTGGGAATGGGGGTTGTTTAGTTTGGAGAAGAGGAAGCTGAGGGGAGAACATTATTGCCCTCCACAACTACCTAAAAGGAGGTTGCAGAAAGGTGGATATTGGTCTCTTTTCCCAAGTGATAGGTGATAGGACAAGAGGCAATGGCATTCAGCTGTGTCAGGGGAAGTTTAGGTTGGACATTAGGAAAAATTTCTTCACAGAACGGGTTATCAAGCACTGGAACAGGCTGCCCAGGGAGATGGCTGAGTCAATATCCCTGGAGGTGTATATGAGGTGCTTGATTTAGTAGTGGACAAGTATGGTTGAAGTTCATGATCTCAAAGATCTTTTCCAACCTAATGATTCTATGATTCTATGAAAAGCTTTATTCAAATAAATAAATGATGTGTAGCAACACACCTATTCAATTTAGAGTCATCATCTTTTTTTAGAACTCCAAGAGATTTTGCTTTCTGGTTCTTGCAGCAAGAGTATTTGGGACAGCTCACGAAATCAAAGTCCTCCTTCAGGGAATCCTTGTCTCAACATTATCCCCTTTCTGAGGATACATGCAGCTTTCTGATACTAGAACATCCCTGAGATCATGTTCAGACTTCACACTCTTCTTCTTCAAGAGGCAGCTTTCAATCTTCTTCCTCCTACAGAAATGCTCTATGTCTCACTTAAATATACTACTGTCATTTGAATATTAGAAAACTATCCTGAGCCTGATCTATATACAAAATATGAAGACCATTGCTCCAGTTCTTACATATAAACAAATACTTTATCTTTCCTTTCTTGATTTCTTCATACATGGATATTTTGTATAAACGTATGCAATAACACTATCTTACAGAACCAATTGAAAATAATGAATCTTTTTCATGCCTAGTTCTCAATCAAAACAAGACATAAGAAGAACAATACAGGCAATAATAACTGGAAGATTAAGTTGAAGGCATTGAAGGATTTTGTTGCAGTAGCCAAGTAGGAGATTGTAAAATTCTACATAAATAGTCAAATATAATAACTTTTTAAAAATACTTTAGGACTCACAATATTGTCTTCTATTGAAGTTAATTTCTTATTCTGTGGGAGCTGAAATCACATGCAGTTGTAAATATCCATGGAAATGGACATCTGTAGACGGATGCATGGAGATGGTTCATTATAACCCATTCCTGTGTTTTAGGCTATGTAGGTGTATAAGCATATTGTTTTAACAGATAGCACCAATCTAAACTCAAGTTTCCCTTTACTTTAATTTCCACTTCCTGCTGCTGCCCAACTAGCACCACTGTTCCACAATTCCTCCTGGCATATGACTCCTACTGGAAAGCATTGCCATCCTGACCTTACAATAGAAAAGTTCAAATCTACTGACCTCACAACTGAGCAACATCTATCAGGCACAACACTCCCTTTGATTTGGTTTAAATTTAGAATAATGTAAATCAAAATAGGAAGAAATTTTAAAGTTCTTTATTCCCATCCCCTGAATGACTTATTGAATATCACATTCTTATAGGGCTGTAAAACTTGATATAGCATAGAGTACTACCACCATTGCTTACTGTCGAACAGCAGCTGCAGTGTCCTTGAGAGACATCAGCTTGTCATGGACAGAGCAGTTGGAGAAACAAAGTGATCTGCACACGGTAAGGCAGACAGCCATATACTTATGGCTGACCATCCACTCTGGTGGCAAAAAGATGATAACTCTCAGAGTGGCTGTGACAGCTGACAGGATGATGCCAATGAAATTTTCTTAACACAAAATAAATTCACAAAGAATGAGCCTGAAAACTAGCGATACTGAAAGCAAAAATGAGGACACAATTTGTAAAACTGAGATATAATTTTAAATAAGATTTTTATATACCAAGTGCTTTCCTTTGAAAATAACTGTGTTCTACTTACAATTATATATATACAGACTCTTCTTTTGAGCAGTTTTTCTTCTCTTCATTCTCTACCAGGCTGCTGGTTTTCTCTCTCTGTGCTTCTCTAACTTTTTTTTTTATTAAACTCCTTCTCTCTCTCACTGAGCTTGTTCCACTTTGTTCATCTTTCACCATCACATTTCAAAGACTTCCAGGAGTCAGACAAAGTTCTTTCAACAAGGTACCACTCTCCTTCACAGAAGGGCAAAATTCTTCACTGTATAAGGCAGAAGCAGTGCAGATATCCTTACAAGCCTTTTTTTTTTTTTTTTATTCCTTTAATATATTTCCTATACTCATTACTACTGGAAAAGTCTGAGACAAATGTGGTGAACTACAGTTGTTAAGGGACAATATGTCATTTATTCAGGGACTCTCAGTCCCATACTGGAATAGAATCTAGATCTATTTTTCCAGTACAGGTTTTAAATCAATGTTCCTAAGCAAAATCCTCTGCTTTAATGTAAAGAAAATCCCTTGCCTGAGAAAGTAATTTTTCAGATTTTTTATTTTAGCAATGAATTATTTACAAATGCCTGTATAAGTTCAGACTGGTTTTGTAAGGAACTGTGCAGAGAAAGCCATCTTAGAGTCCCTGAGTTCTGAATTGATAGGATTTATTTTTAATGATTGATTTTGATTATTTTGTTGTAAAGATGTTCTTTGTGAGTTTTTTCATATATGAAGATTCTGAGATCTACAAAATTTAATAAAAGATAGGATATGACACCAGATATTTCATTTCAGCTGTGCAATGCTTAACTGTCTGTGGGGATATCATGACACAAAAATGATAGTGAAGAGTGACTCAGAGCCAAGCCATGGAAACCACTGATGTTTTCTGGTTTATATTACCAAAAACTTACCAAACAATTATAGTAAGACGTAGTTACTGAGGAAATTTGTACCATCTACTGGGCTGAATATCTTTTACTTGTAAAAAGACAATGTAATTAATAAACAGTTCTATATTTTTATTTCCTTTAAAACTTTAGATAAATCTAGTAAATTATGAAATAGGTAGCTCTGCACATGTCCACTTTGAATAGTTAAAAAAAATTACATTGTCAGTAAGAAATTATAATTATGGCATACAGTAAAAAAGACTTTACAGGTGCAGTGGTTTTTTTAGTAAAGGAAATCAAATGTTTATGTTACATCATTGGTAGGATATTTTAGATGGAAGGATAGTTATGAATTTTAAAAAATATATTCCAAGAGAAATGTAAGTACTACTTATCTGAAACAAGAACTATTACCCAGATACTCACAAACTTCCAGTAGGTAAATGTTAGTTTCTCCTGGCTTTCTGACTGCACACATTTTCCCTTTCCTTCAAATTACAGCAGACTCCAATGCCTAAAAACTCCTTGAGGACTTGAGTTGACTGATGAAAGAGAGCTGTTGAAGCACTGCATAGGAGACAAATACTTCTCACCACTCAGATACTAGCATCTCAGAGACAATTCCCAATCATTTCAGCTCTTGCCACGTGTTCTTTATCTTGGAGAATGATCTGAACTATACTTTAACCCAAGCACACTTTAAGCTGGTGCTATGCAAAATCTACTGCTAAACAAAATGCTGATTCTTTATAATTAGCTTCGTCTTTAACTTTTGTGTGTTTGCAAATGGATTCTCTCTTTTGGCCAAAATGTCCTTATATTTCCTACCCAAACAATTTTGATCAATGTAATGTAAGTCCCATAATCTAAAATGCCTTTTTTATGCTGCTCTTTGTGGATTCTTAGTGATTTTTTTCACCAGTGTGTTTTAGGAGTTTCTGTTAGTTTGGTTTATCTATGACACTATCCTGATCTTCCTCATATTGTGCAGTCTCACACAGGTGATACATAAAGGGTTTACATTTGTGAAAGATTCACTGGACAAGAATAAGCATAGTTGTCTGACCAAACAAAGCTGAAGGGAGATAATTTCTGAGGCATTTGCTAGAATGTGGATTTCTAATAATGACAGTAAGTTCTGACCAACCCTGAGGTATAGGAAGGCCTCGTAGTGGAGAAGGTTATTCTTTCAGCTATTTTTACATGCTACCATCCCCCTGACAACTAGAAGCTCTCTGTTTTATGTGCATTAAGTATGCTCCAGCTGCTGGTTTTTCCTCAGATCCCCATACATGAACTGTGATTTATTAACAAGACCATCCTACTCACAATAGTTAATAAAGGCAAAAAATATTCTGCTGTGCAGTTAATTATGATTGTTTGTATACTGATGACATCAAGTCTGTATTTACCCTGATTTTACAGAATTCTGAATGTTTGCTTGCTAACAGCATGGTAATTATCAATGAATGGGGAAAGACAAAGCAACATACATATACAGCCTCCCAATTCTGTGTTTGACTTGTTTATATCAAACATTCAGTAAACACACTCCTTCATAATTCATAGAAAGCTAAGTCAAAGTCATCACACAGGTGAACAAATCCGTGTTTAGAAGCGTATGCTCTGTCTGATAGTCTAAGGTGGATATGCAGCAGATCATTATGTATTCTTCACCACAGGTCAGTTGCTTAGCTACCAGAGAAGTAGAGAACTACTAATTGAAAGTATTCAGTATTGCTGGCAACATTTGCTGCAGGGCACTGGTCTTGGAAACAGTGAGATATAAATGTTGCAGGAGGAAGGATGAAAGAAAAATCCACATAAAATCATCTTGCTGAAAATAACAAATGTTTTTCTTCAGTATTATGATGCATGGATTATTATCACTAGAATGGTACTGGTTCTGTTGAACAGTCATCAAATAATAGTGTGACAAATTTACTAGTTTTAGAGAATAGTTATTCACAGCAAGTCTATATACTGTCTTCATGTTTTAAATGTAATCATTGTTGCAACTACTGGAGTAATTTCCTATTTATTTAGCGCCAGCACATTTCCAAGTATTTAATTACTTTTAGGGATCTCTAGTCAATAGGTACAGCTATTAAAAGGAAAAAAAATATATGGAAAACTGGTCAGAATAATGTCTTCTCATGAGATCCCAAATTGCTAAAATTCTTCCAACTGGTTCACAAGTAAACCTGAAACTCTGTAGTGAAAAAAACACACTCCTTCTTTTTTAGCTCCAAGAAGAATTCAACAATACAACTTTATCAGCTTTTCTTTTCACAGTATTCTCCAGTGTAGGTACTATAGTTTTTTTCCTTTGTAGTCAATGTTTTATAACTTCATTTTCTTCCAGTGTTATAGTCTTGAACACAATAGTTAAGATCATCTTATTGGGATAAATGAGAGGCTCTTTGGTCTATTGTCCTCCTACCAAACCCTTCAAATGAGACGTATTCACACTTTACCTTTCAGTGAACAGGTTAAAAATAAACTCAGTGTAGTATTATATTTTACTGTAGTCTGTGCATATAAAGCATTAGGAAAGCATTCCTTGAAACAATCTCAGCACCTTTATTGAGAAACTTCAGTTAAAACACATCCATGGAGAAATGTTTCCCAGATAACTTCAGAGTGAAGTGTTTTAGTGAATCTTTATTTCCATAGAGTTTTTAAAGTTAATAGGGTTCATAATTATGACTTTGTTTATGTACCATTTTGTAGATTTGACAGAATGTCAATGAGTTAAAGATAGAAGTTTATCATACTTATCCAAGTTCCAGAGAATTTAAATCCAGAGACAAATTTTCAGAGTTTCTATACCTGTATAATAATATATTATTTAGTTATTATAGAGCATCTGATGCTTCTATAGTAAAAACAAAAGTGTGCTATTATACTGCCCCACAATGTCTCTTGTTTTAGGACTTTCTGTTCACATACCAGGAATTTAAATTCACACACCAGGAATTCATATTCCCTTAAGTGGGAGGAGAGATCTGAATTTGAGTAAAATAGATTTAACAGACAGGCTACCCCTTGTTAATCTAGCACTTTTTTTTCTACCCATTCTTTCATTAATGAATCAAATGTGATGTTGCAGGGTTCCAGTTATATAACTTACAACTCAGTCAATTCTCTTTTCTAATTTCATCATTCATTGTTAATCTGAAAAAAAAAACCACCCTACTTTTTGCTTAAGTTGTACAACCATTCCTTACAGAGTATGCCTAGGACTACCCCTTTGACGCCTTTTTAAAACATCCCTAAACCAAGTCACCAGAGAAAGCAACAAGTGCAGCTTGGTAGAGACAACTTTAGATCACAACTGTATATTCTAAATAAGACATCCAGTTGAATATTCATATATTTATGACTGCATCACTATACAGTCAGAAAAAGGCCAGCAAGGCAGCTTGCATTGACCTTCATAGAACTAGTACATAATCCACAGGCAACACTGCACAAAATGCCACCTGAAACACAGAAACATGTTTAGTATACCAAATCCTCTTTAGTTCTAAGCTATGAATTCAACCCAAATTTCAGTTTCCTTAAACAAATAAAATTTTCTCCTTCTGTAAAATAGTTACAGTTCTACAAGCACTAAAGCATCACTAACACCGCCTCTCAGCTAACACCTGACATCCCACAACCTAGGGAACACTGGCAATGTTACTGCCTCCTTGCCATCCCTTGAGACTTTTCATAGATTATTCTAGTATATTTAAGCTCTATGCTTACCTTGGTTTTGCTTTCTCCAACTTTCTCCTTCAACTCGAAATTTTCTGTTACATGGAGAAAGTAGATTTAACTTCCTAGATGTAACTGGAAATGTTAACACTGTAATTCTCTTTATAGGAAAATTTCATTAAGCAGGATCTAAACAGCAACTAATAAAGATGCACATTTCAAATCAAATGGTATGGATAATTTGCAAACAATAACTGGAAAATGCTTGGCTGATGAAGTCTCTGGACCATTAATATTCAATTTCAACAGCTCTAGATGTTTCAAAAGACTGATAAGAAACTGTCACTGTGCATCTGGTTTAATAGAGTAAAAACAATGACCCAAATAACTATAGATTTTTCCCTCTGACCATTTTCACAGATTAAATAGCAGAAATACTGATAAAAGATTCAATAGAGAGATGTAAATAAAGCTAAATTAATTAATGACAGTTAACAAATTTAGCAAATAGAGCTGTCTTTGGATTCTTAGACACATGAACAGGTGTATATTGACTGGGATAAGGGAGGTTATATAGTATCTGTAAATGACACTGGACTATTATGTCTTCTGTATATCACAATTCAAGCCACACAATGACAAATTTGAAGGCAAAACCAACAAACAAACACCTCACAACTGATAGTATTCAGTTGGTAAGCTTCCAGACAGGTGAAAGGAAGTTAAGTTAGGTGGATAATAAAGTGTCCCAAAGCTGCTTGTGGAATTTAAAAGAATGAACGAAACATGCATTTTTGATAGTACTTTGATATATTTTGTTGATTTTAAAATCAAGATGAGACCAGACTACTTGATTAGTTCCTACATTTATAGACTACAAAACTGTCTGCCTCTTATTCTTACAAATTAATCTGCAGCAAGAGTCAGTAATGCATCCATACAGCTAAGAAGGCCAACGACATCCTGGAATGCATTATGAAGAGTACCACTAGCAAGCAGGTCTAGGTAGTTGGCTTATCCCATCTACTCAGCACTGGTGAGACACATCTGAAGCATTGCTCCCAGTGCTATGTTCCACACTCCAAGATGTATGAATAAATTGGAGAGAGTCCAGTGAAGAATCAGTAAGATGATTCAAGGTTTGGAGCATCTGCTGGGAGAGAGAGAGAGAGATAGGACTTTTTGCCTGGAGAAGGGAAGAGTCAGAAGGGATCTTATCAATGTGTATAAATATTTGATGGGAGGGAATAAAGATGTAGAAGCCAGACCCTTCTCAGTGGTACATAATGAAAAGACAAGAAGCACTAGGCATAAACTGAAATACAAAAAAAATCTATTTAAATACAAGAAAAGGTGCAATCATTTGTAGAATGGCTTAGCTTGGAAGGGACTTTTTAAAGATCATCGAGTCAAACCTGCCATAAGTAGGGGCATCTTTTACTAGATCAGGTTGCTCAAAGCTATAAGGTGATTGAACCCTGGAACAGATTGCCTAGAGAGGCTGTGGAGCCTCCACCCTTGGATCAAAGCCCAACAAGACACATCCCTAAGCAATCTACTCTAGCTGATCTCACTTTGAGCAGTGAGATTGGAAAAGATAAGCTCTCTTGCAACCTTAAATATTCCGTATTTCTATGACAAAAAAAGACTGTTGCATTACTTATGTGTACTAACAAAACCGTAACCATATGTTTGAAATGGAGCTTCCCATAAGGCTTTGTTGTTGTTAGATACTGAAACAGTTCAGATATTAAAATTTATCTATAAATTGATAAAATAAGATCTATTACTCCTTAGAACACCGATTACTTTCTCTCTTTATACAACCAGATCTATCATATAAACACTGAAAATATTGCAGCACTCTTAAAGTTACTATGAGACTTAGGAATCTTTTTTGGTTTCAATTTTTATGAACTCCTGGTTTTGACAAATAGACACAACCATGTGATGCCTAAGTGGTATGTACTAAACCTAAACCATGGGCTCCAAGACTTTAGTTTCCTACTTGCATACCAATATATGAGAGCTGGGAGGCATTCCTCCAAATAAAATTTTGACATCTTCCAACAGCAAAAAATATAATAATCTAGCATTGTAAAATAAACACCTTTCCGTACTTTCCTTTTGAGGAATTTTCTCATTTTCCACCTTCATTGTATTCCTTCCTTCACCAATTCTTAGACTTTTCTAAGGAACATAAAATTCCCACCAGATCTATTATCAAATACTTCTTTCATATTGTTTTTATGTTGAGAATATAAATGAGGTCTCCTCTCTTGTAAGATCTCATTTGGAGTACTGTGTGCAATTCTGGAATCCTCAATATAAGAAGGATATGGAGCTGCTGGAACAGGTCCAGAGGAGGGCTACAAGGATGATCCAAGGGCTGGAGCACCTTCCATAAGAGGACAGGCTGAGAGAGCTGTGCTTGTTTGGCCTGGAGAAGAGAAGACTCTGAGAACATCTTATAGCGACTTTCCAGTACCTGAAAGGAGCCTACAAGAAAGCTGGAGAGGGACTATTCATAAAGGCTTGTGGTGATAGGACAAGGGGGAACAGATATAAACTGGAGAAGTGCAGATTTAGACTAGATATTAGGAAGAATTTCTTCACTACAAGAGTGGTGTGACACTGGAACAGGATGCCAAGGGAAGTTGTGGATGCCCCATCCCTGGAGGTGTTTAAGGCCACATTGATGGGGCCTTGGGTAACCTGATCTACTGGGGTGTCCCTGCCAAGGGCAGGGGGGTTGGAACTAAATGATCTTTAAGTTCCCTTTCAACCCTAACTATTCTATGATTCTATGATTCTATGATTCTATGATTCTATGATTCTAGTCTTACCACAACTGAAATTGTTTCCTGTAAGAGTTTTCCTTACTAAATGTCTGGGGGGAAAAAGAAAAAGGAAAACAAACCAGAAAAGCAGTGTTAAGAATAAAGAAAGGTTGACTGAGTGACCCAATATTGCATGCTGCTTAACCCAGCTTCTAATTTTCTCTTCAGTCATAAATCACTGACTCTGACATACAGAAATATACAGTATTGTCCTACTAAGGCTTAGGCTGAGCTTGTGATGATAAATCAAGCATGCAGCTTTCAGAAAATTATTATTGTTAAGTTTCTTTTTTACTTGCTGATCTAGATTCCAAATGTGTAAACTCAATTAGTCTACACAGTCTAGCTGATAGCAGAGTTTGGAGTTATCTCGACTGCACGGTCATCATTGTTCTGGAAATTATGGTAAGCGCTTCCTAACTGCTCTTCATACTAGGAGGAAGAAGCTAGTTAAAAAACTCTACATTAAGAACAATACTACCACAATCTATTAATTAATCTTCTCTTAAACAGTCATCTCCCCTGTCACATTTCTTTTAGAATCCTGGAAATCTGGAAAAAAAGAAAAAGTTGAGAATCATCAAACATTTCTTGACCTTTCATACTCACATTGAAGTCATAATCAAATCTCGTAATGTCTATTGCAAATGTATCTCTTGTTAATACAGACAACAGCACATACACGAGCAATTTGGTCACTAGAATGAATGAAAAGCAAAAATATCTTTTATCTGAGTAGGAGATGCTTACCTTACTTATTCCACCCATACTGATTTAATTTCCTATTGTATCATTCCTAATACTATCACTATGTTTTCCTTATTTTTCTGTTGATTATTGACTTGCCTTTTAGTTACTTCAAGGGTGATGAGGATTTATAGATCTGACACCATGCTGGGAGCCTCTGCTGCTCCTTTTTATGTACTTCACTCCAAATTATAAATATACTCTGCATCCTATAAGCCAGTAGATATCCTGATCATCAACAGCTAACAATGTTCTTTTTACAGCTCCCCAGCCCCAAAACTGCTTTCTAGACCAGCTTACTTCAAACCCTGTATCTCTCGGGATTTGATTCCTAGGCTGAAGTGAGGGAGAAGCTTTGATAACTGTTGACTTTATGTCCAATAAGGTTTTAAGGCAATAGAATAATAGAGATAGAAAACCAGGAAAATAACTATCATCTAAATTCCATTTAAATTCCTACCTGTACTGGTGCTATTTTAAGTCACCCAAGATGACAGCGTATTGAATTTTTACTTATATTTAAGTGTTTATATAAGAAGTGTTCATTTTCTTTCCCATATGGATTCAGCTTATGCTCAATTTGTATGCAAAGCAAATAATTTGCTCATACTTGTAAAGGGTATGCATTATCAGAACACAACACCTGCAGGACAAAAGAGAGGTTAATTTCATTGTAGCTATGAAGCAAAAGAGATCATTATAGAGCCTGCAGTAACCAAACTCTGTGAAATAGCTGCATTAGTCATTAACTTTCCAGCACTAAATTTCATATCAGACTCAATTAACTACTACATAGCTTTTAATGACAATATTTTTCAGATACAGCTCTTGTTTACTAATAAGATTTCCCTTCACAACCATCTTTGCCATTAACTTGGTGTCATTAATATTCAAGTCTTGAGTTTTTTCCAAAGAAAATGGGGCAATGAAAATCACATTTGCTGAAAATGCTTCTAAATTTTAAAGTATTTAATTTGCTTTTGCACAAAAAGCAATAAGAGTGTAGGAGATGACTGAATCTCTGCATTATCTTCACAGAACAGATTGGAGTTGTCACAGAACTTCCACTTATTTCGCCAGATATGCTTTGTTTGAGACTTTCATGATCAAAGCCCTTTAAATTAGAAATGCACCTTAAGTTGGTTATTTTCTTATCATACTGGAAGTCAAAGTTCAAAATAAAAGTAGTCACAAAGTTAATCTAAAATAATTTACATAGGTAATTAGCACAACATGCACATGTTAACAGCAGCTGGATTAAGAGATCAGATCACCCACAGCCTGCAGCAAAAATATTCTTGTCACACTGGTGTCCATCCACAATTTTTGCCCTTTTTGGAGAGATGGGATAGATCCTTAGATTCCGATAACACCATCTATACTTTTACCTTATTTGTTTTGATGCCTCGGTATTCCTTGTATTATTGTTATTTGTCGGGGATTTTTGTCTGTTTTATGGGAGAAATACTAATGCAAACAGTTAACTTTGAAATTCCAGTGAGATTTTTGTTTTCAAAATACTCACACTCAGGTGAACTGTGAGAAAAACTAGTTTTGAAAGAAGTTGTGAAAGCACTAGTCTCCAATTTGGAAAGGACTGCAAATGACACTTATTGTTTATAGTCATTTTGGGGCTATGTTTGTTTTCACAAGCCTGTAAAGTCTGAGTAACAAGCCAGTACTATAAAGAAGGAACTATGAAAAATGAGAAAGGCATGCGAACACAGGGTGCAAAAAATAGCTAATGGAGATACCTAGTGAAAATAAGACTTCTCAAAATGAATGGCAAAGTTTCAGAAGTCAGTTAAGAAAGCCTGCTTATTCTAATGCAAAAAAAAAAAAATGTTTTTTCATGTTTCTGTGACTTTCTCTTCTCCATCCTTCTCACCTCTTCTTTTTTTCTGCATGTTTCTATCAACTGCCATGTTTTACTATCCTCTTTTGGATGTGTTTTCTACTGGAAAGAATCATCAGTGAGTGAGTTTTATGCTGGTTTTGCTTAATTTTTTTTAAATAAAGAACTTATGTAGCCTAGGGAAAGTAATCAGAAAAAAAAAGAAAATTAAAAAGCTATCAGTTAGCTATCTAGGTCATATCAAACACAAGCTATTAGTAATGACCATCAGCAGCACAGGTTTTGTTTTATTTACATCAACTATATTGAGAATGCTGGAGTAGGATCTGTTTATGACATCTATGAAATCCTGAATAAGGCCATCCCTCTCATTCTCCTTATTCTTGGGCCAGCTGGGATTACTGTGTTATTTGCACCACTGAGTGTTCTCTTCAGGCAGCACTCACACTCTGTTGTCATTTTATCCCACCCTTGAACAATAAAAATTGAAGGACCAATACCCAAATGGCATAGAAAGCCAAAAGAAGGACCTACGTTTAGTGAAGCTCTCCAATAAGGAGCTGGATTGCTGCCCAGAGCAATATTTATCTGAAAGCATATTTATGAGCTCCACTGCAGGTCTGTTTAGTAATATGATGTGACATAGAGATAATGCATTGCATCTCACGGTAAATCCTTATGTTATAAAACATCATGAGGGAGCCCTAGCCACTTTCTTCCTGGAAGCCAAAGCTATTCTAGCATAGGGTTGCTCTCAGTCACCCGTGTGAAAAGTTATAGAAAAGAGACAACAGCATGGCATGCAGTGAATAAGAACAATCAAATGAGAAAAGAGAACACACTCCCTCTGCAGAATATAGAGTGGTATGTATGTTTTTGTTTTGTTTTTTCATTTTGTTTTTTGGGGGTTTTTTGTTCTGTAACTCCCACTTTAAATGAAGAAATATGGTTTTCAGATAGATCACTACAAAGAAAAAACATACTGTTAAAGGGAAATTATCTACCCTGTCAGATGAGCAAAATATGTAAGAGAAACGTTTTTTGACAAAAAAACTGAGCAGAGTTTTGCTTCCCCATCTCTTCTTGTGAACACAGAAGATTCCTACTAAATGACAGCAGAAACTCACTGTATCTCTTTTATTCAGTGGTGTAGTAGAATAAGGCTTCTCATGCAGACTCAGCTAAAAAAAAAGCCAGAGCTCCTGTTCATGCCCTCCACTCTCATTTCCCATTATTCCTTGCAGTATGATAGATTGGGATATTTCTGTTGGGAGAATACTTTATTTACCATAGGGAATGACCTGTACTAATAAGGGAAAAAGGTCTCATGTGAAAGCCTGGTTGTCTGTCTAAACATTTTGCAAGTTTGTTGAGCTCATACAAGGAGGTCTCCAAGGTTGTACAATTTCAATATAAATTCAAAACTTAATTTGATATCGGTTACTTCTCAAAGCTTACACAGTTTTAATTTGAAGTATGTCCTTTGGGGTGAAAGGCCATTAAATAACCTAGTGGTCCATGAAGGCAATTTCAAAATGTACAGTAAGTAAAATAATATGAAATTATTTCTGTATTTGCATGTTTAATTTGCTGCTACTAAAGAGTATTATTAAAGATCTCCCTGTTTGATATAAGGTATTTGTCTCTAATAAACTAGCTGAACTTTTTAGTACTGACAGTCACAGATTCACTTTGAGCCCTGCCCTACTAAGTAAGTTTGTAACGAGCAGCTCTCTGGATCCTTCTGTGTTGCCTTCTATTTTGCACACACATTCTGTAAGACAGTTGGATCTAAAATTAGGAAGGAGCTAGCTTTTCCCATCTGACCCTCCAAAACCAATGGGGAATCATACACTGTTTATGTGCACACCTGTAGTAGAAAAGAAAAAAATCTTCTGAATATCTCCTCTCCTCTCCTCTCCTCTCCTCTCCTCTCCTCTCCTCTCCTCTCCTCTCCTCTCCTCTCCTCTCCTCTCCTCTCCTCTCCTCTCCTCTCCTCTCCTCTCCTCTCCTCTCCTCTCCTCTCCTCTCCTCTCCTCTCCTCTCCTCTCCTCTCCTCTCCTCTCCTCTCCTCTCCTCTCCTCTCCTCTCCTCTCCTCTCCTCTCCTCTCCTCTCCTCTCCTCTCCTCTCCTCTCCTCTCCTCTCCTCTCCTCTCCTCTCCTCTCCTCTCCTCTCCTCTCCTCTCCTCTCCTCTCCTCTCCTCTCCTCTCCTCTCCTCTCCTCTCCTCTCCTCTCCTCTCCTCTCCTCTCCTCTCCTCTCGTCTCCTCTCCTCTCCTCTCCTCTCCTCTCCTCTCCTCTCCTCTCCTCTCCTTCTCCTCTCCTCCGTAAATCATACACAGTATAAAGCTGAGGGATTATAAGAGTCAAGCCCTATTTTTATTATTATTAATAATAATCTTCCTTTTAATGGTCAAGATTTCATTAAAGTTATTCCTTCATTAACGTTGGTTTGGGGTTTGGTTTTTAAAGAACACCAACTAAAATCACATTCAAAATAGTTCCCATCTGATTTGGCACATAGCTACATACAGATCATTTTCTGAAAGGCCGTTGAGTATCTCCATTGTTTTGCTTTCACATCTTCTACCAACCAAAAGTAGCTTCCTTTGAGCACCAAGTTACACTTTGAGATCTTTTCCCTTTAAGCCTCAGTCAATGAGTGAAAAGGCTCCATGACAGATTTCTTCAGTTTCACAAGAAACTTGATGTTAACTCACTATTTTCTCTTCCACATTGGCATTTTCTGACTGAGGGTAAGAAAACATCGATATTTGAACATGCATCTACTCGTACAGAGTGAAGCAGTCGACTTGAGCCTTGTCCCACTGCTACAGGTTAGATCATGTTCTATAACTATCTCTTTGTCTCTCTCTTCCCATTCTTGGTTCCCATGCTATAGGGTTAGTCTCATTTTTGTGTGTGTGTGTGTGTTGGACTTTAGACACCAAGATACTCCACAGCTGATGTGCTTTTGGAAATCCAGACCTAGATTTTCTATTTTCAAGTTCATGATAATTGTTTAGAGATTAAAAGGAGTGTTTGAGAGACTGATGAATGTCTTTGGCCTAAAATGAAGATCAAACCAGAGCTGTTTTCCTCTCAGCTCTGCATTCAAACAGGTAAAACTCATTATCACCTGTTGTCAGTTAAATAGCCAAGATGAAAACTGAATTTGAAAATTTTATGATTTTAGGGACACAACATTGTATAATTTTTTTAGTCATTCTTTTGCTTTATTGTTATGTCAGAACTCAGTAATCAGTTTGTATGTATCTACTTCATAAGTCACATCTTTGTAAATCTTAGAGGGTCCAGACAAGGCTATAAAGACTTTTTTGACCTTTCAGCCGGGAGGATCTTCATTCATATTAATGGAATTACACTTAATAGGCAGAGAGGAAAGGCTTTTTATGCAGCAAGAAAAACTTAATATTTTTAGTAGTTATAGATAACTTTCTATGTCGTATGCATACTCTATTTTTTTAATAGTATCAGCTGTGATATATCATGGCATAAGTTGTTTTATGATGATTTTATGATGACAGATTTCACCTAGTACCTCTGTTTTCTCCAATATCTATGCTATCTCTAAGTCATTCTTGACAAAGCTCTTCTCTAGAGTTCTTTACAAAGGTTCCAGGACTTTAATCACTGCTGTTTCTCTTCATAAATACCCCAACGATTCAAATGTTGTTTGATCTACAGGGTTGAAAAATGGATATGGTATTCAACTGAGACAAACACATCAACACAATGTGATAGAATTGCCTGTCATATCTTGCAATTGGACTCATATGTAGACAGATTACTATGAAGGATAGCATTTTAAAAATGAGATATTTTCTTATTGTCATGTGCTACAAAATCTTGAAAAAAGATTAAATCTGATAGATCTTTGAAGTGAAAGAATTTTTCTTTCTGGTGAAAAGACAATATTCTAAAAATAATTTTAAAAGGCAAATAAAAAATAGTGTTCTATTAGAGCTGAACTCACCAACTAGAGAAAACTTTAAGTGCCAAGACAAAAGAAAATAAAAAAAATATGTATACATAAAATGATACCCTCCTAGCCACGGAGTCTTTGCAAGGCAGATTTAAATCTCAGATCCCGCAGTCTCTGGAACCCTCCAGGGTGCTAAACTGGACTCCAGGGAAAGACGAATCTGCAGCTCTTTCTGGAGAGTTTCATATAGTGCAATTTCTCCCCTAAAAGGACCACATTTTCAGCTAAGACAACACAAACTGAACAAGCAACATCCATGGAAAAGTCAGCAAGCCAAAGCAAGAATAAAAGGAGGTTCATAGGAAAAGGGTCTTTGTATTAATTCTTACTTTATATTATCTTTATTAATTACGAATTTTTTTTATTTAAAAATAAGATATGTTCCTAATCGTACTGTCAGATACACCAAAAGTAGGTATTATTTAAATTTCTCTCTAAATTACCAGAAACTATCTGATAGCTACTTGGAAAGCAAGTTCATCTATTCCTGTTTCAGCCTACAAACATTGATATCTCGAGACCTGGACTCCAAATTCATATTTTTATAAGTTTTATCTAAAGGATCAAGAAGTTCCCAAAGTTAAGAAAAATGTCTGTAAATTGAACACAATAAATCTAGTAATATCAACAGTAGCCTCTGGTCTTTAGTATTTAAAGATGAAAACTGAAAATTGTACTTATTTAAAGCAAAAAAAAGAAAAATATCTATTTCCTATATTTTGCAGAACAATGCCAGAAGAGAGGGCAACTTTAGATATTACTGGTGATCCTATTGCTCCTGAAAATAATTTTTTCACAGAATCACAGAATAACCAGGTTGGAAGAGACCCACCGGATCATCGAGTACAACCATTCCTATCAAACACTAAACCATGCCCCTTAGCACCTCGTCCACCCGTGCCTTAAACACCTCCAGGGAAGGTGAATCAACCACCTCCCTGGGCAGACACTGCCAGTGCCCAATGACCCTTTCTGTGAAAAATTTTTTCCTAATCTCCAGCCTAAACCTCCCCTGCCAGAGCTTCAGGACATTCCCTCTCATCTTGTCCAGAATATTTTTAATCCAGAATATTTGCTTTCAGGGCTTTTAAAGAATATTGAAGTCTTCCTTACTTGAAAAAAAATTTAAATATGATAAATAAGGCTGACAGAGGGGTTACAGGATTATATATTTTGAATTATAAATAAACACCACAATTTTTCACTTCTCCAATGTATTTGGTCAGCCTTAACTTCTGCCTTAACTACTGGCTGAAATATACTTACAAAGCTTGTCTGCCTTGACATGCGTTACAGCTATATTCCTATCCTAAGGAAACAAAAAGAGCTCATAAGTTTACTATTCTAGTAGTGAATAATTATGTAATATTTCATGATTCCAAAATAAATGTGAAATTTTATGCTTGTTTCATCATATTTGTTGTGAATAAGGATGCAGTTAGGACCCAAGAGTGTGCATAACAGGTATGTCTTCTTTTAAGTCTGCATCTTAGTGTCTGCACAGTCATGAGGCTTTGAAAAAACTGAAGCAATTTAATTAGTATTGTTCTTCTCAAACTCTAGTTTTCCATTAATATAACCATATAACTCATAACAATTTTTCAAGTGGTAAAAACATATGGTATCTCAGCTCAATTACTCAGGTATGTCATTAATACATGCATTCCAAAGTTCAGAAACCAGGATTTTTTTCAGTCAACCATGTTGTTACAAACGAATATCCAAAGGCCCACATAAACCTCAGAGGATATACTGAAATGCTCTCATAAAATTCACCATATTAATAAATATGAGGAAAACACTTTAAACTCAGGTAACTAGGAAGAGGTCTCGTACAGTCTTAGCATAAAGATGTTCCTACAGATGAATTTGAGTAAATTTGAAGACTACAAAAGAGAAATGGAAGCTCAAAGAGAAGCAGTGACATAATCTACTTAATGAAAAGATGTACTCATAATGGGTTAGAATATCTCTTCTTCAGAATGATCCTTTTAAAGATTATGAAAAGTAAATATGCAGAAAGAAACGCTAAAGAATAGCAGCCTCTAGAATCAGAATACATAACTGATCTGAACTTTAATATCCTTTGAGTTTTCAGAGAGGCACCTCACTCTGTGGTCATCTTCTAGAAACTTTTGAGAAGAACCTGCCTTCTGCTTCCTTCAGACAACAGTACTAGACCATAGTTCCTTATAACAAACCCTGTGATCACTTAATGGTCAGTTGTAAAAGTTACAGAGACGGTCAGTTACAGGCTCACAAACTGATCATCTATGACTGAAAAAGCAAAGTGCAACTTATCTGGAATAGGACCATTTGAAATACAAGATTTTTATTTCAAAAAGACACTTACATGGATGCTGAATTTGCCAGATGGTCATGTAAAATTATTAATATGAGATCAGTTAACTATATGCATCCACAAATCTTTTGACTTAGTAATATTAAACTAGATCAAACCCATCTTGCTCAGACAGTGAAATATATTCCCATTCAATTTGTATTGACTTTCTCATCTAATATGAAAAAATAAAGCAGAAGTAGAAGAACTATTAAGATGATTTGAGTGTTAAAAAGCAATTGTCTTTGTCTTTTCAAATGCATATTCTACATCATACTTTTAACAATTACTCTCCTCAGTTCTAACTACTCTGAAGTTTACTATTATTTTGCTGGTTACCTGCCTATTCAGGTCTCTCTTCAGACTTCAAAATGAAGCCCAAGTCCAGTCAAAGTCTGTCAGCCTAGACTGAACTGAAAAGGTTAGTTCTTTTTGTTCTGACTATAAGCACTTTCTTTGCAGAACTGAAACCCTATAGACATGTTCCAACAGAGGTAGTTGAAAGCTATCTGAAAGATGTGTGAGCAACATTACCATATCTTTTTATACCTAGTATGAAAGACATTGACAATTAGCTTTTGCTCAAGAGCTAAGCTCCGTCTTATCTGTGATGATAAGAGTTAGGGTATTACTGTGTATTGCAGCTCTGTTCTTATCCTCTAAATTAGGGAGAGTATTTGGATTACTCTCCAGTCCATTCAGACTATGAGGGCTCTATTCATCATAACATATAAGTAAGTTCAGTAGTCTTGAGTGGTCAATAACACCTTTTTGGTACTTGTTTAGCTGCTTAACCACAGCGCTGATCACATAGTTTTGACAGTTAAGCTTTTTTTGGTGGTTGAGAATACAACCTAGCTAATATAAGCGGTCTCGAAATTTAATTCATAGAGATTTGTTTGTTGTTTTTTTGTTGTTTTTTTTTTACAGTATACATTAGTAAATTAATGAAAGTCATTTTAGTATAACAGGAAAAAAAATCCAAAAACTAATGAGCTCACTGTGAGAGCTCCTCACATTCTTTTCACAAGGGGTGTTAATTTTAATCCCCATTTGTAGGACACGCATTCACTGCTCAAGCTGCAAGATTTGTTAATACTTTCATAAAGCTGTTATCAAGTATTTCATTTTCATTTTGATAAAAATGCACAGAAAAAAGTTAATCACGTCATCCGCTACATATTCCTAGCTGAAGAATCCATCCAGGCAAGCTAAGGGCGATGGCTTTGGATCATATCCCTCTCATCAACATTTTGCCTCAAGGAAGTAACATGAAAAGGTTGTAACCAAGACATGAACTGAGAGCCATTAATACTTTCTAAAACAAATAAACAATCACAATAAAATAACAAAATTGCATTCGCTTTCTTGAAATTAAAAAAAAATCTCTAGGGTAGTCTTGTTACCAGCCTTTGAGGGCATAAAATCCAAGAATGTTAATCAGAAACTTTACAAAAGTCTTAAATAGTTTTCTCATTAAAATCTTTTCATTACTGAGTTTGTATCCAGATGTCCATGAAACTCCTTTTAAATACAAATTGCAGATCAAATTAAAAATTATATGTACTTTATCAAACTCAAGGTGAAATTTCATTATTATGTAGTTGGATTGCTCTTATAAAAGTATTTATTCTAAGGAAATCATATAGATGTACTTTTTCTGGTTAGAAGAGCTATATGACAGGCATAATGTTCCTAATATCTGCTGGTCATTAGTCCCTGTTGTGTTAATTTGTTGCTAGGATATACACTCTCATTTCTACTACTTAAATTATACTGAAAGTAGGAACAGACCACAGAGAACATTTTAAATACAAAAATATTTTAACCTCTGAATTTCAAATCAAAAGCATTTGAGATATGCTCAAATTCAATACAGATTCCTGTGTTGTTGTTGTTCTGGGGTTTTGATTTTCTGGGGTTTTTTGTTGCTGATTTTTTTCCTGAATTGGTTTCAAGTTATTAGAAAACTAGACTGAACCCTTACAAAGGCAGTTCTTTTGATGGAATTAGTTTCCGAAAGAACATACATTCTTCAAGAACAGATGACATGTGAGAGTTACTCTAGTTTTTTTAACCAAGATCATTTTAAAGTGCTTTGAAAAAAAATCAGAATTTAAAAATCAGTTCCAGACTGTTTTTAAATCAAAAATTCAAGTGATAGTATAATCATAATTAGATAAAAATTGTACTTCTAACAGGAAAAGAAGACTTGTACTTTTTCAATTCTAAATCAGACATGTTTTTGTAGAATAAATATTATATTCAAGGCCTGGAGCAGCCTGATCTAGTGGGAGGTGACCCTGTCCATGGCAGGGTGGTTGGAACTAAATGATCTGCAAGATCCCTTCCAGCCCAAACTATTCTATGATTCTAAATACTACAGGTCCAATTCACAATTGAATTTTTGTTCATTTTCACCAAAGTGCCACAAATATACTTCCAACTTTTACTACCACTGCCTGTGATGAGTTAACCTTAGCTCACTGTCAGGTGCCTAGCAAGCTAGTCTCTCACTGCCCTTCCTTAAAAGGGCAGGCAGAGAAAATAAGATGAAAAAGCTTCTGGATCAAGATAAGAGCAAGGAGATCACTCACTAATTTCCATCCTGGGCAATACAGACTTAATTTTAGGAAGATTAATTTAATTTATTGTGAATTAAAAGCAGAATAGGAATGTGAGAAACAGAAACAAAACTAAAAATATCTTCCTTCTCCACCCCTCCACTCCTTGCCAAGTAAAACTTCATTCCTTCATTCCTAACTCTTCTATCTCCTCCCTAAGCCAAGCAGTACAGAAGGGATGAGTAATGTAATCAGTTCAGAAGGCTTTATATCTACTCCCCTTCTTCCTCACACTCTTCCCCTTCTCCAGCGTGGGTCCTTTCCATGGGGTACAGCTCTTCAGGAACAGCCAGTTCCAGCATGGGGTCCTCCACAGGCTGCAATGTGCATATCAGCTCCAGTGTAGTTCTCCATGGGCTGCAGGGGAACAACCTGCTTCACCATGGTCTCCATGGGCTGCACAGGAATTTCTGCTACAGTATCTCTTCTCCCTCCTTCCTCACTGACCTTGTGTCTCTGGGGTTGTTTCACATTCTCACTTTTCTCTCTCACAGCTGCTGCACAACACTTTTATCCTGTCCTCAATTTCAGAGCCAGCTGGAAATGGCAGTGCCCAGCATGGGGCAGCCTCTGGTTCTTTTCACAGAGGCCACCCCTGCAGCCCCCTGCTGCCAAAACCTTGCCTTGTAAACCAAATGCGCTACCACAACTTGAAACTATTTTAAGTTTCTTAACACCCAAAGAATCCTGAAATCTCAGGTTTACATTATAGCACAAAGGTTCTTGAGCAAAGCTGTAATAAGAGGTGAGAAAAGAAAATGTTTCAAAAGGGACTTCATTGAATTTCTGAGAGGAAGTTTATAAAGTACTTGCTGATGTAATGGAACTGAACACCTTTTCTCTATGTGATATACTGCATCTCTTGTGAAAATCATAAGGCTTGTTCAAATACTTGTTGAGTATAAGATGGTGCAGATAACTGAGGGGTTTCATGTGTTATTCTGAACACCCCTTAGTTAATCAAAAATTAAATCAAGGAGTTGAACTCAAAGAGAAGATTTTAGATTTCTGAGCATGTAAACAGGTGGACGAGGTGTGGAGGGGCATGGTTTAGTGATTGATAGGAATGGTTGGACTCAATGATCCGGTAGGTCTCTTCCAATCTGGAATTCTATGATTCTTGATGGCCCTGGAACTACAGTTTAAGTAATACAAATGCTACCTGAATTGGAATTTCACCCTTCCTTTCCTACAGGTCAACAGCCTTTTCCTGCTCACATAATCCTGTGGTGAATCAAATTGAGAATCTGATCAGAGTTAAAATTAATACAGAAAGAAAAAAAAGCAGTTTTACCTCTGATTGGTTCCCTGATCTAGTTTAATGAGCAGCAGTGCAAACATTTCTGCTAGCCCAAGGGAGAAAGCAAAGTGAGGTTGAACATAAGCTGTCAGGTAGAGAAGGAGGTCAGAGCTGCCTTAAGAACTGCTGTCTGACAGTGTACTTGAAACTGCAGCTTGAGGTGTTTCATATTTGCATTTTTTTCATCAAAATCAGATCTTCATGTTCTGCTCTTGATTAATTTTGATGTTCCCCAAGAAATGACTACAGTATGAATCTTTACTTATGAATACTTAAAAAACATTAGCCAGATGTTCTGCTGTCTTAAAATGAACAACAAGGTTTATTAATGAAAACAATGGTAGGGACAGTATTTACAACAGGGAGGCAATAACAAAGAAGCCCAGACAATTAAAAAAAATACATAAAATTATAGTGCTCCTTCAGCTCAGACCAACAATCTTTACAGCCTAGTGTCTACCTTTTAGCAGCTCCTGTCATTGAAGGTTGTGGAAAATTACCTTTCACAAAGTAACATATTTGTAAAGATAGTGAGTGATATTTGAATAGTTTTTCAGGTCACTGAATGCATGTAACTGTTAGACTTGACAAAGAGCTGCACAGAAGTGAATCAGTATTCTCATCTGGGCTGGTTATAACTTTTAAAGCAGTGATGCTTCCACATAAGACTAAGATTCAATTTATGTATAATAGCTATAAGCAGGGAAGACTCAAATGAGTTTTCTGTTGGAAAACCAGTCAGTTGAATGTACAGGCTCGGATTCACATAATTACTGCTGCATTGTAGATTACATTAATGTAGAACCAAAAATCAGTAGGTATACAGCAACGATTGAATTTGATCTGTACAATGCTGTGAAACAGCAGTTGAAATAAGGTAGGGATACAGCAACATGTCATCTAGTACTATTTTCTTCCCTGTGATGAAAGAGCATTTACATGGCAAAAAATCCAGCCAACTTATTCACACATTCATAGATCATAGACTCCAATTATATATAAAGAGATATTAATATTAATATTAAATATTTGGCAGGTAACAGTCTTCATAGATATTGCTTAAGAAACCAAATCGAGGAAATCTGTTCCAGGTGATCAACTGATTGTTCTGATTGTTTTGAGTGGCAGTATTAAAAAGAAACAATATTTGCTCAACTATGCAGCAAGAGAGAGCATTTCAGAATCCCAGGCTTACAAGGCAGCAAGATGTGATGCTTTGTCATAGCTGTCAAAGATTTGCTGCATTGCAGGCTAGTGGTAGTTGTTCAGGACGGCAGTATTAACGCTGATGTTCAAAGACTCAGTTGTTAAATGGCACACTCAAATTCTAAAATGAGATTGAGCACACAGAGTGTTGAAATACAAAAAATATTGCCTGTTAATTTTGAACATTAGTAGATTTCCGCTAGACCTTTATCTCTATTCTTGGAGCAACATAACAAAAACAGAAGCAGATTTTTCATGCAGCAGCCTCCTCAGTAAATGCTTATACAGTTGGACAGATGAATGTGACAAAGAAATGGAAGATATCTATTTCTACTTTCTCTTTCATACATACATGCAGAAATATTTGCACAAAAATACAAAAATGTGTTTTGTTTAATAACACCAAATATTCCTGGTGCCTGATACTTATTTGTAGCTTGTTTTTTGATATTTCATATCTGCATCATTAAAATAGATTTTGAAAATTCCATAAATAATAATAAAAAATAATAGATGCTGCAATATTCCATTTAAGTTATAAATACCCTTTTTTTTTCCTTTCCCAACTGAAAACATCAACTATTTGACTCTTCCAAACTTTGATACTCAGCAAGATATCTTTTCCTTCCCATCTCTGATTTTTGGTCATTGTCCAGCAGTGAATAAACATAGCAAGAACAAACACAAACAGACACAGAAAATCACAGCATAACATTATATGATTGAGGCTGAAAGAATCCTTCTACTTAAGAGGCATCTCTTCTGTATTCCTTATTTCCACCTGGATTTCCCTGAGAAAGTTTTGTTTCACTAGGATTTTAAGTGAACTAAAATTAGTCTTTAGAGCCAGAGTTTCCCAAAACCACACCACAATTTAAATTAAAAAAAACCAAACCTGTAGCGTTGTAGAAGCCCAAGCTGTATTCTAATGGTACCATCATATGCTTAATTACTCAGTTTTCCACAGCTACTGCACAGTGACTGTTACCTTCAGGACACTAACTTGAAAGTGCCACTCATGTAAGGTTTGTGTCTCTAGAACACTAAATGTACTCTCAAAAAAGTGATGGGAAGGCTTATATGCAGAAAAGTTTAAAAAAAATCTTTGAAGGCAGTCAGCTGCCGAATAGTTTGTTGGCTTATAGGGATGTTTTGTGTTCACTGAACAAGATGTACAAATCTTGAAACATTAAACTGAATCCTTCATACTAGAGGTCCCACCTAACTTGTAGGCTTATTACTAGCATTTCATTTTTGTCAGGAATGAATGTTATATGGGAGAAAACGAGCCTTGCCAATCTGCACATCCAGCTTGAAAGAATTACTCATGTAGAGGTCATTGCAGAGTATGATACTATTTTTCTACCTGGGTAATTAAACTGGAAGATAGCTTTAATCAGTCAGAGCTGATTAGCTGAAAGTTTGATGAAAGACACTTTAAAAAAAATAAAAATCCTTAAAGGAAGGTCAAGAGATTTCAGTACAAAGTTATCTGTGATATTTGGACACTGTTTCTTGGATTGCTTTGGTAGAAGGCAGAGTTTGGGAGTGAAGTGACTGCAACAGAGATTGGTGGAAGAGCCTGGAAACTCTGATGTCAGCATATATGATAAGGATAGAACATGAATGGGAGGGTATTATACTAAAGGGACACTTTAGTCATAGGGGGCATGAAAGAGTATGAGATGAGAGGCGTATATTACTTCTCTTTCAATACTGAAACTTGCTATACTGTCAAAAAGGAAAAACTTCTTTACTGTGAGGGTGATGAAGCACTGGAACAGGCTGCTCACAGAAATTGTGGAGTTTCCTTCTCTAGAAGTATTCCTATGCAACCTGAGATAGGTGACCATGCTTTAGTAGGGGGGTGGGCTTGATGATCTCCAACAATATTCTATAATTCTGTGATCAAAGATCCCAGATGTTGCAATAGATATAAGCCAGTATCCAGAAAAACCTTGACTTTCAAATCTAAATAAAAACCATTAAGGAAGATTTCTCTTGTTTTGCCTCACCTGAGGCCCTGAATGTCTCTCCATAAACTCTTGAGAAAACCAGAAAAAGAGAATCTTTACAGGATTTAAAGACATTTTTCCCATATATTAGGTAAAACCAAGGCTAGGTTCTACACTTTTAAACAAGAGATGCCTTCCCCTCACCTGTTCTTTGACCCAGGACTTGGAAACAGCCCATACTAGGTCTTTTAACTTCAAATTGTGCCAGAAGTGAGTAACAGGTGGGGCCTTTTGACAGTCTTGTTCTGGGCAAACATTTCAGGAATCCCTCATTCTCTAGTAGAAATAATTTTTGGACCGGAAGTTACTGATGAGGTTTTAAAAATGAAGAAAAGTTAAAATGCTGATGACTAAGCCATGTCTGAGATTTCTTCTCATGAGATTCTAACTCCACATAAGTGCCACCTCATAACATTCAGTGCATAATCATTATCCTCATCATCACAACCAAATGAATAATGAAGTATAACTATGAATCATATAACATCATTTCTGTTAGCAATTCCTTTATTTTAAATCCATGTGAAAACACCAGCTACCAAAACAAACATCAAATTCTGGAAGTAATGCTTCTATAACTCTATGCAAAAGGAGGGCTACAGCAATAAAGACAAAAAGAAGCCTGCAAGCACTTAAGGAAGAAAAAGGATGGCACAGTTGTTAAACCTTCGGTCTAGTTCTTCAAGCAATGACAAAGCACGTCTTAAATATTAAATACTCATCCTTTAACTTTGTAGATAACATCATTCATAGAAAAAGATAATCTTAGTGGAAGAGAGACTATTTCTCACTTTCTCCAAGCAGGGCAATCAGTCAAATGAACAATTTACTGTTTGATTAGTTTGCAAGTGTGCTTGTGGATGAATATACAGTAGTGAACCCCTGACTCTTGCTGATTTGTAAGAAAATCATTATATAGAAAGATGTTGAAAATGAAAGAGGTGCACTCTTTTCCCTCATTACTAGGTCCAATCTTTTTGTTAAATTCCTCCTGAGCTATGGCCTTAGGGATACTTCTGTAAGGTAATTCCTTGAGCATTCCCTAGTCTGCATGTCAGATTTTCAAACCCCGATGTCGCTGCAGGAAGTTGTACATATTAGGAGAACTAAATGCCTAATGTTATGAGATTGGTTTCTCAATCACACCTGAAAGCTGACATGGCCAGTTTACATCTCTGATTGCAAGAGCTCCAAGAGAAAAGTAAAGGTTTCATCATACTTTTCATAACTTGCAGGTTGTAACTCCATGTCTTTTACTCATTATGATACTGTCATCCTCCGGGAAAAGCATTTGGAAATCTGTTTCTAGTGAGGTTACAGGTTCAACTTCTTGAGCTCAGTCAAAAAAACCCAACTTTGAACTTGCTGAAATAAGTTCACCATCATAAATATATATCTGAATAAAATGCTATCAAAAATTTACTGTAGATCCAGGGCAGCCATTTCACAAAGCGAAACAATATAAGAAGTACATTAGTGTCAGTAATAAGTATGAATATTTGAATATTGGTATCAGATCCCTAATTCAAAAGCCTTCAATTATCTTGTGCTGTTTATAGCAAGACCAAAATTAAAAGATGTATACAAAGAAATTATATTTGGAGAAAAAAACCAAAATCTAATTTGAGCAAATAGTTTATTTCACTTTAACTTCAATCATGTATAATCTAAGAAAGTGTTAATTATTATTTAACTTTTTATTCTGTTTGAGTATCCTGCAGCCAAATTTGTGAAGGGCATAGGACCTTAATTTGTCCATTGAGGAACTATCTTCACTCAGCAGAGAGGATTAAAGGTTCAGGGACACATTTTCCAGCTCAGTTTGTCCAGCTCAGCTGCTGTCAAGGGAACAAAAATCTCCCAGAGTTGCTTGAAGGCATATGGATACCCAAATAATTTCCTTTACCTCTCTTTTCATAACCTCAGTATAGGGGACATTTTGAAGCTGGGGAGATTATGAACAGAGGAAGAGCCAGATTACATGCTTCAGTGATACTTCAATGATGTATATTGCCTAGTGAGCTAAAATTATTCAAATGAAATTTTTTTTGAATTTGTAAAAAAATTGACCTTAGAAACTGAAACAAATTACAGAATATTTCCCATTAGACATATTTCTTGGATTTCTTATTTTTAATTACCATGCATTTCAATAGTTTCGAGTCTCCCTCCATTGCTGATGACCCTGCTAGATAAAGGAAAATGTTTGTCCTTTTACTGTAGACAGTGTGCTTGTAAATTCTACTAGCTCATGCTCATGAACTTCAGTGTGGTGACACTGGTGAAGTTCAGGAGAATTTGGTCAGGAGAATTTTGTTACTCCAAAATAGATCAGTTACGTATAAGGTAACAGAAGTGTATGTGGATGAGAAAAAAAAAAGCAAATAAGAATTACTATCTTGTTCTCCTGTTCCTAAGACAAGATGGTTTGTTTAAATTGCTATTTATTTTTCTTCTTAACTACATCCATGTTAACTGTGAAAATGGAAGGTATTGCAACTTTATGTGCAAACAAGATTTGTTCAGATTTGGTCTCAGGAAAGCACTTTAAAATGTATTACAGTCTTAAAACCTTTTCAAGTTTTTCCTTAAGTATATGATTAGTGAATAAATACAGATTTCTTTAAAACAATCTAGTATATACTAGTTACCATTACACACCTAATTTAGAATTCAAAATCTTCTCATTAGCCACCACATACAAAGCTTGATTCAGACATTTTATCTTTGGAGATAAAAGCTGCAATATTTGTAATGAAGTCACATAGACACATTCTAAAGTTGTAAGGTGTCCTCAAAAAAACATGGGTAGCCATGCATTCAATTTGGTCAGAAGTACAGTACAGAGGCTGTGGTCACCTACCACTCAGAAACCTTGGTGTAGCAGGGTGTGAGAATGCTGGTAATTGGAGATGTCAGACATCGTACCCAGGAGTAGAGTCTGAACAGATAGTAGAGAAGAGAGGAGATAATATGCACCAAGTCTGGGAGGTGAAACAAAGCCTTGTTTCAGGCTTTGTTTTTTCAGGTGTTTATTAAAAAAAACAAAACCAAAAACTCAGGCATTGCAGTCAAATAAAAAAAATACAAGGAATTTATTTATTAAGCTAAGGTTTGGGATAACAGATAGTTGAGGGATCTCCTGGGAAGAGGAACCAAAGAGAAAGTGTGATAAGAAAACTATATAGGCACTATGGCTGCTGCCAAAAGAAATATCAGAGCTTCTTGTAGATGACAAAGTGGCAGGAATATTTTTTTCACAGGCAGTCTGCTGGCTTGCAATCAAGATTTGCTTGGGAAAGGCATTACCTGTGCTCTCTGAGACTCTTGAATGCTTATAGGATGATAAATTCTAATTCTAAATAGATTTTTTTTTTAATGCAAGAGCTTTAATGTTAAATAAAATGCAAAGACAAGCAAATAGGAAAATATTAAATCTTCCTAGACAATGTGTATATTTGTATATTTAGACAAGAAAACCAACTGTTTAAAAAACTGCCTTGAGTGAAAAACTATAACTGAGATACTTGAAGTATTATCAGGGAACACTTAGTCTCAGTTTATTGGAACTGAGAACCATCCTTGATATAATAATCATAAAGAAATTTTGGGGAACAAAAGTGGATTTTGCCAATATTTATTTGTAGATATACTGAGTGATGTTTCTTTTTTCAGCAGTCCTTTCATGTAAACAGAGACTGGCAAGTCTCCCGTCACCCTGTAAAAGGTCTAGAGGGCGTTGAGTTTGAGGATGGCAGGATTTACCATCAGAAAGTGGAAATAATTAAGATGACCTGCACAGTTCCCAGATAAGTTAATAAAGATGCAGCCTAATTAAATCACAGACTTTGTTGTCTGAAATAAAACCCAGTTCTTGTACATTTTGTACACTCACCTGAAGAGAATGAATTCTATTATATTTTAATGGCTACTTTCTGCAAACTTTGCCTTTGAGTCTTTGCAAATCTACTCCATTCCTCTTCTACTGAGCCAGTCAAAAGATATGTCCCTTGTAATGAATGATATACCCTTTGAGTGATTTCATAAGAACACTATCCTTTATCACAATGTTGTGTTAGGGTGCAATTGTGGGCAAGATGGAGCATAGTCATACTGATTCTAGTGTCCTTGCTTCCCAGGGATTGCTTTTGGAGTGCTAAAGAGATTAAAGAGGCAATCACGAAAGAGATTCCATTTCACTCTCCAGTGAGGGAACATTCAGCATGGTTTTGTGCAGTGTTTTTCTGATGACTGCTGACACATGAATGAGATAGACCTTAAAGCAAGCCCACATCCTCTCATAAGACATAACAAAGGCCACAAGGCCGCCTCAGTTTTCTCTTACTGTCTGACTTCATTCCACTGGCACTCTAAGCAAAGCATCTCATAAGAACAAAACTTGTTACAAGAAAAAAGCAGAATTAAGCCAGGAGGAAAATAAAAGAGGAGTTACAGGAACTTGGCAGGGGTATAGACAGCTGCATTTTTGTCCTGCTTGCTTAATAATGTAAACAACTTTTGTTGGTTAGCTTTGTATGTGACCATTCAGGAAACCCTCTATATAGACAATGTATCTTGTCAACCATTTCCTGTGTGTGTAAAATGCAATTCGTCACCCCACGCTGCCTTGGCAGCAGCCTTGTGAAGAGCACACTGAATTAATGAATATTTCATAAAGATGTGATTTATTAGCATTCCTCTGCCTTTGCTTTGAGAAAGATCTATCCTTCAAAAGCTGAGAGCATAAAAAGCTATCTGCAGGTATAGAAGGTAGACTGAACCCCCTGAAGACAAAACTAGGATTTCTTAATAACCTCTGGGCCATATAGACTTTAGAAGAGATATTTAGTCAATCTTCTATTAATATTTTAGATGGTAAAGAAATGCAATACTAAGCTATTATACTGAATTTGGCTGTCAGAACCATGAGCTATCACAAAAAACGATAATTACCAACTTGGAATTTTTCAGCTTCATGTATTTTGATGAACATATAACAAAATAGGTCACAGCATTGTACCAATACCTGTGGGCGTTCTGAGCTACCCACATTTCCATACTGCTATAGAGCACTTTTCCTTTCTAAAACCCACCAGCAAATCTATCACATGCACAAGAGATGCAGTTGTATGTACCTGTGCTTTTATCCTAGCCCATAATGCCCTTGGGTAGTATCTAATACAACAACTGCTGTAACAACAAGCATTCTTCTTCTACAATTGCATGTAATTATTGTGTTCAATTAATATGCATAGTCCTGCATCCTACGCAAAGACTGAGTTGTTCCTTTTCTGATAATTTGCGGATTCTGACACATGTTGCAGTACAAGCACAAAATAAACCAGAAAATCAAATGTGGCTTTAGTATTTCAGGCAGCTGGGCTTTCTACTGGTGGTATAAAAATACATTTTAGCTGTGTTTAGTGAATCACAATGTTTCAAAATGTATTTGCACTTTTTTTTCCTCAACAGACATCCTTTATTTGCAATGCTAATGCAATCCTAGTGTTACTTGTCCTCTGTGCATTTGGTTCACAACACCTCTTACACTCACCTCGCTATTACAGCTGGATTTTTATACCCTTATCTTTAACTGTAGAGATTCATGCTTTTAATTCGTGAATCCTCTTATTCTATGAAGATGGTAAATGCTGTACAATGTCAGATCATTACAAGACAACACAGAGATACTTCACAATAATAATCACCCATTATAGTTGCATTTGATTCCTCCAGACTAAAATTTTCTTCTTTTCTGGAAGATACATAGCTGCAATGCATACCTTTGGCATTGTGAGATCAGTGGAGAAAGATGCATATGAATGGCAAGTCACAAGGGCAGAGCGATTTTCCAAGTGATAGAAGATACCTTTGTAGTGATTTTTCTTTAAATCTGTCTTAATTATTTCACCTATGTAGTTTTTAGTGGAAGAAATAACCACTATGTGTCTTAAACTTCAGGGAGACAAATTTGTATGGGAGAGGGAAACGGCTTATGTTACAGGAGTAACATTGCAAACAAGAGAGAGAAAACAACAGAATTCCTGAGGCATACTCAAGAATAATACGATGTGCATGAGACAAGAAGATAGCAGGACTAGATGAACCTAACATCTGTACAGACAAAATTCCTGCAGAGTTTGCCAGAGAACCTGGAAAAGCTTTCTTAATTATCAAACTAATAATCTAAGGCCAAAATATTAAGGGTAAATATGGTGGCATCTTCCTAGATGTTGGTTCTTATGCAGAGACATTCATCTGGGAAAAATATAACTATAGAATCATAGAATCATAGAATAACCAGGATGGAAGAGACCCACCGGATCATCGAGTCCAACCACTTCTATCAAACACTAAACCATGCCCCTCAAAACCTCATCCACCTGTGCCTTAAACACCTCCAGGGAAGGTGAATCAACCACCTCCCTGGGCAGCCTGTTCCACTGCCCAATGACCCTTTCTGTGAAAATGTTTTTCCTAATGTCCAGCCTAAATCTCCCCTGGCAGTCCTTGTGGCCATTTCCTCTTGTCCTGTCCCAGTGAGATCGCATCTTGAGTACTGTGTTCAGTTCTGGGCCCCTCACCACAAGAAGGATGTTGAGGCTCTGGAGTGAGTCCAGAGAAGAGCAACAAAGCTGGTGAAGGGGCTGGAGAACAAATCTTATGAGGAGCAGCTGAGAGAGCTGGGGTTGTTCAGCCTGGAGAAGAGGAGGCTGACAGGAGACCTCATTGCTCTCTACAACTACCTGAAGGGAGGTTGTGGAGAGGAGGGTGCTGGCCTCTTCTCCCAAGTGACAGGGGACAGGACGAGAGGGAATGGCCTCAAGCTCCGCCAGGGGAGATTTAGGCTTGAGATTAGGAAAAAGTTCTTCACAGAGAGGGTGGTTAGGCATTGGAACGGTCTGCCCAGGGAGGTGGTTGAGTCACCGTCCCTGGAGGTGTTTAAGGTTAGGGTAGACGAGGTGCTTAGGAGCATGATTTAGGGATTGGTGGGAATGGTTGGACTCAACGATCCGGTGGGTCTCTTCCAACCTGGTTATTATGTGATTCTGTGATTCTGTGAGAAGAGGCCAGCACCCTCCTCTCTACAACCTCCTTTCAGGTAGTTATAGACAGCAATGAGGTCTCCACTCAGCCTTCTCTTCTCAAGGCTAAGCAACCCCAGTTCCCTCAGCCTCTCCTTATAAGATTTGTTCTCCAGCCCCTTCACCAGCTTTGTTGCTCTTCTCTGGACTCGCTCCAGAGCCACAACATCCTTCTTGTGGTGAGGGGCCCAGAACTGAACACAGGATTCAAGGAGCAGTCTCACCAGTGCCGAGTACAGAGGAAGAATAACCTCCCTGGACCTGCTAGTCATGCCATTTCTGACACAAGCTAAGATGCCATTGGCCTTCTTGGCCACCTGGGCACACTGCTGGCTCATGTTCAGTCGGCTGTCAACCAACACCCCCAGGTCATTCTCCTCCAGGCAGCTTTCCAGCCAGAAATATTTTTAATTATTAATAAAAATAATTTCTGTTCTCATCACTGATGTGAAGCAAGATTATTTTAAAAGGCTGACTGGTCCTTCAGCCATGTATTTAGGCAGGTCAGCTAAATGTTGTCTGGATTACACAGTCATGACAAACCCACGCTGATGACATCACCACCTTCTGAAATGGAAAACAAACCAAAGAAAGTGTGGAATTACTTATGGAAACCTGCCTACAGAGTTCACACTATTCAAGGGGAAAATCAGAGTAGCAGAGTTCAAAAATAACTTGGGAGATAAAAAAAAAACTATCCCATCCCCTTAAATGTGAAGGTCACTATAGATGGACCCTAATGCCTAAACTCAGGCTTTCATAGGGTATTACAGAAGGTTTGTGGAAAATTTCAATGCCATTGTTGTTCCTATTACTGCACTGTGTGAAAAAATATAAAGCTAACAGGATTATTCTGGCTGAAGTTTTTCAGAGAGGCTTAAGGCAGGTAAAGGCATTCTTCTCTTAATCTTTCTTATCTCTTCTTTGCTGTCCTAAACTTTGAGAAAATATTTGAGCATGTCTTCAGTATTTGAGAGAGAGGAAAAAAAAAAGATACCTCATTAGTTTTCTTAAGGGGAATAAAGGTGAACAAAAGTTTTCTGTTATTGCTGCTTTTAAGCAGCAGAACCATTATGTGTTCTATTGTAAATGTAGACAACTCTCACACTAGTCCTCTTTAATCTAGCTTGACAGAATAAAAGGAACATATTCTAAATTGCTATAATAAAGGCTTCTGCTTCAGAAATTTAACACAAGAGTTGTTCATATCAAAGGTAAAATGTGCTATCAAAGTAGCAGATGATTCTTCTTGGCACTTTTCAAAACAGTAAGTGGGATGTTTATATTTACATTATGCAAATATATTTTTCTTTTCATTCTGCCCTAACCTTTGGCTTGTGTCAAGAGAGACTTCAAGGTAGTTGGCAAACCCCAAAGTACTCTAGTCCCTACCTGTCTCATCTTTAAAATAAATGTATTAGACCACTTAACAATGTTCAATTTCTTGTACAGATAGCAAGACTACAGAAAAGCCAGGGAGGATAGGACAGAAAATCCTTTAGAAACCTGCAGAAGTTTCTATGAACACTCTTAATGTAGTACATTGGTGTGATAGAAGTGTTACCTAGTGTCTCACACTAGCCACAGAATCCCTGATAAGCCATAGAAAGAGGCAAGACTACATTTCAGGGCTTTCTACCAATTCATTATAAAATTCATACAAAATGTATTTCTGTTTAAAACTTAATATATTATTTTAAAATTACTAAATAATAGAAAAATTAACTAATTGCCTCAGTTATTACTATGAAGGTTGATGCCAACCAACCATATCGCAAAGGCATCAGATAGTACTACTTAGCCAGAGGATGCATTTTTCTTTCTGATTTTCTGTATTCCAGTGATTTACAAAAATTCCTTTTTATATAGCAGTTAAAGAGTGATATTCTGGACTCTACTAGCATAAATATTGACTTCAATGGTTGAATAAAAATATTCCTGTGGACTGCTAAAAATTTATTTTTGGATGCTATTTTAATGGGGTATTTGTATGTGTGTGTGGCAAACATGGCATTAAGCAATGAATATAAATAGCTACATATGGTAAAGAATATAGAATTATTTAGCAAGCAGTTTGAAAATTTTCATACTTTATCATCTTAAAATCATATTGCAGAAAAAAGGGAATAAACACAGGATAATGTATATGTGGTTTGTGAGTGTGTAAAACTTCTTATTGTTAAATGACAATTGCTGATTTATTATGTACCATCTGCTATAGGCGTAGTAATCACAGAATCACAGAATTGTTTATTCTGTGTAAGTTATATCTGAATTTTCTTTAAAAATATATGTCATGGTGAATGTCCACGTAGAAGTTCATATGAGTTTTAACTATTCTAAATTGCATAATAATGTGTTTATGTACCCTCAATTATTCAGTAATATCTTTATTAAGTTTAAAAGTATAGGTCTCCAATCTGCAAAAATGTTACAGGGCTCCGGGTAGGAATATGCCTCTGAAAATGCTTATAAATATCTTTACAGTGTATTAATCAAGTGTATTAAACGAGTCTGATCTGAAGGCAATCCTGAACATATTTTTCCTTTTTTTACAAATAAATAAGAATGCTTGTAAAAGGGGTGGATAAGTAATTCTAGAGACTGGTGCTCTTCTGTGTTATACAGTAAGGAAAACACAGAAAATTACAGGCAATATCAAAGGCAAAGTGCTTACAAAATTTAAAACTAGTGAACCATCAAAAAGTCCTCAATGTTGTCTTCCTTTATACTGCAGATGTAATGGTTAAAACTTTTATTCATGTTGTACACCTGAAATGTAATTCTCTTCAGTTGAGAACTGCTATAAATATCTTTTTTAGTAAATCAGTCATCTAACTTTTTTATAAGAATCTACAGGATGACATAATTTTTTCCTATTTTTGTATTTCACTGTGTTCACTTAGAAAGCAACATGCAGTAAATAACTAGAAGATGCAGAGTTCACAAAACACTGATCAAAAAACTCACTCTTTTTGCACATTTTTGCTGTTGTTTGACTCTATTAGAAATCAGAGAAAAACTGAGACCTGAAAATACATATTGCGTTTATGAGGTAAAATTCCCTAGACTATCATAGCGGCGTAGGTACAGGTCCAGATTAAATTTAGAAGCAATTACTGAGCAATATTTTCCCCAGAAATTCTTGTTGCAATAAATTGTTATTTGATTTACATTAGTGCACTAGGTTGAAAACACATTTCTAAAATTTGGCCATTATTTTAAAAAGTTTGGCTGTTGTAGAAAAAAAAAAGTTTCAGTTAGAATATATACTCTGGAACAAGATGAACACCTGAAAAATAAATATGGGTCATAATTAGAAAAAGGTTTTCAGACCCATGTGCATTTACTGAGAATAAATACTTCCGTGGAACTACAGAACAGCCACAGTGGCAATAATCAAATTTATCAAACTTCAGTAGAACTTTTTGACTGTCATGAAGACTGGAATATCATCTTTCACAACTCACAGCTAGGAGATCTCATCTTTGGAGGGGAAGCAGTTCCCACCCAATTAGAGTGATACATTGTATTAAGAGCAAAATAGACAGGAAAACCATTCTTGGAAACCACAGATACAGGAAATTCGAGAAGTCAGAACACCATTAAAAGTGACCAATTTCTATTACCAGAAGTGAGCACTCGGAGAGTTTCAAGGCCCCAAATGGCCAGACTATCAGGAAACAACAGATGCAAGCAGACTCAAAAGCTATTCTCTGCATTCTGTGGAGCACAAAATTCACTTCCCACTCCGATTTTGTGAACACTAAAAGCAGGAAAGGAAAGCAAAACATATGTATAGTAACTTAAATCAAAAACTGGAAAAACAAAGTGAGTCAAGTGCTGAAATAGGTACCCCTTGAGTAAAATGTATCTCTATTCTTATTTGAGACATACTTTATACAATCTCTGACACAAATATTCTTTGATCTTTTGTCCATCCAAACCCATTCATTTCAGTAGGGTTATAGAACTTATAAAAAATTGCTTTAGAATTCTAAGAACATATTTCCAGTCTTTGCAACATCACTGTAAGCCTGGATTGATTCCCTGTAACACCATGGCATACTTGCGGAATAAAATTATGTAGGAGATTTGCATCAGACTGAATGATAGCATACAAAGATAATTTTATGTTATGTACATCTCTCCACATGGAAATTTCTCCATTTAATTGGAGTTGCTTATGTTATATTAAAAAAAAATCACTGATGTTGAGTATTTAGTAGACCTAAACAAGTATCAGTTTTAATCAGATCTCTTCTTCACCAACCTTAACTTGTGAAAATGCCAATTTTGATGTTGTTACCAGAGGAAGTGGTTTTGTTCATTTGTTTTACTAAATCTTATTTACACTGAGGAAAATATTATTCCATTTGTGAATTGCTTTGCAAGTATACATGTGCATTCATATAAACAAAGTGACAGCTGTTCTTGATCGTTTACCAATTTGCAAAACATTCCTTGACTCACCAAATTGTATCCCACAGCTGAATGAAATATTGCAAAATATTTTTTCAGATTTGACCTCCAGGAATGAAGGGCTTTTTACATTATTTGTTAATTACCACAGATTAAAAGATAGAGAAAATACAAAAAATATCTTTGTTTTCCCTTCTCTTTCTTTACCTCATGACATGTCACTAAAAATAGTAGTCCCTAGGGACTCAAGATCTAAGGTAAATATTTTTCTTAAATTACCACAAGGAACTCAAACATTCCCAGACCATGAGAATGCAGCACATAGTGTCAAAGATATTTATTTTAAAAGCGATTTCAAAAATGCTGAGAAATGGACTGGGCTGAGACAATAGGCAGGCAAGAATAATACCTTACCTATTGCACTGGTAAACTACAAATTCAGTGTTAACCACAACAGAGATCTGCCTTATAATATTTATAATATTTATGTGGATTTTTGGATCAGAGACTTGTTCTGCAAACATCAAAGGCTTATCTTCCACTAATTTTAGTGAAATCAGTTGTCTCAGCTTGCCACACCTGACAAATTCTTTATATGAACAAGTAACATTAACAGGTTAAAGACTGAAAATAAATGCAATATGCTAACTGATTGTAGGTATTGTCTTACCGAGAGTAATTATCCTCTCACAACAACAGACATATCAGTGATGGACACAGGAATAGAATTTGAATATGCTTTCACTTTCAAAGTGGTGTGCTTTTTAAAATTGTGTACAGTATCAGTACTGGGCTTGAGAGTTTACCTAATATATTTTTAAAACAATTAAGGCTGGAAAGGAACAAAAATCAGGACACAAAAATCAAGTATTTTTCTACTTGACCATACTGACAAGGTACGTCCTTATAAAGAATAAGAACTGATAATAATATTCCACATGTGTATATAAAGAGATTTTACTGCATGATTTGTTGTCCTCTGGAATGGTAATTATTTGTGGTTTATAATTTGGAAAGTTAGGAACAGTAACAATTTCGATATTGTTCCAACTGCATTGTCTATGAAAGGCATGGGAAAGAAAGACAAGTAGACCAATGAGGGGGATGTAACTTTGTGATTTGGCAACTCTGTGCCATTATAATAGTTGCAAACATTCCACTTATTTACTAGTGTTATTTAAAATGCAAATCTTGGAAATTATTTTATCAAGAATAATGTAGACCTTCAGCTGACTTCGAAATACGGGATGTGCAGAGGTAAATTTGAATTTTATCTGCATTCTTGCATTTGACAAAAGAATGCAATAAAACAAAGTAATGGCTTTGTTTCACTAACAAAGCCTGTGTCTATTACAATGTTTCACTGTTTGTCACCTTTGTGCATGTGTCATATTTTACTGCTAATGCTATACTGTTTTATTTAAGTGCCAAGTCACTATACCTTAAAAGCCTCATCTCACAGTTCATTAATAGCTCTGCAGTCCTATAAAATGAAATAATAAAAGAAATGTACAGAATCAAACCTCTACATTTATATTAATTTTTGCTGGAAAGTGTTCTCATTCTAGAGAGCCTTTTTGCTTTAAGAGGTGGTAGTAGTAGTGCATTGTTTTGGAAACTTTTGCATCTTCATCTTTTTGTCCTACTGGAAATATTTTGTCACCATTTACATTGCATTTTCAGTGTCTTGGAATTTCAAAAGCATGCCTTGTTTTTACCTTTATGTCTGCTTTTTACTCTGTTAATATTAATACATTTCTTTTAAAATAATAATTTTCTTACTCCATAACATTTGTTATTTTTGCACACAAATAAATACAAAGCAGACAAGCATACATGTTTTTAATATTCATAAGTTCTTTTAAATTGTTATGAAACTTGTTTTCAATATAAGAACAAAAATTATTAAATGTTGTTATTATTCTGCTATCAAAAAATACAATGAAGTAATATTTTCCATTTTACTTACTTAAGGACTCTAACCAGCGAGCCCTTTTTCAAGTTTTGTTCTACCCTTAGGCTTGCAATAAATATAAATAACTGTCATAAAGTGTGCCAAAAAAATTGCTGAAGGAATTCTAACTGCAAAACTAAGGATTATTTGCTGTCCTGTTGTGCCCATTGCTTCACATACAGCACAAGCTCTCATGGTCACATAGTGTGAGCATATGAACACACACACATCTGTAAGCATTTTCAGCTGCTATATAAAGCATCTTTGGTTACTGTAGATGACAGGGCATGTACAAAATTCAGGTTCTTCTTGTAATAAAATTGTATTTAAGTAACTTAAAGTCCAGAAGGAGAAAACAGAAGGAAGGAAAGAGACAAAGTGATGGTTATAGAACATGTTCTAACCTGTTGAAAAGAAACAAGACTCGACTCAATCACTTTATTCAGTGCAGGTGGACAAGTGTTCAAATATAGATGTTTTCTTACTTTCATTCAGAAAATGCCAATGTGCAAGACTGAACAGTGAGTTAACATCCACTTTCTTGTGAAAATGAAGAAATCTGTGATGGAACCTTTCCACTTATTGACTGAGGCTTATGGTGAAGAGATCCCAAAGAGCAAGTTGGTGCTAAAGGAAAGCTGGTTTTGGTTGGTAGAAGATGTGAAAGCAAAAAGAATGGAAATTCCCAACAGCCTTTCAGAAAATAATTTCTGTAATTGATTTGAATAATTGGCAATATTGTATGCAGCTGTTTGCCTACTCAGAAGGGAACTATTTTAAAAGAGATCATAGTTGATATTCTTAATTTGTTAAATAAAAAGGGTTACAGGCATAGTATATGAAGATATTGCTGTATACATAGTTTCGCTTAAAATATTGTCCTAATAGGTAAAGGTATGTCTATTTATATGTGTAAATAGAATATAAATCGTCAGATAAATATCTATTACACATGTAAAAGCTATTACATCAAAGCTAGCTGAAAATTAGAATTAAATTCTGCACTCTAATTATTACTGAAGTAGGTAAAAAATATTTTAGAAACCTCTGAGTCCATCAAGATTCTAGTAGCTTTCCAACCTCTGAAGTGCTATGCAATGGCATGTGTAAATAACTGAAGGAGTTCATACAGCATAAACACTATATCTTGGCTTATGTTGGCCTCTATCTCACATAAATATTCCTGCCAAAATATAAAACAGGGAAGTCTGAAACATTACTATTATAAGAAGTTTATTGGTACCCTTCTGGCACAAACTCACATCCTGTCAATGTCATTAGTCCTACTTTACATAAAATACAATGAATCATCTCAAACCTTCTGTTCTAACTAATCTTGCATTAAATTCATCTTGTTGGACAGGGCTTTGTGCAAAGTAATCTAGCTGAAGATGCCCCTGCTCGTTGCAGGGGACAGGGGGAGGTAGACTAGATGACCTTAAGGGTCCCTTCCAACCCAAACTAATTTATGATTCTATGATTCTATAATCAAGGAACAGTCTGATGAACCAGTATGAGCAGAACTTTTGGGATGGCAACAGAACAAAGAAGCAGAGAAAACCAAATCTTTGGTAGTAGCATCTTCAAAAGCTAACTGCCTGGTAAGTCAATTCCTTTCCATAGCTGTTAGTCTTTTCCAATGACACAACTTTGATTTTAGTAATTGAGATAGTGCAATGTCAAGTACTGTGCTGGTTTTGAGCAAGTTATCTCATGTGCTGTGTTTAGAGCTGTCCTGATCTATTTATGTAACAGCAAGATCCATGGCTGTGTTAGCCGAACAGTAACCCCTGAAACCATGTAAGTATTCCTTTCACGTTTACCTTTAACTTATTCATGTCCCAATAGACCCTTTTTTGTTGATCTTCCATGTTTAGCTGGATTTTCTTTTTTTTATCTTAATGATGGGTGGAAAACTGGTTGGATGGCCGGGCCCAGAGAGTGGTGGTAAACGGAGTTAAATCCAGCTGGAGGCCAGTGACAAGTGGGGTTCCCCAGGGCTCAGTGCTGGGTCCAGCCCTGTTCAATGTCTTTATCAATGACCTGGATGAAGGCATCGAGTGCTCCCTTAGCAAGTTTGCAGACGACACTAAGCTGGGTGGAAATATGGATCTTCTGGAGGGTAGGGAGGCTCTGCAAAGGGGTCTGAAGAGGCTGCACTGCTGGGCAGAGTCCAATTGCATGAGGTTTAATAAGGCCAAATGCTGGGTCCAGCACTTGGGGCACAACAACCCTGTGCAGTGCTACAGACTAGGAGAAGTCTGTCTAGAAAGCTGCCTGGAGGAGAGGGACCTGGGGGTGTTGGTTGACAGCGACTGAACATGAGCCAGCAGTGTGCCCAGGTGGCCAAGGAGGCCAATGGCATCTTAGCTTGTATCAGAAATGGCGTTACCAGAAGGTCCAGGGAGGTTATTCTCCCTCTGTACTCGGCACTGCTGAGACCGCACCTCGAATCCTGTGTTCATTTCTGGGCCCCTCACCACAAGAGGGATGTTGAGGCTCTGGAGTGAGTCCAGAGAAGAGCAACAAAGCTGGTGAAGGGGCTGGAGAACAAATCTTATGAGGAGCAGCTGAGAGAGCTGGGGTTGTTCAGCCTGGAGAAGAGGAGGCTGAGAGGAGACCTCATTGCTCTCTATAGCTACCTGAAAGGAGGTTGTGGACAGGAGGGTGCTGGCCTCTTCTCCCAAGTGACAGGGGGACAGGATGAGAGGGCATGGCCACAAGCTCCGCCAGGGGAGATTTAGGCTGGACATTAGGAGAAAATTTTTCACAGAAAGGGTCATTGGGCCCTGGAATGGGCTGCCCAAGGGAGGTGGTTGATTCACCTTCCCTGGAGGTGTTTAAGGCACAGGTGGACGAGGTGCTGAGGGGCATGGTTTAGTGTTTGATAGGTATGGTTGGACTAGATGATCCGGTGGGTCTCTTCCATCCTGGTTATTCTATGATTCTATGAAGTGACAGGGGACAGGATGAGAGGAAATGGCCTCAATCTCCACCAGAGGAGATTCAGGCTGAACATCAGGAAAAAACTTTTCATGGAAAGGGGCATTAGGCGCTGGAACAGGCTGCCCAGGGAGGGGGTTGAATCACCTTCCCTGGAGGGGTTTAAGGGATGGTTGGATTAGGTGCTGAGGGACATGGTTTAGTTATTGAAGAGAATGGTTGGACTCGATGATCCAATGGGTCTTTTCCAACCTGGTGATTCTATGATTCTATGAAATAAACTGCTAATCACTGCCAAAAAATGCTCTAACATTGTGATTGGATGAAAGTATCAGAAAAAAATATCTTTTCTATGTAATTTCAGAAATTTTGAGATCTCTTAAGCCTTAGCTTAACTTTTGAATCTGAGCTGGTATTCTTCTACGGAGCAGATTCAGCATCAA
Source organism: Clamator glandarius (assembly GCA_033459285.1). Lineage (NCBI taxonomy): Eukaryota > Metazoa > Chordata > Aves > Cuculiformes > Cuculidae > Clamator > Clamator glandarius. Next base: position 391,973 of record JAUNZM010001015.1, read on the forward strand.
AGTGGCTCTGCAAATGTTGACACTCAGAAGATTAAGCATCAAGATTTATGTAACTGTGGGTTTGAGTAGCAACTGAAAAGCAGCCTTGGAGACTTTGGATAAGTAAAGAAAGAGCTGCATACACATATTTTGAGACCCAGATCAGAGAGTTTAAAACACTAAGCTGAGAAAGTGCTTTTAAAACATGGAATTTACAAACCTGAAACTTGTAATAATGTAATTAGATCACCTATGGGCCAGTCCAAGAGAAAGAGTTGAACAGATTAAAAAGTGTAAGCTTAAAGTAAATAAGTTTTCTCAATTAGTAGAACAAAATTCTACCAATGTTAGAAGAAACTGGTCAGGAAATTACTTTTTAATTCATAAATAATTTTTAATCTTAAATCTTAAACTTTTTACCTCTTAATTTCATTGTTTTCTAATAAATAAAGGCAGAAAGTTTCAAAGAAAACTTTTATTTCTGCAATAAGTTTATACAACAGATTTATCAAGTCTATTTATTCAGAATAGATTTTTAGAGTACTTGGGAAATTGTTAGAAAGCAGAAAACAGGTGGGATTACTCTGTACCCATGGATAGTTTTTCATAAAATTATAACATTCTACTTTAATAATGATATTGTATTGCTCAGAATATTAAGATGAGAAGAAATTCTGTGAACATAAATCTAACAGGCTCATTTTAGAGCTCTGAAATCATTACCTTTATTGCTGCCCATTACAATGAAAGCCAGAGGTGACATTTTTCTTCCATCACTTCCAGGCTTGGTTTCAGTTTTTAAACTAATGTACGTTCTACATATCTTGGAACTAGAAAAGATTAATGCATACGAAATGGCATATATTTAGGGTAGATGTTCTATGTTTAGGTATAAAAAATGCAGTACTTCATTTTGCTGTTTTCATCACAGAGCAGTAGGTGAAATCTAGGACATCACATTCTTGTATTGTGTTATTTACACAATTTCATATATGGTAATGACCAGTGGAAATTAATGGGATTTTTTAAGTGATGTGAGATCACCCTCCACAGGAAATACTGTAGAATGCATAATTCCTTAATATCCTGCAAGTGACAGGAATACTCCCTTTCACAAATATACGTTTCCAAATATTGCACAGCATTCTTCAACTCTGATACATGCTGTTCAGGCACTCCATGTTTACTAATATTGTGAAAGCAAACAATCCTTTCAAAACAATGAAATATACTTAGCCTTTCTATTCCCAAATGTCTCCAAAGACTTGCTTTTAAAAATAGAGTTTTGTGACATAGGATTTTTCCATATCTTGCAATTTTTGCAAGGTCATTTGTCACAGCCATCATCAACTCTCCCTCCCCTGATTTGTCTTGTAGAGGATAAACTTGTTTGGAATCAATTACCGCTCTATTCTATTTTCTTTTCTTTCTTTAATACATATCTACATGCTTTGCCTTTAAATTCTTTCACTTAAAAGTGCAATAATGTAATTTTGTAAATTCATAACTGAGACATGCATAATAGTATGTCTTTTCTCTCATGTAAGCCTAAATAGAAGGTAATTGAAAAACACGTATAACCATTCCTAAACAGAAGTCCCAAGGATGAGTAATGTATGTTTGTGTTAATGTCTTAAAAAAAAAATCTTTATTCTGAGTAGTACTGCAGCTGCTTATCCTCCCCCATCCCAGGAGTTTGGCCTCCCTATGGAAATACATATACATATATATATACACACACACATAAATATATATGACACAGAACAATTATGTCATAAAAGCCTTTGGGTTCGGTACGACATGAAGAATAGGTATAAGAAAGATCAAAGTAAATGTATATGTCTCCGTATGCTGTAATCCAAAATCTGAGTGATAGCAAAAAGGTAAGCAAAAATTCTCTACAGGTCACTGTGCTCTACAGATGCCAGATTACTGCCCAGAAAACCAATTTACAAGGAACAGTTATTGCCATTTTGTGTAGAGACAAAGACCCATCACTATGTAGGACTGCTCACCATTCTCTAACCTAACCTTTCTTTTTCCTTCACACACATTACTCCACCACTCTTCCTAAAAGCAGTCCAGAAAACACAACAGTAATCCCTTTTGTGTTATTTTTTCTTTTTATTGTTTCTGGTCCACTTGAGAATCATTCTGAAGCTATTAACCTCTTCCTACGCAGTCCCATACAACTGAAAACTATTAACAAAACACTTGCTTTTTTTCCAAGTACATTTCTAGAGATCTCCCTCTGTACCATAGCTTCTAGCAGTAGGTGTGTATACAGCTCTCTCAAGATTAAATCACTGCAGCATCTTTCTGAGGTGATTAACATTCTGGTACTTCTAATTCCTCTATTGCAGGCACAATAAGATGTTTAGAAATAGCTATTTGTCAGAACAGATCCTGACAAATAGCTCAGATCCTCCTACAGAGGGATCTGAAAAGGCTGGATCAATGGGATGTGACCAATGGTATGAGTTTCAACAAGGCCAGGTGCCAGGTCCTGCCCATGGGACACAACAACCCCACGCAATGCTGCAGGACTGGGGAAGCGTGGCTAGGAAGATATCTGGCAGAGAAGGACCTGAGCGAGTTGTTTGAGAGATGGCTGAGCATGAACCAGCAGTGTGCCCAGATGGCCAAGAAGTCCAATAACATCTTGGCCTGTATCAGAAAGAGCGTGGCCAGTAGGACCAGGGAAGTGACTGTGCCCCTGTATTCGGTATTGGTGAGGCTACACCTCGAATACTGTGTTTGGTTTTGGACATACCACTACAGGAAGGGCATTAAGATACTGGAGTGTGTCCAGAGAAGGGCAACAATGCTGGTGAAGATGCTGGAGAACAAGATTTATGAGAAGCCACTGACTGGGGTTGTTCAGCCTAGAGAAAAGGAGACTGAGAGGAGACCTTGTGACTGTCTACAACTACCTGAAAGGAGATTGTAGCAAGACAGGTTTTGGTCAATTCTCCCAAGTAACAAGTGGGACAGGGCAAGAGGAAAAGGCCTCTAGACTTGCCAGAGGCAGTTGACATTGGACATCAGGAAAAATTTCTTCACTGAAAGGTTCAAGCACTGGAACAGGCTGCCCAGGGATGTGGTTCAGCCATCCTTCCTGGAGGTATTTAGAAGAAGGGTAGATGAGGTGCTCAGGGATATGGTTTAATAGTAGACGGTTATAGTTGGGCTCGATGATCTCAAATATCTTTTCCAATCAAATAATTCTATGATTCAAATATGTGTTTTCTTTTCATATTTCTAAAATGATCCTTCTGCTTTCAAATGCAGATGATACATAAGGAACCATTGACTTCTTCGTTGCTCTTTTATCGAAACATGCATTCTTGTTGATAATTTCTAGTTAAAAGCCCTCCAATATGCATTACAACATTTCAGTAGAAATGCAGCTATCTTCCTTCGTAAGAGCTTCAGTACATACAGCACAAAAACAACAGAAAACTTGATTCTGTGTAAGTTTAGCAGAAACTTCTTGTAAAGCTCCTTTTCAGCATTTACCTCCTACTCCCTGAAGACAGTAAGACTGCTTTCTGAAAGAAGATTTTCATCAGGGTTCTATTTGATTCTTTTTAATCTCATCTCTACTACTGCATGCTTAATAGAGCAATGAATTTTCAACTATATCTGAAATAGTGAAAGTCCAAAAAAGAAGATAGTCCAAATAGTTCCTTCTTCACTTTTGCATTTTTTTATATCTATAACATCTTTGAAAGTATTATTGTCACTGTGCAGAGAATATACTAGTAGAAAGAGAAAATGACACTGCGTTAATAAAATGGGGAGGAGGACCAATTCGTACCAGTTTATCTCTAATATAAAATCAAGGGCAAATATACTGTAAGTCATATGTGTTACTTAACTTTGACATGAAATTGAAAAACTCTATTAATACATGTTCCTTCATGGAAATTTGCTCCAACAAAATGTGCAATGGTTTGTAGTAAAGTAGCAGAGATCTTCTGAAAAGTGCACTGATGGTGATTCAAACTCTGATTACAAATTCAGCTAACAACAGAGAGAAAATACTTAACCAGTATTTGTTATTTCTCTGAGTACAAACTTCTTAGCTTAATAAATGTTACTAATCTTATTTCTGTTTCACTTTTAGAGAGAAGACATTCTATTGGAATACATTTCCATTATGCTTCTTTCCATTTATTCCCAATAGCACAGTTTTAACTAACTGCCTTCATGTCAAAGCTGTGAGCTGGAGATTCTCCACAGCAGCCCAAAGACAACAGGAAGGGTTTCACATGCAGTTCCAGACATCATTGACATCAGCTCTTTAGGGCAGGGCTGTCAAGAAGACTGTTCACTTAGCTCCAAATAAGACAAATGCTTCAGATTGCGACTTGTCAGGTTCTTCAAGTATCATCAGCCCCTATGCATGCAGAGTTCACATTCATGAAGCAGCCCAAAAAGCTGTAGTGTCCCCTGATGCAGAGCATGACCTTGATTTATTTATAAGCTCAGAGACAGTGACCTTATTAAAGTCAGGGCCCATGACTGAAACATTCTCCTGCATGTTGCAGTTAGTAAAAACTAACTGAGCTTTGGATAGTAGCAGTGCAAATAAAAGATAAATAAAAGACAAATAATCATATCATCACCATAATTATGCAACAGAATCAATGTTTGGGATACAAATTTCCAACCTGAGTGCTCTAAGAACAACTTGCTCTCCATAAGGAGTTACTATCTCCTGTTGTAACTGAACATATTTACCACTTTAGGGTTCAATTACAGCTATCATCTTGAAAGTGGAGTGATCCCTGAAGAAATTTAAAATTGGAGATATTGAAGAACATTAGATCATAAAGGAGAGATAAGCAGAGGAATGAGGGAAATAAGGAAAATATTTCTGTTTAGTTCAGGTTTCTGTTTCTTATTGTAATAATCTTCGGGCATGGGTTTCACGTCTTTTTCAATCTCATTTGAGAACATGTTTATCTTTCAGCCATTATTAATTAGCACTGTAAAGTACACTAAAGCTGATTAAAATTAAAAATGAAGGAATAATGTGGTATCTTATATATAGCAACAAATAGCAGCTGATTTATTTCATCACATACATCATACAAGTATCAAATTCCTCTATCCATTATTTTATCCATTGTGTAAAATTATTGCCAACAGCTTGTTGGATGGTAAACTTAGGTTAGTTGCCGAAGCTGAGATTCTTTCAGACTTTTACCTGTATGTCCAACAGTCATTCCTGTTGTGAGCGTATCTCATCTGGACTGGTTACCTCTTTGTTTTCAGGCAGATAATTTTGAGGTGCAAATGTGGATTTTCCCTTTTGAAATAAGAAATGCTGAGATTTAAAAAGTAATTCTTTCTTATGTTAAGATAAAATATCCAACTGCTTCACAAATGTACATCACATAAAGTTACTGTTATAAATATACATAGAAATAATAATATATAAGGATAAATAGGTACAGGCATAACGGATATAACAAATACTTGATATTTTCAGCTTTTGTATTTTCTGTTAACCATATCATCATTATGAAGTATAAAATAAGCTTCAGGGGTTTTTTAATATCAGAAATAGTAATAATTTCCTGTGAAAAACTAGTTTTACTGAAACCGAATTTTTTTCTATAAGTTTTTTAGCCAGTTTTAAGCTTCAGTTAGGAAATTCTCAAATGCTTCTTACATGTCTAAGTAGTAAATTGTGTCCATGGGCTATGCTAATACTGTTGTAGTTGACAGATGTACACATATTTAAATATGCAATATCAGTCATGGGTTTAAACCTTAATAGTTACAACTTCAATACACATTTGGCATCAATATTAACAATATATGTAGTAAAAATATTCAAATTTCTCAAGCAATTCAGTTGAAAAAATTAAAATACAGCCATAGTTATATTATGAACTATCTATTTCTTTTTAATTTTATCCCAAGAATATTTAATATGCAAGGCATATTGCAGCATAAAAGCATACGACTTTTTGGTAAGGATTTAAAACTCCAAATATTTATATAATATGATTATTAAACAGCCCATGTGGATTCTTTTTTTCAAGGATAGCAAACTATTAAAACCTAAATAATTTTCCTGCTTGGCTGAGTTACATAGCTCTCTCACTATATGAAATGAAATCTGGCCAAATAATCCACAAAAATGTATTTTCATGGATTAATTCAGGTAACCTTAGCATGTTCATTCCACTGTTTTAGAGTTGGTTAATTTCAAGTGTGCTTCAAGTTAAATATTTGTGAGTCATATGGAGAGTTGCAAAGTTCAGCGGAGTTTATGAATATCTTTTTTGTAAATGCCAAACTCATCATGTTTATTGTCACAGTTTTCTTTCTCTGCCATTGTCTTCTATATGTCTAAATATAGCATGCAGAAATGGGCTGTTATGTTAATCTTCTCAAGAATGCTAACTGTGAGAAGAAATCCTTTCTTTACAGTGTAACCTATTCTATTTGACATACATAATGTCTTCTGTAGCCAGCATCTCTCCCATAGTTCTATCCATAATTTTTATGTGTACATTTTATAAAATTCTAACAAAACTAAAGAAGTAAAATCAATGTCTCATATCTTTATGTCAATGGATGACAAATTGTATCATATACATGTACCATCCAGATGAACGAGTTATTTTGAGACATGTTGCATGCACATTTCCATTGATGCTTCATGGATGTTCTATGCAGAGAATTAAGCATCTTTCTCCCTGTGGTGGATATCACCTCCAAAAAAGAAAAAGGCAAATAGCATAACTATGGACCTCAATATCTTCTAAATATGCAAGAGTTGTTGGTTCTTTCAAATAACCTATCAGTACTAAAAAACAAAAATAAAAACATATTTCAGCCATATGCTGTAGTGTAACAGTTTATGCAACAGTTCAAGAAATGAGGAGATAGACATAAAAAAGTATATAAATTAAAATATGAGTACAAGCTAAGAGAGAAATAAAGTTTCAGAAAAGCAGAGCATTTTCATTATTTTGATAAATCATAGTCAAAGTATAAGGCCAGCTGTACATGGCTTTATTCAGTAGAGAGATTAACTTCATAGACTATGATGATGTGGTCAGTTTATTTCCCAACTCAGGTAAAAAGGTCATCTGATTGATCAAGCTCTCTTATGTATGGATTTGGTTTTTTCCAAGTATGGGAGCCTAAAACATGAGTATGGTCCCCAGTTGCATGCTACACTTTTTGTTCTGGGGCACTAGTGTGTGTTATGAACTTCATCCTAGTGAAGGAAAAGCATAAATTGATTGTAGTGAAGGAAAAGCATAAATTGATTGTAGTTGAACGTTAGAGAGACATATTCATTTTTGTATATACTTTAATAAATCAGCAAAGTGGGTTTGAAATGGATTAGATTGCCAATGCCAACTGACCCTAGAAATAAATGGACTTACAAAAGAAAGGGAAAAAAAAAGCCGGAAGTCAGGTTAAGATCTGAGTGAGTCCAAGCAATGAAGAAGAAGAGAAGAATCCATCCCATGTGCTGGGGTGGAACACAAATTAAAAATATTATTAATCTCTGTTTTAAGCTGTATTGAAAAACTGAACAAAAATAACAGACAATACAAGCCTCAGTATGAAGTGTGTGAATAAAGAAATTTCAAGGAAATCAAGTAAGTTACATAATAAAACAGTGGCATTTTAATTTATAGATTTTTTTAAAAACAATCTTTGTTCAATGAAACAACATTATAGTATTGTTACTTAGAATATACACAGAGTTCATAAACTGTGACTAAAGGATCAAGGGATTTCCTGTTAGGTCACATTGAACACTAAGACTAACTGTGAAAGCATCCACTAGTCCCCAGGCTACATGGTGCATAAAGACTGATCTTCATACTACCCAAGGCTACACCCCATTAGACTATGCAGGCTATCTCCATATCATGTAAAATTTTTTCAAGTTCTCTTCCAAACTCCTCTGAGCTAAAAACCAATTTTTTACTGTACATTTATTTCCAATAATGTCATGAGTAATTATTAGCCACCTATTACTCGAGGGAATGGAGGGGACACCTATTTTGTATTAAGCACCAGACCTCCGTGAGTGAGGATGAAAGATTACAGGCAAAGGCAAAGAAGCCAAACAACTGGGGTACCTTGCTGAAAAAGTGGGGAATTGAGAGAGGAATTGGAAAAGAGGCAGCCATTTGAAGTCTCTGCAGTGTGAAAGCACTTCTCAAGTGTGAAAGCAAGATATCTATTCAAGGAATATCAAGAACGTCAAGAATTGTCTGTACTGGAGGCTGAGATGAGCTTAACAGGGCACAAGCAGGAAAAGCACTCCATTGTCACTAACACAGAGGCCCCTTGTATTCTTGGCATAGACTATCTCAGGAGAGGGTACTTCAAGGACCCAGTGGTATATCGATAGAATTTTGGTGTAGACACTGTGAACACAGAGAAGATCAAACAGCTATCTACCCTGCCTAATCTCTTGGAAGACCCTTTTCCTGTGAGATTTCTTCAAGTTGAAAACAACAGGTGCCAGTTACTACTAGGACTGTGCACTGGTAGCAACATCGCACAAGCCCTAGCTCCCATCCATAAGCTGATTCATCAACTGGAGAGCCACGGAGCGATCAGCAAGACTCACTCACCTTTTAAGAGTCCTTTTATGGCCAGTGCAAAACTCTGATGTAGGGTGAAGGTTGATGATAGACTATTGTGGCCTGAATGAAGTGATGCCACCACTGAATGCTGCTGTACTAGATGTGTTAGAGCTCCAATATGAACTGAAGCCAAAGACAGCCAAGCGATATGCCACAACGGATTATATCGAACCACTGCCACAAATGTGCCATTATACATATTCACCATGGTGGAAGCAACTACTGTTTGACTAGAAATATACTCTGTAAACCATGCCACTGCCCAAAACACTGTCTTGTACCTTGAAAGGCAAATTTTGTGGCAACATGGTACCTCAGAAAGGATCGAATCAGGTAATGTGACTCATTTCCAAAACAGCCTCATAAACTCCTGGGCAACAGAAACTGCAGTGGGAGAGAGAAGTGAGAATACATGAGAGAAACAACTCGGCAGATACATAGGTCAGTGAAAGAACGTGCTCCAGGTGCCAGAGCGGAGATTACCCTGCAGTCAGTGGTGAAGACCACAGTGTCCTCTTGCAGCCTGTGGAGTCTAATCATGGAGGAGATACCCACCTGCAGCCTGTGGAGGACCCCAAAGGATATAATGAACCTGAGGGAAGTCCATGCTGGAGTAAGATCCTGGCAGGATCTGTGGTCCTGTGGAGAGAGGAGCCCATGCTGGAGCAGGTTTACTCACAGAACTTGTGACCCCATGGAGGACCTATCATAGAATCATAGAATAACCAGGTTGGAAAAGACCCACCAGATCATCAAGTCCAACCATTCCTATCAAACACTAAACCATGCCCCTTAGCACCTCGTCCACCTGTGCCTTAAACACCTCCAGGGAAGATGAATCAACCACCTCCCTGGGCAGCCTGTTCCAGTGCCCAATGACTCTTTCTGTGAAAAAGTTTTTCCTAATATCCAGCCTAAATCTCCCCTCGTGGAGTTTGTGGCAATTCCCTCTCATCCTGTCTCTCGTCACTTGGGAGAAGAGGCCAGCTCCCTCCTCTCTACAACCTCCTTTCAGGTAGTTATAGAGAGCAATGAGGTCACCTCTCAGGCTCCTCTTCTCCAGGCTAAACAACCCCAGCTCTCTCAGCCACTTCTCATAAGGCCTGTTCTCCAGCCCCTTCACCTGCTTCTATGCTAGAACAATTCCTGAGAACTGCAGACTGTGGAAAGGATGCATGTTGGAGAAGTTCATGGAGGACTGTTTCCATGGGAAGGATCCCACGCTGGAGGAGGGCAAGAATGTGAGGACTCCTCCCTCTGAGGAGGAAGGAGTAGCAGAAACAACATGTGTGAGAGCAGAACACAGGCAGAGTGCAGGAACAACCACAATGTCACAAATAAAATGAAAAGAATAAATTCAGTTCCATTACTACACAATCCAGGGCAACTCTGAAGCCAGCACCTGAGCAGAGGGAACACAAGTATGAACACTAGCACCATAGACCTTGGCCCTTGCTCACAATCCAGGGCAACTTCAAATAGCATCTGGGCAGGGAGGAAATACAAGCAGGAAAAAGGCACCATGGAGCACAGGCCTTGCTAGAAAGCACGAGTGTAACCTGCTACCCTACCTGCATTTCTCAGGGGAAAGCAGAGCAGTCTTCCACTGTGTTTTGATCTTTCTCACAGCAGGGCTGGAGTCTCCAGCAAACTGTGTTGCCCTGAGTTTCACAAGCCTGTATTACCTACACATGAAGGGCTCTGCTTGTTAAACATACAAGAGTAAGCAATGATTAGCATGATTTATGCATTTTTCTACATCCCAGCTGCAAGGGCACTTGAGCGTTTCCATAGTTCCTTCTCCCCCAAGTCTTGCACTATATTCCTATAACATGTGGCAAACTGACCACAACCCCCATTCCCCAAGCCCCTGTGCCAATCAGGTAAAGGACAAAGAGAAAATTGGGAGTGAAGTTCAGCCTAGGAAAAATAGAGGAGTAGGGGGAAGGGGTCATTAATATTTTGGTTTATGTCTCATTATCCTACTCTGATTTATCAGTAAGAAATTAAACTAATTTCCTCAAGTCAAATCTGGTTTGCCTGTGATGGTAATTGTGGAGTGATCTCCCTGTCCTTATCCCTTTCTCCGCCATCCCATTAAGGATGGGAGTGATTGAGTGGTTTTGGTGGGCACCTCACATCCAACCAGGGTCAGCCCACCACAGTGGGTACATTTGAAACTTCAACTATGTTTTGAAGGACAGTATGTCTTTTAGAATATAGTAAGGAACAACACAGACATTTTGCTTTTACCCTTAGACCTACTCAGTACTATATGAATGAACTTTTTGTCATTGTAGAAAATGTCTGCTAAAAAAAATCAAACTGTGCATGGTATGATTTGACATTTCTCCATATGTAAGTAAATTTTGACAAAAAATTATGTATTTTATTGTAATTACTGCTAGCAAAAATATTATCAAATTAGAGGACAGAAGTATCCTTCACAGAAAGATGCTCTTTCATAAATATTTAATAAAATCCATGTTTTCACAATCTGGCAGATAATTCACTGGTTGTTGCACTAGCTTTCCCATGCGCTGAATCAAAAGTTGTATTGGGAGACCTATTTCTATCAAGGACTTGCTGAATATATGAATATTGCTTTACAGCACACAGACTGAATTTTCCACACTCAGACTAGGACTTTCAGGGCTTGAAGAGATATTGCTGTACTCTTGTCTGACCAATAATCATGTGTCTTTTCCTCTTTTTCTTATTTTAGCAAAGAGATGGCATTGGTGTCTCACTGTGTCCTAAAATCATTTCCAACTTCACAACCAATTCTATAGTCTCGTCACACTCCAATGCATTTCTTTTTAGCCCTTTGCTTTTTATTTCAACACATATTCAATGTAGCCCTAGTTGTGAGCCTACAACTCTTTCCTTTTTGCATTTCTATTCATTTTGTTTTGCTTGGGTACATATAGTCTGAAAACTCCTAAATGAATATAGCCCTATAAATTGAGAGGAAAAAAAAAATGGCAACTTGAGATCATGTCCCTGTGTGGAATAAAAAGGAAACCTGCACTATACTTGCTATGAAAGCAGAAAGTCATGAGCCCCTGAACTATACTTCTCCACAGAAAAACATGAGATACCAACTAAGGAGAAGCACTTTAGCCATCTTGATATTCAATGAATGTACTAACCACTTTTGTGGAATTGCATTGTTCTTTAATGTGTTACCTTTATCACACTGAGACTGGCATAAAAATGAAATGTCATACTCCAATATGCTTCTAGTCAGTCATGCAGTTTATTTTCTTGTCCCCTGATAGAGTTCACAAATTTAACAACTGTCCTTTATCCTTGTCTCAATTCTCTTTCAGCTTTCTATTCAACTTTTTTCCCTCCTGACTTGAAAGAAATGCTTCATCTTCCTATAGCAATCATAATAGAAAGATAGAAAAAGGATAACATCAACTGGCATTTAGAAATGTAAGAGGGGTGATCAGACTATTTTAATAGTCAGAGTAAAAACAGTTCTCATTGCTATTCTGCCAAATGCAGTTTAGCTTATTTAGACATCTGCTGCCTAAGTAAATTGGAAATCTTAAACTGAAAAGTTTATTAATATTTCTATTAGAAGTGCTTCACATTTTCTGTGGAAAAAAAATACGATTTATCCTTAATCAAAAATAAAAGGGCAATTTTGAAGAAACTATTCATAACACCAAAATTATTTTTCATCTGATTAAAATGTATAATGATGCATTTTTGCCTTTTTGTTTTGGTTTCCATGAATATGATTAAGAATGACACTGCATGTCTCCACATGTTTTCTAAACAACTACAATGTCATTAATACTGGCATCTCCTTCTTCCAGAATGTTCACAAATGAGAGTGAAATGAACTCACATTTTCTCTGAATTGAAAGTACTAAAAAATATTGCTAGGACCATCTGCTGCTATGTCAGGTATGGTCTTCTGTGGAGATATATGCAGCCACTAAGAGCAAAGCCCTTATCCTTTGAAGTGCTGAGCAAAGTTCGTGTGTGAAACAGTAGCTAGCTCCTTCACAGCTGTGAAGTCTCATCTCAGATTATCACTAGGCAACATTTTTATACATGTAATATTAATATGGGCTCAATCTAAAGCCATTTTAAATTAATGCAGACCTTTCTACTGATTTTCATGGGTCTTCAAAACCAACAAATCTTGTATCTCTAGCCATTTTGCAAGAAGGATGCTTAAGGAATCACAGAAGCACAGCAGATGCAGAAGTACTATTTAGGCAAGCAAAAAAACAGTGTAAAGAAAAAGAAAGCAAGCTAGATAAGGGCAGGTGGAACTCTGAGGAGATGAGTGGAAGGGAATATGGGAAAGATTCAGGGACATAGTGCTGCCTTAAACTCAATGAAAAGTTGACAACAGAACTAAACTATTAGCTACAAGGAGGTAAGGGAAGCAGAGCCTGTTGGAAAAGAAAACCAACTTTTCACAGAATAGAAAAAAACATGAAAATTTAAGCAAAACATGAAAATTTAAGCAGCAAACATAGCCAAACTTAGAGTATGAGAGATAAACCAGGCACTGTACCTAACCTGGAGAGGGGAAACAATGTGCAGTACAGGAAATACCTTTGTTTCAGGCTTGAGCTGAGTATGTTGCATATTACTGGGCTGATAAATAGCCAATGACCACTAGAAGAAGAAGAGGTGGGATCTGGGAAACTTAAATGTAATCTGATCATCTAAATGGTAGCTCTCTTCTCTGTCAAGGCATTGTTTTAAATTCCTCAGTCAGAAAAAGATTCTATAGAGATTTTGGAGAAGTTCCTAAAATTGCAAAGTTCCAGGACCACATTTTTTGATAGACATTATTACTTCGTTTCAAGTTGTAATAATTTAGATTACTGTAATAACATGGTAAAATCAATATTTCAGAAAATTATTTGTACTGTGGAGTAGCGTATTCAATTTGTTGCATTCTGAAAATAATTATAAGACTATTTTTCCAAAAAGTCAATTAACTTTCCATTATTATTGAAGGCTTTTTCCATCCAGGTAAACACTAATGCATAAGACACTGCTTGTCATTAAAATTAGTTTATGTAATTTCCTGCTTCTAGCACAAATTCACAGAAAGAAGGTCCGTACTGTTTTTCTAGGTAGCCATTCACATCCCCAGACTGGATCCCAGTAACTTCACTGCTTTGACAGACTGTATTTTGTGTTTATTTTTGTTCTCATTGGAGAGCTAACATAAAAAGAGGGGCATCACTGTATTCTAAAATGACTCAGAATGAATACATTTTCATGACAGATTTTACAAATTATATGGAACAGTTATTTTGAAAAAAGAAAATGGATACCTACAGTAGCCTGCTGCAGTGTAATGGCATATTTCTAGTTAAGGTGTTTCATACAGTTTTCAGAAGATGTCTTTGATTCATACCTGTGCTAGATGTTTCCTGCATGACCTTAGGCAAGTTTTGTAATTTCTCTATGCTTCTTTCCTCTTCATGTAAAATGTCTTCTTTCTCACGGCATCATTTTTCATCACCATGGAACTGGCAGAATCCTAGCCATGCAAACTGCCAGCTACATTAAAGTGCCGACACTAAAATAATAGCATTTAACCAAGGGAAAAAATAAATGTGAAGATTCAGTACTTCTAGGATTTCCACTGCTAGCAAACATGCTGTCACTTACCCTAATAATTACTTCAGGTTGTACATAGTTGACATTTGCTACAAGAAACAAAACAGCAATGAGAAGTAAATATCATAAAATGTATAAATCTAAATAAAATAGAGTATCTTGGATCGCAGTATTTACTGAAAATATTGATTCTTTTTTTTAAATGTTGTTTGTGTAAGATATACATGCAATTACCTTGTTAGGTTAGCAATCTTGTTCTTATTAATCCAAGAAAAAGTGACATGAAAACTACTAGATTTGTCTATTTCCTTCGGGTTTATAATTTGATGTAAAAACTGTGAGGCATCAATGAAAATGCTTCACTAGACCTAAGTGACTTCTTGTTCAGGATTTATAGGACAATAGTGAAAAAAGTAATGTCCTTACAATGCACTGAATAGAAGAAGCGGCTGTAGTTAATGTCATAAATATCTTTTCCTACATAAGTAGCAACTGTTTGAGTCAGAAAAATACTTACCACTTAAAGTTTTGTACCCAGATGTACATACATTTATGCATTTTGACTTTTGCATATGGTACATCTTCTATCACTGTCAATGGAAAATGGCAAGCACTTTGTTACATCCTCAAGGGAGACCCTTCTTGTCTGTGGTTTTTGTCCATAACCTGTGGACCCTGGAATCCACAGAGTATCCTCATGCTGTCGCATTCTCAATGTAGATGGTATCTTCAGAGAGTACATTGGCAGACACACGAGCCTATGTTTAGCACATGCAAACAACATTTTTTCAGGAGCTTTAAAGTCAGCCAAAGGCAGGTGTCTGTCGCATAGATAACAAAACATCTCTCTGACCTCCTGTTGATCCTGTCTCCTATTTGTCCAGCTCCCCAATTCCACATCTTTGTTTAAAGTATGAAAACACTGGGTTTCTTCATCCGAATTACATGATATCTTTTTTTGTGCAGATGAACAGTTTCTTTTCCGTTTCCAAAGAATAGTTAACCTGTTTTTGCTGGAATTTAAAAGTCATGTTTAATGTTCAGCCAAAAATGTCACTCTGAACTCAATCAACAGCATAAGAATAGGGAGGATAAAACAATGTAAATTCGACTTGCAAATTTAAGTTCAACTGTAGTTCTTTAAGAACATTTAAATAGCTTCAATAAGGATTGTCCTTAACACATCCTGGTTTTATCAAAATAAGTTTCCAAAGGTTTCAAAGCAGGCTGTCCTCAGTTTACACAGATTGAAGATCTGATTCAGTCCACTTTAAAGTTATGCATGATAAAATTTCAAAGCAATACGTGATGTTTTGATAAAATGAATGCCTTAAGTGTCCTATTGATCATGCTTTGACTTATGAACTTTCTTTTCAAAACCAACATTCATATCTGTATGTGGTTAATGTATGTGGTAGGAGGGTTCTGGCCTCTTCTCCCAAGTGACAGGGGAGAGGACAAGAGGGAATAGCCACAAGCTCTGCCAGGGGACATTTAGGCTGGACATCAGGAAAAAATTTTTCATGGAAAGGGTCATTGGGCACTGGAATGGGCTGCCCAGGGAGGTGGTTGATTCACCTACCCTGGAGGCGTTTAAGGCACGGGTGGATGAGGGGCTAAGGGGCATGGTTTAGTGTTTGATAGGAATGGTTGGACTCGATGATCCAGTGGGTCTCTTCCAACCTGGTGATTCTATGATTCTATGATTATAAAGTATATTAAATATATATTTTAGTCAAACAAACATTTTAGAGGCAAAGGAATAAACTTAAATTCATATGTCCTCAGCTGTATCAGTGTCAATACTGTTTGGAACAAATCTCTTCGTGAAAGCTTCCTATTTGGGTAATAGTCACAGTGAAGAGCAAACAAACATTCTAAAAAACACTAAAAAGTACTGTAATTCCAAGTTGATTTTTCAGTTACTCAGCTGTTACATCCATGGATTTTGATTATCTCAGTTTAGAAAGCTCTTGTCTATAGTGAATATATTTCCTTCCGAGAAAAAAAAAAATATTTTCTTGAGTCCTTACTAGAATTTTCAGTTTGAAAGAATTTGAGGAATAAGAAGAATACGGGTCAAGACTGAAATGCAATATTTTGATGAAATTAAATTTTCTTCCCTTCCTCTCTGCTTCTGCAAATGTTAGAATATACCACTTATGAAGTAATAACTTTTTATTATATTGATCTGCGTGCTGAAAAAAATAAGAACTTAACAGATTTACATCGACATACAAATTTGTGCCTTACTTTGAGCATATGCTATTTTTCCTATTCACACTAGAGATTTTTGTGATATCTTCTCATAATTTATGTACCTGAAGATTATTTTCATTTATGGAAGTACAAAGCTAGAAGTTGTATTTTTGTAATCAGATAAAGTTAATCATATTTGTGTACATATTCCGATGAAATACATTTGGGTTAAAACATTGGCCCAGCAACATCAAATTATAAAACTTCCACTGACAAAGTCAGCAGTTTCAACATTTAACATAACAGTTAAAGAAATATTATTTCAGTTGGAAGAAAGAATGAAAAGATAAATATGCCATCTTGCATCTACAGTACAGATAAAGTTAAAATTACTGTTTTCAAACATTTCCATTGATTTTCTATGTGAGCTTGGAGAAGTCACCTAATGCAATTTTTCCTGTCAGAGATATCAAATGGGAAGGTGAAATGGACAGAAAAACATCTTTTCACTGGAAATGCACTGAAAACAGTCTTTATTTGAAAAACAGGAGGTTTTGATTAGTGGGCACCTATCAGTGCAATGATATTGAATCAAAACATCCCCCAAAGCATATTACAATTCAGGTCATGTTTCAAATATAACTACTTAAAACTATGCATCTATGTCATTATATATACCTTACTGCTCTCAAGATATGGGCATGTGGCAGAGTGTAAAACTATATAAAGACTCCCAAGTTAATTTATTAAAAGCAGTGACTGAAGGAGCATTAGTGCGATTGTCTTACCAAGTGAACATATACACCCTGATTTTCAACAGAATTTATTTAGGCAGCTGTGATTCCATATAGTCTTGCAGTCTGTTCTGCTGGGCAGCTAGACCAGTGGTGATCAGACCAGAAGTGGCCTCCAGCAATTGGGACCTATTCCTGGCTTCCCTACTTTGTGTTATGAGCCAAGGCATGCCCTGGGGCCCAAGTCTGCCAGCTAGTTCTCTAGTTTCTCTATGAGACCAACACTTCTAATCACTACCCAAATCATGTATTTTTCATCTAAAGTGAAATAAGATTCTAAAGATCTTAACATTTCTACAGAGCTGAGAAAATTGAAAGCTACAGCTGAAATAGTCATTATTGTATCTCAGAATTAACACAGTAGCTGAAGATGGAAAAGACTTACCATGACAGCTGTTTCACTTTGCTATGTTATGGTCTCTTCTTAGAGAAAATATACCACTTCTAACTCAAGAGCAGATACTTTCCATCTCCTGGATGTCCTTCAAAGATCTAAAAGAAACAAAGTGAAAAAAAAGCTACTGAAATGGAAGCTCTCTAGTTCATGGTTCAGACAGGAGTGAATGGGAGGCACACACTCTTACTGCAGGTTTGAACTTGCAGAGCTTTGTCCTTAGTTGAAAGGCAAGAGCACTCTCTTTCAGGAGTAGTCAGTCTGTTAAGTTTCCTCATAATCACACAATAAATTTCTCTCAACCCTGAAAGTCTTTCAGCAAAGAGTATCCAGTCACAAATTACTGGATAGTCTCTGAAAGAATTACATTCCTGCAGCATAAAAGAATCTCCACAATGTACATCAAGATAGGAGATATATAAGTTCCTGTACAGATGCCATTGAAGAAGAGTCTAGCTAGACTTAAATAGCACAACATGCAGAGTGCAGAAATAAAATTTAAACCCACTCCATATACATTACATGAAAATGTACCAAATTCTATGGAGAATGCTGCAGAGACATGCTGATATAGTATATTATATTATCAACATAAACCAGTCAGATACTACTATGAAAATAGAAGAATAATGTTTCATTTAAAACAGTCTGAGAGGAATATTTCAGTGTGGCAGTTAAGATACAGGCAGTCATCATGGCCCATATTCAAATATACAGCAGATTTCATAATGGATGAAAATCCTCTAGCTACATACAGACATGGAAATCTAATCTCTCCATCCCATCTGACTTGTGTGAAGCCTCGGAACCTGGCTTTTTGTTTTAATAATTCCATACATATTTTATAGGATAAACTCCATCAGCTTTAAATGCATTGATGCCAGGTAATTAACTAGATCAAATTGTTCACTGACAGGCAGATGTTGATAATTATACTTTAGTTTTATACTGCTATGCCCCACACCAGGACAGAGAAAATGACTGTGAACACTTGAGTTGAAATGGTCACACTCTTTTCAAATAAATAAAGAAATACGGGATGTAAATGCCTGCTGTATGTTACACTAGAAAAGATGCAGCTGTAGTAGCTCTGCACCTTGTACAGTAGTGGATGTCAGTGACCATGTTCTTTAGTGGGAGTTTAAATTTAATTCTTAGAAGCTATCAAACCTAGAAAAGAAGTCTAAGCTGACAGAAAACAAGAACTATATTATTGTGTGTTTGTTATCTCCAACACTTCATTTTATTTTTATATTTCTAGGATTTAGATTTAAAGCTCTTCAGCTCTTTCTTACTGGAGGATAGGGAAAACAAAAAACATTAAAAAAAAAAGCTGATATTTAGTGCACAGCGTTATGAATGATTACACAGAGCCACCCTAGTAGCATATCGACAGCTCGTTGGCTGTCATGCAAGTAACTTCTCAATACTTCATTCCAGAGTTTTACATGCTGGAACAAAGAATACTGATTATCCAAATGTCTGGCATTTCTCGGCAAGAAAACTATATCACTATTCATTCTCAGTATATATTATGCATTCTTAATATCTTGTTCATTTAACAATTTTTTTGCTGTCATCAAAACCTCCAAATATATAGCTTTGAAGTAGACCATCAGAGGATGCCTTTCTTCAACTTAGTGGTGATATGTACAACTGAAAATAATCTTTTTCTTCTCAATAATATATTCACTGGAAGTCGTCTGACAGTCCTCACTGAAAAAATGAATAGGAATATCTAATTAAATTTACAGGATGGTTAAAATGAAGTGTACAGTAGTACTTACAATAATTATGCCATGCATTCCAAAGTAGCTTTAGGTATTCACAGTTTAAAAGACTTTAAAGACAGAAAACACCATTAAGTCTGTCTCACTACATTACATTTTATCACAATATGTCTACATTGAACTCAATGATGAAAGCTTGACTAAATCATCATCAGTTTTTTTAATAAACTCTATCCTCTCAGAAGGCAACCAGGTTTAACCAGGAAGTTAGCAAGAGAGGAAGAAGATGACAACTCTCTTGGTAACTTGCTCCACTGGATATATGCAGGTCTGCCTAATATGCTTGTAATTTCTCTCGTTTCAGATCCCAATAACTGTTCTTATTTTCCATTTCTCTTCAGGGTTCAACAGATCTTTACTAGGCAGTCAGTTATATGACTCTAGTTATACACTGTAATTAAGTCATTTTGCAATCTTCTTGATGAAAATAAGCAGATAGATTCTATAAGTCACAGCCATAAGGAATGCCTCCATTTATTTATTTTTTAAGAAGATTTTGCACTCCTTTCCTCGCTATTTTTTTTTAAACATCCTTCAAGTACTATGTACATCAAAACCTTCTAGACTATTCCAGTGTGTCATATGCCAAGGTAAAAATATTGATCTGATTCCAATCACTCTTTCCTCCCCCATTTTTCAATTTCCTTGGCATATCAAAGTTCATGTTGAAATTTCAAAATAACATTGATATTTAGTCTTCTTGAAGCCAAGTATAGTGCCAAGGGTGGATGAAGATATGATTAAAAAAATGGAGGTTGCAGGTTAGAAGAGAATTCTTGATTCCATGGAACATACGCTGTTAACAGGAATAGGTATCATGTCAGCTGTGCTAAAAATGCCCTTAACCGGTTTGGAAAACTTTTTACCAGTAACCACAAGACAAGCTTCAGCTATGCTGCACACTGCACAGTGATATACAGAGAAGAAAACTTGTGACTGAAGAAATGACAGTAAAACACATCTTTTAAGACAAGAGCCATGGGATACATAGGTGTCAGTAGGAAAGACTCCTGTTGGTTCTCCATACTTTTGATTAGGCCTTTTACACATACACAGAACAAAGAGGACCTCTCTTTTAGGGGTCTTGACTAAAATTCTCAAAGTGTTCAGTAACTGGGTGGAAGTCATTTATCTATGTCAGTGAGATAAATGAGCACTGCTATTAAAAAAGAGAGAAATCACTTGGGGCATTTTCAAGCATCACAGTAAAGGATTGGGTTTGCATAGTCATTCTTCAGATTTAAGTTTTTTAGTGAAGAGATACTGCTTCTTTAACAATATTGTCTTGCTTGTATATTTTTGTCTCAAAGTGAATTCTATTAAAACAGTAGTCTCTTTGGAGGTTAAATGTGAAAACCATTTAGAAAACAGCTGCACTTGCTAATCAATACAATGAATATGGGTAATGAGATGCTTTTCTACAAGAAAGAAATAATGAGAAAAATGCTTTTGGTATGATCTGTATGTAGGCAAGCAAAGCAATGCAGCAGTTTTACTAATGTCAGAATGTATAATTGCTCAGTTTACGAGAGGCTATGTCATACTGCATAAGCTATTATCAGTGATGCACTTGCATGTATAATTATTGGTGAGCACTCACGCAGCAATACGTCTTCTTGTATCTTGTCACCTATATTTTGTTCACATTTAGACTTGTCTGTAAATGATTTGCATTCTATGACACCAAAATGCTTTGCCAATGTTATACATAAATCTCATCAGTAGCTGATGAAACATCAGCAGACAGTTAAATGGACTGTACTAGCTTCTTTGCTTTCAATATGAAAAAAGAGCATGCATACCTAGCAGAAAGTACCACATAGAATATAATCAAAAGTTTTCTCATATTGTAAATGTTCTGCTAAGAACTCGGTGGGAGGGCAAACCCAATCTGCGAGTTAGGAGTCTGTTTCATCTAGGTAACTAAGTCAGGTCATCTTAAGCTTATATAAGAGAGAACTAAATTTCCTAGTGACTAATTACATTGTGGTCAATTATAGCTTAGAGCAGGAAGCTGCAGACCAGATCTGATTAAACAAGAGTGTTCATTAAAGTTATCTGTATTTGAAAACTCTGTTTTGCAAGATCAGCAGGGGAGATCAAGGCAAACCCAAGGAGAAAGAAGTTACTTAACAACTCTCCTTTACTAAAAACTCGAGCAGAGATGATTGATTCATGGACCACCGATAACAGAATTGAAATGAGAATCTGGCTGATTTCAATTTGGCATATGATCTAATCAGAAAGGAGGGAACATTTATGCTTTTTTCAATTAAGGACACTATTCTACTGCTTGCCTCCTTTTATGAAAAGGCCCTAAACTAGGAATAAATTCACTACTGAAATATGTAATAATTGATGTCTTCATTTTAGATGCTTAGAATTGCATATTATTTACACTCATTATCTCTTTCTGGTTTTCAGCCCAAGCAGTACCACCTATTGATATGTTCTGATGCTGACTTTGGTTGAATTGTTTATTTCATCTGATGAGAGCAGTGACAAAATGTTTTTGAGAAGCTGATGGCCACCTATTCTGGACAATTAGTTTGTTCTTCACAATACATTCTGTTGGAAAGTATTTGAATAAAGTGATGTCCTAGAGTTAGACCGTTTCTGAGTAGGAGCAAACTATTTACTTCTTTGAGCTTCTAAATGTTAGGAACCTGTGTAGTCATAACCCTTCTTACCCTTTTCTTGTTTAAACCAAGCAATTCCTGTTCTTTCATCTTTCTTCATGATTTATCTTTCTTCTCTGGACACAATAGTTTTATGGACATTTTCTTCAGTTCCATTCCCCCATGACAGGACAATGAATTATTATTTGAACATTGAACAGAATGGAATGATGTCTTTATGTTGTTTGTGGATTAAAATCCTATTTATGTATATTATAGAATATTTGCCTTCTTCAGACCAGCATGGCACTCTTGACTCATATTCAGGCTGTAAGTTTCAATAACCCCCAGAATCTGTTCTGAAGAACTTATAAAGTTTCTGGAATTAATGGAATACAGAAGAGTCATTGTCCATAGTGTATACCTCTATGGCATTATGCTAATCCAAGTAACATCTAAATGCTCACTTAATTTAATTTGATTTGATTTGATTTGATTTATTTTAACATGATTTAATTTGGACTTCACTTTACCTCACAAATGAATATTTGCATATCTACCTATAAAATGTAGCAATTTCCAAGAAACATGCCTGTCTGTAATTTTTTGTAGATAACAAGTGCTTTCCAATAAAAAAGAATCAATTTTAAATAAACATAATTACACAAGAACAAATTTGCTTGGTAATTTTATTTCTAAATTACTAAATTACTAGCATGAAGAAAAGAAGGAGTAAGAGGCAAAGGAGGAACTATAATTGTTTCTGATGTTTAGAACTCTATTTTTGCTTCTTTTCTGTGTTTACAGATCACTAAGTAGTGATTTTTTTGTTTGACTGTTAGCTCAATGTGGTAACGTATATATAAATAATCATCCCATGAATGTAGCATCCACAGGTGAGGAATTTTGACAATTATTGAGATCATGATGATCTCCTTTGTGTCTCACTCAATTTTACTCAGAGCTGAAAAGGGAAATACTTTTTTTCAGTATTTCAACAGTGTTATAGTCTTCATCCTTCATTGTACATACATTTATCCTATGTTCTGAAGCTATAAACCTTGTGGAAAGGGCACGGTGGTAAACTAAACAATACATTTCCACTTAATCTTTTTTCTTTCACAACTTTCACTGTACGTGCAGTTATTTTGATTTTCTTGTGTTGTTTTGGACACTCCACTCAAAAAACAAACAAAAAAAAATGTTCAATCATCAGTTTTACTCTAGATGCTTGTAGTCTGTTGTGCAGTGATTTCTATTGAATACTATTCAGATAATATAGTCAATAAATGTATATGTTAATTGCACTATGTTGTGCCACATAAATGGAAAATTTAAAAAAAATTATTCAGATGTCAGTGCAGCTATGAGTTTGTCATTGAACTCTTTCCCCTCCTGAAAAGTACTATAGATACAGTAACTGGGCACACTCGTTATAGACTGAGATGATGTGTCATAGTTCTGCTTCCTGTACAGCATTATTTGTAAGGTTGGTTATTTTTTTTTCCTTTTGGCTTCAGTCTATCAGGCTGAGAAGGTTTAAAAAGACTATTGTAGGTGTAAAACATAGTTGTCTTACTATAGAAGATGTAGCAGTGGATGGCAGACAGCCAGGCAACAACATGAAAGTGGATGTCTCTGATATAATGCATAATATCATGTCAGACAGCAGCACTGAAAAAACAGACAGCTATAGTCATATTCACCATAGCCACTGCTCAGAACTACACTCCCATGAGTTACAGAATTTCCACAATTTAGGAGAACAGAAATTTTTTCAATGTTAATATGAAATAGAAATAAAAGTAGTAACTGCAATACAGTTCATCTTTGAGTTTCTTTTCTTGTGTGGCTACTAGTGCAATAACTACTGTTTACATATAAGCAATTAATTTATGGAGAAAGTTCACACTGGATAATATAATCCCACAAATTCTCACTACCGTATTAAAAAAACCCGCAAACCCGTCCCTGTGAAATGAAAGAAAACTAAAGACAGACTAAGAATTCAGATGAATAGAGCATATTTTTTCCTTTACTCTGATGCAATACTTTCAAAGCAGGTAGTTAATCTTATGATCTGTTCTTCATGGGGGTTTCACTACATATCTGCTGCCACAGTAACAATTTTTCATGTTGATTATTCATGAAAATAAATAACGTATTCATATATGTGTTATTTTAAAGTTTGTAGGTAGTATTAGTCTTCAATTTATTTGTTTCTGATCATACAGAGTATGCTTCCTTTCCTCTTTTTGAATAAGTAGAAGATTACGAATTATTTTGCATTTCCATAAGTATTGATAGAACTATAGCTACGGAAGTCACTGATTTGAGTAAAATAAGTGGCATCTGATGTACCTTTATAAAATTTTAGATGTAAAATATATTCATGCAAGGCAACGTCAAAACAAACAGAATTGTTGTATAAAAAGGTTATGTATTAGAGGATGACATATTTTACATAGAATGAAGAAAGAAAAAAGGTAGAACCACTACACAGTCATTGGTATTGTTTTCTCCATTTCATTTCCATCCAAAACCTAATCCTGACTTTTACTTACGTGTATTCTGAGAAACTAATAAAAACAGTTCATCCAAAAGTTACAGAAGTCAGAGTTCAGTTGTCTATTTCAAAAGTACCTTTTACATTAAATACATTGTCACATTCATTCACTAGAAATTGTAATAATGATGACAGTTAAACTCAGAAGTACTTTAACTAGAAAAATATGCTAAAATCTCAAGACTGAAAAGTTTATTTATAAAGTAATAGGTGTGAATACTACATACTATTTTGTATGATATTCCTATGGAATGGAACATTTTTCAGTCATATCTCTTCCTGTTTCATATGAAAAGTTGGGAACTGATAAATTTTCAACACAGAAAGACACCTAAGGTGCTGGACTTCCTGGGTTTCCAGATAAATGTTTCTCCTAGACAAGTTCATATATGTGGCTTACCAACAGACTGCTTGGCCTGCTTGCATCTGAGAACAAAGGTCTGTTGCTTTTCCTTGAACCCAGGTAGCAGATTTTGTGCTTAGAGGGGCACTATGGTTCATATTAATAGCGAATATTACAGAGCTTACCTCTGAGGTTCACAAGTTCTAACAATAAGTATCTCAATGATCTTCAAATGTAACTTCAGTGCCTTAAGAATTATCTCTATCATTATTCTTTATCCTTTATCTTTTGACATGCAGGTGATAAGATTACTTAGGAACTGCTGTCAATAAAAATAAGTGTAACAATACTAAGTACGATCCAAATGTCTACAATCTGGCATTGGAGTACAAATATTGTTTTACTCTAAATATTTTTGGTGATGTTCTGGAAAAAAAGGGTGTCAGCAGCTTGAGAGAAATTGTATTTTTAACGCATACTTTGAAATGTGTGAACACTTTCAAAAAACCCACCCTTAACCCTTAATTTCTATATGTTTTTCTTTTTTTTCTAGCACTGTAGCTCTTACCTGGAGAGAATGCCATGTGAGTCCTCTAATACAGCAAAGGCTGATGGCATGACATTTCTGTCCTTGGCCTTCCTTTAATTATGTTTCATTCTGACCCTCCTCTGGGGAGCCAGCATAAGCAAGCACAGCTTTGGTAGTAGTGTTTACATGAATGTTTGATAAGCATCTCTCAGCCCTTAGCATTCTGCAAGACTGTGTAACACAAAAGACAGCTGGGGGAACCATGGAGCTTTTGCCACCTGAAAGCAAAATCTGTGTTTTCTGAATTTCAAATGAGCACCGAGAATGTTCTTTTGTAACTCAAAATGTAATTTATGTATTATTTACTGCAAGAATATATTAATCAGAAAAGATGGTGGTTACTTTTTATAAAATGCAGCTTTGAGGAGCAAGGTCAAGATGTCTTTTATTGCAAGCTTATCTTACTAAACTGTCTTTGATCCCACTGGATAAGAAAAGCAAGCAGATAAAATTGAAAAGTTGACAGGACTATTGACTACTACATCAAGATGAGTACTGAGCTATTGCTTGCAAACATTTTGACAACTTCTGATTAGATCTTTCATTTCAACTGTGTTCTCAAATATTTTTATTCACTTTTTGCAGAGATTTCAAGAAGTTGTGTTAAAAAAGTTACAGTTGAGCTGGCTTCTGGCCAGAGTGCATGAATACTACTACCAGGGCTGTCAGTAACCACCTGTGTGACCTTGAATTAGATGACTGTACTTTTATAGCCTTTTACTTGTGTTGCACTGGCCCAAATCATTTAGATGTAATTTAGTTTTGAATCCAGAAGGTGTGTAGCCAAATCATTTTTTCATGGGCTTGAACGGAATATTTACTGCTGTTTATGAACCACTGATGTAAGAATGCATTCTGGTTTGGAAATGACAGACAACGACCCAGCAGAAGAACATCATATCTGTTTATTATGAAGAGTGGCAATTATGTACATGTGCAAGGCATAGTACTGTACTTAATACAGGTCCAAAATTAACAAGATCATTTAAAAACATTAATTTATATCTTAGAAGAGCTTTAGAGTTAAGGTAAAGTAAACAACTGCTCAGGGAATGGGTTTTGTAACATCTTTAGCATCGCAAACAACCAATATCTCAAGTGTCCTCTTGTATAGCAACTGTCTTTCACCTATCATGCACAGACCTTGGTCTCCTGACAGCAAGAACTGACAGACTTAGGTTTCCAAAGTCCGTACTACAGCTCTCTACTCTATTTTGGTCTCCTCTTTTGTTTATTTGAATGCTTGAGATAATCCTATACATTTCTTTGACTTCTCAGTGTATCCTGTTTCCTTTATACCTATGAAGACTGAATATTCATGAGGAATAAGATGCCTTTGATGTCTTGATGTCATGCACATTCCCAGTTCTGAGCAAACACATAATGTGTAATTTTTTTGAGCAAAGTGATAAAAATCATTTATTTATGGATATTGTTTAAAAATAGGAAAGAAAGAAGTCTACAAATTCTTGATTTGGTATAAATTACTTATCCAGCTCCATGCTTTTTATTTCTTTTTGTAAATCACCATATATCTGTTACTTGCTTATTCTGTAGGAAAATTGGAAATGGAGTTTTATGGGATCATGCATATAAACAACATTGTATTTTTTGATTTATCCTTTACACAGCTTTTTCACAACACAGACATAATAAACTCTGTATCATCTATGGTATAATTCCATTTTTTCAATCTGGAGAACAGAAAGCACAGTAGTTGCATTGAGTAAAATCATACTTAGAAAGATTTAGCACATTAAGCACACTGAGGAAATCTGGACCATTTCACATGATCTAAGTGAACATTCAATCAGCTTTGCTAGAGAAAATAAGATTCTATTTACATGAGATTAAAGGAGACTCCATTTTACTATGAGAGATACTTCTGTGCCATTTTCTTGTGACAATTCATGCTTGTATCCTACAGCTTTCAAGGACCAAGACAGAATGATGGGTTAATTTCTTGGATTTATGCTTCAGTTCTTCTGGAGGTAACACTGACTCTGACGTTGTCTCTACTTTGTTGACTCCAAACAGAATTCCTTATACTGCTGAGTATTAAGGCAAGCGGTGTGAAACAGGACCTCCTTTCTCCCACGTACATGTCAAGGGAAAGTCAGCTGAGATTCATGCAAGCAAATAGAGGGGGTAGAAAATACTTCACTTAGCATGAAATTGCAAGCAAAGCGGTATTCACACAAGCATACGTATCTAACTCCAGACTGTAGGAAAGTTCCTGCTGCACCACTCCACTTACTTTTAAGACCTTACTCCCTCAGAAATAAAAGATGACAGCTGTTCCTCCATGTTAATGAATAAACTCTAGGAAATCCTTTTGACTTGTTTACTAAATAAGAGTAAACTAAGTTAGCAGCTTTGCCAAGCAACAGCTCATTTGTACCAATCCATCTCTATGTGTTGCATGTCAGATTAATGTAAGTTTGCAAAAATGGATGAAAATGTGTCAATTAGAGAAGATATTTCTGGAATACAACAGGGAGAGAGGATGAAAAAACAGCCTAATACTAATGAACATTTAAAAATTCCACTCAGTGTTTGAGATGCCATTGATTAACCTGCCTAGCAAGCAATCCCTTAGTGTTCCCAGTTTGAAGCCAATTGGCTTTATGTGCTCAATTCTGTTCTTAATTACACTGGTATATATCAGGGGTAACTCTGTTATCATCAAAGGATATTCCCGCTAGTGCAACTGAGATTAAAATTTGCCCCTCAGAATTCTATACATTTTAAAGGTTATGATGATTTCTATATACTGTGTCAATCAATTCTGGAGAAAACATGTTTTTGAGACATTGTTAGTTCTTTATACTGCTAGGAACAGTTCTTTGTTGTCTTTAAAATCTATTTTAAGCTGATGACAGGTTTTTAAATTGGCGCATGTGCTTGTCAAAATATACTGTTCTAAAATTAATTTTCTTTAAGGAATGTGTTTCCCTGAATATTACAATCAATTAAAAACATGCTAATTTACACTTTTCAAGGCTAGATATCTATATTTAATCTTTTCAATACTTTCCAACACCACCAGCAATTTTCCTCTACGTATTGAAGAAAATGCAAGGAAACCTGAGAGCACATTTCAAGTAGTCTGTAATATTTTTCTTGAACAAACAATGAGAAAAATTAGTAATTAATATTTTCCATTTTTGTGTACAAGCTGTGAAATTGTACAGCTACCTGAAACTAATGATTCGCAGAAACTCTCAGTCTTGAGGGAGTGAAATACACTAAAATTTAGTACTTCTAAGACTCAAATACGTAATTTTCATGAACAACAGATGCATAAGAGCTACAAATCTCTGGATATGCATTCATACGATGGATATGCATTTCTATGATTCTGTAAGTTGCAGGCATAAAAATGCAAGTGTAAATTTTACTGCTAGATTTGAACATAGAATCATAGAATAACCAGGTTGGAAGAGACCCACCAGATGATCACGTCCAACCATTCCTATCAAACACTAAACCATGCCCCTTAGCACCTCGTCCACCCGTGCCTTAAACACCTCTAGGGAAGGTGAATCAACCACCTCCCTTGGAAGCCTGTTCCAGTACTCAAGGACCCTTTCTGTGAAAAAGTTTTTCCTAATGTCCAGCCTAAATCTCCCCTGGCACAGCTTGAGGCCATTTCCTCTCGTCCTGTCCCATGTCACTTGGGAGAAGAGGCCAGCACCCTCCTCTCTACAACTTCCTTTCAGGTAGTTACAGAGAGCAATGAGGTCTCCCCTCAGCCTCCTCTTCTCCAGGCTAAACAACCCCAGCTCTCTCAGCCGCTCCTCATAAGGCCTGTTCTCCAGCCCCTTCACCAGCTTTGTTGCTCTTCTCTGCACTCACTCCAGAGCCTCAACATCCTTCTTGTGGTGAGGGGCCCAGAACTGAACACAGTACTCGAGGTGCGGTCTCAGCAGTGCCGAGTACAGAGGGAGAATAACCTCCCTGGACCTGCTGGTCATGCCATTTCTCATACAAGCCAGGATGCCATTGGCCTTCTTGGCCACCTGGGCACACTGCTGGCTCATGTTCAGTCGGTTGTCAACCAACACCCCCAGGTCCCTCTCCTCCAGGCAGCTTTCCAGCCAGACTTCTCCTAGTCTGTAGCACTGCACAGGGTTGTTGTGCCCCAAGTGCAGGACCTGGCATTTGGCCTTGTTAAACCTCATGCAATTGGACACTGCCCAGCAGTCCAGCCTGTTCAGATCCCTTTGCAGAGCTTCCCTACCCTCCAGCAGATCCATATTTCCACCCAGCTTAGTGTCGTCTGCAAACTTGCTAAGGGTGCACTCGATGCCTTCATCCAGGTCATTGATAAAGACATTGAACAGGGCTGGACCCAGCACTGAGCCCTGGGGAACCCCACTTGTCACTGGCCTCCAGCTGGATTTAACACCATTTACCACCACTCTCTGGGCCTGGCCATCCAACCAGTTTTCCACCCAGGAGAGTGTGCGCCTGTCCAGGCCAGAGGCCGACAGTTTCCTAAGCAGAATGTTGTGAGAAACTGTGTCAAAGGCTTTACTAAAGTCCAAGAAGACCACATCCACAGCCTTTCCCTCGTCCAGCATCTGAGTCACTTTGTCATAGAAGGCGATCAGGTTAGTTTGGCAAGACCTGCCTTTTGTAAATCCGTGTTGACTGTGCCTGATCACTCAGTTCTCTTGCATGTGCTTTATGACAGCACTCAAGATCACCTGTTCCATGACTTTCCCTGGCACCGAGGTCAGACTTAAGGGCCTGTAGTTAACTGGATCCTCCCTGTGACCCTTCTTGTAGACGGGCACAACATCAGCCAGCCTCCTGTCCAGTGGAACTTCCCCAGTCTTCCAGGACTGTTGGAAGATGATGGAAAGGGGTTTTGCCAGCACATCCGCCAGCTCCTTCAATACCCTTGGGTGAATCCCATTCAGCCCCATAGACTTGTGGGTGTCTAGTCGGGCTAGCAAGGCTCTAATCACTTCCTCTTGAGCCATAGGAGCCTCATTTTGCTCCTCTAGCTCTGGGGTTTGTACACAGAGGGAACAACTTTCTTTACAATTAAATACTGAGTCAAAGAATGCATTAAGTACCTCAGCATTTTCCTCATGACCCTGCCACTGTTGTTCCTTCTGCATCCAATAAGGACTGTATGGTCTCCCTAGTCCTCCTTTTATTATTTATATATTTATAGAAAGATTTTTTGTTATCTTTCACAGACTTGGCTAATCTGATTTCTAATTGAGCCTTTGCTCTTCTGATTTTTTCTCTACACAATCTCACTTCCCTCCTGTAGTCCACCCAAGAGGCTTGTCCCCTCTTCCAGAGCCCATAAACATTCCTCTTCTTCTTGATATCACTCAGGATCTCACTGTTCAACTAAGCTGTTTTTTTCCCCAGCAGGCTTTTTTTTTCGGAACATGGGGATGGCTTTCTCTTGAGCCGCTAGGATCTCCTTTTTGAAGAGCTCCCAGCCCTCATGGGCTCCCTTGCCCTTAAGCACTGTCTCCCATGAGACTTTGCCAACCAGCCTTCTGAAGAGTTCAAAGTCTGCCCTCTGGAAATTTAATGCTACTGTCCTGCTAACCACCCTCTTCACTTCACCTAGAACAGAAAACCCTATCATCTCGTGATCGCTTAGTCCTAGGTGTCCTCCTACTGCCACATCCCCCACAAGGCCTTCTCTGTTCACAAACAGCAGGTCCAGGAGGGCACCTTCCGTTGTTGGTTCATTCACCAGCTGTGCAAGGAAGTTGTCTTCCACACACTCCAGGAACCTCCTAGACTGCTTCCTTTCTGCTCTATTGTACTTCCAGCAGATATCTGGAAGATTGAAGTCTCCCACAAGAACAAGATGCATTGATCCAGAGATTAACCCCAGCTGTTTATAGAAGAGCTCATCAGCTGCTTCTCCTAGGCTGGGTGGTCTGTAACAGACTCTCATCACAAAATCTACCATCTTATGGGCTTCTCTGATTTTAACCCACAAGCACTCAATCTTCTCATTGCCACAATCCATTTCAACCATGTCCAAGTCCTCCCTTACAAAGAGGGATACCCCGCCTCCTCTCCTTCCCTTCCTATCCCTCCTGAAGAGTTTGTACCCCACCATAGCTGTACTCTAGTTATGTGAGTCATCCCACCACGTTTCCATGATGGCAACGACATCATAGGCTCCTTGCCCTATGACAGCTTCCAGCTCTTCCTTCTTATTACCCATGCTGCGTGCATTGGTGTAAATGCACTTCAGCTGAGCTGCCGATCCTTCAGCCCTCTTAGAGGGAACACAGTTCATTCCCAATTGCCTGGTAACTGGAGTAGCTATCACCAGAGTGCCCGTATCTCCCTTACCACCCCCAGGCGTGTTCTCCCCAACTTTCTGTGTGGTGCTGTACTGGTGGTCCTCTCCAGCACACACACTCTGAATCACTAGTGCCCCACATCCAGGCTCGCTCCTGTCTAGCCTGGTCTCAATCCCCTCCCCCTTCACATCTAGTTTAAAGCTCGATTTATGAGTTTAGCTAGGGTTTTAGCAAGCGCTTGGAGCTGCTCAGGACAATGCTGTTTTATACATGCAAAGGTACAACTGTAGGATGTCTGTTAACAGAATGCTGTTTTGAATAGACATATAGGACTTCCTTTTTCGATTGATTGTCACTTTGCCAGACTTGTTTTAATATAAAATCCTCTCATAAACAACTTGTTAAAAACTCAGCGGATTTTGGGAATGCCATATTTACAGTGTAATCCCTACTAGACTGTAGTAAATTGGAGCATACTTGCACAACGCTACAAAAGAAGCCTTTCCTTGCAATTCCCATTTATTTCTGGTAAACAATATAACTTCATTGATGATAGAATCATGTAGGGAATGTTCCCAACCATTGGAACATAATCATTCTCTCTGTTATAAACTCTCTGGCATAGCTCTGGCTTTGGGTCAACTATGACTCTCCCAGACAATCGTCATGCATAGCTGGGAGTTACAACAGGCCAAGGACCAGTCCTATTAAGCAGTTTGGATGGTGTCACCCTTGTTGGAGAGGGAAAGAGTGCAATAGCATGGATGTGGGATGCTCTGTTCCAGCTGACCTCAGTACTGAGAATGGTCCTGGGAATGTTTAATTTATGAGTATAGATGTAGTCTGTGCTGCCAAGAGGAGAACTTGAAAACAGCTGTCCTATGCTCTCAGTGCCCAAACTGCCAGAGAGGCAAGAAATTACTGAAGAACCAGGATGGAAAGCCTGAGACAGGTGCTCTTTTCATGGGGTGGCTGAGGGAGGAAAAGAATGAGATTCACCCAAATTGTCATCTAATTTGGGTGAAGAATGGGAGCAATGGTTAAGACAGTAACCTTTGGTATGTAGACAATCAACATTTACATTTATATTCTGCCTGATTCAGGCTGACTAATAGAGATACTTAACTATGCCAAGAGGTTCTCTGCAAATTGCTGTTAATGCTGTTCCGCCTTGTTCAAAAAGTAAAACTGGAACAGGAGAAAGAGCCTGGAGTCAAGACCAGCTAGTGCCAACAGCAGACTGCTGAGCACTCTGTTGTGCTTGCACTAGGTATTACCATGACCTAGCAAAAAAGATACAGCCTGGTCTTATATAGGGTTTATTTTCATACAGTTTCAGTATCACATCCTTCTTTACACATAACTAGGTCTGAATGGTTTGTATAAAAGACTCTCTTAATTTTTCAGTATTACTATTTCTTTTACATTCGTTTCTAGTCTTCATAGTGCAAACACATAATTTCTTTTATGTTCTCCATACAAAGGACTTTCTTCTTTCTGACTTGCAAATAGTAATATATTTACCTGTGAGTGAGTGTCTTTCTCATATAGATAGAAACTTTAACAACATTCTTCTTGACTTCAGCTTCTGTAAGGTAAGCAAGAGATAACCCGTGCTATAGAAGACGTTGTTCTTAGCAGACTATCTATTCCTGAATTTTGAAGACCAGCAGTAAGAGGAAGAGTAAGCTGTGCATACTACTCATCAGTATTAACCTATTTGTCTATACTAATTGCAAATCTTTTGGGCTTAAATTAAATTTCAAATAATATGTCAAGGTTCTAAAAAACAAATATAATGTTTTCTTATCTTCTTCGTTATACCTAGCTTTATTTTATGGCTGTACTATAAAAAGAATTTATGTCCAAAAAATTTATACCCATACTCACTGAAACCTTACTGATGTGACATTACTCACATTCATAATAATTACAATGTTAACCCTACTGTAACCGGAAACACCTTTCCCACAATTCATTTTTGTCTGCCTGCTTCCCTGCTTGCAAGATACAGATTTTGTCAACCTTTTCTTATCTGATCCACTGACAAAAAATTTCTCTGTTATTTTAGTCAAAATTCTGAGAAAACATAATTTTTTTATCTAACATCATGTAAAACTTGGCAATACTGTAAAATAAGCATGAAATATTCTTTCTGCTTATAAATACACAGACACTTTGATGTAAGGAAATTGATTTTCTCAAGAGACACACACAGGAAAAGGCAAACTGGAGAATCACACCTTCCAGTAACAGATTTCACAACTGGAATAAAAACTGGAAAAGTTAAAATCTGTTGAGGCTGGACTGATACAGAAATTTGGGGATAAGGAACTGGGAAATGCAACAAAACATGATAAAGTGACAAATTTTACATCAACTTAATGTTCATTTTTCTTTTTGCTTTCCCTGCTTTTAGCTAGTTGTATTATGTTGAGAAAAAAAATCTGCAGTGTTATGGAAAAAGAAAAGTCACACAGTCTTCAAAATAAATTTTAGTAGCATATTTTTTGAGAAATAAAACATTTCATTTTTTCCAAATACCTGCAAACTTATGTTTGGTTGCTTTCTGGACAATTTTGTCTGAATTAAACATGGGCTTATTAAGGGTTGCAGCCAAACCTAAAAGTCTGGGTTTTCCCAAAATTTTGTAGTTTTCACTGAAAAGAAACCATTCAAGTCTATTTATTCTTTCTCTCATCCCACATTTGAGCTGCTGATCTACAGCAGCAGAAAAATGTTTTAAAAAATTATTAAAAAATATTAAGTTTCAGAAATTATAGGAAACATCTGCCAGTTTCAAGTGAAAACATGAAATGCTTCTTGAGCTGATATTGCATGAGACTTCTGCTCTGTAGAAGTTTTAACACTGTAGGAAGGATAGACATTATTTTAATGATGGATGTAACAGAATTGATGCTTTCATTATCTTGTTATTTCATTCTTTTTTTTCCCATACCTTTCTCAAGGGTAGCATTTCTTAAGAGTTCAACCCTCCTCTGCAAAACTCCTAATTTTGTGCCTGTTTGTGTAATCTAAGACACTGGGAGAAATACTTCCTGATCACATTTCCTTCTGAGTTACAAACTAGAAGAAATTGAATATTAGATTATGACACAATAAGAATTTTTCATGGTTTAATACTTTAAGACACATTTTCATAAGAATTTTATTCAAAACCTGGAATAAATCCCTTCCAGTTTTTAACTTTGAACATGGCCTTCAACAGATTCTTTCAAAATATGGATAAGAAAGAGGACAAGTGTGAGCTTTCTTCAGTATACTTGCCAGCTATTAGAAAGCCTCTCCGATGCCTTGATTCCTCTCTCACACAGACTGTGACACACTATTACTTCTCTAGATTTCATATGTGCCATAGATGATATTTTCACAATTTCACCATTGTCAATAAGAAATATCAAATCTGTTCTTGAATAAAAATTCACATTTATGGATTTATGATGTTGCTAAAAGAGCAGCCTTTCAACTAGGTTGTAAATCTCAGAAGATCATAGAATCAAAAAATCATAGTATGGTTTGTGTTGGAAAAGACCTTAAAGATCATCTAGACCCACATGCCCTGCCATGGGCAGGGACAACTTCCAGTAAAGTAGGTTGCTCAAAGCCTCATCCCACCTGGCCTTGAACATTTCCAGGGATGGGGCATCCACAACTTCTCTGGGCAGGCTATTTCAGGGTTTTGGGTTCCTTTATAAGAGCTACATGCTTTTAGCACATTCAGAGAGAATATCCTTGCATTATGAGCCCACAAAACAACCAGTGAGAACAACAAAAACAAAACTATGTAGGTAAAGTAGGACTGAATATATACACTGGGAGAGCGAGAAGGGATATGTCTCCCTACCTCTACCCTTCACAAGAAGTTTAGCTTTGGACCCCTCACTACAGGAACAAAATCGAGGTGCTGGAGCATGTCCAGGGCAAGAAGTCTCGGGAAGAGTCTAGAACACAAGTGTTATGAGGACAAAAGAAGGCTGAGGGAAGACCTTATAGCTCTTTACAACTACCTGAAAGGAGGTTGTGGTGAGGCAAGTCTCTTCTTACAAGTAACAATTGATAAGATGAGAGGAAATGGTACCAGAGAAGGTTTAGACTGGACATCAGAAAATGTTTCTTCACCAAAAGGGTTGTTAAGCATTAGGACAGGCTACCTATGGAAGGGTAGGAGCCACCATCCCTAGAGGTATTTAAAAGACATGTATATATGCTGCCTAGGGACATGATTTAGCAGTGAACTTGGCAGGGTTAGGTTTGCAGTTGAACTTCATGATCTTAAAAGTCTTTTCCAACCTAAATGATTCTATGATTCTGTGTGATTCACTGGAGCTGAAAAAAGTTTCAAATAATTTGATGATTGTGTTTTTAAAGGAGCCTCCCACTAGGGTATCTAAAATTAAGTATTTCAGGCAGCAACAGAAATGCCCCACTAACTTGGTTCAATCTTCTGAACCTGAGAGGCGAACTTTATTTGACTGATTTCAAGTGGACTGTATTCTTCATACCAAATCTCATCGATCATGCTCCACTCTGAAAGTGATTTCTACTTCCTAAGTTCTGTGAGAATTATCTGCAAGTCTTCCCAGCTGCCTTACTAGCATTCCTTTCAGGTGTGTTACCTTACTTCAAATATTATTGAATCCTACTTTCAGAGAGGGCTAAATTGTTTGGTTAAACATTGAAACCTGAGCAGTTTAGATTCACTGTGCAGACAATAGTTAGGCCACAACAAGGCTAGGTATTGTAACAATTTATTTGAAATTATGTCAATTCCAAACGTGATATGCTATATGTTCTCATATGTGATTTCATTAGAATAATGTCATCATTCAAGTTCATATTATACAGGCCATAAAGATCAATCATGTCCTGGGAACGTTGTGAAAAATCATGCAAAACCAGACTGGGTTAGATATCTGCAACCACAGCAGTAGATGACAATATTTATAAGCTCAGA
Source organism: Clamator glandarius (assembly GCA_033459285.1). Classification (NCBI taxonomy): domain Eukaryota; kingdom Metazoa; phylum Chordata; class Aves; order Cuculiformes; family Cuculidae; genus Clamator; species Clamator glandarius. The sequence goes on from JAUNZM010001015.1 coordinate 428,762, forward strand.
CTCAAGTTATTTGAGTTAGAGATACAAAATTCTGGTTTTTAATCACATGGAGACTATTTCTGTTCATCTACTTGGCACCACCTGTACTCAGAGAAACAAAAGATAAACATTACTCGCACTGTAGACCACCTGACAACATTCACCACATCTCCCACTCCATAACTATGGGTGACAGTAGAGACAGAGACTTTTAAAAAAATTGAAACACAATCCATATGTCATGTTGTAAAAAATGCAAAATATGCTAGATCTGTAAAAGCGACATACCAGGCCATATGCTTCAGACAGAACATCTTGCATACGTCTAGTCCTCTACATTGACTTCAGGAACTGAAAACCATACCTCATCTACACTGCACTTTTCCATTTGTTAAATTTGTTTTGCTAAAGCCAGGTTTACATCTGAAGCCAGGAAAAAAAAAAATCAGTCTTTATTAAAAGCTTGAAGCTTATGACTGGTTGTTTATTTTCTGCTTATCAGTCATGCTGTGATCAAGTGAACTGGAACAGCTGCAAGATTTTCCAGAGGTTCAGTCCACAATGAGAAATAGCAGCCCAAAGCTCAGCATCAGGAGAGTTCAGCATAGCAGTTGTGGTGTGCTCTGTGCAGAAAGTGACACTGACTGGTTTTGCCATCAACTCAACCACTTTCCTGGCACTTCCTAAAATGCTAAGCAATGTTAATTCTTTTACTCAGACCTAATTCCCAGAACATTATCTTTCACACAACAAAACCTGCATGAACACTGCATTAAAGGTCTGTCTCTGTCTGCCAAATGCCAAGAAATTCTAGAGTCATTAACCTTCTTTGTTGTGCATAGTATTTTGGAGGTCTTTGAACAGCAGGATACTTTACATACATTGTCCTGTGTGGTACAAGAGCTAAAATATGCACAATTAAGTAGCTTAATATTCAGCTTTAACCTCCATATTTTGATGATAAAACATCAGCAGAGCTGTTGAAAACTCTTTTTTTAGTATATGAACATTGTAAATATTTGCACATATCGGACTCTCTGCTAAAACAGAATATTTAGAAAATATGCACATTCAGAATACATTTAACCTTGATAGAGTAAATCCTTATTGAAAAGATAGAAATAATTTGAACAGCAAGTTTTCCACTTGCAAATGTTCCCAACTCCTCATAAAACCAAGTGACCATTTTCAACAGTATGCAAGCCAGTGAATTTTGCAGAATCATTTCACTCACTTAATAACTGTCAAGTCAAGAAATATTTTCTGCAGTACAACAGACTGGAGGACATTTAAAGCCTTATGAATCTGCTGTTACTGAAGTAAAATCCTAAATTCCAAACGTATGTTTGCAAACTTCATTTTTTGCATAATATGCAAATGAGGGCTGCTTCTTTTCTGAGAAAGAATAAATCAAAGCCGGTTGATTTTGGTTTGGCACTTCTTTCTTAAGTTCAGAGTTTGATCACATGTCCTCTTCACACGACAGCTGTGACGGTGAAAGATTTTTTCATGCCAGCTGCTTATCACTATATCCACTGGGAGGACTTCATCCCCTAAAAAGTATCTATTAAGCTGCTTTGCAAATTGCCTCTTCTTTGTTGCTGACAGAATGAGTAGTGTTAGCAAAACCCTACTCATTAGACTAACATTGCAATTTTAAGCTGAAATGAGTCGAATGATACCCATACAAACAGGTCACATTTTCTGAGGGAACACTAGTATCTTATAGGGACTGGAGATGTGCAGCTGCAGGCTGGTTGGCTGAGGCAGGAAATCCCTTCAACAGACGTGGTGAGTCTCTTCAGCAGGGTATATGATCAGCCTCTTCCTCTGTAAAATCCATATGGTGCATTCATATTGCCATAAAATTTTGAAAGGGAGTATTCAGAGTGGAGCTAATCTTAACTGTCAAGGAGTAAGCACACTGATCACTGGTCTTTTCCTCAGACAATGTCTGCTGTGCATTTTTATTAACAGCAGTGGTACCTGTGAAGCAGTGAGATCTTTGTTAAAACCACACAGAGTTCAGTATAGGAATGGCAGGGGACTGCTTTGGAGTTTGATATGTAAAACCTCAAACAATCTATAAGTTCTATTTCTCACTCAGCTGGAAGACTAGAACTCTACAGAGTCCCTTATGTGTTTCATACAGCAAGGTGTGAGGGAGAATGGGTGCAGCACGAAGTGGCTTTGATGAAACACAGCAAAATCCAGTCCCATCTGGTGAAACATAATTCAGAGAAACAGCTTGCAGAGCAAAATTTATTTGAAGACACTATGCAAGCAGTATGTCTGCAAAATGTCTTCATCTAGTACAAAACTGGCAGAGGTAGGATAGCCTGATGTTTCTTATGAACAGACATTGTGTAGAAAACTGCTGGGATACACTCAATTCTAAGACCAATGACGAGTGTTTAGGAAAAAGTAATGCATGTATAGATTGCTTGCACTCAGGGGTCATATGACCCAGCTTGAGATGGGTCACTGCCACTGAAGTGAGGTATAACTGTTTTCAATTTAAAATAACATGTTTGAAACAGAAAATAGGGAAGTAAAAATAAAACCAAAATTTGTCTTTCCAGAGGAAAAAAAGGGAAATTTTCATATTAAATCTTTGTAACCGAGAAAGACAAACAATACAGCTTTTATTTGCTCAAACTTTCATTGTCCTTTAAGCAAATAAATTGAATGAAAGATAATATTTATAAGGTGGGAAATAAATGTCAGAAAAAGGGACAAATAAATTCTGCTATATCAAGCATGGAAAGACGCTGTTGAAGATTTAAAAAATAAATATTTTTTTGTTAAAAAAACAGGAAAAAATCTTCTCTTGTTAGATAAAATAGATATATACAGAAAATTCATCTAAATTTCCATAAAGTACTTTGGGAAATTTCAAAATTCATTCATAAAGATGAAGGACTACGCACAAATTGATGCATTTGAAAATATGCATTATTCGTTAAAACAGAGAGTAGAAGTAGTAGAAGGCAGTATACTTTTGTAACATTCATATTTGTTCTTAATTATGATGATAAAGAAAAGTATTCAACTGAATTAGTCTAAAGAACATTGAGATATATGTTTCTATAAGGCACCAAGAACTATCTTCTCAGAAGGATATCTTTTTAAAATACTCGGTATTTTACACAATCCAGTTAATCCCCAAGACAAAGAATGCCCTCATGAACCTTCAAGTTAAGGTATATTTGCAGGTATAATTTATCAGTGCTTGACTCATCCAAGACTGGCAGACTGACTCTGTTAGAGGTGAAACACTCTTTCAAACATTTTCTTGAGACTGCTGGGAGAATTTGAACAAGTAGTCCCAGGAGGCCTCAAGATCCTTCTCCAGCCAACTACTACATATAATTTTACCAAATAAAGTCATACTCAAATTTTTCATGATTGTTCTGATTTGAGCTAAAGCAGAATCAATTCTCTAAATTTCCAGCTATGCCTTTTCTAAGTTACTTCATTTTCTGAAAGTTAACAGTTTTTTTCAGATAGTGACCCTCCCTACTGACGATAGTGCCTGATGTTTACAGTTACACCCAAAGTAACAGGGTGCTGCTGTGCAAGAAGCCCCTTATACTTAGTCCTATAAAAACAAAAGTTATACCAGTGTATAGTGTAATGCTTTAAATCAACTGGTGAAAAAGGATCACATCTGCAGGGAGCAGCAGACAGGACAGGTGACACAAAACTGACTAGTGAAGTATTTTGTGCCATCTGTGATGTCCAACACAAAATAAAAAAAGAGACTGTGCCTGTAATTCTTTTCATTAAACAGATTAAGGACATCAGCTACAATTATCTTCAAAACAGTTCCTTTCTGAGTTGACACACAGCTGCATACAATGCTGCCAATGTTCAAAGCAATTCCAGAGATCCTTTTCTGAAAGGCTGCTGAGCATCTCCATTGTTTTTGTTTTCATGTCTTCTACTAACAAAAAATTATTTCCTTTGAGCACCAGCTTGATCCCTGGGTGCTCTTCACCAAAAGACTCAGTCAACAACTGAAACGTTTCCACCATGGATTTCTTCAGTTTCACAAGAAATTTGATGTTAACTTGCATTTTAATCTTGCACACCAGCATTTTTCCAACCAAGGCTAATAAAACGTCTATATTTGAACACACTTCCACTCATATTGAGTGAAAGCTACAGTTGAGCCTTGTCTCACTGTGTCAATTTAGAACATGTTCAGTAACTATCTCTTTGTCTCGCTCTTTGTTCCCAAGCTATAAGGTTAGTCTCAGGATTTTTGTGTAGAACCTCACAGACACTGGAAACCACCATTAAGGAGGGTTTAGCACAGAAAGTAATAGACAGAATTCATCATAGTTTAATGAAGCATAGTTTAAATAAATCCCAGAAAAGCCTCTTTCATGGATTCACCGTGGGTCAAATTTATTTTGGGGAAAAAAAAAAAAAGGTACTTAGTTTATTCTAGTACCCTAGAAAAAGGAAAACAAGTGGAGGAAAACCGAGGCAGAAGAGACAAGATTGAAATAGTGGAGAGAAAATTATGCTTGAAACCACCTTTTATAAAAAAAAAGCAATTTTTCAGTGGAAGACAGTTTGATTTGAGGTTTTGGGGGGAGGGGTAAGTTTTTAAGTTAGAAAACTTATACAGCTGATTTTGAGTAAAGTTGAAATAACTGATCATTCCTGTGTGGAAACAAAAATCAATCTATCATACTGTTTTAGTTAGTTATAGTCTACAAATAATCTAAGGGTTGAAAATGTTTTTTCTCTTATGTTCACAACCTCAGATTCCCAATTCTGACTTGAATTAATGATTCATATACAAATCCATTTACATTTTTTTCTACTACAGTAAGTAGTAATTTAAGTTTGAATCATGCACTTGAATGTTTCAATTATATTTCAAGATTAATGGGTATGAAATATGCTTGCATTGGTGAATTTTAGCAGAATTATTTCTAAGAATGCTTTATTAGCAAAGAACATATATCAATTTTATCATATTAACATTGCCACATTATGCATTAAAATAAAATGACAGTTTGAGTCAGAGCCTCTATAATAGGAAGATGTGCTTCAAACTTCACTTAAAACTTGTATCTCAGTGGATATCAGCCACTTAAATATTTATATTGTCATAGTGATGGTTCTGAGCTGTATAGAAAGAAAGTTGTAAGGCGAGTTTTCTTTTAGAGGGTGTTCACTCATCTGTTTCTCAAGTTTGATTTGCTTTGGTTTAGTTTTAAGGGAAAAAGAAAAAATACTTTCATTTCCTTCTGGAGACTGAAAATGGTTCTGTATCAGGGATATAGGAAAACGCTTAAACTACAAGATCACCTAGTGATTTTGCAAATGCTGGATTTTTTCTATGTTTTTTCTTACAGGTTGTACTATTTTAAAACTACATATGAAACCAAATCTATCATCCCTTCACATTCAACAATTTTATTGAATTGGATAAGAAATTAAAAACTGGACCTCAGTCAGCAAATTCAAACCTGAACAACAAGCTTAACTTCTGAGTCATAGCTTACTGCTAAGTGCAGAATGAGGAATAGCTAGGCATGCATGAATTCAGAGAGAATATAGGTAGACAATCTCAAACCATCCTCTGCACGTGCACGTAATTTTCCTTCACTTCTAGCAAAATGCCTTTCTAAAGTGGAAATAAGAGCCTCCGTACTGTTTCTTGCCTTTACCTTTAGCAGGATCCTGAAACCTTCGTTACATAGCTAAAGTAATTTTGACCCTGTGTCTTTGATTATGGCTTTTCTAATTCTCCTTCAAAAGCTCCAAAATTTGCCATTCTGGTTTAGTCCTAGTCATTTTATGGGAGAGTTTTGGTTTGCTTATTTCTTGTGGGTTTAAATTTTGTTGCCATTTTCATATGTCATTTATACTTCCAAGTGTCAAAATAAAAGTCAACGTAAAATCGTAGAATGGGTTGGGTTGGAAGGGACCTTAAAGATCATCCAGTTCCAACCCCTCTGACATAGATGGGGGCACCTCCCACTAGACCAGGCTGCTCAAGACCCCATCCAACCTGGCCTTGAACACTTCCAGGGAGAAGGCATCCATGACATTCCTGGGAAACCTGCTCCAGTGCCTCACCACCCTCATCATGAAGAATTTATGCCTAATGTCTAATCTAAATCTTTCCTCTTCTAATTTAAAGCCATTCCTCCTCATCCTATCACTGCATGCCCTTGTAAAACATTCCTCCCCAGCTTTCTTGCAGGCCCTCCTTCAGGAACTGGGAGGCAACTAAAACTTCTCTCTGGAGCCTTCTCTTCTGCAGGCTGAACAACCCCAGCTCTCTCAGCCTGTCCTCAGATCAGAGGTGCTCCAGCCCACTGATGGTCTTCGTGGCCCTCCTCTGGACCCCTTCCATCAGTTCCATATCCTTATTATGTTAAGAATTCCAGAACTGGACACAATACTACAGGTGGTGTCTCACAAGTGCAGAGTAGAGGGACAGAATTACATACATCTCTTGACCTGCTGGCCAAGGTCCTTTTGATGCAGCCCAGGATACAGTTGCCCTTCTGGCCTGTGAGTGCACATCGCTGGCTCACATCCAGCTTCTCATCAACTAGCACTTTCAACTCCTTCTCCACAGGGCTGCTCTCAATCACATCATCCCCCCATCCTGTATTGAAATCCAAGTATAGGACCTTGCACTTGGCTTTGTTGAACTTAGTGGGGTACACACAGGCCCACTTCTCCAGCTTGTCCAGGTCCCTCTGGATGACATCCCATCTTCCTGAGGTGACAACTGCTCCACTCAGCTTGGTGTCATCTGCAAACGTGCTGAGGGTGCACTCTACCCCTCTGTCTCAATCACTAGTGAAAATATGAAACAACGCTGGTCCCAGTATGATTAAATATTTCCAAAAGTGGTAATGAGCTTCAGTCATGATATTCTTCTCAACAACAATATAATGAGCATAATACACCAATTATTATCTGATAGATATAGTTCAAATTCTGAAGTATATGTATTAACAGAAGAGAGAGATAAATGTCACTACATGTGTTACATCAGGAGTGTACTACTACTTCTAGCTGCACCTGTTGCATGCTTTGTGACATGAAAGCTTATGGAGGGTTTGCTGTGTTTCATAAACTTTTTCAAATTTTAGAATGTCTACTACTTTCATTGTCATATTATAATAACCTCACAAATTACTTCAAGCATTTTATTCATGTTCCTAGTACATACAGGTATATAATTTAACCATGGATATACGGGTAGAAAATAAGACGTCTTCAAATTTGCAGATTTGCTGTGTGTGCATTCTGTTTTACAAAGACATGGAAAGATGTTGGCACCAGTACCAACCATGGGATACTCTGCTAGACTAGCTGATTGTCAAAGTATTGATTAATATTTTCTGAGCCCAGTAGTTCAGGTGATTTTTCATTAATTTAATCACATATTCACCCAGCCCATACTTCCTTAGCTTAAGAGGGAATAGGAATGGGAGACTGTTTCAAAAGTTCTTTTCAAGGTACAATACTGGTCTCCAGTTTTCTTCAAGACCAGTGATTTTAGCATTGAGGGTAATCAGGTTGGTCAAGTTTGATCTAACTTTGGTAAATTCATATCTTTCTGATACTTTATTGTTTGTGGCATGTTTGGAAATTATGGAAGTACCTATTCTATGATTTTTGCTGGGACTGAAGCCCTGGATCTCTGGATCTTCCTTTTGGCATTTAGGGAGTATGGGTATAATGCTGGCTCTTTTAATGTCAGCTTTATCTGTCTACTGTTAGTCAGCTGGTTAGGTTGGCTGGACTTTCTAGGGTGTATGTTAGGAAACTGCCATCCACACAGCATAGTATATATCTGGCTTTTTCACAGTACACTGTGTTGATTTGGTAGAAGGCTGAAATCCCCATGCACATGAGGCTTTCCTCAAACAAACAGCAGAAGTCCTCAGGCTGCCAGCCTTCATCTCCTGCATCCTGTTGAGAAGTAATAAATAGTAATAGTTAGTAATAAATAGTTAGTAATAAATAGTAATCAAAACAATGCCAGTGTTTCTCCTCCAATCTGGGATCCAGAGAGTTGTGGCAGCCATGTCTTTGGCTTTATACTGAGCTCTGTATAGTCAAACTGGTAGTTACATAGAACATAAATAACACTTAATTGTTGAAATCAGATTATTTCAGTTCTTTCATTTCATCCTGAAGTAACATTATGTACAGAATGATCTGTAAAATTCAGCCCTATAAATTGGATACTGTAACATTATATGCCTACCTATGGTATTCTAAGATCAGTATTTTTTTTTGTCTCAGTAAGTGAGAGCTGTTTGAAAGATTAGGTATATGTATACATAAATGCCTAGAAAAACAATCATCTTTTGATCCCTTTAATTTCTTTAGGGAATTCTAGGTAGGTCTGAACAAATGATGGGTTAAACATTGAAAGACAGAAATGTATTGGAGGGAATTAGATGACTGTGATGGCAGTTCACTAAGAAAATTTATTTTTTTCCCCTGAGGGCAAAGTATAAGGCAGTTGTTCAGAGGAAGAGCAAAAGGAATTTTTAGGTATTTTCATATCACCATATTTACAGAGAGGTGTCATCTTTAAGTTTATTTATTAAAATCTTTTTTCTCTTTTACTACTGAGACAACTGCAGGCAACCATTCTCTGAAACAGAATGTTTTTTCTACATTACCTGTAAAAGCAATGTCAAGAAATGTTTCCTGGATAACTTGACTAATATCAGTACCAATAATTACTTATCCATGTGAAGGTACACAATTCATTTATCAAGCATTTAAGTAGAAGTAATATTAGTGTAAAAAACCACAAATAGATAAACAACTCCTCTACATGCACTCTACTTACATGGGATTATAGACTCACAGGGAAATTTAGGCAAGGAGTGTCCTAGACCTTCTAGTCCAACACCAACTCAGAACAGGTCAAAAGCAATTAGGCTGTTCAGGGCATTGCCAAGTTGATTTTTTAGTATCTCTAGCAACCAGATACTTATTCTAGTCTCTGAAATCTTTTGTTGTTATTTTTTATTCCTGATATCTAATTAGAAGTAGCTTACCAAAGAAGTTTACTTCCTTAAATCCAGAGCTTTGTCAGTATTACCTGACATTCTTCTGAACTGAGAAATGTGAAACAATTGCCTAGGGTAGTACCATTGTAGACTGAATGACTGAGTAATTTTTATACTGCTACATTTGGCCTGCTAGATTCACAGACGTTAGAATCACAGGGAAAAAAAATAAACATCTATGCAGTTGCTTCACAATTTGAGACACTAATACACATGTGCAGATGATGTAAGTCTTCTCTGTTTATGGTCCTATTGAGCTCAACAAGTATGTTAAATTAATATAGCCCTACAAATATTGCTTGAGGACAATGGAAAGGAATTTCACTTTATTGTATCACGAGCTGTAGAGAAAGCCTTGTAATTTCTGTCTGTCACACATTTACTTTGCCATTTTTGAAATCACACTTTATTTTCTTCTCCATCTGAGGCAGAAATAGGGGTGATGTAATAATGTAATATTGCAAGAGAAGCAACATTTTTTTTTTTTTTTTTGCTTGATTGGATGATGAAAACTCTGAAAATGCCATGATATTGGCTGGTCTTTTGATGGTTGTAGAGAAATTCTGCAGATTCAATAGGCTGACCAACTGCACAGCAAAAGGAAAATTAGGATGTCAAGTACCACGTTAGCATAGCTCATATGGGAAATTTTTTTTTTAACAGTGATAGCTATACTTTTCATGCTGCCACCGAACAGGTTCTTCAGATCTGTTCTTTGGCTTGTTGAATATGTATGCATCAATTTTATACATATCATTAGCACATTTTGTGGAAAATTAGAGAAATGGTAAATCAAATTATACTCCAACATACAAATGTAAATTAAGAATTTGGCTTCATATATGAAATTCAGTAGTTAAGCAGCCTCTAGAAAATGAGTGGGAGATAATGGTTCAGTGTTTATCATGCTGATTTAGATTGTCCTAAGGACATGCTGAGAATCAGACTAAGAAATTATTTTACTTTTAATAAATGTTAAGCAGGAATATTGTATTATATTAGATATATAATATATATAAAATTATTATCATATGGATTATATAATATATAATTATGTATATAATATTTAATATTATTGACCATTTGACCTTTTGATAACGTGCCAGACTTACACTAAGGAACATACATTTTCCTGTCCGTTTATTATCACAGAACTGGAGGCAGTAAAACACTTTCTGCTGTTCTTTACCATGGGCACTGTTATTTATCAGTAAAGCCAGGAACTGAATGACAATTATCTCAAGATATAGTTGCTGACTGTAGTAGGAAAGAACAAATTTTCAGTACTGCAGATATTTGCCAGGTTCATACAATGAGCCTGATGGGCTTCTTAATCTGTATTTAAGCTCTACTGAAATTGTCTTGAATTGTTTTTTTTTTTTGGATCTCTTTCTTACTCTACCAGAAAACACTAACTGCATTGAAGAATAAGCCAGCATCTCTTGCAACATGTAGGATATGATTCAATGATTTTATTTTATTTGAAATGGTAAGTTTAATAAAAAATAAAATTCCTTGCTCAGAAAAGTCATTATCAGACAGTGGAATAATGATAGAACTGAAAACCAACAAAAATCTAGTTCTGAAATATTTTCAAATATATACGAAAAAAATCTTCCTTTAACTCATTCATATAAAATATTCAAATTAAAATGTAGCCACACAACACTGTCATCATTATATCCATGTGTTAAGGAGTCTAACAGAAGCTTACCTCATTTTTCATATGAGTGCTAACATATCTAACAATTTCAAAGGGATCTCATGACAAAGTTCTAAACACAAATCTCTCTGTATCATTTGTAACCAAAGAAAACAGTAATTAAAGAAGCAATATATGCAAAATGTTGGAGATATTCAAAAGTCATATGGACATCGTTCTGGGCAGCCTGCTGTAGCTGACTGCTTGATCATGTGTAGTGGACAAGATGACCTCTGAAGGGATCTTCCAACATACAGTGTTCTGTGATTCTCTGAGACTTTCCAGGATAAAATATTTGAATAACTGCTCCTTATTTTCCTCCATTCTAGGATTTAGAACTACTGCCTAGTCTAGTTCCTTTCTGAATTGACAATGTTGTAAAACCATTTCAGCCTTCTGTATCATGGATGTATATTTTTATGAAGTGCTATACAACCAAAGATTGATGAGTATTTCTTTTCTTTCTAGCATCTCCTGTGTCTTTCACCATAATCTTAGAGATTCCAACAGTAGCTTCTAATAGTTCTGAAGAACTAACTTATCATGACTTTCATTCTCAACATATGACAGTTTACTAAACCACCTCATAAATTTCATTAGTACACTTCTGAACCCAGGAGTGCTAGTCATAACTGCATCAGGACATTCACATGGGTAAACTAATACTAATTAATAAAACAAATCAAGCTTTTAAATTAGACTTGAATGTCTAACTTACCTAGAAACTTACCAAGAAATCTGATTCAAATTGCATGTCAAAGCTCCAATTAAGTCCATCTCTTTTTAAAATAAGTATCTAAACTAAGCTAGGAGCCTAGTTACCTTCATTATCAGTTAACAGAGAAAGAAGGCAGATCAGGCTCAGTTTCAAAGGAATGTTTCATTCCATTGACTGCACAGGAAGTCTAGGATGATCAGGCCATCAATTTAAGCACCCTGGTGATGATGAATGATTCTGGTTATATATGATAATGGTCCACACTAACGGAGAGTATGCACCTGTAACATCAGGAACCTAAGCAGATCTTATCCTTCGAAAAACACAAGAAAACACAAAACAGCTATCATTCAGCTCTTGAATCACAAGGCAGCTATTAATATTGTTCCATTCAGTGAGAGACAAAGTTTCATAGCCTCAGTCTGAGGGATTGCAACATCACATCTTTCATCTCATCATATTATAGAACAGTTTAGAGTTAGGGCAACACTCATTCCTTCTGAAGAAGCCTGATCATGTCCAATTGTGTTCTCTCTTGTTCACTTGTCTCCAGAAAGGAAAACTGACTTCTGTTTATGTGATTTATATGTATTTCTTTCAGTGATAGACTAGTCAAATGCATAAAAAGCCATGGTGGAGAGGAGTATAAATTAGTGCCCTTACCTAAATGAGGTAATTTGAAACATGATATCAACAAACAGCTTTCCTCTGTTGTCATTTTACAGAATTGAAGTGCATGGTCAAACCCTAGGTAACTTGGTATTGCTCTCTCGCTCTTTCCCTCTTCAGCTATTATCACATATGCTCACGCTAATATTTCTCTTCTTGACAGCTGCAACTAGAAGCTTCAGAAGACTTCTCCCAGCATGATGGTGCCCTTATTTTTCTAGCCTTCTAGGACCATAGCTAACATCCAGTGACATATGCAGAAGCCTCATACTGACACCTAGGTATCAATTCAACTATGAGACCAGACTATAACTATGATCCAACACTAAATTTAAGTAATGAATAACTACTATGTAGAACTTTCTACCTTCAGAGCTCAATAAAAGGAGTTCTGTCAGTAGTTATATTTTAGAAATGCAAAAGTTGATATACAGAAAATGAAAGGGGCTTGTATCCAATGATGCCTAAATTTACTGTCTTTTCTGGAAAGGAAGAAAACAGATTTCCAAGAATTGTGCGCCTTTGAAGAAGATTTTGCTTATGTGAGAGGCAGATTATTTAACTCCTGAATGTGGTGACACTTGAAACAGAAATGTGAAAGTGCGAAAGAACAGTGATAAAGGAGTTCTAATGAATTCCATCAAAGTGATATAAATCACAAATGTCTCAGCTTCACAGTTTAGTCTTAGTCTGCAGCTTTATAATCAAAAGGGAGACCTTTTTATCAAATTAAAATCATCTTGAACAGAAAACATTAGATGCAATGTCATTTTATTAGAAAAAATAATGTTCAGTTATAAAGTTGCATTCAAGTAATGTCACTATACTTCTAAAATAATGACCTTCCTATCTTTTATTGCAACAGATAGAAGAGAAAGCTTTACCAACAATTCACATACAAATAACATTTCTTGAAACAGTGAATAGGACGTATCACTCTGGGCAATCTAAATCTATTGATAAGACCAGTGACACATGGAGTAGAACTGTTTTGGCTTTATTTCACATTGAACAAGAATGCAATAATGACCTTTTTTTTCTTGTGTAGTCATCAAGATACTTTTGGCACAAGACAAAACTAAACTTATTATTTCACTGCTCTGCACTAAGTACTTACAAATAATTTTATTGCTATACTTTTAATTTTTTGTAATTAAATAATTTATAATCTGGTTTGAGAATTACATCTCTTGGAGACTAAATTGTAAGAGTACTTAATAGATACTCATTATTTTGTCTAAATATTGTTTTATCAAATATGTGAAAGACAGAACTCCACATAATTGCTGAATTTTAATTTTAAGAAACTTAGCATGTCCTGTTTCTTAGCTATATTTGTCATATCATGTGAAGCCTTTTCTTCATTGTTAATACAATTTGAATGATACATTAAAAAAATGGTGCCTTAAATTAAGTTTTCTCAAAGACTGATTTTGAAATATTCTGCCTATCATTAGGAACATTTTTACTTTTCACTATAGTGTACTAAAATTTTCCATACGGAATTAATATCATTAGTGAAGTACTTTCTGAATTTGTAGGAGTTGTTGGCATGCTTCTTTTCAGGGCAATAAATACTTTTCAAGATAAATAGTAGGAGAAGGAGAAAAAAAATCCAGAATATGAAAAAGAAGACATTTCAAAAACTGTTTGTGGCTACCCAGATTTAAATATTAACTATCAGATAATATCCCAAGACATCCCAAAGGTCTAACAAATGTCTTCTTTAGGTGGTGGAAATTGGAATATCCACATCATCAGTTTTCCCCCTATTTGTTAAACATTATTCATCTTGCTTTATTTCAGAACCTGAAATCCAAAACCAGATTTCTTGTAATATTATCTAACAGTTACAACTAGTAGAAAAACCCTTTCACACCAATAGTAAACCACATAGTTTAAAGAGATTGCCCATCAAAGGTGAACTTTAATGATATATATTTGTACTTTGTTATAAAGAGAAAGCTTACATACAAAAGTGATGAAATGTTTAAGTAAAACAAAAAAAGAAAAAACAACACTGAAAAGCCCAAACATTCACATTTGCCACTGGTTTTTCTTAAGTAGGTGAAAGATTTGCCATCATTCTAAATCCTATTTACCATGAACTCAAGATGTCTCCTTTGTAAGCAACATTGGTCCTTACAAAGTCTAGTGGGCTTGGATATTGGCAGCTTTTCACCAGAAAATGAAATAAAGACAAAATTTCATCCTTCAGCTATTATAAGAGGGTCATGTCTGTTGTTAGCATACAGTATAGAAGCACAGAAGTTATAATCATAATACGCTCAAGAACAGTTCATAGCTACTCTATAATTATCTTTCTTTGTCTTTACTGATTTTGTATGCTAGCTTGAAGATTTTTATATATAAAACCTCTTTCAAGATAGATTGCAGTAGGTAAAAACCCTTAACATTTTATAAAAACTTTAATATTAAAGCAAGCATTTGAAAGTCACTGCATTGATGAGCAATATGGTGGTTATAAAAAATAATTATCAAAATAACTATATATAACTTTGGTAATCATGCAGTGAAAACTATAGCAGGATATAGACTGTGACCTCTAAGACTCAACAAACATGATTAGTTATAATTCATAAAATTAAGAGAATTGTCTAAAATCCATTCTCAAATGATTAGAGAAGAATATTGTTATTTACTCTTATCTTTGGTACTTTTAAAAGCTCATAACTCTCCATTTTTTGCTAATTTCTCAGAAAAATATTTTTACAGACAAATCCTGGGAAGGAATTCCCCATAATTTCAAAGACCAAGAAGTTCTTTTCTGCAGAGTGATTTGGTTCAAAAAGTTGGAAGAAAAACACAATTTATCAGTAGTTTAGAAACTACGGTGAACTACTTCACAATTTTATGAAATTTCTGACATTTCTGGTCAACTTAACTGTGCTTACATTTGATGATTAATGGAATACAGCTGCCATGTTTTTTATTATTCTCTTTTTATCCACTCAGGTTTAAAGAAGTGATCAGCTTTGTCAGCCAGGAAAAAGGTAATGTCAAGCATTATTTTTTTTCAGACCTTGTCCTTGCATCTCATTCTGTATTCCAAAAGAGATAAAAATCACAAATCTGATCAGTAACATATTAAGTAAGAATTTTCATGAGGTTTAACATAACTTTAATAAGCATGGAAGTAAAAACAGCTTCTCTTCCTTTCTTATCCTTAGGTTATGCAACATTCATGCAACTGCAAATGCTTTGCAGTTTCCAGTGCTGTTATCTTGTTATAGCCTCTAAAAAGTGAACAAATGAAAAAAAAAGATAGCTAAAATATATAAAAGCTGAAAAAACTGCTCAGTGAAATTATTCTCAATAATGTACAATAAAGGTTAATTAAAGAATCAGGTAAGATCTAATTCCTGGGGACAAATAAGAAGTATTTTTTTAAAATCCTTTAAATCAGAATGTGGCTTACATTTTTCCACTAACAGGTCCAGACATCCAAACCAGATTGCCATCTTTATAATAAGATAGCATATGAGAAGACATACTATCATTAAATTTATAATTATAAGTAAATGAAGTATACATGATATAAACTGTATTGTGGCGAATGGATGGCAGTTCAAACATGCTAAAAACTACTAGAAAAGTCTAGACTGTTGCTCATATCACATTTTTTTTTAATTACTGCACTACAGGGTTTTGTTTGTGTATTTATCTTTCATGCTCAGGTGGTAAAAATGCAGCACAATATTCTATATCCTTTTAGCTGTGTATTATTAGCTGGCAACATAAACATGGATGGTAGAACATGATTTATTTATCTTCTTCACAGAACAAGTGAGGTTGAACAATGTGTGATAAACAATATGCACTATTATTTCAATTTTCTACAGGACTTTAAGATCTAGTACATTGGCAGAATTGCACAGAAAAGGCAAAATCATTAACTATTACTAATCAAATTCCAAGCAATCAGACTTTGATGTTCTGAACCATTGCATTCTAGTTATTAATTTAGTTGTTGCTCTTCTGTCAATAGTTATCTCTGTGCACTACAGGTAGATTTTATCAACATTTAAGTTCATTCAAAACTTAACTTTGTTAGAAAGCACATTTTATATTTTGTGATGCTTGTATATGCCATGTGTGATATAATTCTCAGACTTCTGAAGCTGATAAATAGAAGTGTGCTTAATTACCTTTTCAGGTGGGACTAATTTAGGGTTTTCAATTGGTAAACTGCAAAGAATTCAAAGTAGAAATAAAATAAACTGAGAGAAATAACAGAATCTTATGGAGCGTTAGTGAACTAGGATACAATTCTGAGAGAGATTAAAATGTAGAATGGTCCCATTTGGTTAAATTTATAAGAAGTTTGTGTTAGAGATTTAGATTATAGATAATATATATGTAGATTAGATTCCTTTTGTTAGCACAGGGCTTTCTAAAACTGCAAACTTAAGTTCATTCCCTTCAAGACTTGCACACTTCTAGGCTGAATGTTTTGACGTTATATCTACTTTCCAATCAGTTGTCAGGCTAAAGCTATCTTGCCACATCCTTGCTAAGGTCCCACCATAGAGATCTCACATTTTTGTGGTCATTTTCCTGAGATATAGCAGTAAACTGCCAGGGTAGAATGAATGGTGAGCAGTCATGACAGAGCAGAGGAGGCTAATATATGTTTTGCCTAGGAAATATGTGAGGCAGCCAGTAGTGGTCTCTAACACTCAGAAATCAAACAATTGCATGGTGACCACTCAAAATTGTTCTTCATTCCCCCAGAAATCTTTCACCAATACAGAAAGTTTTCTTGGACTATGTTGGAAGATGTCTACATCCTGAGGATTATAAGCTAACTATAAACTAAAATGTTGGTTATTTAGGGTATTCAAGCAGCAAATATAAAAGCTGCACTTGGCAAGAGAACTCAGCTGTGATTGAGGAGGCCTTGGCAGGTTTGAGCAGAGGTCCTTTTCTGTTATTCTGCCTCTAGAAGGACTTCTGTAGTGACAGACCAGATAGTCACAGGCAATGAGAATCTGTGTATGACCACTGTATCTGAAAAACGTTAAGGGATTTTGTTATATTGAGATGAGCTGTAAATTTCAAGTGACACTTTTCTGTAATTATTTTGTCAGGCACTCCCATTCTAGCAAGTATATCTAGAAGATATACTTGCAAACTGGCTAAGGTTTATTTGGAATTACCTAACAATTCTCCTCTCTCTGAACTTTTTGGGTTCTTTATTCTTTTTTTTTTATCCTGAGAAAGTCTGACAGCTCCTTAGTGACGTCCATTGCATGGTGAATTTACAGAGGTGAGTGATATGGCAAGAGAAACTTCTTAGTGTTTCTCCTGCTTGCAGAAAACCTTTAAATTCAAGGTGAATAATAGACCCTTTCCGCGCTAGATTGTTGCCTATATTAGATACACTCACAATCTGTCATGCTAGGGATTGTATAGGAGCAAAAGAGTACAGTAAAGAAGATACCTGAGACCATGTAAAACCAGCTGTTTCTTCACCTACAGAATCAGGTAGTTACTGTGTGATATAGGCTCAAAGGGTCTTAGAAGACCAAACAGTCATAGAAAACAGATGTGTATTCTCATCCACTACATATAATTACTTTGGAACTATTCTAATATTTCATTCTACAGGTGCGTATCTAATGAGCACTAATTCTTCATTCTGCCCCTAGGAATGGTGTTAGCCATTCCTAGTGCATTTCACAACACAAGCTGGTAGCGAGACTCTTCAGTCCATTCTCTCACTTGAAAAATGGAAAGCAAGTGCTGATTTTATTTGAGAAGGGATAGGCTGCAGAATAAAAGGTAGATCAGTGTTTCTTTTACACAGTAACATTGTCCAGCTTTACACTGGCCTCAAATAACTGCTCAGTAGTAATACAATCAGATTCAGTTAGTATGTTTTGTTATTGTTGTTGTTGTTGTTGTTGCTATTGTTGTTGTTACCTGAAAACCCAAATCACCAGTCCAGGGAACACTGGAAGACTCCTAGGGCATACACTGCAACAAAAATTTTTCCCAGCTGTTTCAGAAAAAAGTTGCAGGAGAATGATTATAGGAAAACTTGCCACACAGGGACAGCCTATTCCTGTTTCATCTGTTTGACTGACTTTTGTCCTGAAGCAAGAACATTTGCATGCCATCTTTGTCTTTGACAGATGAATAAATGTTTCAATTAATCATTAACCTAGCTACCCTCTTCTTGAAATTTTATCCTGTCCTCACCGATAGTCCCTACAGGAAATAAGAACCCAATTACCAATGCAATTGCTACCAATAGGGCTTCTACAGAATAAACTGCAGTTCAGACTCCAGCAGTTTCACAGCAAACACATTATTGCTCTTCTGTAGCAGAAGGGCTAAGTAGGCTTTACCAGTCCTGTTGGAAGTTGACAATTAACCATTGGGATGGCTTTAGGGGAACTGTAACTTCTAAATTAACCCATCTCTACCTGGTATGGTATTATGAACTATTAATTTGCCATAAATTCTTGAGCTACAAGCAATAAAGAAGCCAGTGCTGAGACACATATACTTCTCTAATTTTTTTTGTAGTATTAGCAGCAGTGTATATTTTCCATTGATGTGGCAAACATAGTAAGTGCTAGCAGAGAGGAACAGTGTTGGGACAGGTGCAACGTACGGCTGGACTTACACACAGCTTGCTAATGGCTGCCTATTGTTAGATGGCCAAGAAGGCCAATGGCATCTTGGCTTGTATCAGAAACAGCATGACCAGCAGGTCCAGGCACGTTATTCTCCCTCAGTACTCAGCACTGGTGAGACTGCTTATTGAATACTGAGTTCAGTTCTGGGCCCCTCACCACAAGAAGGATGTTGAGGCTCTGGAGCGAGTCCAGATAAGAGCAACAAAGCTGGTGAAAGGGCTGGAGAACAGGCCTTATGAGGAGCGGCTGAGGGAGCTGGGGTTGTTTAGCCTGGAGAAGAGGAGGCTGAGGGGAGACCTTATTGCTCTCCACAACTACCTGAAAGGAGGTTGTAGAGAGGAAGCTGCTAGCCTCAAATAACTGCTCAGTAGTAATATGATCAGATTCAGTTAGTATGTTTTATTATTGTTCTTCTTGTTGTTATTGCCTGAAAAAACAAATTACCAGTCCAGGGACCACTGGAAGATTATTGGCCTCCTAGGGCATACACTGTCACAAAAAGGTTCAGACTAGATATCAGAAAGAAATTTTTTCACAGAAAGGGTCATTTGGCACTGGAACAGTCTCCCTGGGGAGGTGGCTGAGTCACCATCCCTGGAGGTATTTAAGAGACAGGTAGACAAGGTGCTCAGGGACATGGTTTAGTGGCATATAGGAATAGTTGGACTCAGTGATCCAAGAGGTCTTTCCAACCTGGTGATTCTATAATCACAGTGTCTCCCTGGGGTTTATCTCCCAAATTTTACTTAGTACTCTGGTGTCTGAGGGAAGCCAGTTGGTAGTCCACCATGCAGGACTCAGATAAGAAGCCCTGGACCTTGATGTTATTTTGATCATCCAGTTTTCACAGAATTACAGAACGGGTTTAGGAACCTCTGGAGATAACCAGTTAGCTCAATTTTGCTGCTTAGAGGAGGGTCAACCAGCGCAGGTTGCTCAGTATCGTGTCCAGTTAGGTTTCCAGTATCTTTAGGGATGTAGACTCATGAACCTCTCTCAGAAACCTGTTGCAGAGTTTGACCACGTTCATAATCAAAGCATGTTTTAATATGTTTAAATGGAATTTCTTGTATTTCAGTTCTTGACTACTGCTTCTTGTCTTTTCCCTAGGTACCACTGAGAAGATTTTCGCTCTGTCTTTTTTATTGCCTCCTGTTGCATGTTAACACACACTGATAACACCTTTCCTCCCAAGCCTCCTCTTCTCCAGCCTAGTCACAGCTGTCTCAGCCTCTCCAAGTCTGACAGATGCTCCAAGCCCTTAATTAGCTCAAGGACCCTTTGCTTGCTCCAGTATGTCAATATCTGTCTTTTACTGGGGAGCCCAGTACAAAACACAGTACTTTAGATGTGGTCTCATCACTGCTGAAAGGAGGGGAATGTTCTTCCCTGCATCTGCTGGTGAAAATCTTCCTAATTTATCCCACAATACCATTGGGCTTATTTGTCCAACAGGAACATCAGCACCTCTTCTGCAAAGCTGCTCTCCAGATTGTGAATGTGTAATGTGTAGTGCTGCATTCAGTTAATCCTCCCCAGATGCAGACTTTGCATTTCCCTTTCTTGAACTTCCTGAGTTTCCTGTTGGTCCATTCACTGGCTGGTCAAGGTGTATCTGAACAGCAGCACCTCCATCTGATGTTTCAGCTACTTCTATCAGTTTTGCATTTCCTGCAGACCTGCTGAGGATGTGCTCTGTCCCATCATTCATGTCAATAATGAAAATATTAAATAGCATAGGCTCCAGGACCAAAGCCTGAGGTAAGATACTAGTGACTGGCTTTCAGCTGGACTATGTGCTGCATATATTTGGTCCTGGCAGTCCAGTCATTTTTCAGCCCACTTCATTGCTCATATATCTAAGTCATGCTTCCTCAGCTTGTCAATTAAGACATTGCGGGAGATAATGTTGAAAATCCTGCTGAAGTCAAAATAAACGTCCACTGGTCTTTCCTCATTCACTGACAAGTTATCTCATCACAGGTTATCAAGTAGGTCAGACATGATTTCTGCTTTCTGCTTTGTAAGCCAATGCTGTCTACTCCAAACCACCTTGTTTTCCTTCAAAGATTTGTAAATGACTCTCAGAAGTATTTGTTCCACCATATATGGCTTTTTCCGCTACATGCAGCAGCAGGACAGTGAGTACTGTGGCAAGGTGTCCATTTGAAGTGGTGAGGATTTCCCTGAGCCGGGAAAAGCCCAGGAAAACCCAGGCAGGAGAGGGATGAGCGGTGCTGGGCTCCTGACACCCGGCAACGGTGCCTGACGGGAGTGGGCCATCTCAGCTATTCCCGCGGGAGATTTAAATGGTCCCTTGGGAGCACGGCGAACAGGAGTGTGGCAAACAGGTGCAGGGCTCGTTAGTGAAACAGGGCAGTTAGAGTGGCAGGGAGAGCTGGGAGGGCATAGAGAGGAGCTGGAGGCCGGCCAGAAGGGACCAAGGACCATGATGGCCACCTGGCGGAAGATTAAAGCTGCTCTGGGTGCTGCAGCAGCCAGGATGGATGTTGCCACCCAGACAGAGCCTCAGTGGGCGCATGTAGCTATCCAGACCCTGGGCTGCAGGCTGTGCCCCCCTCCCACACTGACTCACACCACTGGTACTGGCTTCACTTGTGGAAGCTGTGCTCGTGTAGGGGAACTCCTCCACTTGGTGGTGGAGCTGAGGGAGGAGGTAACTAGACTAAGGACTATCAGGGAGTGTGAGAGGGAAATAGATCAGTGGAGCAGTGTGCTCTCACAAACTCAGCAGGCTGCTGGAGCTAGTGTGGCTGAGCACCACCCACCTGCCAACTGCAAGTTTGAGGGAATAAGGGGTGGGGAATGGCAGCAAGTTCCTGCACAGCGCAGGAAACCTGCTGTCCCAACTCAGACAACAAAACCCCCGATTCCCCTGAAGAATAAATATGAAGCGCTGTAAGTGGAATCCATCACCAAGGATGAAGAGGACGGCTCCCACAGCCTAGAAACATTCCCTAAGCTGTGCCATCCTCAAACAACCATAAAACCATCCTCTGTAAAAAAGAAGAGGGGAGTGATTGTCTTAGGGGATTCCCTTCTAAAAGGAACAGAGGGACCTATCTGCAGACCGGACCTGCTCCACCGGGAGGTCTGCTGCCTACCTGGGGCATCAGTGAAGGATGTAACTAGAAAACGTCCTTCCTTGGTGAAAGAGACAGATTATTACCCTGTGGTAGTATTTCAAATCAGCAATGAAGACGCACAGTGCAGGAAGTTGAGAGCCATTAAGAGGGACTTCAGGGTTCTGGGGAGAACAATGGAGGGCTCTGGGGTGCAAGTAGTGTTTAGCTCCATTCCAATGCTAAGAAATGGGTATCAAGAGGTCAAAAAGAAGCACTTGATTAATACCTGGCTGAAGAAGGAGCGGGATGAAGACAGGCTAGTCAGGAGTGAGCCTGGAAGTGGAACTCCAGTGCCTGAGAAATGGTGTGCTGGCAAGGACCACCAGTATGTCACCACAGAGCAAGCTGGGGTGAGTACATCTGATCATGGTAAGGATGAAACTGGCACTGAGGGGTTACATATTCCAAGGACCAGTCAATTGGGAATGAACACTATTCCCTTTATGAGGGCTGAAGGTTCGCCAGCCCAGCTGAAGTGCATTTACACCAATGCACATGGTATGGGCGATAAGCAGGAGGAGTTGGAAGCTGTTGTAGGACAAGGAGATTACGATGTTATTGCCATCACGGAAACAGGGTGGGACGACTTGTATAACTGGAGTGCAGCTATGGTGAGGTATAACCTCTTCAGGCAGGACAGGAAGGGTAGGAGAGGTGGTGGGGTAGCCCTCTATGTTAGAGAGTGCTTTGATACTCTTGAGCTCGATTGTGATGATGACGGGATTGAGTGTCTGTGGGTTAAAATCAGAGGAGCCCACAAGAAGTTAGATATTGTGATGGGAGTCTGTTACAGACTACCCAGCCAAGAAGAAGCAGCTGATGAGCTCCTTTATAAACAATTATGAGTAGTTTCAAGGTCACTACCTCTTGTCCTCGTGGGACACTTCAATCTTCCAGATATCTGCTGGAAGTACAATACAGCAGAAAGGAAGCAGCCTAGGAGGTTCCTGGAGTGTGTGGAAGACAACTTCCTCATACAGCTGGTGAGTGGACTGACAAGGGAAGGCACCCTCCTGGAGCTGCTGTTTGTGAACAGAGAAGGCCTTGTGGGGGATGTGACGGTTGGAAGACACCTGGGACAAAGCAATCACAAGATGATAGGTTTTTCAGTTCCAGGTGAGGTGAAAAGGGGATTAGCAGAACAGTCACATTAAACTTCCAGAGGGCAGACTTCGGACTGTTCATAAGACTGGTTGGCAAAGTCCCATGGGAGACAGTCCTTAAGGGCAAGGGAGCCCATGAGGTCTGGGCACTCTTCAAAAAGGAAATCCTAGCAGCTCAAGAAGAAGCCATTCCCATGCTCTGGAAAAGGAGATGGCGAGGGAAAAAAACAGCTTAGTTGAGCAGGGAGATCTTAAGAGACATCAAAAAGGAGAGGAATGTTTATGAGCTTTGGAAGAAGGGACAGGCATCTTGGGTAGGAAGGAAGAAGTGAAATCATTCAGAGAAAAAATCAGGAGGGCTAAAGCCCAACTAGAAATTATATTGGCCAAGTCTATGAAAGAAAACAAAAAATCTTTCTATAAATACATTAACAATGCAAGGAGGACTAGGGAGAATATTCAGTCCCTATTGGATGCAGATGGAACAACAGTGACAGGGGATGAGGACAAGGCTGAGGTACCTAATGCCTTCTTTGCCTCAGTCTTTAATTGTAAGCAAAGTTATTCCCTCTATATACGCACCCAGGAGTTAGAGGAACAGAATGAGGCTCCCATGATCCAAGAGGAGATGGTTAGAGACTTGCTTGCCCAGCTAGACACTCACAAGTCTATGGGGCCGGATGGGATCCACCCAAGAGTATTGAAAGAGCTGGTGGATGTGCTGGCCAAACCCCTTTCCATCATCTTCCAGCAGTCCTGGAAGACTGGGGAAGTTCCACTTGACTGCAGGCTGGCTGATGTTGTGCCTATCTACAAGAAAGGTCACAGGGAGGATCCAGGGAACTAGAGGCCTGTCAGTCTGACCTCAGTGCTGGGAGAAGTCATGGAAGATGTGATCTTTAGTGCTACCTTGAAGCACATGCAAGAGAACTGGGTGATCAGGCCCAGTCAACACAGGTTCACGAAAGGCAGGTCTTGCCAAACTAACCTGATCGCCTTCTATGACCAAGTGACCTACCTACTGGACAAGGGAAAGGCTGTGGATGTATCTTCCTAGACTTCAGTAAAGCCTTTGACACAGTTTCTCACAGCATTCTGCTTAGGAAACTGTCAGCCTCTGGCCTGGACAGGTGCACACTCTCCTGTGTGGAAAACTGTTTGGATGGCTGGGCCCAGAGAGTGGTGGTAAATGGTGTTAAATCCAGCTGGAGGCCAGTGACAAGTGGGGTTCCCCAGGGCTCAGTGCTGGGTCCAGCCCTATTCAATGTCTTTATCAATGTCCTGGATGAAGGCATCGAGTGCACCCTTAGCAAGTTTGCAGAAGACACTTAGCTGGGTGGAAGTGTGGATCTGCTGGAGGGTAGGGAGACTCTGCAAAGGGATCTGAACAGACTGGACCACTGGGCAGAGTCCAATGGCATGAGGTTTAACAAGGCCAAATGCCAGGTCCTGCACTTGGGGCACAACAATCCTATGCAGTCCTACAGACAAGGAGTAGTTCCTTGGTTCCTTCTGTTGATCTTCTTTTAGACAGGAGTACATTTTGCTTTCTCACCGTCCTCAAGAATGTCTATTGGCTGTTGAAATCTTTCAATGATAATTAAGAATCACTTCACCCATGAGTGCATCCCATTACATCCCATAGACTTGTTCATGTTCAGTTTGTTTAAATGTTCCCTTATCTGACCCTCTTCTACACAGGTTAAGTCTTCCTTGCTCAACACTTTCCCACTGGTCTCGGAGATCTGGGATTTCTGAAGTCAAATCTTCATATATATGAAGAAGCCATTTTCCACATCCCTTCTCACCATGTAATCTGCTTCATTCAGTTGTCAGCACACATTTCCCTTAATGTTCATTTTCCTGCTGAATTACCTGTGCAAACCCTTCATGTAGCACTTCACATCATTTTCCAGTCTCACCTTCAGGTGGGCTTTCATTTTCCTAACTAGTCCTTGAACACTTAGGAAGTGTTTCCATATTCCTGACTCTTCTTCTAGCTATTGTATACATTTTTATATGATCAGAAGGCTTCTTTCTGTTATCTGAACAAGTCCTCATCTGTTTCCTCTGTAGTGCTGTACTGTAGGCACTTCCTTATTTGTTTGTATACATGAGATGGGTACCTTCAGCCCTTTTGCATTCGTCTTTCAAACTCTCACATCCATATCTGCCTGCATGTTTTCTTCTCTACCCAGTGCACCAATTCCTCTCTCAATTGTAGGTTATCATGTCCCTCTGCCATCATTCCTAGTTCTAAGTTCTCTTCAGAAGGCTGGCAAACATAGTTTGCCTGAGCCAAAGGCATTACCTGAAAGTTTTGTGGATATGCTTTCAGATTTATGAATTTTAAGAGTTATGACATTTACCACAGTGTGAATATCAACATAACTATTAGTGGCAGGAGGCAATACAAAACATTCTTTCTTCTTGGCTGATGTTCAGAGTATTATACATCTGTTATTTCTGGAAATTTGACTCCAAGAACTGCTAAGAAAAATGTTATCTTCTTTGATGAATGCATCTTCTCATTAATACCTAGAACATGTTTTCAATTACATCATGAAAAATTATGACAGCAGACTTTCCTTGTTTTTATTTCAAAAATTGTCTGGAACTTATGTAACTTGCAAACACTTGTCATTATATAAGGTACATCTTTGAAGTACATTAGTATAAGATTAGAAATATGCATGCACAAAACTCATAGCTACTTGAAGTATATTGACCCACCACATTGGGAAGTTATTCCCAGAAATAACATAAGAACAAGCTGATGTTTACAGGAACACTTTTACTGTTACAGACAGTAGCTTTTCCTTTGTGATGGTAATATTTCCATAGATACCAAAAAGAAGATTTTGCTTTTAACAGAAGTGAAAGGACAAGACAGAAAATATTCTTTGTTGTTGTTGTTGTTATTGAGTTTTAGGCACAAGATTCCACGATTGGCTGAAATTATGTAAAAAAACTTAGACTGTAGGAGACATCTCTACCAAAGTTAATATTTCCCTAGGACTATAATATCTGAGAGCCTCAGGCAATGCTGTGTAGCACCCGAAAGCTTCTTGTTAACAGGCTATATATTATGCAGGCTTCTGTTTTCATAGTTCAGTTAACAAGTCAAAGAGACATTGGTACCTTGCATTTAGTTTTTCCCTCCATTAGAATAGCTATATGTGTTTCATTTTAGACTTTAAGCTGTCTGTATCCAACACTATTTGCAAGCATTTGGCCCCTAGGTTTCTCCTTGAATCCATTCTCCGTTGTCTTTTTCTGCTCTTGTTCCCAGTGACATTTTCTACACCATAGCTCCCAGCTATCCCTCAGCCACAAAGGTAGTTGAAGCAGCTTCTGAAAATACCAGCTCCCAGGAGCAGCCCTCCTGTGCTTAGAGTATAAATCGGGTTTCCACTCTGTGTAATAAATGAATTCATGATTCTCAATTCCCAGCTGACATTAATAGCAGCAAGGAGTAAGAAACGAGTTAATGTTAATTTCTGCAGGTAATGCGTGAAAGCAGATAGCGAAAGCTTGAAAGGTCAACATCTGCTGTCATGCAGGAACGTTGCAAAATTTGATTGGCCAGTAAATGTCAACACCATGTTCTGAAATCTACATGCTATCCTTTCAATTTAATCTTAGCTTGCAGCCCAGCTAGAAATCATGCAGCATATTTCAAAAACCCTTGAGTTTGAAAACG
The DNA here is from genome assembly GCA_033459285.1 of Clamator glandarius. Taxonomy (NCBI): domain Eukaryota; kingdom Metazoa; phylum Chordata; class Aves; order Cuculiformes; family Cuculidae; genus Clamator; species Clamator glandarius. The sequence goes on from JAUNZM010001015.1 coordinate 455,527, forward strand.
GAGTTGTATGATTGCCTTCCCATGGCAATAAGGCACTTGTAAATTACAAACTTGTCATTTAATCAGCATAGTAGGTAATACAACTCCTGTGACTTTTTATATTAATTTTCAGGGAATGCTGAAGAATCCGTAATGATTATATACTATAAAGAACTGCAGTTACAACTGTTGCCATGGTATTATGTACTCCTCTTTTTTAAAAGCAGTGACTAGAATGTAAAACAGATAATGAATCTAATTTATTGTCCCCTGCACCTCACAGAGATGCTTTATTTTTTTTTCTGCTTTGTTCTCTGTTTTGTCTCACAATATATCAGATGCAGAACTATATTTTTTAGCGCATTTATGACACTAATGTAGAGGAGAGCAGGTGCACTTTCTAAAGCATAAATATGACCAGCTTTAAGCAAATGAGAATGAAAATTGTATCTTTGTCTAGATGGCAAATAGCAGTGACTGTTGGAAAGCATATTTTCAGCTTATATTTATGTAAAACTTTCTTTAAAGCATAAGGTAATATTGAACCAGAGGAAGCTAGAGACAGGGAAAGAGAGAGTGCGTATGTCCACATGCAGTTAATATAGATGATTATGTATAGGTTTAGCAGTAAAATACAACTGCCAGCTTGTGGTTCTAAATGTCCATTAAGTTAGTTTGCTGTGTGTCATACTAATTGTAAAGTTGCACACTAAGAATGAGTTTAAATTTTAGGTGCTGGAAGTTTCATGTTGTCTGAAGTAATTCTGTGCTTTATTATATATACACGGGCTTTCTGGGCTTTGCTTTATATCATCTAGCTCTGATGCTTATTTTCACTTTATGACTTCCCTCAAATGTACCATGGAGTGTATTACAGTAAGAGAATTACAAACCACCTTCCAGAAAGTTCTGAAAGCTCTCAGAAAATAGCCTCCAAAAGAAGCTATTGAAGCATCTGGTGCTACACTGCAAAGCCTCTTTTATTTATTTTTATATCAGTTTTATGAGAGAATGCCAGATGATAGCTGTACAAGAATCACTCTAGATAAGCCAAAACAGTTGTTAGGTCTTTGTGTATTGACAGCATGTAATTCATGATTAATGAAAGGAACTGTGTCCTGGATTTCTGTATGTATTCACAGTGACCTTCAGTTTGTGTATGTGGCAAAAAGCAGAGATGCAGGTGAGAATGAAACCATGGAACTGATATTATCAGTGAAAAGGCCTGTATAGAAAAAAGTGAAAATATTCTGAGCTGGAGATAAAAATCTTAGAGGTATAAAGTGATTTTTAAAGGCAACTTTTTAAATAGTTGTATTTTTTGTTCTCGAAACATAAGGAAATTCTATGAGAAAATTACAGAAATAAACTTTGGGAGTTTCAGAAAGCAGGAGTATCACTTAACTGGTTCTGCCTTTTTACTCCACCATGACCCTCTGCTACTCCATGTGGTTATGATGGTTTGTAAAAAGTTATGAAAAGTCAAACAAGATATGAGTGCCATTAGAATTCTAGTACCGATACAGAAGAGTCCCAAAGCTCCTTAGTCTGTTTTAAATAAGTGCTTAAAGAATGATTACTATTCCAATATTAGACAAAATTTTCTATTGTGGAAGCAAGTCATGAAAGCAAAGTGGGAATTATATATATATTTTTGTGGACATGTCCTTGGGAGAAAATATAGTCTTCCACATGCTCCTAATATGCCTTTCTGAGGGCATCTCGAAAGAATCATTCAGCTTCCATAACATTGTTCTTCACAGAGAGTGCTCCATCATGACTCCAGTAATATTCCTGAAAGGATTGCAAAGTGATACCACTGCTGTCACTGAACATATTACTTAATAGGTAAAGAGAGTTCCCACTGTCTTTTAGACTCATCTATTTATTTTCCTTATTCCTTTATTTTAATGGCACTGCATTTCATGTATCTCTAGTGAAGTGCACCAAAGGACTGAGGCTTTGGCACAAGTTTCTCTCTTATACCGTCACTTATTTTGTCTCTTATTGATCTAGTAATACATGCCAAGTAAATTGTGCTCCTCTCATCACTTTTCCTCCTTATCTCAGCCATAATCACTGAAGCAAAGAATCTTGATCTACCTTTTAAATATAATTGGATGAGTACTTTGTATATGTACAGATCTGCTCATTATTGATTTTCTTTAAAACTCCCTCTGCCTCAAAGTTATGTGTAGTAGAAATGGTACATCTGCTCACATATACATTTTGATTGTTAATGATTCTTTTGAACATCTGTTATCCTGCTACTGAACAGTTGTGGTTTCTTTAAGAAGACACAGGGGACTGGACCTGCACCACCTCAATCTTGGCTGTTTGGGGAAGAAAAACACCTCTGGGAGCCATTTTTATATATGGTGCCATACTAACATAAACATGTCTCACCTTTTCATCACTTCTTTGCCCATTATGTTATTGATCAGTCTGTGCTGTTATTCACTATTGCAATATTCACTATCTACTTTATATTTTTGTTTCATTGCTCACTAATCAGATGTGCTGAATATCAAAGTGCCACAACTAAAAGCCCTTAAGTCAAATAGGATATATGGCTAAACAACAGCTAGGATAAGAACCTTACACCAGAAAATTCATCCAGGCTAGGAGACCAAATTTCTCTAGTACCGGTAGCAATTTGTATGGTAATGTATCAGAAACAACAAAAAATAACCAATCATATTTATCTTTGGGAGGAGAAAAATGGTAACATCATACATTCACAAGCAAAAGATTTTGTTGAAATGCCAATAAAACAACAACGTTTAAACTGAAGTCAACCATACCTCTTACTGTACTGTAAGAGATATGAAGTCTGTTACTCCAAATAGGAAAGTGTGATGAGGCAAAATTCTCCAGAATTTCTTTTCTTAATTTTAAAATAAACTCTCTGTAAGATATTTTGAGCTAATAGCACCTAAACTGATTCTGCATTTGTTTTCTTGCTGCTTGTATAATGTAAACAGTGTAGTGAAGAGAAGGGATGGCTGTGGTGATTTAAGCAACCTCTTGAAGAACACAAGTCCCAGAATTTAATCTAATTATGCAAGATCACATCCAAGGTTTATAATTGAACTGAAGTAAAAATTTATTTATAGACATGAAATTCAGAAAATTCATCACATTCTAAACTGACTTTTCTTCCAGTGATTCATATCCTGAAAATATAATTTCTAGTTTAAAACTACCTAGATTTAGTTTCCAAGCAACAGTCCTTTTAGATTTCTCTGCTAAATTAGAGATATTTGCACTACATGGACATTAATATTTTTAATTCTAGTGTATATGTACTTTATATACCTCATTCCTATCTTTCATCAGTATGTACTGGAAGGGCAAGAATCTCACATTTCAGTTATATATCTGAAGCTGTCTATTGGTGTCTTTTTAACCCAAACTCCAAGATAAGTATCAGAAGGTGAGGAACATTGCAGTACTCAACTTCTGTTTGTTTTATGAGACTGATTCCTATTGTGAGAAATTTATATTATTATGACACTTGTGAGGATACCTGCAAGTGGAGGCACAGAATTTTCAAGTGGAACTGTACAATAGATTTTGTTTCATACAAGAAACGAAACAACATTGCAACTATTTTTTCTTGCAAATGAATTGGAGGGAAGCCCAATCAGAGAGAAATAGTGACTTAGCAGCTGCTATGTATTTGTTTCCCATTCTAACAGCATATTTTCAACTTTCAGAAAACTGTTGTGGTCCATGTTTAACAGTCTTAGTGGCCAAGCCATCTTCTGTTCCAGAAAGAATTACATTTATTTCTGCCTGAATGTAGTACTGTTTTTAGGGGAAAGAAATGTATAGTAGGAAATTGATTAAATTTGCCAGTATCTTCATTACAGAATTTTACGTTAGAATCTGTCTGAGGCACTTTATATATCAAATTTCTTTCTTTACCTCATAGTTTTTACCATGTGTACATGTGAACTATAAGTACGCCTAAAGCCATTGTATTCATATAAATGACTCATATTTATTTGGCATTTTTCAACCATGACAACGGAGTTGCAACCTCTGGAGGATGAATGAGTTATGACAGTGCCTGTTTACTGTATAGAATTATAAATGAACTTATATATTATGTCTTTGTAAATGTAATAAGTACATCAAAAATTCTTAGTTAATCATTATGAATTGCCATGTATATGGCTTGTGATGGGATAAAGGATTTTGAATTATAGTTTATTTTTTCTGTTTCCATAAGCATCTAGTTATTTTTCCAGTTTTCCTATTGAATCAACTGATAAGTCTGGTTCTAGCTACATATCATAAGACAGAACAAAGCTTAGCGCATTAGCAAGAGATGTCATAAATATAATTTTGTTAATAATGTTTAGAATCATAGAATGGTTTGGGTTAGAAGGGACCTTAAAGACTGCCTAGTTCCAATTCAACTGCTATCAGCACAGGACACCTTCCACCAGATCAGGTTGCTCCAAACGTCATCCAGCCTGCCCTAGAACACCACCAGGGACTGGACATCAGTGACTTCTCTGGGCAATCTGTTCCAGTACCTTCACTACCCTCACAGTAAAAAATTTCTTCCTAATATCTACTCTAAATCTACCCTCTTTCAGTTTAAAGCTGTTACCCTTCGTCCGATCACTGCATTGGCTGATAAAGGACCCCTCTCTACCTTTACTGTAGGCCCCCTTTAAGTACTGAAAGGTTGCTATAAGGCCTTGTGAGGGCCTTCTCCTCTCTAGGCTAAACAACCCCAACTCTTTGCCTGTCCTCTTAACAGACATGCTCTAGCCCTCAGATCATCTTCATGGTCCTCTTCTGGACTCTCTCTAGCAAATCCATGTCCTTCCTGTGATGAGGACTCCAGAATTGAATGCAGTACTCCAGGTGAGGTCTCATGAATGTGGATTAGAGGGAGAGGATTACCTCCCTTGACCTGCTGGTCACACTGTTTTTAATGCAGCCCAGGATACAGTTGGCTTTCTGGGCTGCAAGCAGGCTCATGTTGAGCTTCTCATCCACCAGCACTCACAAGTCCTTCTCTTCAGAACTGCTCTCAATTCATCCTCTGCCCAGCCTGTATTTGTGCTTGTGATTGCCCTGGCCCACATGAAGGACCTAGCACTTGGTCTTGTTGAACTTCATGAGGTTCACAGAGACCCACCTCTCAAGCCTGTCCAGTTCCCTTTGGATGGTATCCCTTCCCTCTGACACGTCAACAGTACCACACAGCTTGGTGTCATTGCCAGATTTGCTGAGGGTGCACTCAATCACATTGTTCATATCTCCAACAAAGTTAAAAAACATCAGTCCCAACACCAACTCCTGAGGAACGCCACTTGTTTGAACCATTGACCACAACTCTTTGAGTGTGATCATCCAGCCAATTCAGTATCACCAAGTGGTCCATCAGATCTGATGGATTTAGAAACAAGAATGTCACATAGGTCAGTGCTTAATTCTTTGCACAAATCCAGGTAAATGATGTCTGTTACTTTTCCCTTACCCATCAAAACTGTAGCCCAGCCATAGAAGACCACCAAACACATCAGGTACAGTTTGCCCTTAGTTAGGCCATGTTGGTTGCGACCAATCACCTCCTTGTATTCCAAGTGCCTTGGCAGAGTTTCTCGGAGGATCTGCTCCACAATCTTGCCAGGCACGGAGTTGAGATTGACCAATCTGTACTTCCCTGGTTCTTCCTTTTACCTTTTTTAAAACATGGGAGTTATTTTTCCCCTTTTCCAGTCAGTGGGAACTTCACCAGGCTGCCACGACTTCTCAAATATGATGAATAGTGGCTTAGTAACTTCATCTACAAGTTCCCTCAGGATCTGTCAGTGCATCTCATCAGGTCCTATGGACTTGTGCACCTCCAGGCTCCTTAGATGGTCTTGCATTTGATCTTCTCTTATAGTGGGCAGGTTTTCAGTCTCCCAGTCCTCGCCTTTACCTTCTGTGACTTGGCCAGTGTGGCTTGAACCCTTGCCAGTGAAGACTGAGGCAAACGAGGCACTGAATACCTCAGCCTTCTCCATATCCAAGTCTCCCATTTCTTCCTGGAGAGGGCTCACATTCTCCATACTCTTCCTTTTATCATTGGCACACCTATAGAAGTTTTTCATGTTTTCCTTTACATCCTTGGCCAGATTTCATTTTATCAGGGCTTTAGCTTTCCTAACATGATACCTGGCTGCTCTGTATTCCTCCTGGGCTACCTGCCCTTTCTTCCACCCTCTGCAGTATTCCTTTTTCAGTTTAAGTCTGTCCAGAATTTCTTTGTTCATCCATGCAGACCTCTTTGCATTTTTGCCTGCCTTCCTCTTTGTTGAGAGGGACTGAATTTACCTCAGTGTTTACAGCTAAAGTTGAACAAACCTTCTCTTTCAACCCTGCATTTCACAGAAAATTAAGATACAAACATTTTACATGTTCAAGTTTATTTAGTCAGTGTTGGTCTTGGGAGGAAAGACCTACAAAAACTTCATTTAGACCTTTTTTTCTTAAATACTTAGAACTGCATAAATATTTCTATTCAACCTTCATTAGCAGGTAAAAGGAAACTAAAGATGCCGGTTTTGGTGAAACAAGACAAATTGTATAAATCTGCTCTAGATAACCTTACAATATCAGCAGGAGGGTACAACCAAGTCCCTCATCCTCTCACTTATTTGCTGCATGGAATTTAGTTGAAATATAGAAGAAACTGTCCAAAAATATTCTTTATTGGTTAACAATCTACTTTATATTAAGAATTTTATTTAATTAAAATACAACAACAAGGAAAAAAAACCTAGTCTTACCCATTAATAAAGCACCAGAAGCTATAAGTGATTACAAACAATCAAAATTCTACAAAATAAGAAACAAAGCAGTGTAATCATTTGCTTGATACACTAGGCAAAGCAGAATGGTAAAAGGTTTCTCACCTCTGCATAGTGTCTTGCCCTGGAGCAAGAGGAGAAATACATATATCTCTACAGTAGCATCATTGTTTTCTTGTTTTTCTGTTGCCTTCCAAAACAAATAAACATAAATCTTTGTAAGTCAAGGGAAAAACGCTGGACAAATTACATTATAAAGCAGTCCATTCTTTTCCTTGGAAAATCAATTTATGTCTTTTCCATTTTTTCCATGAAAATAATCATAGGGAAATTTCATAACTGTGCCCTGACATTGTCAGTACAAAAGTGGTAGGGTCATACCAGCACAATAACTTTTTTTTTTGTTGTACTGTTTCAAGAGAAAATATGCTGAGAACACACTGATTTTATTTAACATGACTTCTCTTCTTGGAAAAATATATTTCTTATTTTCTTCTTTTTTATTTTCTTTTTGCCATAAGAAAAATTCTGAAAATAACTATGCCAAGTTTAAGTTTCTCTCATATTCTCTCATATACTTTTTGTTAAGGCAATAAGACATCTACCTATAATTATTTGATTAAGTTCATCTACCTGTAATTATTTGATTAGTATGTTTTTAAGATATTTCTGTTATTGCAGAAATATTTTTCAAAATTGAGGTAATATATTTTTAATAAATAGAATAAATAATTATTATTTCTGTTATTTATTCACACAAATGGAAAATTGTATAAATCTGCAGATACACAAAATATTTCATGTTATATATCCTTTTTATATACTTTTGGATCCCTGAGCAGAGATCCTTCTTAAACTGTACCCTATTTATCATACTAGTATTAAAATAACTGATCACATTGGTTATAAAATGCATTTCTATTTAATATATTTGGAAATGGTACTTCAAAGAAAATTCTGGTGTGTTCTGAAGAGAGCTTTGAAAGCCCCACTCTGGCTGCTAAACTACAAATTTAGATATTTTGTGTTTCATGAAAAATAGGTATGAATTCCTGACTCTGCTAAGTAGCTGTAATTTCATTTAATGTCTATGAATACTGACTATGCTCACTGTCTCAAAATCAGTCCACTTATCAAATTATTTATCATTCATTTAAAGAACTCCAAAAACTTTTGAAGTACGACAGTGCAGAATATAACCTGGTCACAGCAAAATAAATAATTTTCAAGACATAATGAATAATAATTACTCTGACAGGCCATCCAGTTCGGGTAAACTCTGGAAAATATTTTTTTAAGTAGAACAAACAATTTACAATGGCATCATTTGGCCTAAGATTAAAGGAATAAATGTTATTGTATTGATTAATATTTATATCAACAATATTTTCAATATTTTATTTCATTTCAGAAGTCTGAGTGCATAAGAAATGAGCAAAATTACACAGGAAATAGTACATCTTCTATTATACACATACCCAAAATAGACAAAAGGTCTTCTATTGTTTAAGAAAAAGGACCTGCTAGCTTGCATGATAAAATAATGAGGAACTAAACTTTCCGTCTGATTAAACTAAGATTATTTTAACTGGAAATTCTTGAGAAAGAACCAAATTTCTCATTTGCTTTCTCCCACTTTATATTGACATAGAAGAAGTCATAGTACAGGGTGAGTAGTAAAAACATCCATTAAATAAAAATAATTTACTTGGACTTTTAAGATGTCATTGATAAAATCAGAAGATAGGAAATAGAAGGAAGTAAGGAAGTAAGGAAATAGAAGCCACAGAATGAATTCTAAAAGTTCTGGTTTATATTAGAAAATGACTAAGAGACTGGAAAACAAAGTGTGTCCGTTTTCGCAAGTGTTAATTTTCAGTATGGAAGAAGGTTAATAATGAAATGCCCCTGAATTCTTACTTAACACATTCATTACACACTTATTAATGTCCCAAAGAAAAAGATAAATAGAAAAATGGACTAAAGACTCTTACTAAAAATTATGTACATCAAGAATGATATATTTCCATGCATAAGCAAGACAAAGAATTAGCTATCATAACACCAAAGGAATTTTCTAGGACATAAGCAGCGGTGGATATTGGATGTGACAAATTTACATTAATTCATCCATAGTGATACCTCCCAAATCAACATCAACCATTAAGGAAAATAACAGTTTAATGACAGACAATTTATTTAATGTAATTATTCAATGTACCTAGGGGAAAAAAACTGCAAAGCCAATAAAATATTAATTACTTTTGAAGATCAATAGAGGATTGAAAATGTACTACTACATCTTTCTGGATTGTTGTTATGTCATTAGAAAAGTTCTAGAGGAGAAAACAATATGGAGTAAGATAAGAGGGGGAGATTTTAAAGATTAGAACCATAGCTTTATTAGATAAATTATTCAGAAATTAAACTAGAAAATTATTGTAAATAATGGAAAAGCTGAGTGACTCATAGTAATTCATATTACCAAATATAACACAACAGAGGTACAAAGCAAGAAATTTGAGACCCATTATAAGAAGTTCTTTGTTTCTTTATACAGTATCTAAATGGCCTGTTGTCACTTTGCACTTATTGTCAGTATTAGGTCCTAAAAACAGTTATGAACTCTTTCAATTACAACTAGAAAGTTTTTCACAGAACACTGAAAAACTCATTCTAACAGAATAATGAACTCATGGAACATGTTGCTGAGGAAGACTATGGAATCTCCATGACCTGGCATCTCACAAATAGATTGCACAGATACCTGTCAACAATAACACACTGTTCTTTTCTGCAGGCATAAGACGTTTAGATGACATTCTGATTTTTTCCCCAGCTGTATCATCCCATGAATTTGGTCTGCTCTTCTGGTACCACAAACTAAATGAGAAAACAAAAAGACTCTTAGAGTCAACAAATATCCACTTTTTAGTCTAGCAGAGCCTAAGCACACAGACAATACTAAAAATAAGTATAGATTCTGTTTTATTAAAACTCAGCAAATAGAATTAAAGTCCCAGGCAGGTGAATAACTATATTTAACAGGAAAGTTTGGGAAGCAAGGGAAACTGTTTCAGGAGAGAAGTCATTTCATTTGTTTATTGAGGAATTATTACATGGAAATTTAGTGAGATATTTTTCAGTATCTCAGCAAGGTTCATCTTATCAGACACATTAAAAAAATGGAAATTGCTTTTATAAAGAGGAAAATCTCCAGTGAAATTCAGTGAGAATTTGTTCTGCATAAGAGAAGGCAGTATTTTTCCCTGCAATGCAGAGGTATTTTTATTTCACATCAATGGGCAAAGTTTGCCATTTAAAACTGCTAAAGTTTGAAATTTGTTTCAATATTGTTTCATTTTTAAACTCATTTCTGTGTGAAATTTCATATTTGCTCTTTATAGGTACTCAGAAAACACCATATTTTAACTAACATAAAAATCTTACCATTTTTATCAGTGAATATGCTATAGTATATATTTCTGGATCTGAAATTTCAAGTAATTTTCAGAAAGTTGGTAAGATTAGTCTTGAACCTCTGTTTACATGTTTTCCAGGGGCCTTCTTGGTACAGTTGATAAAGATGATTCATAGGTTTTGTTGTCTGGTTGCTTTTTCAGTCACTTGGGACTGTTCAGTTATTTCAAATACTTAATGTCAATGTTACCTGTGTTAACATTAAAGGTCCAGCTGAAGATGAGTAGTTTGAAGAGTTCAGTGTCAGAAGGGCTGGCTGAAATTGTAAGCCTGGGAGACCACATTATATCTTGCAATGAAAAGAATTTTTCCTGGCCTTTGTCCTGGTTCAGATATGTTGAATAAGGGAGTCCTAGATAGATGAATAGATTACTATGACCCAAAATACACACACGCACACACACATATAATACATATATATACATATAGTTCATATAATATAAAGAATTGTTCAGAAAATATAAGGAAATTATGTTAGAAAAACAATAAACCTAGTAAGCCTTTTTTCATTCTCGAATAGTTCATTACAGAAATATTTGGTTATGAAAAGAATGAAAACTTATTTAGTTTTAATATATTTATTTTATAGTAAAGCTGTATTTTCTCACTTGGTATTTAATTTCTTTTTTTCCCTTTGGTAAACACATATCTCAGGACAATTTGGGGTAAAGGGTAAAACTTTTACTCTAGGGTACCTAAGACAAAGGCGTATGAGTCCATATTTCACAAACTGAATTAATGACTTAATTTGCAAAAGGAAAAAAGACCTAAAGTCTCCACTGATTCCCGTGTTGCAGCAGGTTCTTATTACCATTATTTTGTGCACCAATTCTGACATCACCTCTGACATTCCTAACATTTCAGTATTTCTTTTTACTGCCTACTCTCACATAGTGCTATCTCCCTTAGTGGTACCTCATGGTTTATTCTTTTCTTGGTCATTATTTCTAAATTCTGCCGCCATTTTGTGAGAACCCCATTTTCAGTTCAGTTTGGCGTAAGTTACAATCTTTACCCTGGGAACAGGGAAAACATCAGTATCTGACAGAATTTCACCAATGATGGATACCTAGGCCTGAACCAGGTAAGGAAAGTGAAGAAAGTATGCTCTAAGCTTAGTACTCCCTTTTGCTCCATCTTCCCTCACCCCATACCCCAAATAATGTTGTACTAGAAGATTTTTATCTGGTGTAGGTTCAAACTCTAGGTCTAAAAAGCACTAAGGCCGGAGCAATCAGAAGATCTCCTGGGTTTTCCAATGCTTATTATTATTAGATGAGGATGGTTCTGCATGACCAGCCTAAGATATCCCTCATGGACTTTTCCTGAGGTCTGGACCTTAAACATTTCAGTATATCCTTTGGGCTACTACTCATCTTCCACTAAAACAGGTGGGAGGAAAAGACTTAAAACATTTGTTGGTAGATGCTAAGCAAATTACAGGATGTGGCCCCTATGTACACAGAAAATGGATTCCTTCACTCTCATGCATGTTACTAATGAAGAATGGAACAAGAAGTACAATTCAGGAAGATTTTTTTTAATAAGGATATTGAAATTGTCTTTGAGATTTTCAGCCATATTTGTGCATAGCTGAGGGCAGAATTTGGCCTAAAACTTTATCTTGTTGCTTTCTGACTGATACAACTGCAGGGAAAAAAATGCTTTATCATATAGACAGTTCTCTGTTATCATTTGACTCTGCTTAAAAATAATGGATCTCTAGAGCATTACCACCAAAGTCAGTGGACTTATGCCAGGGATGACTTTGACCCAATATTATTTTCAAACTGAGATTAGAGAGCAAGTGAACCAGTAAAAGACAATTAAGTCATTGATGCACTTACTATCTTGAGTACGCAAGCAATCTGAAAGCCAACATAATGCAGTTCTTATTCACCAGGCATGCAAATAAATCAACTTAAATGTCAATAAAGTCAGCAGTGACAGATTTTATCACTAAGTTATCACTAAGTAATAATGATAGGGAAAAAGGCAAGTACCTTACAGCAACAGAAGTGATTTTTTATTTTGGCCTAGGTGAAGCCAAGGGTAACTGAAAAGACTGGCCTTTACTCCCTGCATTATTAACTGCTAATCATTTTTGTCATGTTAGAATACAGATCATTTTTTTCCCAAGTATTACTCATTGTTGTGGCACACTGTGACCTCCTTCAGAGGTGCTGCAGTCCATTTCCAGTTAGCCTCTGCATATTAGAAAAGTGCAATTTTATTTTCAGGGAATTAAGACCAAAATTGCATTTCTATTTTTTCTGTAAATGTAGTTACTGATTTAATTCATCCATCAGTTTTGATCACAGAAATCAAAGAACAGAAAAAAAAACCAACCTGGGGATGATATAATGCTTTACAAGGAGCAGTCCTACACTAAATACTGTCAGACAGCTGCAGCATTCCAGTTGTAGTGGCTGTGTTTCTGTGAGGAGTTTGATAAATGTTAGAGCTGATAAGTAGTTTATTTAAAATGCTCCTAAACTATTTGGTTGAGGGGCATAATAAAAATGTCATTTTTTTTTTCTTGATGTGTATAAGAAGGAGAAACACAAGATATAAGTATTTTTAAAACAGCATTATATTAAGTGGGTAGATGATAATTTAAACTCACACAGGCACTTTAAAAGTAAGAAAACTTTTTCAATTGCTTATGAAATGTGGTTGATATGGGTTTGTATAATCATTTTTCTATCTCTGCATCTTAACCAAAAATAGTATGCCTGTTTTATTATGCATGTAGTTGTTCTCCCTATGGGATGTGTTTAACAGTGGTCGATTGCTACATTTCAGTAGTCTTGGATGACATTCAACAAATGTCTGAGCAGCTAATAATGCACCCAGTTCTGTTAGTCCATCCATCTGTCCATCACATCTGCCTGTCCTCATAAAGGGTGTCATTAAGCAACGTAACATTTCTCTAATATCCTCTCTATATTCACTCTTTTCCTGAATGTTTGGAGAGTAAACAATGTGCGCTCACAATTATTTTATATCTTTTCATAAGCTAAAGATAAATTAATTCTTCTTTAAAAATAAGCAACAGACTAACCATTTATTTTATTATTTTATTAATGGCACTTTAACCCACCAAATTAACATGATAGTGAATTGTCAATTGAAGCAGTTTGAAAACACAAGGAGAGATCTATTTCTTGTCCATAAAAATTACACAATTAGTCACCAGACACATGACCTCCAAAACCACTGCTTGTTTTTCAAAAAAACCTCACAAATTAAGCTTGGCATCTGTTATCTATTTGAAATTGCATGATATTATTCTCTGATACAATTCTAAGGTGGGCACTGATGGCCTTTACAAACTTTTCTAACACCTAAATAGCTTTTTTACACATGGAGAGATGCAGGGACATGGCTCATAAAAGCAAAGAAGCTATTGTACTAGTATGTGTCCTTGTTCATGTTACATTTGAAAAGTATTGCCGTAACAAAAGGATTGTGCATTAGCACAATAAGGAGGAAGAAAAGATAGTAGAAAGAACCACGGTGTCAAATTTATCCAGCATATGTTCTTTAGGAAGTATGTAATTCCATAGAATTAACAACTAAGGTAAGTTTTGTAACACTTTTATGTAACATCATAAAGCGTTTTCTACTGTTTCTTGTCTGTAACCTCATCTTCTTGAGAATCATTGTCTGTAATCCTGTCTTCTGGAAAATATATAATATTGAGGGTAAACGAAAATGCTGTAAATGAACATATGGAATACCTATCCTGCAATGATACTATATATTATCCAAAAAAGCTATTAATACTGTTGTTTTCCATTTCCATTGAGTTGACTTGCTATATAACAAAACCAAAGAAAATTGCTTCCTATCCTAGGGAATGTTTTCAAATCATTAAATCAAGTATCAGATTCTCAGTATTTTAAGCTTTATGCTCAACGTAATTACATACTTTCTAGATACCTGAAGTGTAAACACACTTTGGAAATAAAGCTATGCACTTCAGAAGGAAGACCTATTTAAAGCAAAGTCACTAGATGTTTGCTAATGTCAAGAAAACATATTATTCCTAGGATCTAATTATACTTTTCCTGCACAACTTGGTGTCATCTGCAAACTTACTGAGGGTGCACTTGATCCCCTTGTCCAGATCATTGATTCAGACATTAAACAGAACTGGCCCCAATACTGAGTCCTGGGGAATACCTCTTGTGATCAGCTGCCAACTGGATTTAAAATCATTCACCACAACTCTCTGGACCTGGTCATCTACCCAGTTTATTATCCAGCAAAGAGTACACCTGTCAAGGCCATGAGCAGTCAGTTTCTCCAGAAGAATGCTGTGAAAAAGAGTGTAATGGTCTTTACTAAAGACTAGGTAGGCAACATCCACAGTCTTTCCTTCATCCATTAAGCAGGTCAACTTGTCATAGAAGGTCAGGTTAGTCAGGCAGGACCTAACTTTTCTAAACCCATGCTGTCTGGGCCTGATCACCTGGTTATCTTGTAAGTGCCACATGATGGTACTCAGGATGATCTGCTCCCTAACCTTCCCCAGCACCAAGGTCAGTCTGACAGACTTGTAGTTCCCCGATCACCCTTTTGGATCTTCTTATAGATGGGGATGACATTTGCTAACAACCAGTCAACTGGGCCCTCCCCAGTTAACCAGGACTGCTGATAAACAATGGAAAGTGTCTTGATGATCCTTTCCACTAGTTCCCTCAGTATTCTTGGGTGGATCCCATCTGGCCCCAGCCTTGTGTATGTCTAAGTGGTATTTCAGGTTGCTAACCATTTTCTTGTGGATTTTGGGGGCTCCTTTCTACTCCTCATGGCTATCATCCAGCTCAGGGGGCTGCATACCCAAAGAATAACTGCTCTTACTCAACAGGCTAAGGTCCGCCCTCCAGTAGTTCGAGGTGGCAATTCTACTGAACGCCATCCTCACTTTTCCAAGAATCAAAAACTCTGTCATGATCACTATGTTCAAAACGGCCTCCAACCATCACATCACCCACAAGTCCTTCTCTGTTTGTAAACAGGTTCAGCAGGGCGCCTTGCCTTGCTAGCTCACACACCAGCTGTGTCAGGAAGTTGTCTTCCACATACTCCACAGCGCCATGCTATAAAATATGGTTCCATATGGCCACTTGTGAAAGTATCTGAAGCATTTTCTATTGGAATTGTGCTTGAACAGCCATTCAATACTCCCTCACAACTTATGCAGCCTGTAAAAATGTCCCTGCCATTTACTGACTTCACATAAGAAAATTCTTCTTACCTATTCTGTGTGTGTGAGATCATGCATGCACACATTAACAAGAGAACTTACAGGACACGGGAGGATAGTACTTGCCTGTGCTGTGCTTTAGTTATAGCAAAGAACAGCTTACCAAAAAGTCCTCTGCTGCTGATGGCATGATAAGTGCATCCTGATGTATTTGTACTTATGCAAAAACACAAGCACACATTCACTTGGAAAAAAACCCTACATGTTTGATTGACAGATTTTCTTGGAAATTTATGAAAATGTCCCATTGTATTAGAAAATTAGGCAACAGCTGGAAAAGGTAATCCTACATGTAGGCTAGCAATCTTTACCAATAGTGACAATGGTAAAAGAAAAGCATTTCTGACTTAAGGTAAGTCTAAAATTATTGTAGATTACAATTAGTTGAAAACTCTTTATGTATATTACCCTACTGCAGTGAGTAAACAGATTTCTGATACTGATCAGACACAGGACAGCTGACTGACAACTGAGTTCCCCAATTAAAAGCCTCCCATTCAGCACTGCTCTAGTTTCCTTCCCACTTTCCCCTTCAGCTGATACATCTATAACTTCTAAGACAAAGACATAGTTACTAAATTATACACCACAATAAGATGAAAGATGAAGTGCTTTCTTCCAAGCTGACAACACTGATTTTTACAATTATCTTTTTAATTCACTACTTGTAAAGAAAATGGGCATAATAAAAAGAATTAATTACTCCATTATTTTATATTGTGTAGGGAAGAGCATAAGATAAACAGTGTTCAGCGCTATTATTATTTGTTACTTTTTTTGGCTAAAGCCATTATCCACAAAGAACTATGTGCTAAACAAACAAAAAGAGCATTGTAGTTGGTCCTTTCCTGGTCATGTACACTTGAGATAGTTACTTAAAGGTCTTTCTTTGAAAAAGATGTGTAATATCATTGTGTAAGTATGTAGTGATAACATCAACCTAGCATCTTAGCCAAGCTCATTACTGCTGGTTTGGAGACAAAGAAGAATGGGAATGCTGTAGCATACAGAAAACCCAAGAACAGAAATATGTATTTTCCCCACAGGATCTAGAAATTGTGGGAAAGACTGAAGAGAATTTACTCAATGGCAATTTATACAGCTATAGTAAGCCCTATTCTTCATTATCTCTGTGCTTTTATTTCAAAGTTGAAATTTTAGGCAATGTACTTCAGAATAACCTAGCCATAGAAATCTTTACAATTAGGAAATATCAGGCACTTCTGTAGCATGTGGCTTTCTATGGGAATTTAGCCATTATACAGAATTTGCATCCCAGCACATATTATTCAGGGTTCATTAATGAGGTATCTTTGTTCCAACAACATTGTGTTAGAGAATTTATAGAAAAAAATGAATACTGGCAAAATCAGCAGATAAAGTAATATTTTATCGATAGCTCATTCTAAAGTGAATATTAAGCAGTATTAAGATAACATTCAGTATGAAATGCAATGACAGGCAAAAAAAAAATATTGGTTATTGTAGAAACAGTCAAGTCAGATTCCAGCTAGACCAATAGAAAAAAGCTTAATATAATGAGATTCAGATCTTAAAAAAACTGTTATGGTTTTACTTAACAGCAGCATGTTCCTGTTTGTTTATTGACTTTTAATTATTAAGCTGCTAACAAAAGCTCTTCTGAAGACTACAAGCTTAATCCTTCTGTTTCCCTCCACAAGATATTTTGTCTGAGCAGAGATAAAAGAATACTCTAAAAGTATTCTTTACACTTTATTTTCATAACTTAACCTTAGAGTTGCTTTAAATTGAGGTTGTCCTCATATTCTTCAAAAAAATAATAATTTATATATTAAGTCACATTAGCTAACTGTAACATTAATGTGCATATTTTGCCATGGAGAAGTCAAGAAACTGAGACATAAAGAAGGGAGCCGCATTCAGTCAAGTGTCTTTCACACAAATTTTACTATCATTATTTCAGGCAAAATTCTGCAAAATTAATCTCACAACCTTTTGCAATGAATGTGATAGTAGGAGAAATAAGCCATGGATTGAGGTGTTTAACAATGCCAGATAGAAAGACAAGCACAAACACATTTGAAAGGAATAAACACTTAATTATATCAACTGTCTCAGTGCTTCACAGGAAGAGAAATTGTAATGACTGTGGTTCAAATTCATCTCCAACTGCAAAACAGTAGGAAAATTCTGACTAGTAATGGTACTTCAACTATTTTCAATGGCCATGTTTGGTTTTTTAAGGAGGATTGTGAAGGCAAGAACATTGCTGAATTCTTAGAGTTTCTCTCATCATTCTTTCTCTTTTCCTTTGTACCCTTGACTAGCCAGGCTGGTCAAAAGTATATTCAAGTTCAGAGACGTTTTCCATTTTTCCTGATTATTTGAACTTATTGCTTTAGATCCAGTCTTAAATTAAATACAAGTGTTGTTATTAAATGTGAAATCTGGATTGTGGAATTCATAAAATAGATTAGAACAGAGAAAGCACGGGACTGTCAGTGCCTGATGACAAAAATGTCAACAGAACTGAAGAGAATATAAACTACACTTAAGCACACTTTGTTACTGTGTTACCTCCTCTCTTCTTTTTTAATTTGTTTTGTTTCTCTTGCTGAAATGTAACTTGTTTTTAGCAGTTCTGTCTAAGGAATATAGAAAATCTTGACTACTTTTCCAAACACATTTCCTAAATTTACAACAATATTGAGGTACAACAGCCACAAATTTGTTGTTTGGTTGTCATCATCCTAGTGTAAAGCACCAAAGATGTGTCATTGCTCAAACATAGACTTTTTGTGAAAACGCACCAAGGAAGTCAGATATTTGCACTATTCCAAGGGCAGATTGTCTTTTCTCTGTCTTTAAAGATGAAACTTTTTAAAAAGAGGAGCTGCTTTAGAAGTGGCATAAGCTAAACAACTAGAAACATGTTTTATGCATGATAGCACTCTTAAAAAGATATTTAATGGGTACACTGAGATGAAGAAGACAGGCAGCTGATCAAATCAACTCTTTTGTAATGACATGATCCAGCTGTCATGTTGGTCACCACAGACAAATATGTATAGCTCCAGCTGGGTTTCATTTCACAGTGATTCTCCATATACACCAGCTATTGTGACCTAGTAGTAAACTCCTGAAAGTAAAGAGTGGTAATGTCCATTTATTCAATTTGTAGAAAAAATATTTTCTAAACATTTGGAAAATTCACTATGCCACTTTCAGTGAGCAGATAATAAGAACAAAAAGAAATATATTGTGCAATATTTTTATTAAAAATAACAATAAAAAATAAAAGCAGAAAAAAAAATATAGTAATATGCCCCTTTCCCAGTTCTGCTTCTCCTACACTCTGTTAAAGTTTTCTGGACAATCTGACAAGATTCTGAGTGTCTTCAGCTTCAGAAGGAAAGGTCTGTTCTTTGCAGGACCAGATTACGTGAAGGAATAGCTTTTTCATCAGTATTCGAACATCGTCATTTCTGACTGAGATCATATTAGGGTTGGTTGGTTGGTTGTTTTTTTATATAAAGAAAGAAGTAAGTATAAGTGTAAAGATATAGATAAATACATTTATATATATAAAATAAAAATATAGAACAATGGACTTAGAAAATCAGATACCCATACATAAAACAATACTAAAAATGCATATAAGACATAAAAATATTAAAATCAATGAACAATAAATGTGCCCAAAGAATATTCTAGAAGTGTCTGAATTCCTTAGCCCTTCTTTCAGCTATGGAAGTTTTAGCTGAGTGTTTTGTAGCACATAACACATACAGACTATTTTTCATAGTGCAGGCTCCGAGGGATGGAATCTGCTGGAGTCAAAGTGTGAAGCACAAGGAAGAAAACAAGCCTTTGCTTCAGCTATTTTCTCTTCCTTTTCTCTCCTTATCCAAGACAGAGCTCCATGCTTAGTCTTCTAGGTTCAATTATGAACTTTGATTTCCTTTTGAGGAAGAAAAAGACTCTGGAGCCAGAATCAGATTTTTTTTATGTTGATGCAAATGAGTTAGTAGTCAATTTAAATGTCCAGCCAGGGCATTTGACTGAATAGGAGGCACTTTAGGTGACATAGAGCTGCCAGAACTTAACAGTTCCCTGCCCCTCATTTCTGACACAAAGAAGAGGCACAGTGAAGAGGGTGTAATCAAAGCACTCAGCCCCTCATTGACTGCCCACAGAAATCTATGTTTAAAGCAAATGGGGTTTGAGCCACAGTATTTCATTTCAAGGATCAAGCTGAAGGTGAAGCAATCATCTTGATATTGCTATTGGACAAGCAGATTCTACTTTTTTCTTATTTAATAGATTAATCTAGAATAGCTACTAGAGTCTCTGCACTGTTAAGATAATCACAATGTCACAAGCTTACTGTCTGCTCCTTACAATCATCTTTATGTTTCTACAATTTTTGCCAACTAGAAGATTTTTTTAATTTTGTCAGCTATGATGGTGTTAGACTCTGTTTCTTTGTCACCACATAACTATAAATATGAAAGATCATACGTCGTACAGAGAAGGGGACCTCAGTGGCTGTTCAGTTCTGAGTTATAAATTTTAGTTTACAACTTTTCCAGAATGATATGTTTAAAATACTGAGAAAGCTCAGTTTCATATTTTCTTTTAAAATACAGTTTAAAAGTAACTCAAGCATATTACATAACTTTACTTGTATGACTATTGCCTTTGCAATCTTCATCAGTGTGTACACTGTACATCTGCTGAACATTTCTCATTACAAGCCTCAGTTCCCCAGAAAGGACTGTCAGTTTCACCAGGAAAGCACTCAGAAATAACATTGGCAACTCACAATGTAAAACCAACAAATAAACATAGAGAGAATCTCTGTGATGTGTTAAATTTTTTGTTTCATTTTGTGAAGATAAGAAATATAATGTTGCAGTAAAAGAGGAAGGAAGGAAGGGAAGGAAGGGAAGGGAGGAAGAAGGGAAGGGAGGAAGGAAGGGAGGAAGGGAAGGGAGGGAGGAAGGGAGGGAGGAAGGGAGGAAGGGAGGAAGGGAGGAAGGGAGGAAGGGAGGAAGGAAGGAAGGAAGGAAGGAAGGAAGGAAGGAAGGAAGGAAGGAAGGAAGGAAGGAAGGAAGGAAGGAAGGAAGGAAGGAAGGAAGGAAGGAAGGAAGGAAGGAAGGAAGGAAGGAAGGAAGGAAGGAAGGAAGGAAGGAAGGAAGGAAGGAAGGAAGGAAGCCTTCAGTTTCTGTAGAGTGGTTCCACATGAAAAATTTTCTATAACCATAAAGTTTTCAATATTTATAACAGTACCTTCATCAGAATAAACTTGTCACAGTTTTTCCTGGCAATGAATAGTCCACTTTCCCACCCTGTGCTATCCAGAAAAGATGGTTACCTCATGGTGAGACTAACCACCAGTTCCAGATTTTGAACCCATTTACAGATCACTAAAAAGTATGCAGTAAAAGTACATTATTGATCATTCATCGCTTGTGTTGAGGTGTGTTCTATGACTGTGAAAGCATGGACAATACAAGAAAAAGTAACTGGATATTTTTCTATATCAAACTGAATATAAAAATATGTTTTTGCAAAACCTCTGCTGTTGAAACCCATTGCCACTAAGAGTATAACCAAGACTGATAAATTCCTTCAAAGCCTGGTTATAAATCTAGATATTCTGTTGTAAATATTATATATGAAACTATCAAAAAAATTTGCCTAATTACTGGTAGTTATCAAATCCCTCAAGGCAGCACAATATTTTCTTATATTTTTCATCTTTTGATCATGTATCATCATGTTTAGGTTAGTGTGATTGCATGCTTTTGAAGAATGTATTGAAGAGTCAATTATTTATTATTGTCAACTCTTTTAACACTTTTCTTTCTAGTTTGAGACAACAAGACTCCTAGTTCAAGAGGTTTTTTGTTTAAGTCATCTGTAATAATCTTGGGGAGTTCTTCTTTCACAGAGATAAAAATAAACATTTGCCAGATCCTCAGATAATGAGCAAGACTTTTCAAGATTTTCATTTCCTTGTTAATGAAGATTATATTACAAGTTTACATAGAACTGAACAACACTTTAAAGAGGTTGCCCTTAAAAATAGTTATTCCTTTCAATGAGAAACAAAAAACAGCCTAAACCAGGCCAGCTGGAATTTCAGACTCATAGAACAAAACCATAGAATCTTTCAGGTTTGAAAGGACCTTTAAGATCATCAAGTCATTTCATATTTTATTTCTGTAATGCTTGTTGATTATGACAATTGATCACTCCAATAGTTAAAAGAATATCATTAACTGGTAAAAGAAATTTAGTTACCTTTTGTATGAAATATTCTTACTTAACACAGAATATTAAAATTATTTACCGTAACACCAAAGGTCACACGAGTATTAGCTGCACTTGTGCTCACTGTTGCATAGATACACACTTCTATATACAGACAGAAAGAATAAAAGTAGTTTTGTTAAAATGAAAATCATATATTTTCTTTCACTGAAATTTCACTACAAGAATCTTATTCTACTTGGCCTTTTAGCTAAACTCAAATCTAATGTAAGTTTAATAGTAGATACGGCAATGTAATTTAATTTACTTTCTACTTTGGCAAAGCTAGAGCAACAACTCAATTTGATCTTTCCTTTCTTCAAATACTATAATAATTTTTTGCTGTAGAATCAAGTAAATGTGGTGAGAAAGTGACATAACAAAGGTTAACTGACACAATGACTCCCAAACTGTATTGTACACTATGACACTGCCACTGATATTTTTCCTGCCACCATGTCCTTATTTAACTTTGTAGGAATTAGAGTGATTTCTTAGATGACTGGTAATAAAGCTTTCCTCAGGCAGAGTAAGGAGAAAAGTTTGCGTTTTCCACTTTCCAGATGATAGCTGAGCCATTACTCTTCACATCAGAAAAGATGCAGAGTGAATTGCCACCTTCTTCACTGCATATTGAAACAAAGTCATAGTTGTTACAGTATTTTGCATGGACCCAAACCAACTGCCATGTTAGACACCATCTCAGAAAGACTTCCTTCAAGAAATTTAGCAGAAGCATTATTCTCAGGATTTCCAAGATTTTAAAAAGGTGGAAGTAAAAGCCAAAGACTAGAGGTATTTCTGTCTAGCATCTTTCTATACACATTAAATATTAGACTTTCAAATCAAGGCTAGATTCAATTTCAACTGAAGTTGTGACCTTCGATAGCTGAAGAAAAAAGTTGATGACAAGATTAATGATATTTACATGCCGAATGACAAAACTAAAGCTGGAGTACTGATTAAAGATAAATAGTCAGTGTAATGCCATTTTGAACCTATGTAAAATTTTATTAAATCAACAAACAGTCAGAGTTTGGAAACGTTCTGAATCCATAAGCAGTAAGGACATATTTGCAAAGGTGTCATCACTTTTACTGACTTGTTTGCTTATGAAGACCATTTTTATTTCTGCTCTTTCAGTAGTTCCTGACTGCCAGGAAGGCTTCTGTTATAGCTATGGAGGAAAATCACCCTTGTATAGTAAGTTCTCTTCAAAAAGCAAATAAACTGATCCAGCAGTTCTAGAGCAAATAAAGCAACATTTCACACGGGTTAATGTTACAGGCTAGCCTTGGCGCAGCCTGATTGGCAACTAAATGCAAGCAGTTATGAAGCCAATTCCCTCTCGCTCCTTTAGGGGAAATGGGAAAGGGAAATGAGAGAAAGAAACTTGTGAGCTGGAAGTCAAAACTAAAAAAGCTTTAATGAAACATTATTATTATTATTATTATTATTATTATTATTATTATTATTATTATTATTGTTATTGTTATTGTTATTGTTATTATTATTATGGACTATATTATTAATAAGAAAATAAGGAAATTATATAAATTTATTAAATCAAACCCTCCACGATGACTATATCACCACAGACGATGAAGAGCAGATATGGGGAAAAGGTCCTGGACTGAACTCAGTGGCAGGTGGAAACTAAACCAGGAACTGGATTCAGGAACAAACAGATCTTGGATCAGATGCAAAAAGACAGACGAGGTCTGTATTAAAAACTGGCCATCAAAGAAGCGAGCTTGAACCTTGTGATCCTTTAGTTTTATACCTAGCATACGTATATGGAATGGAATACTCTGTTGGTCAGTTTTGGGTTACCTGTCCTGTCTGCTCTTCCTTGCAACTGTGACTTTTTCACCTCTTTCACGTACAGCATTCCACTGTCTTGAGGATGACCTTCATCTCCATACATAAGTAATGGCCTTTCTGCGTACTGATGTCCCATGTTATCATTTCTAGAGAGACGCTGTCTGAAAACATGTAATTTAACTTTCAAAAAATGAAGTAACTTAGCTGAAAAGTTAGAAAACTGATTCTACTTTAGCTCAAACCAGAACAATTAGTATCTTGACTTTGAATTTGGTATTCAAGGAACTAGGTCTGATTGACTTTATTTTCACAGTACCTGTGTTACTCTTTCCAGGGTATCTGAAAACTTTTCTTCAGACAAGGAACTGACATGGTCTGCCTAATCTACTTTGCCACATATTACAAGAAGTGACTAAGAACATAATTACCTTTGACTCTGCAATCAACCTGTTAAAAAATAGAAGGAAATTCACCAATGAGTTTAAAAGGAAAGGATTAGTCCATGGAAAAACTGAGTTTGCTCAAGCACGGTTTCCACAAGAACTCAGGTTACAAAATAGTGAGGAATTTTCAAAAGTACTTTATGTCCCAATTTGGTGGGTTTCTCACAGAAGTCAAAGGGAGTTAACATATACCAATAGACACCAATAAACAAAGGCTTTGTGTCTGTGACAATCTAAGTATGTAAAAGTAGCAAAACATACAGGGATAAAGAAAGTATTTTAATAGGCAAATCATTAGTGTTGGAAACAGACACATTTTCAATCACACTGCTCTGTGGAACAACTTCCCAGTTACTCTTACAGACAGATAAAGCATACAGAGAAGATGCTGGTAGCCATTCATACCATCTAATATGTTTCTATCACTTGCATGTATGCAAGACATGTCTTTGATATGAAGGGGATTAATTGAAATCCTAGGTATGGTAGTCTTTCAGTCAAAGAGTGTTCAGTTATTTTAATGGTATTGTAGAAATACATTTCAAAAACAGTGGGAGCTTTGCATATTTTCAAGTAGAAATCCTGTTGTTTCAAACTTCCTTATAACATGACAAATGACATATTTAACTCTGTGTGTGTGTGGAACCTAATCAATGACAAAGAAACCAAATGAACTCAAAGTGGCCTCTCTATTTCTTTTCCATTAATGTTTGTGTCTGTCTACTTTGGGTTTTGATCAAAAGCAGAAATATTAAAATACTACAAAAAATGCTTTTTTTCAAAATGGTTCTTGTCTGTGGAATCATTCACAGAAACCCTAGAAGGCATCTAATAAAGGAATATTTATTCTACTTCTTCAGAGGTTTATCAAACATTGTCTAGATTACATTTAGGGTAACACTGATTAAGAAAATCATAAACTACAATCTTTCTTTGAACAGACATTCCCAGGCTATAGTATTCAAAACCAAAAGTAGAGTATTAAAACTATGCTATTACATTTTATTAATCTTGAACAGATTAGAAAGAGTTAACCGCAACATGAAAAAAAAATAATGATCCTTAAAACCAAAACCCTATATAATTTGTATTTTGGAGTAAGGCTGTTCTGTAAAGATGCCAAATAGAATTACACAAATAGAAAAATACCAACACAAATATTTAATGGAAGAAAAGTCAAAGCACTTTCAGCTCACTAGTCTCACAGGAAATTAATGGTACTAGTGACTAAATAATTAGAAATGGGAATTTGTGAATATCTCTACCAACCTTATATTAATTTGCAAAACAAGAAAAAAAAAAAGAGGAATGTTTGCTCCCAAAAATTACTGCATACAACATATGGAATAAATTGCAGCTGTAATAAAAAAGAATCTTTTTCTCTCATTTATAAAAGATAGAGTTATAAACCAAAAACCATTATAAGCCATGAAGTTAAAACTGTTAAATCACCTAAATTACTACCTTTATATGAAACATTTCACTTTCAGTAATGAGGGGTTAAATCAAAAAATTATACCTTTGCAGGCTGGGGAGAAAATGTGTATTCTATTTGCAGTTTTTACTGGAAGAATAGATTAGGTAGGAAAACATATCTTCATATCAGGACATGTGTCATTGAAACTCTATCTTTAAAAGTCTCTTTAAAACAAGCTTCATTGATCTCTGTGAGGAACACAGACCTGAGGAGAATGTAATAGCTACATGGAGTTGATCTTGGAAGTCTTCTAAGAAGTGTAAAAAGTCAAATAAGCACCTTGAACACTTAGGACAGATTGTGAAACATTTATTCATAGACGTAAGCAATTAGATGTCACATTAGAGCCAATGCTGGCTCCTGTTAGAGAAAAAAAATGGGTATTTGCTGAATTTAAAGTCAGTGGGGCTTAAGTATGCCTGGTAGGATTTCCCTGAATTGACACTCAATAAAAATTGATTCTTAGCAAAAGAAGATTCACAATGTGGTCTTCACTGCTTACTAATTTTTAGGACAAGAAGCTTCCATGAACCAAGAGAAAATAGGACAGTGTTAATCATCCAAATAAACCTTCATAATTCTGCTAAACATACAGGACTGAAGAGAAAGAAAAATCTTTATAGCAGAGTAATAGATAAAATATAGAGTGTATATACGAAAAAGGCTTACAGTGACTGTGTAAAGGAACCGTTTTTAGGGGTCTGGGCCATTTCTACTATCAACGGAGCAAGTGGTATTCTTGATTAAGCAGAGGAAAAAGGGAGTAAGGGCAGCTGTGCAAAGCATCATCTGAAAGAAATGCTTTCAAGGTTTCTATTGAAAAGGCTGTTTCTCAAAGGCAGCAGCTTGATGCCTCATAATGTATTCAAGGCACAGCCTCCTTGCCTGGCCCGTCACCCTGCTGCACCTGCTCTTCTCAGCTCACTTCACCTGAGTAGATCGTGACAAGAGTAACAAAGCACTGGGCTTCAGCATCCTACAGAAAGCTCAGCAATTCTTCCCCTACCTCCTCAGCTGTACCACTGCAAAGCCAAGATCCTGGTTATACACTGTATTTGCTCAGAGCATCAGGCACTAGCTGTATGTTTACTTTCCTTTTATTCCTCTCCGCTGCATATTCTTTTTACAGCTAAGTGACTCCTGTGTGGGAACTGCTTCAGTACTGCTCAGAATTTTAATGCAGTGCCTGAGACCTTTCTTCCAATCTCAGAGGATGGTATTACTATCTCACTAATTCAGATATCTTTACATTTAGAAAAGGTGCTACCAGGCAAATTACAAGTGTATTTATTGGCAAATGGCAACATTTATCATGAAAATATTGAAGGATGTCCATTACAGCACGTTACTGCAGTCAGATGACTTAGAGTCCTGTGTTACCTCCCTCAGAGTTACCTAAGGTTAGGTCTATACTCCACTTTCAAAATACCTGCTTTTAGTGAAGCACAGTGTTCTCACTGCATAGTGGGTACCATTTGTCCTGAGATTTTCAAAATCTCAGTAATCTTTATCCTGGTCATCTGGTGAATTCCTTCATTTTTCTTTTGTTCAAGAACACTAATGCAATAACAAATATTTATTACATTTTTTTAAATACACTAATTCCAAATGTTTCAATACAAAAAGTATCACAGTAAATTCAAACAACAGAAACTCTGAACTTAAAGCTCATTATAAATAAAATTTGAAATACATTCTTTTGCTGCAAATGTTTTTCATTATCTTCAAAGCTTGTAGACCTCTTTTCTAAATATTCTTCAAGATTTTAGCTGACCAAGGAAGACTTTTTATTTTGGTCAGTAGAGTAAAATCCTTTAGAACTGGTTTCCTTTGTTTGTTCATTACACTAATGGAAGTGCTTCTTTGCTTGTGTTATTAATCCATGTTAAGCAATTAGCATGAAAAGGTGGCAAAAGTTCAAAAAACAAAATGGCTTGCTTAGATTTAGCATATTCATGATTATAATAGGGACTGAAAGGTTATAAAAGAACTTTTAAATAAATATAAAATTTATCCTTCAAAGCTCTGGCAACATCATTAACTGCATTTCCATAGGATTTGCTATAGTGACCAAGTGCAACATGCAAATATAGTATAGTTTGTATCATTTATTGCACTGCTTAAAGTATTAATTTTGCTACAGTTTGCATAAACTTAAACAAACCTGAAGCAGTAAAATTCAACTTATAGTAAAACACCCATGCGACTTTTACCACAGGACTCCACCAATCTTTTTTGGAGAAGAGCTGAGTGTCATTGACTGTAGCAAACTGCAGACACAGACTGAGAAAACAGAGCCTCAGATCTTAAACAAATCTTACATGTAAACAAATTGCACTCTGCTAAAGACAAGTTATTCTCCAGGATGCAGTTTAGAACATCTCTGATGGAAAAAAAAAAGTATTAGTGTATTCAGAAATGATCACACTGTGCCTTTAAAATTTCCTGGGGTTTTTTCAGGCTTATACAGAGGAGGTTCAGGCAACTCTGGTTTGATTTTTCTCAACAGGGGACCAAAAAAGTTCTCCTAGATCCTTTCTGCATCAAGAAACAACAGTGGAATTTCTGTTGGAACTTGAAATCACAACATTAAAGTGCCTGAACTTTCCAGAGTGTGAAGCAAACAACCAGCCTGCCTAGCTATTTTTCTGCAGCGCTTTATGATTCCTTTAGAATGCTGTGGCAAATCTATATGTTTACTAGAGTTTTTACATTTAACTCCCAAAGAAAACCTGAAACCTGGGAATTCATGAGAGGAAAATACAATTAGCAGGGAATATTCTACCTAGAACTTCAGAGGGGACAGATAAAAAAAATGAGATTAGTTTGGGGTTTTTTTGGGGGGGGGGAAGAGAATGAAATATAATTGAAAAAAAATAGCTAGTAACAGGACTCCATTATAAAGATCACCCTCTCTCCCCAGAGTCCTGGGTTGTCACAATAGCAGTTGTAGTGTCTCAAAGCAAATAAGATTTCAGACTTCTAAATTGGATGTTTTCTTTTTTCATTATCAAGATTTTCATCTTACTTTTTGCAGCAGCCTGAGTGTATATTTTGAAGGTTTCACAGTTTTGTTATTCAATATCTATTCTGTCAAAACTACAACAGAGTGGCCATTTGATTTCAAAACTACTTTCTTGTGTAATTTTAGAGGACTCAGAGTATCAGAAGCAACAGTCAGAGGCAGCTGTTTGAAACAGGTGTTGCAGAAAATTATAACCCTACTTTGATTAATCCTGTGTCGTTTTTCTTTTAGTGCCACCCTCCAGTTGTACATGACAGGTATCCAAATAATCAAACATATATAATCAATAGTAACAATCTGAGGTATTGTCAGGAAAAACATCAGGAATGCTTGCAAGCATGTCAGCGAAAAGCATATGCTTTTTAGACAAAAAGAGTTTCACTAAGTCCTCCTCTTCCCATGAATTTGCTGGAAAATGTGGGTTTGTTTCTAACAGCTCAGGTTTCACTGCGCATTTTCAAAACAACTTTCTTATGAAAAAAATACAGAAAACAAAATTAAAATTACATTAATCAATACTCAACGTGTTGTAACAGTTGAGTAAGAAAAATCAAAAGCTACTCTAGCACAGTATAAAGCCTCTATTCTTTTTATCAGTGATACAAGCAATAAAACCACTGGAGTCAAGTGTGCAGCTAAAGCTTGAATATTCTAGTTTTAAATTATTCCCGGAGTCTTAAGGTGACTAGATATGCTGGCTACCTCACTTAGTATAAGTTTGGACCAACCTAACACTTTGTAAGGGAACCTGATTTTAAGAAAATTCAAAGGTCTTACTCAGTGAAATAAGAAACCTTTCAAAAATGTCACTGTATTATCACAAAACTTGATCTGTGCGCTGCCTGCCATCAAGGAAGCAGGGACAGCAATTCTTATGATACCTAGTAAGTATTATCTAATGCATAGCCTTAGAAAGATTTTTAAATCTTGGGGGTGTTCTCTTAGATTAGGGAAGCAGAGAGAAGTGTGACCCACAAAAGCAGGACTCTGCTTCAGTCCCCACCCTCCAGCACTACAATCAAAACCACATATGAAGACACCGAGTAAGGTCTGTAAGGAGAAACTACACCAGCAGCACACAATAGATACCACAAAAAGCAATGATGAGTGCTTGTAGTGGGCGACTCTCTTGGTGTCTAGAAAACACTGAGGTGCTCATCTGCCAGCCTGACAAGGAGTCACGAGAGGTATGCTGCCTTCCAGGAGCTAAGGTCCGACATGTTGCCAAGAAGGTGCCACAACTTGTCAAGAGCACAATTGCTGCTCTTTCACATGAGGGTGAATGGCACAATAAGCCAGAACTTGGCCAGAAACAAAGAGGACTACAAAACCTTGAGGGTGTGTTAAGTCACCTTAAAGGAGTCTTGAAAGGTCCATAAATCTCATTTGGTTTGATTTAAGGTGAAACCAGAAATCCTTTTTTAACAATCAATTTTATTTTACATTTAATTTTATTTCAGGCTATGTCTGTGGCTATTTGGAAGTAGTTGGTTCATGGGAGGAAATGGGCAACTGAGAGAGAGAGAGATAAGAAAAGAGAATGATAGAGAGATAAGCAACATCACCCTTGGTTCCAGCAAGGATTGTCTGAGATGTCAATCTGTCATTGAGACCCTCAGGTGGTGGGCACGCAACTGGTTGCCCAGGGAGATGTCTTTTATAGAGTGTTGCTTCATGCCCCTTCCTCCTCACTAGTCTCAAAGGCGAAGGGAGGCACTTCCTCTTTCTCCTCATTAGCATCAAAGGCGAGAGGGGGCATGGAGAAGGCATGGTTTTTCTCTGAGCATGTCAGGCAGGGGTCTTTAAGGGTTCATGGGCGACTTTTCTATTGGTTACTTCCAAAATGCTGGGCAAAGAGTTCACAGATTGGTCATGGATGGCTCCTCCTCTGCTCTGATTGGCTGATTTTCAGGAACTCAGCTGCAGGTACCAAGTCCAGCTTTTCATTGCACTCTGTTCCTTGGTAAAGTTGCAATTGTCACAGCATCCAAATCACAGATCATACTGTCCAGAGAACGTTTAGGACATTCTAACCTATCCAAACTTAATATGTTTGAGACATTAAAACAGTGTCTCACAGGGTGCAAGCAAAAAGTATTGGTGCCCAAGATATCTTTTCTTTCATTTTACCAGTTAGAGGAAAGGGTGCAGCCAGAAATAGATGTATAACACAAATCGACTTCTGACTTGATGGCTGGTGCTGTTATGAGAATTTTGGCTTTTATGACAACTGGACATTCTTTGATGACTATAGACTGTTAAGGAAGCATGGGATCCTCCTGTCTAGAAGAGGCAATGGAAACTTTGTCAGCAGGGTGGCCAACTTGGTGAGCCAGCTTTAAACTGAAAAGCCTAGTGGGATGAGGTCCGAAGTGGCAATTCTCATACCATTGCAATCAACTGGGGAATAAGGCAGGCCAACCAGAGTGGGGGCAAGTGCTCCTTAACTACCTCTCAAGATGGTAACCAGAAGAGCAATCACCTCATGCACGCAGCCTGAGGAGATCACAGGAGGACTGGAGCTCTGCACCCAGTCAGAAAGTTACGCTATCATAGGAACAACTGAAACATGGTGGGACAGCTCATATGACTGGAAGATTGTGGTGGATGGCTATAGGCTGTTTTGTAAAGACAGATAGGCAAGAAGAGGAGAAGGAGTTATGTAAATAGCTCCTTTTCAAAACTGTCAACCTGTCAAAAGCGGTGTCCAGCATGGATTGATATTGGGCCCAAGGCTGTTTAGTATGTGTCTTCATAAGCTATGTGGATGATGGGGTGAGGTGTACCCTGATGAAGTTTACTGAGGATAGTAAACTGAGAGGCGAAGGCAACACTTTGGAAAGGAGAGCCACCCTCCAGGAAGGCCTGGATACGTTGGAAGAGTGGGATAACACGAACCTTATGAAATTCGATAAAGACAAATGTAAGGTCTTACACTTGGGTAAACAGAATCTAGGAGTGCAGCACATACTGAGATCTACCTGACTGGGGAGAAGCTCTGTGGAAAGGAAGCCAGTGGTCCTGGTGGACAACAAACTCAATATATGTGAATAGGGTTCTTCTGTGGCAAAGAAAGCCAACAGGATGCTAGGTGTCAAGGACAACACCAGTAGAGATAAAGAAATCATTATCCCAGTCTACTCGGTACCTGTCAGGCCAAATCTGGAATACTGTGTTCAGAAGAAGAAGTGGACAGGCTGGAGAGGGTTCTGAGAGAGTCACAATGATGAGGGAAGGACTGGGAAGCATATCATGTAAGGAGAGATGAGATAACTGGATTCTTTCAGCCTTGAGGAAAGAAAGCCTAGGAGAGATCTTATTACAATGGTCGAGTATTTAAAGGGTGGCTACAGAGAAGACATTTGTCATAGTCATTGTCACATAGAAAAGACCTAATGGTACAACTTTCTTCTCAGGAGATTCCAGCTGGACACAAGAGGAAAATTTTTCACAGCGAGATCATTGGAATGATCTCCCCAGGGAAGTTTTATATTCCCCAACACTGGACACTTAAGATTTGTCTGGACAGGGTGCTTGGCAATCTTCCCTAGATCATGCTTTTGCCAAGAAAGTTTGGACCGTATGATCCTTGACGTCCCTTCCCACCTGGGATTTTGTGATTTTGTGATTTTGTGATTCCATGATACTATGATTAGCAGATAAAAAAAGTAATGTAAAGATTAATTTGTTTCATATAGTATATATTTTTATTTTTTAAAGAGTTCTCTATCAAAATTCAGAGAACTATTTTTTCAGTGAAAATCTACATTTTCCAACCCAATGCCAAAAATTACAAGAAAAACAGTTTTCAAAGAGGGAAGGAAATCTTATTTCCATTCCCAGCAAAGGGTGAACAGGAAGAACTGGGTGTTTACAAATAAAATTGCAAAAGCCAGCAAGAAAAATTATCTTCAATACCTTTTGCAGTTTTACAGCACTTCATCCAAGGTGTCCTGGGGTTCTGTAAAGCTACAGCTTGTCCCTGAACTTACCCCATATGTTTTACCTTACCATATTCCTTCAGATGAGCAAACAAGGCTTGGAGGGATTACAGCCTGGTTTTCAATGTTTTCAGGTACTTGCAATTCCAAATGAAATAATGAGAATTAAGCAGTCTACATAATCAAAGTGAGAAAAGAAGCTGAATTACCATTTAAATAATCTGTCTATAATAGCAACATCAACAGAAAAGGAACTCACACACCCCAATCCCCTAATCAGGCAAAAGTTAGATAAAACTAAGTCTAAAATGTGTGAGCAAGGAGCATCAAGTGGTGGGGGTGTTCTCCTAGTACAAGACATATATGCAAGATAAATTTCTTGACAATCAATATTTGACCTATATCTGTAAATTTGACTCCAAGACTTGTGATTACATACCCTTGGCAGCTTTTCATTTTAATTTTATTTATTTATTTTAGTGGTTAACGGCTTTTTTGGCACCATGCACAACAGTTATCCAGATGGTCATCTGTTGTAAGGTCAAGTAAAATAAACAAAAGACTTCTGTGCACCCCTTTTCTGAAAAATAAATGGTGTCAGTGTGATTGTCTCCCTTTTGATATATTTTTAAAAAATGTATAGACTTAGAATTTGAATTGTAAAGTAAGACCAGAAGACTAAGTTAGTCCTAGGAAAGATATATGTATCCTGGTGTGCAATTCTATCCCTTTTTGATGCATGAAAAGCTCTGATCTAATTATAAGTTATATTTGGGTACTGCATTATACTATGAAACACCAAAACAAAGCTTACAAAATTTATTCTACTGAATTAATTTGCTCAAATCATTAACCTTGCAAAATAATTAGGTGTTGTACTGATAAAGAATAGTCATTCACTCTGATAGAAAGAAGAAATTTTAAAATTATGTTACCTACTTTAAATGTCCAAAATGGCAATTATTAAATATTGTTCAATCAATATACAGGTCATTTCTTTAATCATGAAGAAGCAAGGAGTACAGAGAAACTTTGCTAATTACTCTTTTTCAAGCTACATTAAGCTCTTACAATTATTGTCTTCTATACTTGGTCCTATATCCAACAAACTATTGAAGTCACTCTTTCTGAAGAAATCATTATCTAATTATTTTACATCAGAGAATTAATTTATGAGATGTGAAGTATACAATTCACCAGGACTTTCAGCATTTCACTGAAGCTCAGTCTTTTCTACTCAAAAATGTACAGTCTCATGAGATATAAAAAAAAATAAACAAATACCTACCTCTCCCCATTTTTCTCAGCTAACAAATGCACTGGGCTGAAAATTGCTTCTACTGTCATAAATATTTATCTTCCTAACATGAGCAAAAAGAACTGTATAGCAGAATAACTACTATAAAAGTCATTGTCATATATAATCTACACTTTGCAAATGGCAGTCTGCCTTCATATGCTGGGTGTTGACCTGAAGTCAGAGATGAGTTCTATCAAGTACAGGAAATTAGGCATGTAATTCACTACACTCTCAAGCCTTATCATCATGAAAAATGTCTAATTTGTTTGCTTTTAATCTGTGTTTGAGAAATACTGCAAAGAGCAATTAGTATTGGTTTGTTCCTTCCCTGAAACAATATGTACTTTTGGATTTCTTTAATAAGTCCTTTTATGGAATATTTTTCATTAATTTAGTAACTAATGCTTTCTCATGATGAAGATAAGGAGACCTCAGGAGGTCTAGTAAAATATTGATGCATGTTAAATTTTTAAACATCATTTACTGACAACTTCAATAAAAATATGCAAGCATCTTTTTCCAAATAAGGAACAGAGTCATATATAAAGGGATTTAGATGATTTCTGCTAACAGAACTAGTGTACCCATCAAATGTTATACAAGCATTTTTTAATACACTTCCTAGGTATTCATATATAATTAAAATTATGTTAATTGCTATTGAAGAATCATGAGAAAATGTGTAGCAACATATTCTACAGCCATACATATATGTCTTTATTATATTTGTGCAGTTGGACATACATGGCTAAATTAAACAGTTCTATGTTGGTAACTCTAACAGTTCTTCAAAGCCGTTTACCCTAGAACTAAGAATACTTTTTCAGATAAAGATATTATGCTATTTCCTGCCATGTACAAAAATAATGATCATGAAATCATTTATATATATGTTATAGTAAGGACTGCAGCCTTATTTCAGGGCAAATTCAAAAGTCCCACAACAAGCACAGCAGACAAATCTAGAAAAATACTGTTCTTTGTTCCTTCCTGTGACTTCACCTGAACTTATCTCTACAATCATCAAACTGGGATGTTTTCTTTTTGTTCCAAGGGAGTCATGGATACCTCCCAAAACAGCGTAGCACATGTACATTCATACTGGAACCTGGACTTTGAGCCTATGGCAGGAAATAAACAGTCACACAAGTCACAAAATGCAGCACATGAAACTCAGTACTTTTCATCTATCACTTAAAATGTAGTTGTCTGCTAAATTTCATCATGGCAAGTGGCCTTGTCAAGTATTTTTTTAAAAACTGGAGCCATTTTAAGCTCTGAAAACATATAAGCTTTCTGCAAAACACAAAATCTCCTTAATTGCTGTGGTCTCCCAGACTTTGCCCTGAATACAAAATTGCTCTTTTGCATTCAGTTTGCTCTACTGACATTTAGCTACGCCTGAACTCTTTCCCTCTCATTTTATACTATAACATGAAAATAGATAAAAAGATTTTAGCTGGTAGCTGTAAAATTTGACAATGAAAGTTTTAGGCAATGGGCATTCTAGTCGTGGAATCCACCCTAGACATTATACATTCTTTTGCTAATTCTCCAAGAGATAGTATTGTAGAATTTGGTATCAGGAACAACTATTTTGGCAAGTGGTCTTTTCCCCTTATGATATGATAACACAGTTGTAAGCTATGAAGTTTCCTTTAAAAGGCTTGTGAGTTTTAAAAGATGTCATTTTCTTTTTGCAAGGGTCTTCAGTCTCTTATGTGACTCTAAAGGCTGTTTGTTTTCTCATCTTTTGTGAAAGATTGGGTCAGTTGTGAGACAAAGCTTGTGAAGGGAATCTTCATAGATAGGAGTAGGGGTCATAGTGACAGTGATATTCAGCTAAATATTCTAAGCTGGCATAGAACTATGGTTGATTTCATAATAGACTAACATATAAGAACAGAACTAGATAAAACAATAGGGGGTTTTTTATGATAGAAGTGTACCTAGAGAGTGTTAAAATAGATTCACAACAAATTAATGTAAAAATGCCACCACCGTTGGGCTTTTCTAAACACCAAAGGAACTGCTAAAATTCTCTGCAGTGATATATAACTGACAGAAATACCATAGAATATAGGACAATTAAGGGTAAAAAAAAAATTAAGGGTAAATCATTGAAATCGCACCAGTACAGAACCCTAGTAAGTCAAGGAGGTCACACAAATACTGTCAGGACAGGAAGCTATTACTTTAAAATGGGCATTCCTATCCATTGCATCAGGTATGTTTAATTAGATTCATAGATGCCCTGAGTTTAAAGCCTTTTTGATCATCTAATCTGACTTAATATACATAGTAGAGATCTCTAAATTTGTCCACTTTAACTTGCACTTCACTAACATATACATTCTTCAAAGACTCATAGTCTTGAACTAAAATCCTCAAGAGACACTGAATTCAGCACTCACTTTGGTAGTTTATTCCAGGAGTTAATAACTCTCCTCCTTTTTAGTTTCAATTTGTCTGGCATGATCTATTGAAAACTGTTATGTTTTCTCCATGTAGATCAGAGTTTTCTTAGGTATTCAATTTCTCCCCCATAATTACACAATGTAATCAAGTTAAATCTCAAAATTATTTTCAATGAACTACACAGACTTATCTCTTCTTGTACCTTGCTGTCAACTTATTTTCTTATACCAGCACTATATAAAGCATTTTACAATAAGCTTACCCATGTATAAGGATAAATAGCACTGTCCATGCTCATTAGTCTCTATTTATGCCTCCAACGAGATATTCCTTTGTGTTACAGTTTCATTTTGGGAGCTGTTGTTGAATTACCTGCCCCACTGTTTTTCAGGATGCAAGTAGATGTGGTTTATGAGTCTTATGGTTAAGTATCTAAATTTAGATTTTGGTTTTTAAAACTTTTTTTCTATATCAGTCCATCAAATATTTCATTTTATTTTTGTATGCTATGTTTTTTCATTTCATAGAACCATAGATTCATAGAATAACCAGGTTGGAAGAGACCCACCAGATCATCGAGTCCAACTATTCCTATCAAGCACTAAACCATGCCCCTTAGCACCTCATCCACTCGTGCCTTAAACACCTCCAGGGAAGGTGAATCAACCATTTTGTCAGTCATTAGATCAAACTTGTTATCACTATGAACTGAGTTGTATACACAAATACATCTGCAATGACCTAGGCGACACTTTACATTTTGAGATCTATGAGCTAATTCTTACTCTATTTAAACTGGTTTTTTTACTGGCATTGTAATAGCACTACATTCCATAAGAAAACTATGCTTTCTGTGTAAGAATCATAGAATCATAGAATCACCAGGCTGGAAAAGACCCACCGGATCATCGAGTCCAACCATTCCTATCAAACACTAAACCATGTCCCTTAGCACCTCGTCCACCCGTGCCTTAAACACCTGCAGGGAAGGTGAATCAATGATGAGATGATGAGATGGTAGGCCAACATAACCAAAAGCTTCACAGAAGATTTAGAATTACATCTAGAAGAGGTCTTATGTGCCTACAGCAATGCATAGAATGCATTAAAAGGACTGCAGTGAAAACCCAAGTAAGCACAGAGGAGCCTAATGTTACTTGGCTTTAAAATCATTGACTCCTATGGTTCTGCTTTGGCACATGCCTAGTATTGTGTCAGTATGAGCTGCAGAGGATTTCTTGTACCTAATCCTCCATGAGATCTAGAAATGAGTGTCTATGAGTCTCAGTGGACTGCTGTATAGATGTTTTTATCCAGGCTAGTTATCCTCTGCTTCAAGAGCAAAATAGGACAGTTTAGAAAACAGTTTATCTAACCTAATTCAGAAGTCTACATTAAAACAAGTTGTTCTTTTTTTCTATTCAGTAATGAAGAGACTGGATGATTCAATCATAGATAGGTGTCTACATTTGGTTATGAGGAATTGCCCTATGACTGCTACACTGCCTAAATCCTTGAAAGTCTTGATGCAATACCCATATTCTAAGCATGTATACCACAGGGTGATGAAAATGTTTAAATGAACAAGATCATGTTCACGTATGTACATTTGTTATTAGCCCATAATAGAGCAAATGTACACCACAGATGCAGGCAAAGTTGTTTCAGTCACATCCTCACCCTGATAGAGGGCATATCTCTCCATGCCTAAGAATTTCCTTCAGAATGTGTTAACTAGGAAATGTGATTACTTCCAGACTTAGATTTCTTGGACAATATTTTGGATTTTGACAAGTTTGTGTACTTCCTTGTTCTGCATTCCCTGACAACCAATCAACTGGACATATGAATATATTCTCATGTGATATAGGATGGCAACGATACAAGATGCCTAGTAAATGCAAATCTCCAACTTGAAAGAATTGAAAACAGTAATTAGAGCTTAACAAAGGAAAAATTGTCATTGAAACAGATAAAAATATACACAAACTCATCCAGTTCCCTATAGTTCCAAACTTAATTGTGGAAGCTGTTAAAATACTTGCAAAATATTGGTAAACTAAAATGCATTTTACTTTATATAGCCTCTGCTTGGTTGTGCACATGCTTATTAGTTCATTTACATAGCAATGAGTCTCCAAGACACAAAGCTTTTCATTTTCCCTGAATATAACTTACAAGCATTATGCATGCCACACTGGAAAGAGTAAGACTTCTGGAAAAAAAAAGAAAAACATGGAAGTTCTTCAGCCCTGTCATATATTAAAACAGAATTTCAATTAAATCTGAAATTTTCTCTGTATCTGTAACAAGAGGAAGATTGTATGTTTCTGCTATGGCTAAACAAACTCTTTATTGAAATGGTAGTGTTTCTATATTGTGATTTCCAGAGTCTAGAACGTTACCACCTTATTGAAAATCAAGAAATGCCAGGCTAGCTTCTGTTTAAGATATGAGTTCTACGGGGAAGATATCCTTATATATGGTGTCCTAGAGAAAACATTCCAAAACATTTTAATCTTTTTTAGGAAGAATTAAGTGTTTCCTCTGTGAAGAGAGCCAGTAAAGGCTCCTTCTCCAGTGAGACTGTCTTGATTTAATGGAATCCCAGGCAGCACAGAACAGTGTAAAGGAAGAAAACTTTCTTTTGCCATCTTGTTTCAGGGCTTTTCTCTTTTATTCTAGGACTACTGAGAAATTTTATGACACAGATTGGCAAGCAATTTCACAGATGCCAGTAAGAGAGCAATGCAAGAAAAGACACATATGAGCAGGAATTTCATCACCTGGTAAGGCAGCTAGAAATCCAAAGCTCGTTCTGTGCTGTTATGCAAGTAAAACAAAGACAATACAAACAACAAGAAGGAAAAGTCAATGAAATTTGGAGTTGTTCTAATATAAGCACTGTTACTTTTACAATGATTATCACTAAGACATTTCATTTAGGGGAGGGTAGTAACTCTACATGACTGATAAATTATGAAAAAATAGATTCTAAGCCAATAAATGTCTGCTGCTAAAGAAAGGAAATGTTCAATTCCGTATACATTTATTACACGAAGTCTACAACTGTATTGACTGACCATGACTTTAAAAGTTTTTAAACTACAATATATATTGTATTTATATATTTATACATTGCTGAAGCAAATAAGTAAATACGTATTTTTATGTATTTGAATATGTTGCCTTTGGAGTTAAAATATGTTTCTTTTATTTTTCTTTCTAACGAATTTTTATTTCAAATCAATTTAAAATAAGTTCTGGAATTCCCAACATACACATCTACTCTTAAAATAGAAAGGTACAATTTTACATTGTGTTTCTACATAGATCCAGTATATTAAACTCATGCATGCATTGTAAATCTATTCAGTGTAACTATAGGTATGAATTTGTATGTTTATTGTATATAAAGGCATTGAATTTTATATTTTTTCTTTCCCTTATACATGTATGAATATTGCTTTTTATCAGAATGACTTTTCAATCAGGCAGATTTATAAGCTTACCAGTTGTATGTTTTTATGAATAAAGTTGGACAAAGTTAAGCAGATGCTAAGAACCATTTCTAGATGATGATTTTTACTGTACTGGAATTACTCTGAGGTGGCATGGATATGTTACACTATACTGTGGTCACAATTCTAAAATTATTCCTAAAGTCACATTTGATAAAACCTCACCCTAAAAAAAGTTAAAGGGAGTGCTGCAGATAATAATATGATGGTTTTCATAAGTGAATAACATATTGAAGGAATATAAAACACTGTAAACATTAATCGTAATTAATTCTATGCATAGCCAAGCCTACCTTTCTTACCAATTTTGATATCTTCACCTAACTTGATATGCCGTCTTTCCTGGTAGTATTAAATATAAAAATATGCTGTCAAGCAAACTGAAATCATAGCTTCTGAGATTGTGATGCCTTATGTCATGGTAATAAGACATTTTGACATAAACAGGCATCTTTATATGTATAATAAGTAATTTATCCTGCATTATTAGCATGATCAACACAGAATTGAGGATACCATCCATTTCAATACTCACAGCAACCATGGTAAACTTTTCCAATAGGGTATACATGTTTTGCTATCAGATAGATTACATTTATTCACAAAATGCACTGTTGAGCCCAACAGTTATTTCTGTAAACAAACATTTCTTAAGAAATATGCTCTTTTTAATATCTGGGACAGTCACAAGTGAGGTCCTCAGGTAGACATCAACATTAATGTCAGGTTGACTCACCCTAATAGCAGATTTTTTCCCATTCAATATTCTTCTAAAGGAAAAAACACTATTATACAGAAAGCAATCTAATTAAACATTTGCTCTTGTTGTCAGTCTTTCTATCAATGCTATATTGAAATGGACATTATATTTTGCCCCAAATAATAAATACCTCACAAATTTAATATAAGATCTAAATTTATGCAAAGAATTCTATGGAAAGAATTTTATATAAAACAAATTACATTGTAACTGAATTAAGTAAGTATAAAACCAATTTTGATTGTTAATAGAAATGGTACTACCATGAAGGAAGATAGTGATACTAGTAAAGAACTAAATATGACCACAAAGAAATTTTGAGGTAACTCAGCCCAAAACCCCTTAAATTTATATTTCTGACTGTCACAAGTAACAGGGATGATGGTTGTGTTATTGGAATGAGAAAGTATATATTCCATACCCAAGTGGCTTGTAATGTATTACAGCCAAAGAAATATATGTACATTTCTATTAACAGATTAACCTCATTTATGTCATGATGTCAGCCCTCATATGAGCATTTGTTCTATTCAATCTGAAGGAGTTTCTCCACTGGGAAATTTCTTATTTCAACTCACACAAATTTAGTCAAATGCTGGCTTGTTTTGCAGATTCCAAAACACATTTAGCATTTGAATTTTGGTATTTCCTTCCTTCCTTCCTTCCTTCCTTCCTTCCTTCCTTCCTTCCTTCCTTCCTTCCTTCCTTCCTTCCTTCCTTCCTTCCTTCCTTCCTTCCTTCCTTCCTTCCTTCCTTCCTTCCTTCCTTTCTTCCTTCCTTTCTTTCTTTCTTTCTTCCTTTCTTTCTTCCTTCCTTCCTTTCTTTCTTTCTTTCTTTCTTTCTTTTTTTTCTTCCTTTTATTTCCCTCCCATCCCTACTCTCAATCCTCATCCCCTTTATCAGGAAAACAATTTAAACTCCTAGTCCCTTTCAGTGGTAAATACATTCACAGGAGTCCTCTGAAGTAAAAACAATGTTCAATTTATTCTGCTAAATGTTGAAATATTCAAATTAAAATATCTCAAATGAGAGTTCTTATGAGAGATGTACACCAAATAACAATTGTTTTAATAGATTTCGGTCATCATATAGGTTTAAATCTCTGGCTTGAAACTATAAAACAACTGAAGACTATCTCAGTTTAATACCTATTAGTTCAGGTACTGAGTCACTTGTAATGGGCAGAGAGATAAAGGTCTCACAGTTTTCCCCAAAATGTATTCTTATTGAAAACAATATTTACACAAAAAAGTTGTTTTCAATAAAATGGCATATTCCTTATAAAAGGGGGAGAGTGAAGAGCAGGGTGTGAAGAAAGCAGAAAACTGTTACATAAATGTGATCAGAATCTGAGATCCAAACAGAGCGATACAGTTTACCCCTGAGATAAAATATTAATCTAGCAGAATTTACAGCAGTCCTACTAGCAAAGGATCAATTTTTGTATGAACTCCATCCTATGCTGACTACTTATTATAATAAAAAGCAATGCTTCCTCTCATTTACAATTGGTCTCCATCATCTTAAGGGTCTTTTCCAATGTAAATTATTTCATGATTCTATGATTTCTTAAAATCTGAGGTTATGTTAAATAACCAGAAACTTGGTTAAAGTAGAAAAATCTGTAGAATACAAAAAACACAATGAAAAAATACATGTGTGACAATAACAGAGGAGTAAAAAACATTTCAAAAAATACAGGAATGACAGAAAATTCAGGGCTTAATAAGGTAAGTAACTAACAGTATTAACATAGCACAGATTTCCTACACATGGCATATCGGAACTAGTTAGGAAGTAGTAACAATGTTTTATTATTAATTCCCATTCTGTCAGCTAGAAAGAATCAAACATATTTAACTAAACAAGTTTCACAGCCACCAGTAACATTGCCATAATTGTACAGATGTAAAGATAATAATTAGAATTATGTTATATATGCATATATTTGTATGCATTTTTATATGTTGTATATATAGATGTGTACAAATACACAGAAGTACATATGCATGTGTGCGCATTTATTTTTGCCTTTGCTGTTGTTATGTGTACTGGATTTGCATACAAGGTACTGGAAACAGATGGGAGCTACAGGGTGACCTCTTTGAGAAGCTGCTCAAAGCTTCCCCTATGTCCAACAGAGTCAATACCAGCCAGCTCCAAGGCCAAGCCAGCACCTTTGTGATAACATAAAATTGCAGAATCACAGAATGGTTTGGTTTAGGAATGGCCTTAGAGATCATCCAGTTCCAAACACCCTGCCATGGGCAGGGACAACTCCCACTAGTTCACATTGCTCAAGGCCTCATCTAGCCTGGCCTTGAAATCTTCCAGGGAGAGGGCATCCTCAAGTTCCCTAGGCAACCTGTTCCAGTACCTCACCACTGTCACAGGAAAAAATATCTAACCCTAATATATAAAGTATCTAATCCTAATATACGAAAATATCCTAATATCTAGTCTAAACATACCCTCTTTAAGCTTAAAACCATTAACATTCATCCTATCACTACATGCTCTGGTAAAACATCCCTCCCCAGCTTTCTTGTAGGCCCTTGTTGGTGCCAGAAGGTTGGTATAAGGTCTACTCGCAGCAACCTCTTCTCTAGGCTAAACAACTTCAACTGTCTCAGCCTGTCCTTGTTTGGAAGGTGCTGCAGCCCTCTGATCACCTTCATGTTCTTCCTCTGAACTTGCACTAACAGATCCACGTCCTTCCTCTGATGAGAATACCAGTACAGAATGGAGTATCCTAGGTGAGGTCACATGAGAGCAGAGTAGAGGAGGGGAATCCCATCCCTTGACCTCCTGATGACACTACTTTTGATGGCTTCAGGTGCACATTGCCGGCTCATGCTGAGCTTCTCATCCACCAGCACTTACAAGCCCTTCTCTCCAGGGCTGCTCTCAATCCATTCTCTGCCCAGCTTGTACTTGTGCTTGCCGTGACCCATTTGCAGGACCTTGCACTTGGCCTTGTTGAACTTTATGAGGTTCGCACAGGCCCACCTCTCAAGCTTCTCTAGGTCCCTCTGGATGACATCCCTTTCTTCCAGAATGCCGACTGTGCTACACAGCTTGGTGAGGGCTTCAGGGTAAGTCTCACACCCTGTTTGCCCAGCCTGTTGATTGTACTCCTGGTTGCTGCTCTCCCTAGGGCTGCCTTTGGTGGAGAGAGACGTCAGCTGATGTTACTGCTGGCCCTGCTCTCTCTGCATCAGCTGCTCTTGTAAGAGCTGCCACTTCCTGACAAGTCTCCTTAGGTCTCTGCACTCCCCCAGACTTTCCCTGGCCCAGAAAACCCTCCTGTACACCGTGATTGTCCACTCCACTCTGGGCACACTGTAAATTATGTAAATTGTCCCCCTGCAAATTACATAAATTAACTCACTGTAAAATCATTCAGTACTGAGCATAAGAAAAATATAGGTGAATCCATCCATACATTAAGACAATAACAGGATTTATAAAATTTTGGCAAATGCCACTGAGTTCTACAGATTCCCCTTTTCTTCACAATAAAATATGCAGTATTCATCGTTGTGATGTGCTGCTAGTTAGATAAATATTGTTTTATTATAATTAAAATGAATTATGGTGCAGTATCTGACCTGTTGATCATGTTTGGCTTGGCCTTAGGAAAATAAGTAGGAAAATCAATAATGGGAAAAATAATTCTTTAATTTTATCCTCATAAATACACAGAGATTGTTTTAGGATTTCTGGGTTTGAGTCATTCTGATACAGTGACCAGAACACATTCAGACTCAGCATCAATTTGGATATAAGAAACCCTTTTGAAAATATCTTTCGTTCAAAAAGGCAAACTGTATACAAAACCAGTAGACTATTAGAAATGTGGGGCCCTAGATTTATTTCAAATGTCTCTTATATTTAGGTCAACAATGTATATCACCTGAGGAAAAAAAATTTAAGAAGTCACATGGGCAGTTAAACGACAGCATAAAGGAGACTGTTAGAAATTCTAAAAATCCATTTTTTAAAAAAAAAAAAAAAAGACATAGCAGCCAGATGAAGACAGTAGAATAAAGTATAAAATCTAGCAAAGTTCAGGTGCTATTCATTTGAAAGGGTTGAAGAAATGAGCGATATTTCCAATTAGTTAGTTTGCTGTACGGCCTCTTGATTAAATTGGTCTTAGAACCATAGTAAGCATGTAACAACAATTTTTTAAAAAAGAGCTGAGGGGTATCCATGCAAAAACAGACCAATAAATGTGGTGCCTG
Organism: Clamator glandarius; assembly: GCA_033459285.1. Lineage (NCBI taxonomy): Eukaryota > Metazoa > Chordata > Aves > Cuculiformes > Cuculidae > Clamator > Clamator glandarius. The sequence continues at coordinate 500,338 of JAUNZM010001015.1, forward strand.
TAGCAGTCAAATTAGGAAAAATTGTAATACAGACTGAAATTAGAAAGTATGTGGATAGGTATTGATGTAACAAGGATGAATCCCATAACTTTTGTAGATAGTGATTTCCTGAAGTACCAAGCGAGAATGTATATAAATTGGCTAGATTTGTGTTGCTTACTTATACAACCATATGAACAGGACCTCTTATAGACAGTAAATTGTTATGAAATTAATGACATTCAGAAGGGAGGTAATATCATGGATTCATAGCTGATTTTAAAGTATCAAAGACAGAAGCAATGGGTTAATTTTGACACAAATTATGTATTGAAATTAGTTCCACAGAAATCAGTGCTCAAAATTCCACAGTTCAAAATATTTACATGCAAAAGTTAGTGAAAGCAGAACTTGATGATGAAAAGTTGGAGAAAGACCTGATAATATTTAATAGCCAGATAACAAAATGACAGTATCAGACCGAGAGAATATTAACAGAGTATCTCTTGTGCCCTTATAAAGTCTTCTCTTCTCCTTCATCCACTGTCATTTTTTTGGAAATGTAATTTTCTTTCAGGAAAAAGATGCTTTATTTTAGACAAAAGGCTTTGAATTAAATTTTCAAAGAAAATTATGTAGTGGAAAAGGTTTCCCAACAAGTTCAATTCTTTTTCACTTATTCTCTTTGTTTTAGGGTGGATTTGTTGGGTTTTTTTCTTACTTTTACTCTTTAAGATACAATTTTCACTTTAGTATGATTTTTTTTCATTTCATTATGCAAATAGAGCATGTGTAAACCCTCACTTGCTTTATTTCCATTTGCTGGAAGAAATTTACTTTCTAGACTGAAAAGATGGTATTTCGATTGTGGCTTTTTCCTCCCAGCTGCAGGAGAGCATACTAGGAAACTGGTTTAACACACACAGGGAAGCTATTTCCCAGCGCCAGAAGCAAACAAGAGATAGTACTTCAGAGCTTATTGACTAGTCCATGGATCTAAAGATCTGGGACTCTTGTCTGTATTTCCAGGTACAAACCTTTTTTTTTTTCATTGACAGTTTAGTTATACTCTCTGAGTTCTACATCTGTCTCTGTTAGGTCAGAGATCCAGCGAGGTTGAAAGACCGTGCCACCACCTTTGATCTATTGATCTGCGTGTCCATCACAGCTCCCAGGAGGAGTTAGATGTATGTTTGAATCTCCTTGGTTTGAGGAAGGCACGTAATCCTGCACTCTCTCTTTTGAGAGCCTAAGGCATTTTGTACAAGCCTACTGAGATTTCTAACAAAATGTAGATACATACTTCCCATGTTACGTAATACTCAAGGCTGATAATATCTGGACAGAAGAGTGCCAACTGACTTTATACACTGCTTTAGTTATCTAGTGGATCTGACTCAGCCAAATCAAGAGTTTCTGTTCTTGTCATCATCTAAAGAAGAACTTTGAAAGTGTGTTTGATTGCTACTTCCTCTCCTCTAGTATTTTGTTTTGTAAACAAAACCCTCTGATGTGTTTCGATCCTTGTCTCCAGAACAACAGCAATTGTTAGTAATTCTGGAGCCAGATGTTTGTTTGGTGTATATCAGTACATGATTTTATAGAAACATGGTGATCTGTACAACCCGAGGGTTTTTTCTTCCTTGGTGTATCTCTCGGAGTTATACTAGAAACAAGGAACAGAAGAGAGCAGAGAAACAAAAACCTCAGTGTGAAAGACAAAAGATGAAAAGGATTTGGCTGAGACACTTCACTACAAACTTATATAAGTGCATTGGCTCAGCCTTTCTGAATTCTGGATATATAATGAGAGACTATAAAGAATTTGTTTTCTGTCAGTTTACACAGTAAGTTTATTATCCTTAAGCTGTTCAGTCAGAGGCACCTTAGAGGCTCATATGGGTCTGGGAAGGTACAAATGTCATTTTCACAATATTTTTAATTAGAGATTTCTATAAATGGCATGTAAAGAATCAATGCTTTTCAGCACAGAAGAAATGAACAGGGTCCTGAACCTGCTGTAAAACTTGGAAAGAATTCTAGAAAAGCAGAAAAATTTAATTACTAAAAGGTTACATGGGTTGTTCTGCTCTGTTTGTCCATAACACTCTCAATATGGTGTGATTGTCTCTGCATTCTAACACCCAGCAGCAGCAAACTGTGCTGCTAACACAGGGTGTTTTCCAGCAGTCAGTTATTCGGAAAATTGTAATAAAGTGTAAAGCATATATTGCAACCCCATATGATTCCAGCTTATGCCAGCACCTCCCTTGCTGTTTCCTGATTTGTTATATTTCTCTTTCCACAGCCATTGGTATTCGTAAACCAATCTTAAGTATTCTGGCATTTCAGTCAGTTTGAATGTCCTTTCACATAAAATGAACGCAGTGTCTCATGGCTAATGAAACTCTGTAGGCTTTATGGTTAATTTTTGTTCTGGTGATTATAGAATGCCCAATCATAATTATAAGGGTAGAACCATGTAGCCTATAATTTATAGGACTCGCATTACCACAATGAAATAACCATTCTATACTGTGTTGTATTATCTGTTACCATGACTGCCCTCACAATAGCTGCTTGGTTGCAATTCTTTAACTGTGGAAGCTTTGAGTTAAGCAGTATAATTGCAGCATTCCCTGATGAAGTAAATGAGTATCCAAATGAAATTCTCAAGTCATGGCTGAAGAAGTAGTTATCCTTTCAGGATAAAATACAGTAACAATTTTATAGCCCTCAGCAGGAATTTAGGTAGGCAAAATGCAGCATAAAGGAGAAAAATAATAAACCAGAAATGAAATTTATCCAGAACTGAATTTAACACCTTCCTGACAGAAAGAGAAGAGGCTGTACCTGCCCACAAATTACTTATTATTTTTATTGTATGGTTTTGAACTGACTCAGGGGAAACTGCTACTTACCGTGTTCCCAAATCTACTTCCAACTATAACTAGTTGTTTCTTAGATTTATAAGCTCAAATTGAAGTACTGACACAGCCATGGCCTTCCTAACTTAAAAAAGCTGAAGAGTCTCCAGTATATGATTGTAGTGCAGCAATATCCTGCTGACTTTACTACTCAAAAACTGAGGGTTTTTTTTTCTATTTGGTTTGAACTAATCCATCTTGCTTAGATCCAGTAAACAGTCTGTGTAGGGTCCATCCTTTTCTACACTTGCCTGGAGACTTGTACTTTTCAATATCAGGTGAAACATTTTCAGACTGCCTGCACATTATCTTCAAGAGCAGCTTCTTCACATTCTTATCTAATTTAACTGACCTTGAGAGCCTGGACATGTTGGTCTGCTTAATCAGGAATTGGCAAATATTATAAATGACGCAGTCCCCAAAGGTGCTAAATCTATAGCATTGACATCTTATTCACCTTTCTATACTGAAGAGCACTGGAGCTTGAAAATAGCCCTGACGAAATTGCACAAGTGATAAGAAGCTAGTGCTACAACTATTCATTTTGGCGTATTGTATAGAACGATGATATTGATTTGTGTATTGTGAATATGAAAAAGGCTGACTTTTACTCAGAATATACATGGAATTTGTGACAACAAAAGAAAAGTCTTTTCTTTACTCCTGCTGGGGATATGGCACTTTACAGGAAACTTCTTATATTCATGTCATGATCATTTTGCTTTTCCAAATTATGGGAAGTTTCCATAGCACTTTACTAAGGCAAGTTGCCACCATTTTGAAGAACTTAACGTGGAAATATTTAAGGCACATGGAATCTGGATAAAACCAAGGCTCATTCAAGTGGCCATTTCACTCGATCATCTTTCCTGGTGTTATAGTCAAGAAGTACTCTGAATCTACTAAATCTAATTCAGGTTTAGTGCAGTGTGTATTATCACCATATTGAGAAATTTATAGAATAGAGTAATAAAGAAATATATAGTGTAATGTAACTCTTGTTTGTAATACAGAAATTTGAGTACCATATATCTCATATTTTATGCTTTTCACTTACTGCTAATTTCAGTGGAAGCTGAATATGTTTGTGACCATTTTTAATTAAGTTCTCCATCTCTATTTTAAATGAATAGCATGTTTTTCTGCTATTCTATTAGCTGCAAAATCAATTAAAGAAGCTTTTCATTCTTTTCCTTTTTCATATGCCAGGGACATTCTCCTCAAGGAAAACAAAGAGAGGTTCAGACTCTTTTTTTTTTTTTTTTTTTGCCTGCTTGCTTTCATAGGTTGTTCATTGTCCACTCTAAACTTCTTTTGTTTTTTCTGTGGAAAATAGATGTGGTTTTGCACCAAGGAAGCTGAACTGAATTCTACTTAATCACTGCACTGAAAGACAGGCAGTAATTGTTATCTACAAAAAAGGATGAATAATACCTCCATCACTCTTTACAGACAGACTTAAAAATAATAGATATGTTTTCCCTTAGTTATTTTGATTATGGTGATTTATCAGATCTGGCCAAATAATCCTACTAAATAGGTAGAAAGAATTGTTCAACATAGACATTTCACAGTAAGCTTTATGTGGTGAAAGTCAAAACCAGTACAGGACAGCTAGTTTGGACTAATGTAGAAGCAGGCACCTAAAACCACAAGCTTAGATTCTGATTGATGTTCCATCAGCACCTTAGATTTGATCTTACCACTCTCCATATTCCTAATAATACATGATCAAAAATTGGTCCGCTTTGGTCAACAGAATTTCATACCAAAGCATCTATAGTCTGGAATTTCCTCTACTTAAGGTCCTTCTTGGCTTAACCTGGTAGATGCTCTCCGAGAAAACCTATGCAGTAGAACTCTATATCATATAAAGCTGGTGCCGCTGCTTTCTTTTTAAACTTGATGACAGGCACATACAGTAACTTAGTGATTAGGTAACACACTATAACAAAAATAAATCCCCTCCCACTTTCCATTGCCTAAAGATATTCAAATATCTCTTCCAGCTGACAAAATTCTCTAAATGCTAGTACAAGGCAAGAAAACTTACTCCTCTTTTAGTTCTTTCACTATATAGGTTCATTGGAACCAGGAAAATGCAAATGCTCTCCAAGTTGTTTCTGTAGCGTAGTGGTTTGAGCACGCATACCAAGGGTAGTTCTTATGACTCAGGAACTCTATAGCTGTTTTCTCAGATTAAAATACTGAAGAGTTCTTGAAACAAAGACCATTAGTCAGTCTTCTCAGAATCATTATCCTAGAGAATTTCATGTACCTTGTCCATTGTTTCAAGATCTTGCATATGTGCCTGAACAATTAACAGTTCCAAGTCCTTGTGAGGAAGAATGGAAAGGACTTTTTGTGAACAAGAACATAGGACAGACCTCCTCTGTCAATGGAATGCAGCCACTTCCTATCATCAAGTATAACTTATGTGTATGGCTAGAGTCAGGAAACTCACTGAATATCTTGATTATTTTGTACGCAGGTCTAAAATGCCTAATTCTCCTCCCCCGTTGGGATGCCAGAAACTTTACAGTAATTTCTAAAATTTTACCTATGAGACTAAGCCTCTGGAAGTTATAAACCACTTAGCATTGTAATAAATGCAGTCATCTCCGTCTTTTAGTCCCTAGAGTTTATGAATCCAAGGGACTATATGTATTCTAGAGCACCATCTAGCGGTGTTTACATGGTTTACAGATACACGGATTTAGAGCTCCACTGTCGTAACATTAAGAAGTACTTAAAACAAGATCGTCCCATGTGTATGTTAAATTCTTTTCATTTCTGTTGATGCTAAAGTGCCATGGAGTTTGATTTTTCCTATTCGTGCAAGACAGTAAGTAAAGAATTCCAAACTAATATGGTATTTTACTTGTCTGTTTCTGGGACATCTATTTAACTAAAAGTCTTTTTGCCTATTATTTTGTTTATAGAAAAAATAAAAATGCTTTAAGTTTTCTTCAAGCACAAAAAGAAAAATAAAAAACAAGAGTCAGTATAAATGGAAAAATTTGTACCTAGAAGGGGAAATTAACAGAGAAAACCTTGCCCTGAGAAATCAACTGTTGGAAAACATAAACTGACTTTACAATTGGAATACAAAAACTTCTGAATCCATGACTAGAATGAGCATTTTAAACTGATCTATAACTTAATTTGTATACATTTCCAGCTATGGTCCCATTTCTAGATACTTTTCCAGAGAAAAAATATAAGATTTTGAACAAGTTATTACCTAAATAAAGTCTTGCTTACAGAACCAATTAAGTAGGATAAACCATCTGCTTCAGTTTATGGTGGCTCTATAGAGAAATTTGTCTGCACACTTCTCTTCATTATATCTGGGGCTAGTTGTTTCCTTGCAAGAGCCTTTAGCTTCTCAAAATGTCTTAGACTTTTAGGAAGAAAAAAATAATTATGTGGAAAAAGTTGTAACTGGCATGAAAAGTAAGGGAAATAAGAGTAAATGTCCTTCCTACAAGTTTTTTCTCAGACATATTATAAGTAAGAATACTTTAGTGGTTCGTGTGTATAAAAAGTTTAGCCTATTTGTAAATAAGGTAATGTTTGTCTTTCTCATTAAAATTCTTTGTGGGGTCCAAGAGAACAAATTTGGCATATATTGTAATATTAAATCACTTTAAATAGCCTGTTTCACAGAACAAAACATTGAACAAAATAATATTACTATTTTTATTTTCTTTATTCTTTTTAACATTCAATATTTTTGTAACTGTAGGTTTACAATTTTTATAATTTAAAAAAGACACTCCTGGACAAAATGGTGACTAGATAAATTATGTAATTGCTTTCTTGAAGGAAACTGAGCAATTTATTTGCTTTTTTCTTTTTATTTTCTATCAGTTTTCTCCTACACTTGAATAGCAATTTTTGTTTAACAACATAATCAACCTATGAATTTTACTTTTATTCTTTTAAAATGTACAGGAAAATAAAAAACTTCAAAAATCAAATTATTTTATTATACAAGATACTGGTTTTCAAGAAACAAGAGATTCTAAACTGAACAGCACAGTACTGTTACTGAGAGAGCTGGGGTCGTTTAGCCTGGAGAAGAGGAGGCTGAGGGGAGACCTTATTACTCTCTACAACTACCTGAAGGGAGGTTGTGGAGAGGAGGGTGCTGGCCTCTTCTCCCAAGTGACAGGGGACAGGATGAGAAGGAATGGCCTCAAGCTCCGCCAGGGGAGGTTTAGGCTTGAGATTAGGAAAAAGTTCTTCACGGAGAGGGTAGTTAGGCATTGGAACAGTCTGCCCAGGGAGGTGGTTGAGTCACCGTCCCTGGAGGTGTTTAAGGTGAGGGTGGATGAGGTACTTAGGGGCATGATTTAGGGATTGGTGGGAATGGTTGGACTCGACGATCCGGTGGGTCTCTTCCAACCTGGTTATTCTGTGATTCTGTGATTCTGTGATTCTTTATGTTTGCTGTAGGATCTTCCTAAAATTGTCACTAAGAAAAAAAAGCAATAAAACCTGCAAAGCCTCTTGCTTCTTGCTTTATTTAGGCTTCCACTTGGTAGGGAATAATATAGTTCTGAGTTCATCAGAACTTGTCATCATGATAAGTCACTAAATGATGATTTATAGAAAGAATAGTATCTTAATTTTAATATGTCTGGATACAGTAATTTGTCTGTGTAAATGAATGGGAGTCCTTTCATGATACTAAAATGTGCCTTTCTATTTCTATTTTCCTGAGCACAACAGAGAAACCATAATTTCTCTCTGGGATGCCATATAAAGCTCCCTTGTAAGGCAAAACCTTTATAACTGAAAGGGAAGACAATGCACTGTGTTTTGGAGTGAAGGACAAAAGGTGGAGGAAAAAATATGTTTACCAAATATATTTAAAACAAATTTTTAAAAAATTCTCCTGCAAAGCTCTTCTTTGTTGGAGAATTATTTCCTTAGAAGAGCTTGCTAAAATGAGGGGGGTAGATAACAGAAGGGGAATGTTCTACATACTACAGCCTACAATACAATGATAACTGATGTGTCAAAGTTCATAATTTCCCTGCACCACTTCTTGGGAAACAGAACAAATTCTTTGGAGCTTTCCTGCACCAACACTATGAGTGTTTTAGAGGAGTATGATGTACTATCCACAAATGTCAGATATTTTTTTTCATGTATCTGCATTATGATTTCTTACACACACACAAAAAGTCTAGTTTAACTGATGCCTTCTATTACTGATTATTCATTATCAAGCACAAAGGTATTTTTCATCTTTACTTCTTTAGTATTTGGAGATATTTTGCTCATAAAGCAATCTATGAATTTAAGAGAGATGTCAATGAGTTTTTGCATGCCTTTGAACTCGCTAAAATGGAGAACCCAAGTATTTTATTTTAGCACTCTTATCCTTATTAAAAACTGGTTGTATTCTACCAATTTTGGCTTTGGGGGGGGGCTAATTCAATACCTGAGAATACACAGTCTTCTTGTGTTAAGATTTTGCTTCTTGATTGAAAATGTAAAGCTTCATATTATCTAATAGGACCTTTTATTGATGCATACCTCAGTTTCAAGAGTTCAGATATTAAGCTCTTCAACTGCCCAAGTAGTTAGCAGATTCTCCAGAGCTCACTATCCTGTGTACTTAGTCTTAGCTATTGGCCTCAGTCTACCAATCTAGCTTTATCATCACTGACCTTAGGTTCTCCATTAGTCAACAAAATGAGCGAGCTTGTGAGGGAGGTGGAATGATCCATTGTTTGCCATGAAACGAGAACTCAGCACACTCAGGCAATGCATATAAAATAAAATGAGAAACTTCATGTTTAATCTATGAAACTTACAGCCACAGGATATCATGAAAAGCAAAAGCATAAATAAGTTCAAAAAGTGAAATTAAAAAACTTCAGGAGGTTGTCAAGTATTTGTAATTATTAAATCTGGTAAGATGAAGAGACTGTGTATAGGTTCATAATTTTTCTTGAAAGGATCACATATTTTAATGGGGAAAAAAAGTATTTCGGTTTACCTGATGTTGATTCTAACAAGAGCTGTTATCAGTGGAAAAAACATTTAGCCATTTTTCTGATATCCAATCCATATGGAAGCATTGTCCTTCCCTATTAATGGTTTTGATGTCTGAGTACAATGACATCAGAGCAACAGTGATCTGAGTAATTTCTATTGTATAGTAATGGCATCTGTCATTATTTGCATCCACTTTAGAAAGGAGATTATTTCAGTTAGTCGCATTTTAATTCACATAACAGATGTTAAAAGTAAGCATTAAAAAGCTTATTTAGTTACATATTGATATTTTATTAATGTTCTCACTACTAGATCCATCCTCATTGCTAAAGAAATTAATCCTGCTTTTCTGGTTTTGATGTTTCAGAATAATCTGCATCGAGACTTCCTGACTTCTTATTTAACATGTGTGTCTACTCAGATTCCTGTATTTCAGCTTCAATAAAGCATGAGGACTGAAGTTCTACATATTCTACTTCTTTGAACAGCTGTAAATGACAAAATTTTGTATTATTGGTATTATCATTCCTTTGAGTGCTCAAATATGATATTTCTTAGACACCTGGGGTACACTAATTAACTAAAGGGAAAAAAATGATGGCACATTCAGTAAATACCTGTAAACAGTTTCTTTGTGGAAAAGGTGATTGATTTCTGATTATTTCCTGCAGAAAACAGAGTATATTAAAGCCATAATATTTGCTGGTTTAGGAGTTTAAGGCTATGTACTTAGAGTGAAATTCTTTTTAATTGGAAGATTCTCAACATTTTTATAATGCAGGCTGGTTAAAATTGAACTCCTTCCTGTCCTAAATAACTGATTTCAACAACATCAAATGAACCTCACTACATAACAGGTTTCAGGCACTTCAAGCTCCCTGACAGAGTGAGGAGTCTAAATCTGTGCTCTGCATCTTGAACCTGAATCCCCAGCAGCTCCAATGTAGCCTGGAAGTTAGAAAGTCTTTAGAAAAACAAGAATAGCAATCTCAGATAACCACACTCCCAGGAAATATAATTTCAGCACAAAAAATACTTTTTTCATTGATAGATAAACAATGTTTCTTAGCCTGTGTTTCTTGTGATATATTTCTGTGGTTTAGATTTAGAATGTATCAATGTTTTTGAAGATCAGAATTCTCAAGTTCAGGCCAATTCTATTAGCAGCAGCTCTCAAATTAAACTCAGTATGTTCAGAAAGTGGAAGAGTAGAAGAGTGGAAAATCAGTTAATGAAAGCCTAGGAAAAGCTGATATAACATTGCAGGAAAAAAAAAAGTAGGCATGGCCAAGAATTTTTGTTTCAGTATTTATTTCCAGAAAACTGAAATCTCAGAAAGGGTAAATTATTTCATCTCAAGAGATAAAAACTCGGTATTGATGAAGGCAGTATTGTCCAAATTTGGAGCTAATCCGAGTGCTCTTACTGAAAGATTAGTTCTATACAAAATGGACTGCTTATGCATGTAACAGCATCAGTATTCTCTGTTGAATATATCATAGTCCAGACTGAATACAAAATATTTTAGTCCTTCTGATCACTGATTCCCTTACAAAGACCGAAAATCTTAGAATCATAGAACTGTTAAGACAGGACAACAACTCTAAGTTCATCAAATCCAACCTTCAGCCCAATATCACATGCCTACTAAACCATGTCACAACATGCCACATATGCATACTTTTGAACCTCCAAGGCTGGAGACTCCATGACTTCTCTGGGCTCTGATAAATAGTATCTCTAGGACTATCTGCTTTGGCTACCAATACAAAACTATAAACATGAGTTTCTGATTTCTGCTATGCAAACATATAGATTCAGACCTACATGTTGACCCATATCTATTGACAGGAATATTCCCTTCTTACCATAAGTAGTTCCACTGGCTTTAGTAATACTCATGTGAGTAGCCTTAATATATTAAATTTTAAAAGTCCAAAATAGCTATAGATGTGAAAAATTAACCAATAAAATGTCTCTGTCTGTTGCTTCTTTTATAACATCTACAAATTCTGAGCTTATTAAACTTAAATGAACCTAAAGGGTTTAGCTGCAGTGTTCATTGTTTCTTCTCTGAATGCCTTTGTACCACAGCAGGAGAGTTGCATGCTTTTGTAATATTAATATTTATAAACATCTGGCATCTCCTGTATAAGTTCACAGAGCATTTACAGTGAAAGCCTAAGGAACAAAAGTGAAACTTTAGTTTAAAACAAATTTCTAGAAATAAATCTCAACTAGTAGCATTTTCTGCAATGCAACTGTTTCAATAATGTACCTATTTCTATTGGAGGTATTTCAAAATGTGAAGTAAATTAATTGAAGAGATAATCTCCAGTAGTACAGAATGGTCCAGCAGAGTACATACATCCCTGTGTCTTTACTTTCACACTTACAAGACTACCACATTTACAAATTTTAAACCAGACTCTAAGGAGAGATTCGGAAATTGCACACACACAGAGACATATATATACACAGCCCTTCATCTCTGCCTTTGGGGATTTACAGAGAAAATTTAAATACATGTAATCTAATATTATACTGTTACCATGTCAGCTGTTATTTATTGAAAGTTAAAAATCAATAACAGCAAAGTTCAGATAGTTCTCATCACTAGCAAGAAAGGGAAACTACCAATTCTTATTTTGAATAAGAAAAGAGATGCAATTCCCTTCTCTTTAAAAGTCTGTGGAGAAGGAGAAAGGAGAAAGACTTGCTTCAGGAATGATTTTTGTCTTAATATTTAAAATTACATGTTTATTATAAGATTTAAAATGGACTTTTATATTTTTCTCCAAATATTTGATTCTGGCATAGGACACCTATGCATCCTGAGAGCAATTATAGATATATCAGGGAAATGCTTTTCTCCATTCTGTATTTTAATTAGTTTCATGCTTTGTTTTTACCATTACTAATGACCACTGGTCAATGACACATTGTCTGAAAATGCTATTCAATTCCCAGTATGCATTGAATTCAGGATTATTATATTTGGAAAACACTTTATTTCATCCTATTGGATTATGCCTCTGAAACTCATTGAATTTCATAGGTAAGTATGTATTTTTTAATATTATGGAAATTAAGATCCTTGGGTATTAACATATGTAAACTTAGGCATTTTAATGTTCTCCTTAATTGAGATAAAACTTGTAAGATATAAGCATATCTTGAACATCTGCCTTTTGCAAATACAGCAACAATTATTCTTGGTGCTGTATGCTCAGTGTTTTTACTTTCAGTGGTTTCTTTTTAATTTTAGCCTGGTTTTCTGCCTGTAAGATATTATTCTTGTGTAAAACATTAGGCTCCACTATAAAAGGTAAAATCCTAACTTGCAAACAGCTACAGTTGTGTTACCAGAGTTAAAATATTATGATAGATCTTTAAATTTGTATTCAAAATTAAAGTGAAGACTATTTGTTTACGAAGAGACTTGCGTAGCTAATATTTCTTGCAGAGACTGAAACATTTTCAAACATAAGCCCCCAGATTTAGTGTTTCTAAGTAGTTCTCTCTCACCTAATTAATCAGGAAAAAAAACTCACCTTCTAAAACAAGAATTCTGGATTGTACAGTTAAATGACCTCTGCATCTGTCATAAAGTTTCTTCCAATAAATAATACAGTTTGGAGTTTCATTATCTCCCTCATTGTCTCACATCCACAAGCTCTTTGATGAGTCATATTCAGACTACTTATCAAGAGAATGCACTTTTAAAACACAGCACATTTCAGGCTTCATTTATTTTATTGTAGAGTAAAGAAGACCACCAGAGGGAAAATAGGGAAAGTGGTAGTGCATAGTTCCCAAACTTCAGTTTTATGGAAACAAAATCTGACATCATAAAAATCATGTTATTCCTCCCAACAGAAGAACTGCAGAACTTATGCAGTAGTTCACAGATGAAAACATAACAAATGCTTTCTAAGACCTCACAAACACATGATGTGTCAACCACAGACTCTGAACAACACATCACAATATATTTTTCAGATCTCAGTTTAGCAATTGAATTTTTTGTTCCTTACACATTCTGAATGCAAATCATTGGCTATCATTATTCCTTTTCTCTTTGAATGCTCTTATTAGCAGAAAAATGACTAATTTGCCATTCAAATACTCATAACCCTTTGAAGTTACTTTGCTACTTGAATGGAGCAAAGAAAACTTACTGCTCCCAGAGTTACTGTTGCAAGCAGTCTTTGCACTCGGTCTGCTCTGCTTCAGCTAAAATAGGCAAATCTCAGCTGTATTTCTCCTGCCTCCATTCATCATCTCTATATGTAGATGCAGCTGTTTGAGAAAGTCATCTTTCCTTTCATAGACAATTTCTAAAGCATATATAGGTTGGGAGAAGATTGGTCTTGAAGGGCCAGGTGTGGAGCAGTATTTCAGAACTGAGTGACCAGGCAGATCAACCACAACTGAGATAGCCTAAAGATACTTCCCTGTGCCAGAGGATTTCTTCTATAGCCAGCTGAGGAAGTGTTTTAAAAGGCACCAAATAGTAGAACTTGATTTTTCAAGGAGAGGAGAAAAACAATATAATCTAATGAATCCAGTAGAACTGCATTTTATTTCTGTCTCACATATGCACAGGTATAAAGCAGATGCACTGATTGAATCATTTTAATTCCACATTTCTCATGAATATATTGAATTATACATTTTTTATCTAAAGTAGAGACATTATAAATTTATGACTTTTATCAAACAAGTAGAATTATGGACATATCTTTTGCAGCTAACTATTACTTTTGCAGTTAAAGCACATACTCCATAAATTCAACCTCACACAGATGTGCGAGAAAAACAGCAGTCCTTCCCAAATTACAGCATTTATTTTTTCATAGATAAAATTGAATTTGATGAGGTTTTACAAGTAAATTGGTAGCTAATTTAACATCACAGTAATTATAAATTTAGCTTCCTTGCAGAAATGCAGTGAGCTTTTTTAATTATTTTTCAACTAGATAACATTATTCAAGTAGTTTTGGATAAAAAGCATATGCATACATATACACTCTCATACATGTTTTACTCAAAGATATGTATCAAGTGAAGGAGAAAATGACCAGAAAGTTCATTGTTTCTTAGAACACCAAAGATAAGAGACTTAGTTGAAAGACAGCAGAATTAAATCTGAAAGTGATATTTTTACATGTAAGCTGTAGCAATAATATGGAACTCATTGCCACAGGACATTTTAGCTGCCATAAGTAGTGAAAATCCTCATAAAGGATGAAAACAAATTAAAGGAAGAAATTTCCATCAAATACCCACCAAGGACCACCTATTGAACAGATCTATCAAGACCTATGCAGATATTATGTCTGGCATGAAAAGTTCTGGATTGCCAGAAGCTGGAAGTCTCAGTTTGTTCTTATCATATATCCATGAACTCCATAATGATTTTTGCTAGAGATGGAAAGCATGGCCCAGTTTAGCTGTTACTTTAGCTTAAAGTAGCTTAACTTAGATTTAATTATTTAAATGGAGCTGAAATGTCAAGCTTCTTTTGAAAAGGTGATAGGAAAAAAACTTGGTTAAATAAACAGATTAAAAAATGCACCATAACATTTATTTTTTATGCTCTTCATAATAAAAATTTCCTTTTAAATAAAACTGAAAAGTGGCTCTTTCCTCAGGCAATTCCACAATGAATGGTGCATTTCATATAATTCCCATGTTCCCTTATTTTAGTCAGATTGAAATATATCCTGTTTTCTGTTTGATGTTCCTTTCTTCAGACTATACTTTTCCTGCTGTTACACGCAATAGGACTAAAATGCAGATTGACGTTCTCTAATGTAATCAATGTCAGTTCCTGTCAAATATCTTCATCCATTGAAAATATAGGAAGGAATTAGTATCTTGTCCCTGTTACACCTATTGAGAAAATGTGGAATCTGAATGTGTTTTGAAAGAGATGGGTTTTTCCTAATGGTTAAACTCTTAAATCCTTTCAGATGAAGGTCACTTCAGAATAAAAAAAAAAAATTAAAAAGCAGGAAGGAAAAAAAGGTAGAAAAGCCCATACAAAACCAAAATTCCTTAAGTTTGGGAAAGAATTACAAACCTTTTGAAATGCTAGTTTTTTAAATAATGAGTTATAACAGAGGCATGCAGCAAAAACCAGGGATCTGCTCTCATCCCTGCCTATATCACACCAATCAAATAGCTGTAAATCAGGCAGTTCACATCTTTACCACATTTGTTGGTTATTCTTAGGACACTTTAATATTACATGGCCTTTAATTTTGTAACTTATTTGATACCTGTTTTTTAAAGACAAGTGAAAAAAAAAGAGCTATTTATTCAAAACTGTTTCATGAAAACAAAATAGAACATTTTTGACATGGGTTATTAGTAAATGGACTTCTTAGAATCACATGTAGCATCCTGGTTGGAGCTTAAAGCAAAGTGGGAGGAGAGGGTGTCAGGCGTAGTCTTCACAAGGTATGACCTGCAGCTGGAACCAGAAACCAGAAGTTGCCTGTCAATTTGAAAATGTTACTCGGGGAACAGCAAGGTTGGGCTCAGTTTCCTATTCATCTACCAGGGAGCACTATAAGAAGGATGTGCAGGAAGAAAGCAGGTAGTAAAGGCTGCACTTGATGTAGAGGGGACATGTGGTGTCCCAGAGTCTTTGCTTAGGGCTGCATCTTACTGCTAGAGCTGGCACAACAAAGGTGATATCACAGGTCTCCTGCACTGTCTGGAGTGACTCCGAGGTCAGAGGCCTCAGCCCGCACCCAACAGTAAGATGTGACCACTCAGCTTTTAGGTCTCAGGGCGTTCCTGTGCCCCATGCTCTTCCTGAGGCTGGAGTGGAGGGCAGCAGCAGTGCTATGCTTAAGTAGGTGTAAGGACTCCTGCAACGGTGGCGCCTAGAGGACTGCGACTTCCAGGAGAGGAAAGTGGCTCTTTTTCCATACATATAGTCAGCTGAAAAACAAGCATATAGCAACAAGTTCTGACAGGGCAAGCATTTGGGCTGAATGTGGCAGATCCACAGATCGTATCAGAGAAGCAAAACGTGATAGGTGATAATGGTTAAAGACTTGCTGATGCAAGGGAAGCATGTGTCACCAACACGTGTATCAGAGGCTTGCTGCTTGCCAGAGGCAAGATGAAAACCATTGCAGAGAGACTGTCGAGGCTCCAGTCTTCTTCTTGGTATTGAAATTAGGGTGTTCAACTTTTGTTTATAAAGTTTTCAGAAGAAAATAAATTCAGGAAGTTCTAATGATGTAAGGCCACTAATTTCCCTGTTATGAAGATTAGGGCAATTTGACTATAACTTCAAGTACTCACAACGAAAGTGTTCTTAAAGATTGTCACACATAATTTGAAAATAAACATGCAAAACACTTTTATAGCTAAACTTCTTATTAATTATTTTGATATGGGGTTATGGGTTTGATTCACAAGTGTAACTTCCATCTATATAAAAGATGCTTGAAGCAATGCAAATTTATAGATTCCTTTTCCTCTGTCCAGGCACAAAAATATTGATTGCTTCCCAGAACAATCCTTAGAGCTCAGTCAACTATATGAGGTGGCCTTTTCAACTCTGCATGCGCAGATCCTCATTATGTAAATCAGTAACTGAAAAATTATCAAAATAAGAGGCATGGGGAAGCATGTGGTTGAGGAAAACTTGGAACACTGACAAATTGGGGTTTGCAGGTGGGTAGCCTCTCTGAAGACTTTAGTACACAAACACTCGCTACTTAACTAAATTGCTAAAGGCTTGTTCCCAGCTACTTGGAGACTTTTCCTTAATGGTCTCCATATTCAACTGAGGAGGGAGATTATTCACAAATAATCAATTTTGTTACATAATATATGCTGTGAATGAACTATCTAAATTTAAAATAACATGATTTAGACAAACCTACTTGATGAAGAGTCCTCAGAGGTCGCTAAAGCTTTGATTATTCAGTTAGCTTATTTTATAGCTAGTGCTTTAGGAACCATCAAAACCATAATGAGATAGATCAACTAGATTGCTTTTATTATTCTACTGCATACGATTCAATATAGGTAAGAAGAGTATCCACTGAATCAGACTTTGGAGAAGTTCATATTATCATGGAATAGCTTTAACTTTGAGACTGCTAGAAAAAACAACAATTTGACAATCATATGAATATGTGTTTTACTCTGAATAGCATATCTAACTAGAAGTTACATTTTTTAAGAACATTAACAAATATAAAGCTGATAATAGATATCTCTGTAGGTCTTCAAATCTGCTGCAGTATTTTTATCAAGAGAGTTCGCAAAGGCTCTGTATTGAAGTCAAGACAATAAAAACAGTATGATTCTTTTCTGGTATAGTTCATTTTGTATTCTTTTTTTAAAATAAATAAAAATATATTTGAAAAGATATTAATTACAATATATCTCCATGATTGATGGGATTGTTCACACGCACTATTAAAAAGATTTCATTTTTTCTTAGAAAGACTTTATAAGTCTCCAAGTGACAGATACGTCAGTTACTGAGGTGAAATACTACAGCATTTGAGAAACTCATCACCAGAGCACTATTTAAGGTTCTCTGTGGATCTGACACTTATTGCACACCACAAAGGTCATCTTGATTGTTACAGAAATCTTTAATCATCAAGTAATGTAGACCAGCAGAGACACTGAGACACTTGTGTAAGCATTATGCAATTAGTGCATTTTTGCTATTATGGTATCAAATTTGCCAGCTTCAAGAATAACAGTCTTATTGCTAAAATATAAAGTTTCCTTGAAAAAAAACTTCAATAATAAGTTTTTCTGCATTCTAAGGGATTAGATTCCTTTGTTCACTGACATCAGTCAATGCCACAAAACATACTCTACAAATTAGTGCCATTAGTTTTAAGTACGCTGTAAATGCTAGCAAATATTTATAATTTGTACCTATATTTTTTAAGTTATTGTCTAACTTTGTTTGGTATGTTTGTCTTTGGGAAGTGTATATGTGTCTCTGTGTATCCTACAGAGAAAAGGAACACCAGGTTGCTATTTTATGCTGTATTTAAAGGTGACAACTCCAATCCATGATTTGACTATTATAAATAGCAATTCCAGTAAACAACAAAAATTTCAAGAGAGCAAAATACTTTCCACTCTTTCTGAATAAATGCAAGTGAGACTGGACCTACTGTCCTATACAGCTTTATACATGAGTTTAATAGCAGTAGTTGCAACTCACTTTTTTCTTTACCAAGGATATTGTTTGTAAATTACTATTCCTGGTCATGCAAGAACAGATCTCTAACTAGTGAGATTCTGGTGAATTCTGTAAGATATGTTCTTCTGGAAGTGGTTTAACAGGGAAATCTTATATAGGGAAGGAGGATAATATACTGCATAAGCTTATAGGAGAGTAATCTTAGCTACAAATGTAAAAGCAGAAATCAGAGTTTTGTTAAAAGTATTAGCCTTAAAGGTTAATTTACAGTCTCAAAGTTATTCCTTTTCTCCAAATGAAATACTGAAAGTAGCTAGGCTAGTAAAGTAACTTAAATAAATAAATAAAATTTCACCTGTCTCTGGTGCAAAAAAGCTGCCAGAGTTACACAGCAAGATAAGCTGCCTCCTCTGCCAGCCCCATGCCAGATGATAGCCAAAGCTGAGGAAAGGCCACTAGAAGAAGAAGAGTTACCCAAGCAAAACAGTGAAGACAAATTAGGAGTTAATAATATGATGTGACCACCACTACTGATGACATGAATGACAGATTTGAAGAGCTACTCACATTATTCTTCATAGCTTTATATTAAAGTGGCACTAACAGCTAGAAAACCACTGTGGTCTTGAAAGTAGTCTTTCATACTACTGAAAAGATGTACTGAAAAAGAGAGTAAGACTTTGCAGTGCAGGATGAACAGGATAGAACAAATTACTTGTATCTGTTATTTAACTTTGAAAACATTAAAAATCTAATTAGCAAAGTATGTGGTCCTTCTGAATATAAAATTAACGTTTGTTAAGCAACTTCCTCACACAGCTGGTGAGAAAACAGACAAGGGATGGCACCCTCCTGGACCTACTGTTCGTGAACAGAGAAGGCCTTGCAGGGGATGTGAGGGTTGGAGGATGCCTGGGGCAAAGCGACCATGAGATAATAGAGTTCTCAGTACAGGCTGAGATGAAGAAGGAGGTTAGCAGAACAGTCGCCCTCAACTTTCAGAGAGCAGACTTTGGACTGTTCAGAAGGCTGGTCAGAAAAGCCCCATGGGAGGCGCTCCTTAAGGGCAAAGGAGTCCATGAGGGCTGGGCGCTCTTCAAGAAGGAACTCCTAGCAGCTCAGGAGAAAGCCGTCCCCATGTTCCGGAAAAGTAGCCGGCAGGGCAAGAAACCAGTGTGGCTGAGTAGGGAGGTCCTGAAAGACATCAGTAAGAAAAGGAAGGTCTATGAGCTTTGTAGCAAGGGGCAGGCATCCTGGGTGGACTATAGGGAGGAAGCGAGAATGTGCAGGGAAAAAGTCAGGAGGGCTAAGGCCCAACTACAAATGCGATTGGCCAAGTCTGTGAAAGACAACAAAAAGTCTTTCTACAAATACATCAACAGTAAAAGGAGGGCTAGGGAGAATCTCCAGTCCCAACTAGATGCAGAGGAAACAACAGTAACAGGGAATAAAGACAAGGCTGAAGTACTCAATACCTACTTTGCTTCAGTCTTTAATAGTAAGGAAAGTTGTTCCCTCTGTGCACAACCCCAGGGGCTGGAGGAGCAGAATGAGGTTCCCATGATCCAAGAGGAGATGGTTAGAGGCTTGCTTGCCCAGCTAGACACCCACAAGTCTACAGGGCCAGATGGAGTCCACCCAAGTGTTTTGAGGGAACTGGCGCATGTGCTGACCAAACCCCTTTCCATCATCTTCCAATAGTCCTGGATGACTGGGGAGGTTCCGCTGGACTGGAGGCTGGCTGATGCCGTGCCCATCTATAAGAAGGGGCACAAGGCAGATCTGGGGAACAACAGGCCTGTCAGTCTGACCTCGGTACCGGGGAAAGTCATGGAGCGGGTGATCTTGAGTGCGATCATGAAGCACATGCAAGAGAACAGGGTAATCAGGTCCAGTCAACACGGGTTCATGAAAGGCAGGTATTGCCAAACTAACCTGATCACCTTCTATGACCGAGTGACTAGACTCTTGGATGAGGGAAAGGCTGTGGATGTAGTCTTCTTGGACTTTAGTAAAGCCTTTGATACAGTTTCTCACAGCATTCTGCTTCGGAAACTGTCAGCCTCTGGCCTAGACAGGTGCACACTCTCCTGGGTGGAAAACTGGCTGAATGACCGGGCCTAGAGAGTGGTGGGAAATGGAGTTAAATCCAGCTGGAGGCCAGTGACAAGTGGGGTTCCCCAGGGCTCAGTGCTGGGTCCAGTCCTGTTTAATGTCTTTATCAACGACCTGGATGAAGGCATCGAGTGCACCCTTAGCAAGTTTGCAGATGACACCAAGCTGGGTGGAAGTGTGGATCTGCTGGAGGGTTGGGAGGCTCTGCAAAGGGATCAGGACAGGCTGGACCGCTGGGCTGAGACCAACGGCATGAGGTTTAACACAGCCAAATGCGGGGTCCTGCACTTGGGGCACAACAACCCTGTGCAGTGCTACAGACTGGGAGAAGCCTGGCTGGAAAGCTGCCAGGAGAAGGACCTGGGGGTGTTGGTTGACAACCGACTGAACATGAGCCAGCAGTGTGCCCAGGTGGCCAAGAAGGCCAATAGCATCTTGGCTTGTATCAGAAACAGCGTGACCAGCAGGTCCAGGGAGGTTATTCTCCCTCTGTACTCGGCACTGATGAGACCGCACCTCGAGTACTGTGTTCAGTTCTGTGCCCCTCACCACAAGAAGGATGTTGAGGCTCTGGAGTGTGTCCAGAGAAGAGCAACAAAGCTGGTGAAGGGGCTGGAGAACAAGTCTTACGAGAAATGACTGAGAGAGCTGGGAATCTGGTGGGTCTCTTCCAACCTGGTTATTCTATGATTCTATGATTCTAATCAGTACCTCTAGAATGCATTAATTTGGGGTCATCACTAAAGTACTAATATTGCACAGAAAAAGTCTTATTCTACTAGGATTTTCTGCTGAATAGATATCTTCTGGGAAATTCTAGAAGACTGCTATCTTAGAATCATAGAATAACCAGGTTGGAAGAGACCCACTGGATCATCGAGTCCAACCATTCCTATCAGTCACTAAACCATGCCCCTGAGAGCCTCGTCCACCCATGCCTTAAACACCTCCAAGGAAGGTGACTCAACCACCTCCCTGGGCAGCCTGTTCCAGTGCCTAATGACCCTTTTCATGAAAATTTTTTTGCTAATGTCCAGCCTAAATCTCCCCTGGCGGAGCTTGTGGCCATTCCCTCTCGTCTTGAATCCTGTCACTTGGGAGAAGAGGCCAGCACCCTCCTCTCTACAACCTCCCCTCAGGTAGTTATAGAAAGCAATGAGGTCTCCTCTCAGCCTCCTCTTCTCCAGGCTAAATAACCCCAGCTCTCTCAGCCATTTCTCATAAGGCCTGTTCTCCAGCCCTTTCACCAGCTTCGTTGCTCTTCTCTGGACTCTCTCCAGAGCCTCAACATCCTTCTTGTGGTGAGGGGCACAGAACTGAACACAGTACTCGAGGTGCGGTCTCATCAGTGCCGAGTACAGAGGGAGAATAACCTCCCTGGACCTGCTGGTCACGCTGTTTCTGATACAAGCCAAGATGCTATTGGCCTTCTTGGCCACCTGGGCACACTGCTGGCTCATGTTCAGTCGGCTGTCAACCAACACCCCCAGGTCCTTCTCCTCCTGGCAGCTTTCCAGCCAGGCTTCTCCCAGTCTGTAGCTGCACAGGGTTGTTGTGCCCCAAGTGCAGGATCTGGCATTTGGCCCTGTTAAACCTCATGCCATTGGACTCTGCCCAGCAGTCCAGCCTGTTCAGGTCCCTTTGCAGAGCCTCCCAACCCTCCAGCAGATCCACACTTTCACCCAGCTTGGTGTCATCTGCAAACTTGCTAAGGGTGCACTCGATGCCTTCATCCAGGTCGTTGATAAAGACATTGAACAGGGCTGGGCCCAGGACTGAGCCCTGGGAACCCCACTTGTCACCGGCCTCCAGCTGGATTTAACACCATTTACCACCACTCTCTGGGCCCAGTCGTTCAACCAGTTTCCACCCAGGAGAGTGTGCGCCTGTCCAGGCCAGAGGCCGACAGTTTCCGAAGCAGAATGCTGTGAGAAACTGCGTCAAAGGCTTTACTGAGTATCCTGCATATGAGGTTATTTCCTTTGGTAGCTTCAAATATTATGATAGGACAGATCATCATGTAATGACACTTCTAAGGGTAAAGGGTTGTATAACAGCTTAAATATCCTAGAAACAACCTATATTTATCAGAATCCTTTTTCAGTCAGGACCAAAGACTGAGAAGTAGGTAAAATCAATTAAAGCCACTTAGTAGGGAAAGGAGTTGGTAAAGAAGTCATATTAGCTATTCTGGAAATTGCCTCCATACTGTCTCAGAGCCTTTGAGGAGAACAAAGGTTAAAAGCTGTGAATCACACACTCACTTGACTTAACAAAAACAGCCCTAGAGGTGAAAAGAAGAAGTAATATCTGCTCTTATACTTTGCTAACATGCTCTTCAAGGATGAGGAGTATTTTGACAGTTAAGACCAAGTGAGACACAAAATTTTGGTAAAACCAAGCAATATTTCTGAGACATCCCATCAGATTTTCCCCAATGAGTCAGGTATCTGTGGAAGTCATGGTGAATTTTAATCTGCTAGAGATGAGCTGATTGAGCAGCCACCTCGGGCATCTTCAATTACAGTTGTAAAAAAAGCCCAGTGAAGAGCAGTGGCTATGCGAGTTTTAATTTGGTGAAAGCTCAGAAAAGCTCCCCACCTCCACACACTAGATCTCTGGTGCAAATATTTCCATAGTTAGGATTTGATCCCTGGATATTATTTGATTAAAGTAGCAGTTAAGAATTAAAGTGAATCTTCTTTTCTGATGTGCTACTGATTTTTCCAAGGTTTTAGAATGCCATCTCAATTCATAGAGATAACCGTGTCATCTCCTCAGTTAATAAAGCTGACTAACAAAGGAATTAATTTGTGTATGTTTGTTGAAGAAAGAAAAAGAGAAAGAGAAAAGAAAAAAGAAAGAGAGATAAAAATTAAAAATGGAAAAAAAAATTATTTAGTGTCTTTTTGTTCTTTTAAAGAGTTACAGTTAAGCTTGCAGGAAGCCTTTATGACCTTTCCAGTAAATACAAATAAAATACTCACCAATCGGGTGTGTGGCAGGGGCACGTGGCCCTGCGGGAGGGGAGGCGCATGGCACCGCCTCAGCACTAGGGTGAGGGTCTCAAAGAATGGTTGGATTCGATGATCCAGTGGGTCTTTCCCAACCTAGTGATTCTATGAGTCTAACTCTGAGGTGGGTGTCTACAGGCAACCTGAGAGAGCTGGGGTTTTTCAGCCTGGAGAAGAGGAGGCTGTGAGGAGACCTCATTGCTCTCTACAACTACCTGAAAGGAGGTTGTGGAGAGGAGGGAGCTGGGCTCTTCTCCCAAGTGACAGGGGACAGGACGAGAGGGAATGGCCACAAGCTCCACCAGAGGAGGTTTAGGCTGGACATTAGCAAAAAATATTTCATGGAAAGGGCCATTGGGCACTGGAACAGGCTGCCCAGGGAGGTGGTTGAGTCACCTTCCCTGGAGATGTTTAAGAGACAGGTAGATGAGGTGCTAAGTGGCATGGTTTAGTGATTGATAGGAATGGTTGGACTCGATGATCCAGTGGGCCTCTTCCAACCTGGTTATTCTATGATTCTATGATAATAGGTGCAAGCAGATGAACCTTCAAGTCTAAACACTGATTATTACAAATTTCTGGAAAATCTCTGTCAAGCTGGAGAAAATATAACTGTTTGTAGGCATGGTTATTTGAGGTATCTCTAAGAGGTTATGGTTTCTGGTCAATTTGTCAGACATCAGGTGTGTTTTTTGCAATTCACTTAGATTTCAGGTATTTAGTATGTATCTGTTCATCAAAGGATAATAGTCTACTATGGAAGCTTAACATAAAACTATCATACAAGTAAGGAGATAAAAGGTTAAATCAGAAGATTTTGGCAAACCAACTTAAGCAAGTTTCTCTTGAAAAAGAGCTGTTTGGAATTTAAATAGGGGAAAGTTGACAGCAATATCAAAATGTGAGTAAGAGGCTGAGAAGTAGACTGAGAAGAGCCTGAAAGAAGTTACAACAGGGTTCCCCTGGGAAAAGTTTGAATAGACACCAAAACACTTTGTGAAAAGGAACTGTTGAGCTTCCTTTTGTAGAACAGAGCATGATATATACATAAGGCCAACTGAGTTGAGCAAAGCAACACTATGTCTGTTGTCTTCAAAATGAGTGAATATCAATGATATTCTAAAAAATGTAAGCTAAATAAAAATGTATTGCTCTTAAAAATATGTTGTATTCTAACAACTGTAACCTTTTCTGTTTGTCCTTTTAAGTACAAAGAATTATATGTTCAAAAACTTTGTGCAAAGGTTATCTGTATAAGCACATTTGCTCACAGCAACCAGCTGCCTTCTGAATAGTTTAAACAGTAAATCACAAGTTCTGTGACTTCAGTGGGATGTCTGAGAAAAGACGCACACATTACAGTGTGAATCGGGAAAGCAGGTACTAGAATCAAGCACTTGGAACAATTGTCTTCAGCTCTCAGTAAAAAACACCAGACACAGGATCAGTGTCACAGAGCAACTTTAATCCTTAAATTTACTGTGAATAGAAACATTCTATCTATCACTAAGTATTGTTTTACTATAGAACTATGTCAAAACTTTTAATGAATGGCTAAAGATACCTCAGGATATATCTTTAAAAATGTACTTTTCCCTCAAGTGCTATTTTTACCTACCTTCTCTGCATGAAGATAAGGTGGTATTTTTTAGTTATTAGTGAGAAAGACTCTAAATGTCACCAATTCACCTTCTGACATCTCAGAATAATTATATGTTTATTTGTTGGTGTGTTGTTTTTTTTTAAATTAAGTAAAAAACTAATACTCCTTAGTAACAAGAAAAAGGAAAGAGGACACATGGAAGTAGCTAGTAACAAAGAATTCAGAATGCTGACTATACATACAAGAGGCAGAATTACAGACTATATCTGTCATGTTCATTTCAAATTAAACTCACATATTGACTCAGAAATATTTCTGTTACAGGTGGAATTTGTCCAGTAGTATAGCTCAAATCTTACTAAATTTACTACAAAATAGACTTCAGTTGGTATCATAAGCACAGTTGATGACTTTCTTATTACCATGGCTAGCAAGAACATCTGAGATTTTAAAATACTGGAAAAAATAGAAATTTGGTGATTCAAATAAGCATAAACCACAAGCTGTTTATAAGTATGCCAGAAAGAAATAATCACCTCCCATGACCCAAACAGAAAACAAAAAGTGAAAATCAGTAACTGGTTGTTCAGCCCATTAATGAGTGATCTGAATAAGGGATGAACTGCGCAGTAAAAACAACTGTTGCTGAAGTTATTCAAGACAGATAAAACAAAGGTCAAATGTGAAGAACTGCTGAAGAGCCTACCATTTTGGCTGACTGGGTACTAAATAGTGGATGACATTCAATACAGGTAAAGAATAAAATAACCCTAACTTGAAATATAATATAAAACACTATTACTAATTGGATGTGAGATTTCATAATATAAAGTGATGACACTGCTGAAGTGTCAGTTCAGCAACCCAAAATGAATGAGATGTTAAAAAAAGAAAGAAAGATTGCAGCAAAATGAAACATGGTCATGGTGCTGAATCAACTCATAACTCAATTACATTTTAAGCGTGATGTGTCAGTCTAGTTTCATCTAAATGTAGCAGATGTAGTCAAAATGGAAGTTTCTGTAAGAACAATTGCATGGACTAGGTCTTTTCAGGTACAGAAAGAGTTAACTACAGGGTATAAAACTCAGATATTAAAAAATCATGAATGTTTCAAGCATTGCTGTCTCTTCCAGCAAGGGAATTTGGGATTATCAAATTAATTGAGAGCAATTTGTGGGGAAAAGAAAAAGGATTGCAAATTAAGAAATATAAGATCACTCAAGACCCTACCTGTTGAATGCTTTTGCAAGGTAATTCATCTCACTAGGTTTGAACATTTACCTTAAGATGAGAAGAACAACCTGTTCTGTAATGGAGTTGAGTATGGAAGAGATCTTAAATGACAAATCTGGACTCAATGAGTGACTTCTGGAACTCTTATGATGAACGCTGACTTAAAACAAAAATCTAAGGAAATTAAAGTATAAGACAAAGCTATATATGAGCTGCTCATGATATGGTATCTTGAAAAATGTTTATTTCCTGTATATATATTTCCTGTATGATAAACACATTACTATGGCTTGGGCCAACGAAGCTGCTTACACGGATGGAAAATGTCCTCTACAGCAATGCTGCAAATTAATTTATGACAACACTCATGCACAGCTCTAGAAAAAAGAACTAGAAGGACAGTCATAAGTCATTGCTGCTGAGATGCACATCCATCCTTCTGCCAGTAAACTTAACTTCTCAAAACACATGAAGAGCAATATTAAATGAGAAATAGAAACATAGCTAATTAAATTGTTCTCTCAACAAGCATATGAGCAAATATAAAAAGAATGTAAAGAATTATTTCTGAGAAATCCCATAGCATTTGAAGAGCTTTGGTTATTCTGTTAAAATTCTTCTCATTGGGTTAACATACAAAATTAACCACCTGCAATTATGGTATTACTAGCTGAGCTACATGAAGATCTACTGTTCATTAAAGTAAGCAGGTAATATTGCTTATTCATTAACTCATTATTTTAAGATCTACTAGCTAAGAGATGCTGTCATTAAAAAAAATCTATGGTTATTTAAAAAATAATACAAACATAAGAACAGAAAATAAGTCTATCTATTTTTAATATCTGGCAATATATGTGCTGGCAATGTATTTACTGCATGATGAATATTCATTTCAAACTTTTTTATTATTATTAAATTATTAAAACATTATTTTTTTAAATAGAGATAAGTTACCATTATTTCAGTATTTATGAATTTTTAAGTGATATCAAAGTCCACATCTGTGGTGGAAAAACTCTAAAAATCATAACAAGTAACTAGAAAACTTTACATTCATCAAGTGCAAGAAAAAGAAAAAACATTATTTCTGAAGTGTTGTGTCTGCCACAAGTCTCTCTGACAGGCCTAGGCATATAGCATGTAAAATCCAAAAGCTGCTGGAGTATAGCTAAACGCTGTTATCCAAGCTGTCATAACTGTACTGCAGTTTAAAGATATTTCCTGACAAGAAAATTGAGAAAGCTGTCTGGATAGTAAATCAAAACTTTCCTCCTCTTTTATTGGCCAACCAACATATGCAGTTTAGGTCACAGATGGTGTTTTTTACTTTTTGGTCTCCCCGCACATCTTCAGCACGGGTACTGGCTTTCTTTACCACTAAAAGTGAGAAGTTCTTTTAAGAATCTTTGCCAATACACTAAGATATTCACAAACCACTCAATTTTAGAAGCTAAAAAGCTGCTAAGCAGGTAAGGTCCAGAAGTGCAATTTTAATCATCTCATGATTTAAGATGATAGTGCATTCAATATGCTATTGCATGATTGCATTCCCTTGGGAAGATACAAGAGAAGCAGAAAGAACATCAAAATTAAAAGGTATATAAAAAATTGAAGGTCAAAAAAACCCAGAATATTTAATTATTTAATTGATTTAAGATTCTAAGTTAAAACCTTAGTGGGTTCAATATTTCATTTATAGGTGCCACTTCTTTCTCTCATTTCCCATGCAACCCACAGGATGTTTTCTCTTGTTTTCTGTGCTCCCTGCAAGGGGGCTCTGCTCAGCACAGATGGCTGTCAGGAATGTCAGCAAGTCTACCGTGCTGCTCTGGATGTGTGGCTTGCTGGGCCTTTCAAGGGTCCCTTCAATCAGGACAGTACCAAACTCTAAATGTAGTCTCTGATGTCCTGAATGAGCATCTTCAAATATTTAAAATTCTGGACTTAGTATCAAGAAGCGTTCATCACTGTGACACTGATTTCAGAAAGCCGTGACTCCAGAATGTTTAACTTAAAGGGAACTGCCATTTTTTTAGAAAAACAATGTGCGCTGGTGAAGTTGAACAAACTCACTTGCGTTCTTATTGCAAAGAGTAACGATTCAGCAACATGTTATTTAAATTAAATGATGTTTTGGGCAAACTCTGCATAAGCTGAGAAAATATATAAAGCAATCTTGACAAAATCAGAAGCTGATAGCTGTGCATGGGACCAGTGGGGTTCTGTAACAATCTGTGGAAATAAATGTTTGTTGGGTTTTTTCCAAGACTGAGCTCAATGTCAGGGG
The DNA here is from genome assembly GCA_033459285.1 of Clamator glandarius. NCBI lineage: Eukaryota > Metazoa > Chordata > Aves > Cuculiformes > Cuculidae > Clamator > Clamator glandarius. The sequence goes on from JAUNZM010001015.1 coordinate 528,722, forward strand.
ATCACAATGAGTTTATGAAAAGGTTCTTTGTTAATAGACGACTAAATTCAGTGACTTGAGAGTACTTTCCAGTCCTTTATTCCTGTAAGAGAAAGAAAGTTTGCTAGGGAAAACATTAATTTAAATTTGAACAAACATAGAACAAATTTCATTTGCTAAAATTCTTCTATACAAAAATACATACAAAATTTTGTTTTGTATAAAAATCTTGTTCTATACAAGGAATTAATTATAAACATTTTCATTTGTAGTAATTTCATCAAGGCAACAGAACTAATGAAGCAAGAGGAAGATGAAGGTCATTGATAAGCTATAAGGCCCGGTACACTCTCAGTTCAAGATGATAAAGGGATGAAATAAGGAGAGAAACTTTAAGCATTAAGTTTATCACCCTGAAAAATTCACAGTGGCCAAAACACTACTGGTTCTGATTCATCAGTATATAGTATCTTATGCATAACCATTTCTTAACTTGTAATTCTTAGTCTTTAAGTACTGTTAGTTTTCATGAAAAATTAGTGTTCTTCTGAACATACAGAAATTTTTTCCTTGAATGTATCATTGATCACAATTCAAATTGTCAATACTTGGGCTGTAAGTTGTTAAGTACAAAGAGTAAATAACCTGTGAGAGAAGTGGGAGACTGTGGAAGATGAAAGGATGAACAGCATCAAGAATTCTTTTCTTCATTTTGCCAATTTCCTGCATGAATTCTTGACCAAGCACTCCAGAATTTTATAGTCAAACTAATTTATACAAAATGGATCCCCAGAAACACTTAATTTCCTGACTCCTGTAGGTAGACAGATTACTTCATTCTAGCCTTTAGAGAATTATCAGTAAGTCATTCACTTTCAGATCTCGAAAGGCCTTTTGACAAGTAATTTCTGTTGAAAACGGTTAATATCACGAAGACTAAAATAAGTAGTTGCTAAGTGGTGACTTTGTGATAAATCCTTAAGCACATACTCAGATACAAAAAGAACATAATAAATTAATACATTAGAATAATTTTTTTTAAAGTTAATTTGTCCTAGAGACTGGTAAAGAAAATTACGTATACTGTGCTATGATAAACAGGGATTATATCAGGGTTAATGAATAAATTTAAAAAATTATGTTATGGAGGTTCCATTAACTATTTTTAATTAGTCTTTTCTGGATTACTTGTTCGTTGACTTTATAAACAAATGTCTCAATAAATCTGAATGTTCTTATTCAAAACACTATACAGTTATGAGTTTCCAGCCTGAAGAATTAAGTGCCCTCTAAATAAAAGAAAATGGGGTGTATGGAGTTGCTTAAATTGACAGCAGCATATATACCTAAAGGATGCTTCATTTATGACTCATATACAGCTCAAATTAGGGAAGTGGTGGTCTATAAATGAACTTCCCTGTTAAAACAATGTCCTAAAAAATAGTCTATTCCCAAAAACACCAATAGCCAATAGCACTTCTGAAGAGTTCAAAGAATCATTATTGTAAACAAAAGAACACATCAGCAACGTCACAAAAGGAAGTCTCTCAAAAGCAACACAAAATCTGAAAAAAATCCCAAATAAAGATAAAAATTTAACTATCTTACCTTTCACAAAAGCTGTGGAAGTCCTCATAAGAGAACTTTCTTTGACTCCATTCAGAAGCATGCAATGTCTTTTTCACTCTGTCTTTTCACACTGCTCAGAAATCCATTCAAGAAGCAAGTAAAGCAAATAGACTATGAGCATGTGGAAGAGCTTTCTTTCATAGAGAACAGAGTAAGAAGGGTGTAACTAGCTTTCTTTTTGTAAAATTATGTTGGAATCATGTTCTTATCGGGATGACAGGAAGAGCATTTGATGAATATATGATGGGTGGAACTACTGGGCAAAGAAAGAAACTTCCAAGATCTGAAATGTCACATCTTGTTTGGCTGTGGTTTTAGAACTAGTCCCTGTGCCTTAATTCAGAAAGAAAAAAAAATAAATAAAGAGAAACTAAGGCCATCACAACAAAAAGTCATTTTGTTTAATTGCTGACCCTTTCCAAACGTTCATTTGGTAAGTATTATTCAGTAGCTAATTAATGAGAAAGAGGCATCAAAGTAACACAGATTAAAATTCAAAGCTATATAGAAATTAGCTTTATATATAGACATGCAGGTGCAAACACACACACTTTCTTCACTGTACAGCTCCCCCAAACAAGAAATTCAGTGAGAGAACTCAGTTCTGTTAGGGAGGCAGTGCAGAAAGCATATTGACCTTAAAGCAACTTGGACAAGAGTTTTTAGGTTGCCAGGTATAAGTACTTATTTCTCTGGCAATTTAGATAAACCTCAGCTGTCAAGCCCCTAGAAAAATACCACCTCAGTCACTGTCAAATTCTTGTTATTTCTACTGATTTCTGTCTTTAGCTGATTGAAATTTCAGTTAAGTTAATTGCCCTGACAGGAACACACCTGAGGCTCTTGTTAGTAATGATTTAGCCACTCCTCGACACACAAGTATATTATTTACCAATGACAGTCACAAATACACAAAAGATGTATTTCTCTTCCTCTCAAAATAAAATCCTTTTTTGTTGCTACTTTGCATCTGCCACAACATCTCTGAGTATGCGTAATCTTTTCATGTGCAAAATGCAACCTTTTTTTGTTCTGTTAGTATATTAACTATCTAATGAAACATTTAAATATATTATTTCCAGATGGTTATGATAGGATTTTCTTTCCCCTGTAACACATTCTAATGCAGTACTTTATGTTTGTAACATACTCTAGAAATTCTAAAAACTGTAAGGGTTTAATTCAAGCATGGTTTATAATATGAAGTGTCCTAGCTTCTTCATCATGAACAAAGAGGTTCACGATCCAATAAAGTACAGGTTTTCTTGGTGGGTTAAGGATAAACCACATACATTATGTCTTGCATAAGAAACAGCATCAAAAAAAATTAGCTAGTAATCGGATCCCAGACCTTCAAACTCCAAGATTCCTCTCTGTAATTCAGACATCTCCAACCACAGACAACTAAGATTTTACAGGCTTTTTTTGTACCATACTTTTACGCACTTAGTTTGCATTTCTTAGGTTCTGGAAATGTTTTATAAGACAATACAAAAATTAAAATTGAAACTACTTCTACATATGTTCATTTAATTTTTCAGAGTGCTTCAACTGACCTTAAGAATCTTTTACCCTGCTTTAAGTACATAGAGCAAGATAGCATAAGTCATGCAACAGCATAAAAATATAGCATTTGCTGTAAGTTAGAACAGTGTTTTTCTTCATACTACATAGTAGGAAGAAATTTTACAATTGATTTCATGATAATTGAGTTTTAAAAGTGGAATGTAATTTAACTGGAATTTAAAATGCTGCACTTACTGGAATACTTTATTTGCCACAAGGTCTAGGGGTTTAGAATTGACTAATAGACAGTGATCATGATAAATCAGTGTAGCAGAGTTAATTTCTCAGAATTACATCAGATTTAGTCACTCAGCCCCCAGAATAATGGAATTGCATGGCCAAATTCCTCCACTACCAGGATAATTTAGGGATAAAGGACACAAGCAAATATTTTTGAGAGAGAATTTCTAAGAATACAGAAAGAAAATAAGCCTATGTCACAGCAACTTAATCCATCAACTTCCTTTCTTTTTAAAATTGTACTTAGGATCACAGTTTACAGATGATCCTGGCACATTCAGAGTTCATTAACATTTATTAGACGATCTAAAATAGTATGTGCTTAGTTAGTGCATGTACTTTAGCATATAGCTAGAGACAAGTTGTAACAATAAACTAGCTATTTCCCTCAAAAAGAACAAAATAGCATTCCCAACGTAAAAATAATTCAAGTACTTCAAAACAAAGAAAAATGTGCATTTGCCACTAGTATTAAAATACCCATTTTGGTCTCGTGTATGCAGTTTGCACTACTGAGTTGAAAAAAGATACAATTTTGTATGTTTCCTCAATAAAAGTAGCAACTAAATTAAAATGAGCCATTATATATCATGGCAATGTTTTTTAAATTCCCTGTTTGTACAGATGAATGTACATATTTGTGTGTCATTCCAAGTTTCTATTTTTCAGTCTCATTAGAACAATTAATCCTACACTTTATCATTCAGTAGTCTGTTGCAGTGTCAGAGCTACATGTTTTATGCTTTACATATTTCTATTTATACCAATGAAAGATTTTCATAATAGAACTCTGACTAACCCAAAATAATCCCCTCCTTCATGCCCCTTCAACCATAACTGCAATCTATACTAGCATTTGGGTAGCCAGAACAGCAAGTGAACACATGGAAATTTCTGTCCAGACTATAGTTCATTGGTAATCTTCTAGAAGGTTACTTATTTATTTTTTAAAAGTGGTACATAAGTGTGCATAATGTCCCCCTCTGGTGTATAGCTACAAGAGCCATGGTAAATTGCATGTGAACAGCCACTGCTTTAACTAAGGAAGGAAAACGTATGTGTGTTCTTACAGATTAAAGTTGTCTACACAAACCCCCACTGTCTGAAATGCATTATATGCAGCCACATGTATCCAGTGGGAACTACATTTGTGCGACAAGAACTGTATTGTCTTAGGGCTTCAAGTCACATATATCTATCAAGTTACATAGGAGACTTGTATTGTATTTTTTTTAATAAATACAAACTACTACAATAGTTAATGATTATCTAATTATATTTCTTCAAAAGCATGCATACAATCTTCATATTAAAACTTCTCATTAGCGCACTTTGAAATGTGTTTTATTAATTAAGTGAACCAGAAACATTTCTATAGAATAATGGGAAATACAACTGTGCCACAATTCAAAAAGCAAATTTCACTGGTCAGTGTTTCCTTCTGTTGTCTTAATTTAAAACACTAAAATAATCAAATGTAAATATCAAGCACATATAGCAAACACCCTTTAATCCTGGTTGCTCCAAGGCAAAATCCTATGTCATTTGCATTACTATTACTTAATCCCCAGGCTTTAGACTGGAAACTACACTTCTTCTCTTTTGACAGGCAGATTATAGAGGTGACTGTCTTTCTCCAGCACTTCTTAAATGCCTCCAGTCATGATTTAATTACCTATTCCTCCTCTTCTTTTTTGGTTCATAGCCTAAAACAGCAGTCTTCGCAATCCGTGATTAATGCTTTAGAACAAGCCATCAGCCTCCATTATAAGAAATTCTTATAACTCCACCAGGGTTAAAATAATGCCTTAACAGATACAAAAAATTAATATACTTTCAGTATCCCATTAAGAAGTATGTATCTCAGATATCATATTTCACTTCTTTGTACTCAGGAAATCAGTGTATCACACCAATGTGTATTTGTGCACATCATCCATTACATTATAATTCCCTCCACGGACAAATCTTAATAAAACACACAGTACCATGCAATAGTTGACATGTCATCTGCCCACAATGTTTCTAAAATTCAGCTACCCTTTCCAGATTATATTCCCACTACCAGGAATACTTAATTCCATTTTAATAGACTTTTTTTTAGGAAAAAAATCAGTTTGCAAGCAATCCTCTACTGAAAAAAAAATCTGGTTGATGTTCTTTTCTTCTAATCAGCATTGAAAAACATTTATTTTAAAAATAGACTAGATTACATATAATAGGCTTTTTGCTGCCTTTTAGTGCCCATCAGCCAAAGAAGGACGGCAGTTTTTTAAAGTATGCTAGTAAATGTTCTACTGTCATTAAAACAAAGATAACAGGATGATTGTACAATTGGAAAAAGCACAGGCATCTTTGGTACCATTTTCAAAGTAGAAGCTCTTTAACTGCTGGAGTCCATCATTACTACAGCTACTAACACTGAAAATTTATTTAAGTTGCACATGAGGATGAATTCATCCAACAACAAATGTGAGTAATTTGAGTTTCAGTACTTGCTGCAAATACTGAACCACTTCAATAGCTCAAAAGAGCCATTTGGATTCTAAGAAAGAGCTGAAGCATTTTCAAAGTTTTGTTCCTTGCCAAAAGTAAATTTTTATCTCAAACAGGACTGGTAGCTGTCATTCTTTTTCCTCAAAGGCATGGGCAGTGTTATAGTCTTCTTGAAGACAAAATGAAACAAAATAGAAGACATTAGCACATGCATGCACTTCATAAGAAACTTAGTATAGGATGCTATAGCTTTGACATTTTGTGAAAGAGAATCAAGTCCTGGAGGGAGTGGTCATGTTTGGTGTCCGCAGCAGCAAAGGGGATATCCAGAAGCAGTCTACATGATCTGGAAACACAAGATAATAATCAGCTGTGGCAAAGTCTGCCAGATCTGACACTTCTCTTATTAAGTGTGAAACATTAAAGCGTATTTGTCCTGGGATACACAAATGAGTTTATTCATACTGATGTACTCATAAAGGTACCAGTCAGACGCATCAACAATCATAAACAGGCCAGCATAGTAAAATACTTAGTACTGCAAGGGCAACGAAGCTGTAATTCAATATCCAAATACATTGCAATTATACTAAAATATCCTACTTCACATTTTTGTTACTGGTCACAGGAAATGTTGAAGGGAAAGAAAATACATGACAGTATATATCTTTTATTAAAAACTAGGTAGAAACTTTAACATTTTTTTTTCACTGTATAAGCATGCCATATAGACAAAGACCAAGCATCATGGAATAATATTATGACTCTGACATATTCAGTAACCTTTATTGCTTCTCTGCATTTAAATATATTTTTAGTTGTGATAATCATATGTTCTTCCCCTCATTCTTCTTTACTGTAGCTCCACAGAAGAGCTTATAGTCACTGATATATTTAATGTCAAATAATTAACAATATCTGCCACTTGACATATTTTCCTTGGTTTCAGAATTGTTAGAAACTTATTTAATCTATTGAATATACAATAACAGACTTTAAGAACTTGACCCTCTTCCTTAAGAAAAATAGGCATGATTAACTGTTCATTTATTTTGCTACCTTTACGGAGAAGTCCAAATTCTGCAGTATAATTATTGAAAGACAAATCAATACAATGCACAACTGAAGAATTATTAAAAAGTAGGTATTTTAATGAAAATACATTATCAAAACTAATTTTGGCAGCCGCCATTAAAACCACATATTTTTAAATAATATTTTTTGAGAACTGCAACAGCAAAAATATCCAGATTAAGACTGAGGTGAATTCTAATAAAAACCTTTCAAGATTGTGAAGAAAGACAAAAACTAAAGAGTAAAGCCAGAGGGAAAAACAGTTTGAATCATGCTGGAGAAGTGCAATTGCATTATAGTGAAAGCAACAAACTGCATTACCAGTCCCAGTTCAGTTACCACCCCTGCCACTGCTCAGTTGTCTGCCTCAGTTTTTCATTTCAGTATTCATTTAAGGATTAGAAATACTTTTCAGAGGTGTTTTTTATTGCTTTGTATTCAAAAATATCCAGTTTATTTTAGTTTCCTCTATGCCTGAAATTTTGAATGCTGGGATTTCCTTGGCCATGTCATAGATCAAAACACTTACTTATACAGCAATCCAGTTAAACAACTCAGATTCCAAATACACAAACAAATGGTGATATAAGCAACCCATGTTACTTTTAGAGCATTTAGTAACCATCTCTCACATTAAATTTTAAGGAATATTGTCAATTGTCTTCCCTTCCACCCAGAAGTATAATTCAATCATCTTTCTTATATTAAGGTAAAAAAAATTTCACTGATGGATTTGGCTTGCTTTTTTTTTTCTTTAAGCATCAGAAGTTATTTCTAGTTATGGCAAATATGCCATAATCCTTTAGAGAAAATGGGATTTAACATTGTATAGTTCAAGAATTTCGGTATTTTCAATAAGGATATTTCATAGTTTTAAAACTGTACACACCTCACTTCTAAAAATAGCTGTCATTTAAAATATCAACATCAGTATCATCTGACGCATAATGTTCTTTGCTACATAGAAGACAAGTTTGAGTTCACTGCCTGAAAATGCTTATTTCTCTCTTATTTCCAAAAGGAAGTCTTTTGAGATTATAACTTCTGTCTTTCCATCTTCGGCTCCAAACTTCATTCTACTCATTTTTACGTCTCATCTCACCAATTCAAAAGCAGAATATATTCTCAAAAATAATCATGTTCCCATAAGTTTTCATGAAAATTCTGTGAATATGAAGGAAGATATAAAATTAATGTTTTCACAGAGAGAAAGACACACAGAACTGTCTGTTTGGTATCAGCTAGCTGATCCAGTTGCCAGTCATTTATCATGTACACTGCTCAGGATTAACTACCATACATGTTATGCCTTGCCCACAAATCTTAGCATTACTGCAGTAAGGATGGAAAGTATTCAGATCTACAAAAAGGGGCCATCATCAGTTGCATTGTTCTTGGAACAAACTTGTTCAGTGGTTACTCTTACACTTTTTTTAAGCCAACTAATGTTTAACTTCTGTCAGAATTCTAGATTTAATATAAAATAAAATAAAATAAAATAAAATAAAATAAAATAAAATAAAATAAAATAAAATAAAATAAAATAAAATAAAATAAAATAAAATAAAATAAAATAAAATAAAATAAAATAAAATAAAATAAAATGTCATTTACTGATACTCTTATAGTTTCATGCTGCAGCCAACCGAGAGTTTGTTAATACAGTTAAAAGTGTCAATTACTTCGTAAAAGCATATGGTAATAAATGCAGTACATGATACTGGATGCAGAAAGTGGTTAATAATTACATGCCATCACGTTGTATAAGTTTCTGAAGCAGTGATTTTGGCTAGATACATAAGTGATTCAGCACTCATTTCAGGTACCATGAAAACCCTGTAGCCCTCCAAGTTCAGAGAGTCTCAGGTTGTCATTAGTACTGTATTTATTTTGTTTGGAAGTTCTTTTGTAGTAGCTGGGATAAATATTTAAGTTGTACTCTTTTTAAAATTACTTGGATGGACTTGCTTCCAGAGCACCTTCGAATTTCCCAGTTCAACACAGTTCTCACTCAAAGATAAAAATCTCTCCACTTATTTGATGGGAATTAAAGTCAATTGATTCCACTGAGGGATATTAAAAAGAAGGATGTGATTTTAAGCATGTTATCCTACTAGAATAATCTTGTGGGGAAAAGGATAGAAGCAGGAAAACAACTATATAGGTATCATTGCAGATAATGATTCCACCAACCTGTGTGTCAACATTAATATTAGCCTCTTTTCTATACACAAGTTATTTTCCTATAGCAGTGAAGTTGGTGTTCGCAGTCATTCATGTATCTGGGGAGTATTTGTCTTCTACTTTCTCTCAAAAGGTCTGTGCTGACATAGCCTGTGCAATGTATGAAAAGAAAGCCAAATTATGTAAAACCCAAGTTCTGCATAATGCCTTCAAGATTTCATTGTTGTTAATAGACACAAGGAGTATTCTCTTCAACTGAATAGGAATAGACAGTGAATTTTGACTTTCCATTTGTATCTAACCAAAAAAGTTAGTTATACAGGCCAACTTGAGTGACGTTCCTTTCATCAGAACCTTTATATGATCACCAAGTAAATTGTGGACTTAGTTCTTTCCACAGAATCTCTGAGGTTGGAAGGGACCTCTGGAGATCATCTAGTCTTAGTTTCCTTCTCAGAGAAGGGTCAACTACAACTGGCTGCTCATGACCATGGCCTGTCAGTTTTCAGCTATCTCCAGAGATGGAAATTCCACCACCTCTCTCATCAACCTGTTTCAGTCTTTGGCCACTGTCAGAGTTAATGAGTTGTTTCTTGGATACAAATGGAATCCTCCATATTTCAAATTGTGCCAATTGCTTCTTGTCCTGTCCCTTAACACCAAGAAGAGCCTGGGTCTGTCTTCTTCGGTCCTTTATTCGCATTGATAAAACCTAACTTGATCCTTCTCTTCTCCAGGCTACTGGTCTCAATACTTAGAGCCAAGCAGTTCAGCCAGTTTTCAGTCAGCCTCATCGTCCACTTATCTTGGTCATAGTTCATCAGTTTGTTAATGAAAGTACTACAGAAGATAGTGTTGTAACCCTTGCTGGAGACACACAACATCTCCTCTACCTAGACCATAATCTTATTGGAGGAGCCTATCCGGTTAGCCAAGCTTGATATCCCTTTTGTAAATCTAAGCTAACTAATTCAAGTCACCTTGTTACCTTTGTCTTTCCAGTATTACTTACCCCATCATGTTCTCAGGGATCCAGGTGAGGCTGCCCAGTGTGTAGTTCCCCTATCTCCAGAAAAAGGTATCAAGTACCTTGACATTTTCCATGTCTTTTGTCACAAAGAACCCTCTTCCCCTTCAGCAGAATATTCATATTTTTCTAGTCTTCCTTTAGCTCCTAGATGACTTTTATTTTCCTTCATGGTTTCAGCTCAGCTGGGCTTTTGGCTTTGGCTTAACCTCATCCCCACACATCCCGACATGCATTTGTCTTGTGTCACCTAGCTCTTCTTCCACCACTTGTAAAGTTCATTTTTACGCCTGAGTTTCGTGAGGACCTTCTTGCTCAACCATGCAGGCTTTCCTGAGACCTTTGTTTGACTTCCTACACACAGGTGAGGATTATTCCTGAGCTCAGAGGAAGTAATCCTTGAAAATCACCAGATCTCCCGGACCATCTTCTGTCGAGGACCATATCTTATAGTTTCCAAGCAAGTCCCTTAACAGGCCACAGTCTGTTCTCCTGAAGTCCAAGGTTGCAATCATGCTGTTTGCCTTGTTCCTTCCTTTCAGGATCCTGAACTCAAGCTGTAGTCAAGGCTGTTCTGAGACATCACACATCCCTCCCAATCCCCTAGTTTTAGCTTACATTTTTTAGATCCATGTTCAGCTATCACTGAACAAATGTTAGCTCTTCCATCCATCTCCAAACCAGCTGATCATTTAAATGCCATTGCTCAAAAAGGGATTTGTGTGTTAGTGTGTTCTGTGATATTAAGGAACAAAACCAGAAGACAATAAAGGCTCTCATTTTTAAATTGAGATTATATAGCCTCTAGAACTGGTACTACAGGATGGTCACTAATTTTGTAATGTATGCTTTTAATAAAGAATCCACCACAACGCTTCATTTTAGTAATCTATGGCATTTAGCTGAGATTATAGTTCAGTTCAAAGAAAACTCAGCTTATACATACTCAAGAAGATAAATTTGCTGATATTGCTTCACTATATAGCAATATTGCTGCTCAGATAGCTCATCAAGTGCAGGTCTATTTTACTAAACCAGGCATAAGGAACACGTTAAGTCTGCAGCAGAAGGCAGATTCACATGTAAGCAGTCTGATATTTAGTAACTGCAGTCATTCCAACACATTTAAAATACAACAAAATTAATATCCTGCTCCAATAATGTATGCACCCATCAAGTAAGTATAGTTCATATTTGTGGGCTCCCTCTTAGTCATACCTTACAAACAAATCACCCCAGTGTAAATATGGAACTAGTAGATAAATTTCTCTTAAAATATACTTCACTGGAGTATAAAATAAATGTAAATATACAAGCAGATGTTTTTTTCCCTTAAAATGCATTTTCATTACATGGATTTTAAGCACAGCATAAAAAACCCACATAAACATTAGACATTAATAAAATATCATCACTAATCATTTGCATACTCCTCTGATATTTCATTAAAGGCTGGCCACAAGAAGCACAAACAGCAGATAGACGCCCAAAGAAACCATACAAAGGTAATTGTTCCAGAAACCCTTATTGTAATATAAACCTTAAAAGGTAGATAACACATTTCCTTGACTTAATAAATCTGAATATTACTACAGTCATTTAATATTCAGACCTGAAACTTCAAAAATTTACCTGTTCTGCAGAGATGGTTTGATATATTAAATTTACAGTATTGAAACTTTCAATTCCCTTAACTGTACAAAACCCAGCTTCTAAAACAAACTTTTATTCTTGCATTTCCTGTATTCTGTAACAGTAGATGTACCCAACCGCTGTATCTCATCCCTGCTGACACCCAGGCCTCAACATGACTTCAGTTTCCCAGAGTACAAACTGATGAATATTTAAAATCCAAAGCTTTAATTAAAACAAAATGTCTTAGAAATGCAGTTACAGTTCATAAAAGCAGAGTCCAGCCTGCACTGGCACAATGGAAAATTTTTTCCCTTCTTCCCTCAGCGCTTCAACACTAAGGTGAGTGGCCATAGCACCATTCCTGCAGTTTCTGCCCTGTTCTGTTCCTATCTCTAACCAGGTGGCATATTCAAACAGCCATCCCAGCAAAGGAAAAGACCTGAGTCTACAAGATCAGTGCACTTGCCTTTTCTTCCCATTATGCCCACAGCGGTGCCACATTATGTTGCTGTACTTGGAACCTTTATTGAGTAGTGCTGTTTTGATGAAAGTGGAATAAGATATGAACCGAGACAGACATACAATCAATGGGGAGTGAGAATCGCCCATTATTGCTGCTGCAAGGCTTGTCTCAACACCACAACAGCTTAGAGAAGAAACTTTTCAACTGCTGCCACAACACAGACTTCTACCACCACAAAGAACAAATAAATAAAAGAAATGTTGCCATCTTCATCTATATGGCAGAAAAATATCTTTCTGTTTATAACATAAGAAAGCGTAGTCTGATATGTCCTGTGGATATTTCTTTTCATGTTACTTTTCATATTGAAAGTTTTCTTATCTATATACATTGGAAAATAATTATGTATAGAGATTTTGTGTTCTATGTCACATTTACTTACAATAAAACATATATAAATGTAGTATGTAAGGTATACACAGCACACAGGCTGGTCTCAGGTTGGTGGTTCACACTTAAGTTGGTTTATTCTTGCCAAAGCGATGTCACAAAATTAATGATTTTTAATTTATAAATGTGAATTAAACGTTAATATTGCAGAGAGATATCTTTAAATACACGGGCTTCTTAGAGATACTATTGTTGATATATAAGACACAACAGGTGACTGGATTTTTGAATGACACAAAACGAGCGTCTGTTTTCTCTCTTGTTCCTTTTTGCCCCACCAGTACATCAAAATATCGAGAAATGGATGCAAGAATCAAAAGGATAGGACAAGAGGAAAGTTCCAAAGTTTACCTTAGCTTTTTACCCTCTACAAGTTGGAAGTCATGTGCTAACACTGTTAATGAAGGACTATTTTGTCTCAGATGGCCATCAAAAAAGACATGTAGTCAGTGAATATTTTTAATGATACTTCATTTTAGTCCTTTACAGTAATATTGAAGACTATGAATACCAAAGATGACAGAAATAGTATGTTTATGGAAAGTATGGTCAATATGAAAACCCTATTCTCCTGCTCTAAAATTTCTCTAAACATTTCAAGGTAAAAGCTGGCTATGAAAGCCATCTTAAAACAGGCCCTTCTCCACTGGAATGAGCCGAACAAGCCTGAAACAATCTGCAACAGATGCTTTGCCAGAGTCAAAAATCATATCTGAACAGATGCTGATTTCTTTTTCAAGTCTGCAGTCCCTCATATACCTGATGGAGCTTTTAGTGGGCAAAACAAAATCTTCTGCTTCCATAGGTATCAGATGGGGTCATCTCTTATCCTTGCCAACCACAATTCACTCTTTGAAGTTCATTAAGCTTTAATTAACTGGCATTCCATAAAATGCCTAGGGTTTTCAAAGGATTCCCAGGTCAGACCACATTAGGCTAACCTGCTATGGTTAAATGAAGTCTTCTGTTTTATTTCCACATACTGCATTACTATACTTCATTTTGGTTAACACTGATAAACATAAAGATAACTAAACACAAATCCAAGCTCCTGCTGTCAGGCTTTCTTTTAATTAAGTGAGTAGACTAAGAATGCAATATATTTGACATTTCATCATGCTTTATTTCCCTCCCTGTTCAGAAAAATATCATTAATAAAATTTAAAAATATATTAATTTTCATTAAAAAAGGGGAACTGCAATGTTTTGTAATTCCATTTTATACCCTGCTGACTCCAGTTGGCTGATTGTTGTTTTTTGATTGGGCAGCTGATGGTTCCCTAGCAACAGGTTAATTGATTGCAGCTGCAAATCCACCAAGTTCAACTCTCTTGTATTCTTCACTTAGGAGTGCATACAAACACATCTGCCAAGTAAAGCACAGCAGATTGAAATCTAAAGAAAAAACTAAAAATAGGGAGAGAGATATGATAGTAGTTTAATCAAGAATGGTTTCAAATATCAGAAAAAAATGTAAAGTAATATGGGGATTAAAATTTAATTAAAAATATATTTCAGCACACTTTTAGTCATGTTCTTTTAAAGCTACTCTTTTAAAATAGGGATTAAAAAATCTTTCCATTAATTAGAATGGATTCTTTCCAGTTTCATATATAAAATTTACCTACCTGGTAGAGTTGAAAACCACAATGAAAAAAAGATACTTTGAAATAGAAGAGTGGATGTTGTTCATGAAGTATGTCCAAGGACTAGTCTACATTCACACATCAGTAAATTATACACTAATAACCAATAATTAGGTAAGAATTGAGAATTTTTGTTCCATTTGTTTTAGAACTAGCTATATTGTATATGTAATATCAAAGGGACATATTTTCAGTACCAAAATAGAAAACAAATGTGAATAAAAGGGCTCAGGTAGTTTTCCAGATCCTAACTCTAGTGATGCAGTGCTGAAAACCCCTGTTGAATTCCAATTCATAAACTCTCTAGGCACTGCAATTTCTGACTTGAGCACTTGAAAGGCCTAGCAGAAATAAGCATCGGGTGGATGTTTCAAGAAAATGGTAAGACCTTAGTCTCTTACTAAACAAGGACAGTGAGTATAGATTTGAGATCAAAGAGTAACTCTAGAATTACTAGAGGAGAAAACAGCTCTTAGAAAGGAAAACTTGTGGTATTATTTCTGTTGTTCTCATGGCACAGCCTCTGGTGGGAAAATTTGTGATTTTCCTATGTAGAGAAAGAGTGAATTGTCATTCTGATTATCTTGAATAGGTGAGATCAATGAATGGCATTCTCTTACATGGTCATCTTTATTCTGAATGTAGGACACTCCACTCTCCCTTTATCCTTCCAGTAGCAGATATGATATCTTCTTTTCTCATGTTGTTATTGGAAACATGCAAACCCACATCATCTACAGGAATGCCAGAGACATCATGATATCCTGGTTTGGGTAGAATCAGGAAGTCTTCATCTTTTCTACTGAAGCTGATCAAACTTTCTAGTCTGCAGAAAAGCTCAGAGATTCCCTGAGACAGCCAGAACAGGGGTGGCTCTGTGTGTAAAGGGTTGGCTCTGTGTGTAAAGGGTTATAAAGAAAAGAGCAGAAACATGAGAGTTTGGTTCTGTTTTCTTCTAGTTACTTCAATATTCTATTGAACATTTTTTTCATGTGAAATGTATAAAACAGTCCTGGCAACACAAAAATCAGCTTTCCTCACTTATATCCATAGCTACTAGGCTCCAAGTCAGGTAGTGCATACTAAATATCTGCTTAGATCCACATCATTACATTACTACATTACTACACTTCTTTCTGAGAAACCTATAGAAATTTAGAAATCTTAACTCTGCAATGAAGAATGGATTTTCAAAATGTTGAGTTTGTGCATTCTGACATTTAATTGCCTATAGATTTCTCCTCAAAATATTAAGTTGTATTTTAACCTCACAGCAGCTAAACACCACACAGCCATTCACACATTCCCCTCACCACGACCCCTGCAGTGGGATGGGGAAGAAAATTAGAGAAAAAGTTATACTTGTGGATTGGGATAAAGGCAGTCTAATAGGACAGAACAGGAAGGATGATGATAATTGTTGCATCTCAACAAACACCCCCCTGTATCAGACTCTCTCTCCTCCTCTCTCATTACTGTTACCAATTTCATAAGCTTTCCTACATCCTCTAACTTCTCCCCAGAGCTAGACAATGCCATCTCCAGCATCTCTAGCTTCGCCGCCTCCCACATAACTAAACTAAATATATCCATTGGCTGGTGAATCCAGCCCTCCCGCTCCATCCATAGGATGATCGAATGCACTCCCGCGGACTTCACCCGCACATCCGTACAACGACTGTATTCCTTCAGGGCCCACACAACCACTTCTAAAGTCTTCTCAGCCATTACTCACACTCACACTTCTCAGGTTACTCACACTCCTGATGCCAGTTGGGGCCATCCGAGTATCACGTTGGGGTCACCACTTGTTGCATCTCAACAAACACTCCCCTGTACCGGACTCTCCCTCCTCCCCGGCGAGGACCATTGAGACACAGACTCTAATATAGAGGAAGCTCAAATGGCAGTTTATTGATTGCGCAGTTCCCTCTTATAGCCCTGTCCCGCAAGAGGCCTTCCTTCATGGGCGGTCTCTAACCTCTACTGTCACATCCCATGTTCTTCCGCATCGCCATCCCTAACTTGTTGACCTTCTCCGCCCACAGATGATGATGATGATGATGATGATGATAGGATGTACAAAACAAGTTATGCACAGTACCATCACTCATCATCCACTGATTGATGCACAGACAGTCCCCAAGCAGCAGGCACTGACTCCCAGGCAACTCCACCCAGTTTTATGTTTCAACAAGACATCATATGATATGAAATATCCCTTTGGCCAGTTTAGGTCAGTTGTCCTGGCTGCACCCCATCCCAGGTTCTTGCACACCTCCATTCTCCTCACTGGCAGGGCACGAGAAGATGAAAAGCCATTGACTTACCAACAACTAAAACATCAGTGTGTTGTCAACATCATTCTCGTTCTAAATCCAAAACACAGCACTATATCAGCTACTGAGAAGAAAATTATCTCTGTCCCTCTCAAAAGCAGGACAACTTTCAAATACTTTGAGCTGGAAGAAATGTGCAGCTCTGTAAAGTTAATTATAAAGTCCATATTAATATTTTTAATTAACTGAAGAACTACTAGTCCAGGACATTTGTTCTGAAAGCCAGTTCAGCCATCACATGAAAAATGTTCAATTTCATATAGTTTTCCGTGTGTGAGAAATACAGAGAAAATATGAACATGACAGTTAGATAATGCTCAGCATCTGAAGATCATTCAGTAATATATTCATTCTACTTTTAGGCACGTTTGTATAAATCTGCCTCTTACACTGTCCTATCACATTCTTTCCCTATTGTTTTCAATTACACAGGTAGCATTTTAAATAATGCCAGGGACATTCGCTGGATGTGACATAAAAGTGACTTGATTCCTAGTTCTCTTCTTTTTTAAAAAAATGTATTTCCTGTGGGAAGCTACAAGCGTGATCTCTGAAATAAACCTTGGCAACATGAATCTTAAAGTTATTTTCAAACATTTATTTTAGCAGCTACATAGAGAAGAGCATACTACAATCACTTCCTTGTTCTCTTCATTTATAAAAAAACTTGTATTTCCTATGGGAAGTTACAAGCATGATTTCTGAAGTAAACCTTGACAACATGAATCATGAAGTTATTTTCAAACATTTATTTTAGCAGCTAGATAGAGAAGAACATACTACAATCACATTGTAGCAAACAAATACATACCATGGACTAGAGATGTATGAGAGATTCAGGCTGGACGTTAGGAAAAAATTTTTCACAGAAAGGGTCATTAGGCACTGGAACAGGCTGCCCAGGGAGGTGGTTGAGTCACCTTCCCTGGAGGTGTTTAAGGCACAGGTGGACTAGGTGCTGAGGGGCATGGTTTAGTGTTTGATAGGAATGTTTTGACTTGATGACATCACTTCCTATTTCATCCAGCAACATGGTATGTTTATCATTCAAACTGTCTTTTTATTATAAAACACATTCATTTGGTTCTAACACCAGCTTGCACACAAATCAACTCATCACTGTCGATTATATAAACTGAATATGGAGTATCATTATAGTGAAGATATAGAAAGACTTACTGACACTCAGAGGTTGACTTTCTGGAATATTGTGTTCTTCATCTTTTTTTCCCAAGATTTTAATCTTAGGTCACATATTTATGTTCCATAGTTTGATATTTGATAGTTTAAGACATATTTTATTGAAAGCTTATTTGGCCTTTCAAGAAATTTGGAGTAGAATATTTATTGATAAGAACATTTCATACATGGTAAAAGGAACTCCATTAATTTCTCTGAGGAAGAAAGAACTTCTCTGTTACATATAGCATCTGAAGATATTTCAGCTGACCATCTAGACTAGCCTATGTGTCAGGAAATACATTGATAAGCATAGACTACTGATATTTATTTGTTCAAAAAGTGGCCTCACAAGTGCTGAGAATAATAACTTCTACTTCTTTACAAGTGTCATACTTTTCACACACAACAAAGAGAAATTTGCATCTTCACACCTCCACCCACACACTCCTGCTCCTTTAAGGGCATTAAACTGTTAATCTGTATTCAAGCTTGGGTGTCCTGAAGTCCAACAGTCTTTAAAGCTGTATAGATATATATGCATCTACCTCCAAATTTTTTCAGTGAATTTATTTTCTGTTCACTAAATATACAACTCTAGTTGTCACAATAAAATTTCAGCTACTTGATACTGGACCATTTCATTTTTATCAATTTCCCTTTTAATTTAAAATTAGTAAAATTAGCCTTCCTTCCAAAGTGTTTACAACGCTTTTCCACTTTCCAATGTGATGTCATCGACAAATTTCATGAGGGAAGTCTAATCCATACCTTGGTTTTCCACGAAAACATTACTATTAATGCATATCAGGTTCAAGGGAAAGTCTTCAGGCTTGCAACTTCAAACATTCTCCAGTGATGAAAGATACTTAAATGAAGGAAAACAAGGCATTCTTTCTCCCAAGTACCCTAATCACTGTGCTGTTGTACTAGTCATGAACCACTACATATTCCATCTCACTAGTCCAATAAATTTTGTAGCTATTTTATGCAAAAGAGAAGATTGACAACAGAATTAGGTGTGAGCAATATAAAGATAGCCTCTACTGAACAAAAGTTTAGAGAATTAATCTCTGTATTTGGTAGCAGAAAATGTTAATACCTGCCTAGTTGAAATGCTTGCAGACCTGCCTTGCAACTATTTCAATACTTTTAAACCAAGCTGTTGTTGGAACTTTCCCTGATGCAATGATATTTGCCTGCTGATTATTGCCATCTTCTGTTTTGTTTGGTTTTTTTAGAACTTTAAGCCAAATGGTCCATCTGGCATTCTCTCTTGCTTGTCATTTTATAATATAAAAGTATAAGGTATATTTTAAAATTCTAAATCATCAGTTTTATTTTCTCACATAAGAACTGAACATAAAAACTCAAAGGTTTTTACAGAAAGTTTTATAAACTAAGAAAAAAAAATCAAAACACCCCTCTTTAAGTAAGTGTGAGATCTGCATCTGCACTTTATTTCAGTATCTCACTCACTGCCTACT
This sequence comes from Clamator glandarius, assembly GCA_033459285.1. NCBI lineage: Eukaryota > Metazoa > Chordata > Aves > Cuculiformes > Cuculidae > Clamator > Clamator glandarius. Next base: position 548,116 of record JAUNZM010001015.1, read on the forward strand.
GACAATAATGGCCAGAGAAGAGTGGTATACCAGGCTAGAACATAAATGGATGTTTCATGAAATCATCTCTTGACATTTTTAAACAGTGCAGGGAATTTAGCCACAAGTCTTCCATTGGAGTGAACATGTGTATTGTGTGTAAGAAAGAGATTCAGAAACAGACAAAATGCTTGTCTTCCTTCATATGGTCTTCTGTTTGCATACTGCCTGTCTCAAAAAAAGGTAGTAACTGCAGAATGTGTTCAACAGACAACATGAGCTGAGACAGATTCATTTTCCTTCATGAATACATTTACATTATGTCATGTGAAATTACTGAGCAGCTGTTAGAGGAAAAAAAAAACATTATCAGTATTCCTGCAGAGGGACTTACTGAGAACCAATCATCAAATACACGTGGCAAATAGGAATGGCAGCCTGAAAAGGTGATAAGCAATCAAGGACAGAAAAAAAGAGAGACATTGTGACCTTACATTCAGCATGAGTAGTAAATTAACATATCTGTGTAATGTACTAGGAAATTAAGAGGACAATAAGGACAAAGTAGATTTAAGCCCAGCCACAGGCTGCCTGAGTCTGAAATATCTAATCTAGTCTAATTACAGTCTATTTTATATTCCACATCTCAAACCTTGACCACCTAATCTTTTCACAAGCAATCAGTAGTTCACAGGTTTACAGACTTGACCTATATGATTAAGCAGGGCATATTTTTTATTTATGGGACATGGTGTAGTCATGAAGCAGAGTAATCAGAAGACAGATAAGTGACTAAGCAAATGGGCCCAGTTAACTTGCTTTTATCCATTAAGCAGCATTCATTTTTTTTCTCAGCAGAAGTCACTCCCCTCTGACCTGTAAGAGATTCGTATTAGTCATATCAAAGTACAAAATGAAAAAGAGAAAATAAACTGCCCAGCTGTGCTCCTCTGCTGAGAAGACAAACCAGAAGCAGTCTGTTACACAAGTGTTGTACCTGAGAGGTCTCTCATAAACATGCTGTTGAAACTCTGCCACCAATTAAGAGATATTTGAGGTCCATTCCTTGTTCCAGAGGAAGTTTAGTACCTCCTAAAATTATATTAATTTATCCCAGACAGATAAATGTTAGCACCAGGGCCTATAAAATAACATGTGAAAGCAAGCTTTCTGCTTTTTCATCTAGCATATTGCCTCAGGTATTAACTAAAGAAAACAGAAAAATTCTTGTAGATACTGCTAAAGAACATTAATTATTTTAGTCTGAAGTATAACCAATCAAATCTTTTTTGGTGCTTAGCATGGGGTCATAAAAATCTCAAAACTGCAAACAAGCAGAACTTGCTTAGCATTAGTAGGTGAATTTGTGAAGCATTATGTCACAAGCTGTGAACGTTACAGCTAATACAATGAACTTATCCTGAACATTTACCGATTACACAAAAGAAGGCCCTAGAGCTGGCTCAAGCCAGAAGACAAGGAAGATACACCAGCTGTGGATTTTAAAGATAAGAAAAGAGACAGCCTGCCTAGAGAGACGAAGGAACCTAAGAAAGAGAAGATCCCAGCCCCTAAAACACTATTAGACTAAAAGTCACATGGACAGTATATGAGCAACACATGTTGAGTGGGAACTTAGACTGTAAGGATATATTGCCCAAGGATTTTTTGTTCAGGGTCTCTCTTCAGAAGCACCCAGCTCAAGCTGTAACCTGATGCTGTACCATCAATAAATTAGCCTGAAATATTTAGAGTCTGAGACTGCCTCATGAAACCTTGGGTCAAGCCAACAGGAGAAAGTCAACAGAGAGAGACACTGAGTGAGGGCTGAAGAGAGTCAAAAGGAGCACCTGACAGTTCACTGGAGCAGCCTAAAGCGCTTGGACCTTGGTCCTAAGACATGAAATCTCAGGTGAAGAGAATGTGACTCAGTGTGGTGTGCATGACCTGGTGAGTCTTTTCCTGTAACAATACTTCCTTCAGAGGTCTTTATCTACTTTATCTACAGAGGTCTTTATGTGTGAGTTTAAATAGCATACTGGTCTGGATTAGACTGCTAGTATGTTTGATATATATTTCAAGAACTGAAAGTTAATATTTCATACAGACAAAGTATAATTTTTCTTCCCCAGAAATGTAGCTTTATTTCTTAGAGGAGGTCAGGAAGGAAACTTCTTTTGAACAGGAAACATTAAATTAGTAGACTCAGTAGCTCTTCACCTGTTCCACTGGAAATATATACACAAGTCTTATTATGGACACATTTTAAATTCAGTAAGAATTTTTTTACTGAGGAAAGAACATTAAGATTTTATGCAGTCTTTTCTTTGTATATACAAAGAAATCTTGAAATCATATAAAATATAGTGGTAAATTCTGTCAAAATCCTATAAAAATATGTATGTGATAGTAACATGTATTATTGTTGGCATTGTTCAACAATATGGTATAAAGTGATTATATAAACATTTACCCAGTAGAAAGACTATTAAATCTTTCCAGGCATAGATAATTGCAGATTTCCATAAAGAAACTGAATATAATGGGGAAAAAAATACAATGCATATTTCTCTAGATTTCTGTATGTTCTAGACAGGTACTCATAAGCACTGGATGATCAGTGCTGCAGATTGTGCAGTTGTAAAGTGTATCTGATAGGCTTTGGATGTTTCACACAGCACATTTGCTACATAATACATTAAAATATATTTGTCTAGGAACACTTAAACTAGTGTAAACACTAATTTCCTCTCTGCCAAAATTATGTGGTTTATTTGGTAAGTCTTCTAAGCCTGTTTTGATAATTTAGAGACTTCACGATGTGAATATTAAACCACAGCAAAAAGTGGTAAGGAGGTCAAAAAAGTAATGGAAAGGAGATGCTCCTACAATGATGAGAGCTTGTCAAAGTGTTTGGTAAGATATTAGGGCAGGCTAATCAAGATAACTGCACTTACTTCAAAAGACTTACACCAGTTCATGCAGATGATCTTCTGTCCTCACATTACTATTTTTGACTTGTAATAATTTGCAGCTATGTCTCTTCTGTTTTGTTTTGGGTTTTGTTTTAGGTTTTGGTTTGGTTTGGTTTGGGTTTTTTCTGTCCAGGGTATTATTTTTTCCATGAATTCTTAAGAACAAGGAACAAATGCACAACACATTTGATGCTTCCACTCAGGATGCAGGTACCTAATTTAATGTGTGCTAACAGGTAATATTTGTTCACATCTGCAGAGCACAAAAGAAAAGAAAATGCTTTAATTTTGTTCTCTCACAACTTGCCGTGCTTAGCTGCTTTAATAAAACAATAAACAGAAATACTGCTACATACATACACACACCCCTACAATCATTTTTACCATTTATTGTGATTGCGTACATCACTCTTAGGCTAAATTATAAGCAGGATGTCACTTGCCTTCAAAATATATGGTACATAATGCAAGAACTTTTAGGATAATGAACTGTCCTGTACCAGAAAAATGGTTTGTTCTTTTAGATGCATTACCTTCCACACTAGTATCTAATGAACAAAATTGTTCAAGTGAATGGAAGTAAAATTGCATGGATAAGAGGTCTTTTTATGTGCATTCCCGGCAAACAAATACTGTGTTATGGATTTTTAATCACTCTATGATCATATAAATATAATGCATCCCTGGATTCCAGGGATGCTCTATAATTTAAGTGTTCCATCCAAAATGTTGCGCAAATGGTTTATTAACCATTTTTTATCCCCAGTGGTAAATTCCTTTTTATCTGATCAGAAACAGCGTAGAGCTCTACATAATTAATTTTATTTCTAAGATATTTATCATGTAAGCTGTAATAAAATTTTGTTTGTAACAGAAAGTGCATCATATATTGCATGTAAGTCTGCTGGAAAGTGCAAAAGAACCATTACTCCAGTGACATTCTCTTTCCAAATGAAACACTGAACCAGAAAGTTAGTAACTTTCTTCAGCACTAGATAAAAAGCCACTGTTACCTCAGGACCTGCCTAACATTTAGAAGCTTGAAGTTATGGAAACCAAAACAAATTTGGATTAAAAATCCAAATTTATATAAAAATTCTTTTGTTCAAAGAGAAAACCTGGTATTTTAAATGGAAATATTAAAGTTCCATTTCAGCATTTACAAACTGAACAGCTTTGATGTTCCTTAGCTGGTCAGATATGTTCAACAAAGCCTGCATGCAAAGTGTTTGATTCCATCTGAAATATGCCATACATTAGGAAGATATAGTCTGCTATTTTGAATGTAGGTTTTGGTTTCACCTAGAGTTCCTATTAAAACGTCAGTGTCACCACATATATCAAATTACCTTTTACTGAGTTTCCACATAAAAACATACTACTGAAGGTTTCTTTTTGAGATCCTTGAAGGACTATAGCTACCTGAACTGTCATATTGTTTGCTGGAAAAGGAGCAGTATGTCTGTTGTGTGGCCTCTTTTCCCAGAGTGCATGAGGTTTTCTCAACTGGTGCCAGAACAAAAGACTGTTTTTCCCAGTTCCTGCCTGAGCTTTAGCAATTGAGTCTTTGCTGTTATATATGGAATAGAAATTCTGGAAGAAACATAGGAATCATAAATAGCAAGGACATAAACACACAATACAATGTTTCCAGGACAAATACACTTAGATTTCATTTTGAAACTAAATTATAGCCTTTCATTTATATCTATCTTAGATCACGCTTTATTCATAATTGCTCTTGCTTGGCAAGCAGCCAAATCATTTACATGAATCTGATGGATCTAAGAAGTAGTACTCTAATGATGTTTGTATCTGGAATATCAGACAGTTTTTGCCACAAACTAGTGTTGTACATTTGGCTATTAAGAGATAAAACTAGTTCTCTGTGCAAGAAAATCTGATGATATATTAGTCTAAAACTGTAAGTGACATCCAAATTATATAAACTGATCATGGAAGTTCAAAGTATCTTCAGAAAGTAAAAAAATATATATATATAGTGAAAGACTATTGAATAATCATGTTAGCTATTTTACTCCTGATAATAATGCTTCCATTTGGAAAGGAATTTGAGCTGAGTTTTATTTGCAGCTCCTGTTTCCATTACCATTTCCTAAAGGAAAATATCACTTTTTGTTGAAAAAAAGAATTCACATTTGAAACTTCTCTGTTAAACACTACACATAAAACAAAAATTTTACAATTTCCAATTGAAACTTAGAACATTTCAAGAAAACTACAAAATTCTGATAACATTTCTTTTCTGTGATAAAATGCAATCACAAATCTATTGTTCTGGTAACATATTTTCTCAGTCAGTAAGTTATAATTTATCTATTTTTAACCCTGTGAAAGATTTTGTGGTTTCAACTAGGGTATTAATAAAAATGGCAAGTGTTTATGAATACCACAAAACAATCTTGTAGAACTTGACACTATACACTCTGAAAATAAACACAATAAAAAATTACTGAAGTAAGTAATTTGATTGGAGACTTTAATTTCTTAAAGTGCAACTACAATTGGAAGACAGCAATAGCCTTCTGACTACTGGTGGTACAATTTCAGGGCCTTACCTGTTACCTAATAATTTTTATAGAATTCTGAAACTGCATAATAATTCCTATTACTACTTTTTTAACATAATTGTATTACATTTCAATTTCACTTACTTTTCTCAGCATGGGTATTTTTTATAATACGAATCACCTAATGTTTGTTTCAAGTAGCTCTTTTTTCAAAACCGGGAGTCACTTTCCCAGCACATTCTCTGAACGTATCTTTAGATGTGGTAACTAAAAGCAGTGACAGACACTTCCACAACTATCCAATGAGAGTTGATATAAGGCTTGTCTACATATGAGAGCAAACAGAGTAAGATGCTCTGAAGTAAGTCTACTTGTTCCTCATGAGTGCCTCCAGGCTTCAATGCAATTTAGTTTGTATGTATTGACTTCACACCTTGATAGTCTGTGTGCAAACCTGATCTCAGACAGGAATAACCATAAAATGTTAAACAATCAGTTCTGAGAATATTGGCACTTCATGATGCCCTTTTCCCAAAGGATTTGTGTCTCACTGGTACTCCTGTGTAGATTTTTTGATGCCTGATAATTTACTCCACTGCATTCACATCCTACTATGCTCTGTTTTCTATTTAGCTAATTTGTCTCATAAAACATACAGGAATTGTGCCTTTTCAGATGCTTGATGTATTTGACTGAAATTGTGCATAAGGCTAAAATCTTTATTAAAGATAAAACATAGATACAAGCCTACAAGTGTATATACAGAAAAAACCCTACAATCTGATAAGTTACTCCCTTAACAGAACAGGCTGAAAATTAGAGGAATATCTCAAAACTGTATAATGGATTAACACATGAGCCATTTCTTTTCACTGCTAGACTCATTGTACAACCAGCATCTTTTCTTATTCCGTATAGTTCTCTTTAAAATTGACATAATATTTCCTTTATCCCATATTAGCATTTTGCTGATTCACAAATGCTTACCAGTTTTGAGCCAGTTACAAGTTTTTGATTCAGCAGTAATTGAAGATCAGAAACTAAAACGCCACTAGAAGAAAAATGTCAATAGACTGTTTGTTTCCAGGGTGGGTAATACAGCATTTTGAAAGGACTGAAATGCTTCTTCTTCGACAAGTTCTAAATAGAGGGTGACAATGCAATATATATCCTGACAACAATATGCACTGCATCTAAAAGGCAAGGCATTTTCTCTCTGCTGAAAAACTATCCCCCTAGGCTTAAAGACAGAGGCTTATTGATAGAGACTATCACAAATTAGACATATCCTTATTTCATCCCACTTCTCACGTTGTTTCAAAGGAAATTTGGAACAGTATTAATATAAGTCTTTTAAATAAAAACAGTCATAAAGAGGTGGGTTTGTTGGAATACAAGCATCTGAAATGATCTGAAACAGTGCTTCCTAACTGTTTTGTTTTCCAGATAGGTTAAATTTAAGTGTACCAAAAAAGCTGCCATCTGAAAACCACTAATCTGTATATTGTCCCTGTAGTTAAGTAAAAATTATTCCAAAGACAAATGCTTGCATTTCTATTAGGATTATACTTTAGTTAAAAGAATTTGGTTAACAATGAGATTGAAATGTTCTGTTACTTGTTCATCAATAGAGCCTGCTTTTGTTTTCCTCTGGAGACTTTGATCGTTAAAGTAATTACTGCAATTAATTTTCACACAGAAGGGAAATGTTTCTGTCAGTGTTGTGCTGCAGGTCCAGATTTTACAGGGTCTGTGAGTACAGCTTGCATGTTAGACAAAGTTAGCCATAGAGGGCATGCTCTTAGCTCTATTGCTTCTTGTGTGTCAAGTGTTACTGACATAATGCCTACTAAAAAAATTTAAAATCCTAAAGATTTAAATAATGACTGTAGAAGACTACCCTGAACTCCTTGCTCTCACCTCTCAGTGTTTCATGATACTTCATGTTAATCAAATTTAGAGCAGTGTTAGTGGTGCCATATATGATAAATTCTAAAAAAAGAGGGTCAAGGGAAACTTCTGGTTTTGACTCTCACAGCTGGGAGAGACATTTTAATAGGCATCCACATCTGCTGCCCATAGAACGAATGTCTCCTTGGCTAGTTACATGCATGCCCATCTGTTGAGGTGGCGTATTGCCTGCTCACAGGTTGGTCACATCTTTGCCACATGGCACAAATGCAAGAATAGGGGCCGCTTATTTGGCCAGCCTGCTTCTCAGTAAAAGTGAACAGATCTTCTGCAGGACAACATTACAAATGCTATCAGTACCACTTCAATAACAAGTGCTATTCAAATTTGATTGCTGCTCAATACATTTTCATATTGTAGCAACTGACCAATAGATGCTTCCACAAGTTCTTTCATATATGCAGCAGTCAGACTTTTTGTGAAGACTGGCTTAATCAAATTATACTATGAGATATTTACACTCTCCTTTTGGCACAAGATACTTGTAAAAATAGTGTTTTATATGATGACTCCATACTATTAACCTGTAACTAATAGTGAAGCTATTAAGCTGAACCTTCCAATCTCAAGCTCATTTACTGCCTTCTCAGTCATTGAAGAGGTCTCTATCTTGATGTTTACCAAAATAACAGCTCTCCTTTCTGAATAGCAGCAACAGCTATTTTTATAAAATAGCAATATTCCTCTTCGATCTCTTATTATTGAAAAATACTGACTTTTTCTGAGCATAAACACAGATGATCTTATTTTGATGACTTCCTTTGAACCAAAGATTACATGACTAAAAAGACCATTTCCCATCAAATCTGTGGATCCTCTCATAGCATAGCTTTCAAATAGTAGAAGAAACATCAAATTTCCCATTTTGGGGCAGTTATTTACAGAATGGAATTATTTTTCCTGCTAGTAAGCGAAGTTGTGTGACTGGAGGATGTATCTTTGTTATTGATTAAGTTCTTTCTGATATTTCCTGAAAAAGCTCTGGAGAGTGTGTGCCAGCATATGACCTGTACTGAAAATGACATATGTATTAGTAGTACTTGAAAATTACAAAAGCAAATTATTTATAAAGACAGAAATCTTTTAAGGATCAGTATAGAAAACCGTGAATATGGTCAAAATCTTCACTTAATCTTAAAAAATATGTTGCTTAAAACAAACTCATAAATTCAGAATTTCTCAGGGCCATTATGTTTGTCATAACAACTATAAGGAAATGTAGCTAGGACTAGTAAATACCGCAGTGCCCTTTGAAGTAATATAAAGGTAAGGTACTGTACTACTTTTACTAGTGTTATGTGTGGTTTTATGTTGCTTCTTTATCAATAATGGTTTGTTTTATGAATATTTATACAGTAAAAAAATTTAAAACTTAAGGACAAACTACTTAAAGTCAGCACTAGTAAACATAAATCAGAATTATTAGAGTTCTAAATATACAAATGACTAATCACACGAGATCACAAACAGTGCAGAGGGAATTAAATGAACAGACCAAAAGGGGGGAATTCTGCTTGAATTCAGAGGAAAACAGGAGGCTAAAAATGAATCCTATACAGAGCCATGTGATATCAGAAGTCTAGGGGTGAGAGGCAAGTTTGGCTACCTCCTCTATCTTCCCTGGTTGATAAGTGGCTTATACTATGATTATTTCACAGAATATTGCTATGCTGTGAAGCATCCCCATGATGTTTAGGTGTGAATCACCTCTGGGAGGTCAAGGGAGATGATTCTTCTCACCTGCTTTGGTTTTGTAAAGACCCCACCTGGAGTACTGCATCCAATTCTGGGTACCCCAGTGAAAGGAGGGTCTGCTGGACCTGTTCGTGCAGGTCCAGAGGAGGGCCACAAAAATTATCAGAGGGCTGGAAAAGCCTCTCCTGTGAAGAAAGGCCGAGAATTGAGGTTCCTCAGCCTGGAGAACTGAAGATTACAGAGAGACCTTATTGCAGCCACTCAATATATTGGGAGCTTATAACAAAGATGGGGAGGGACTTATTACCAAGGCTTGTAGTAGCAGGACAGGGGGCGATGGTTTTAAACTTGACAGGAGTAGGGTTAGACTGGCTATAAGGATGATATTTTTTAAAATGGACATGTTGAGGTGCTGGGACAGGTTGCCCAGATAAGCTGCAGATGCCCTGTCACTGGAAGTGTGGACTAGATTGTCTTTTAAGGTCTCTTCCAACCCAAACTCTTTTATGATTCTATGATTCAATGATCCTCTGAATATTGGGTCTGTGTCCTCTGATTCTATGTTTTATTTTACTAATCACAGTATGTATCTGTGAGTACTTTAAAATATCTTAAATATCATTTAAGAATTCAGATTTTTTTAAAAACTCACGTGTCACATACTAATAAGCAAAACCAATAGACTGAACAGGGCAAACTTTTCTAAAGTAACTCAAATATTTACCTTTGTAAGCCCATACATTTGCACTGGCAGTATCTGCAATGTTGTCTGTTCAGTTTTTGCTGAAACTAAACAGTTATTAGCAGAAGTATTTGTACAAAGTGAAAATACTATGACTATTGTGGTAAATGTCCAGAAGATAATTGAATATCTTAGGTCCACATCTTGATAATCAAATGGTCAGATATGCAATCAATACTGAAGTCAGTATTACGTGAACAAACTACATAATACAAACTCAAATAAGTGAACAATCATATTTAGTCTACAGTGTACAACCCATCAGTATGCTGAAATCTTCTCACTGGATTTTTTTTGACTGAAGCTGTTTCTTGATGAAATATTAGTTTGGTTTAGGGGTTGTTTTTTCACAAAAACTGTTTACTTTCTGCTTTAAAAATCAATAGAAATTTTAGCATGTAAACCTCTTTCTCAAGGAAGACATTGGAAGCTGAATTAGAATTCAGAGCAGTCTTATGTTAATGGTGATATTATACTGCATTTTTAGCTATCTAGTCAAACCCAGTCATCTATACATCTTATTCCCAAACAACATACAAGATACTAGTACATCCTAGGAAACATAAATCTCAGTAAACAGGAGCTACTCCAACAGAGAAGTAATAGAGGGCTGCAGAAAAAAATTACCATGAGACCACAGTATCTTTTCAAGTTCAATATGTTTATTTTTATGAGGAACCTTTCCTTTATTTCAGCCAGCCTTACATGACAGAAAAAAGTGGACTTCTATGTAGAAACTGAAAATTAGTATAGGATCATTTTAAGCACTTTTCCCACAGGTATACATTTATTCTTTGAATTTCTCTACTGTTCACATATTTTTTTAAATATTACATTTTTTATAAATATCATAGTCTATTCTCAAACAGACTCATCTCTACCAGTGGGAAAATAAGAAGCAATTAGGAACTCTTCCTAATTGTAGGAAATTTTAACATGGCAATAAATGCAACTTTTCAGATGACTATGATGAATTAAATAAAAATTTGTTCCGAAGCACACAGCAGGATTCTGTAGTTTAGCATTTTATTGTAAGAAGATTCAGCTGGTAAGAATTGATTTTAAGAACTTATTTATCAGTTTCGTTAATAGTAAATAAGCTTGTAGGAGATCCTATGAAGGGACTTGGAAGTTTTTTCAGAGCAAATTATGAAAGATAAAACATAAAGTCTTCCAGTAATAAAAAATAAAATAAGTAACAACATAGCCAATTCCATCACATATGAAAACTGAGTCAAACATGCTTTCATAATGCTGAAATAAGTGATAGAAATGTAATGGCAGTGAGTTAACTTAAAAGGTCACTTCTGAGTTATTCCTTTCATCTAATAGGAAAGATATTTCTTTAAGCTTCTGTGTTATGCAAGAGGTAGTAGTAATAGTAGACTGTAAGTAACATGCAAAGTTAGTGAATAGACACGAATATCACAGGTAGAATTCTCTAAGGTGGTCCTGGAAAAACTTTGCATGAAAATCAAGACAAGATCAAAACATATCACCTAAATTAAAATGCTCCAACTGAGAGAACTTTACTGATGCTTACATTCTTGATAATTTATAATCAAAGTAACACAGTTGTGGAGAATTTCAAAAACACCTGTAAAATTTTAATTCCACTAACGGCTGAAAGAATTTGTGTTCCTGATGATCAGAAACCACAATACCAAGACTCTTTGCAAGGACAGATATTTTAGTAGAGTGTGAATTATTTTTTTATACCAAAAACCATACAGCACTGGTGCAACTACATTACTATAAGGTTGCCTAAACTCACATAAATTTTAATCTGTCTCAACATGTTAGAGAAAGGCTATTTCACACATAAAGTATATGATCAATATAGAATATAACAAAATGCTCACCTTTGACTTCTAAGAGAGAAGCATGATTTTCCAAGGGGTTGCTACACTCAACAGTTTCACCTGTACTAAAAAACAATGAACTAAGGATTATTCATCTGTCTATGCTATTGTATTTCTTTACCTAGTAAACAAATAGTCTCAATAATCAAAATGTCACATGGTTGCTTTGGATGGGGAAAATATGTATTTTTTGCTATCATTAGGGGATTAATACAAAACAGAAAGTAACACAGCAATTTTAGCACTTTATTGTAGTAAATTGAAGTACTTATAATTTCTGGAAGCAAATGAATGGACAAGTGTAAGAAACTAAAAATAAAGCAGAATTATGACAAAGTAAGGATGTACTTCTGGTCAATAAGCTAAGATGAGCAGAAGGAAAACAACTATTTAGCATTGCAACCATTGTCCTTTATATTCTATAGTAACATTTTGAAAGTATGTGTTATAACTTGTTAAAAAATAAAATGAGACAGAAAGTTAGAGAGAACAGCAGCTGTTCCAATATTGTAGGATTTCACTTCCAAAAATTTTCTTCAGTTTGTTTTTTATGGAATATTTCTATTAAAAATAATTAATCAAGAAGATTTGGTACAATTGAAAAGAAAATGTTATTTTCTTATTACTGTTAGATGTTCCAACAGTTATCTCATCCAGTGAAATATTCTAATAATTAATTTTAGAAGTTCATCATTTCTGGAAAAAAAAATTGAAATACAGTTTGTGTTGATAATTTCAACATGACTTAGCCAAAGTCAGAAAAAAAACTCATAAAGTTTTGTCTAAATGTGCCAGAAATGTCAACCATCAGGCAGATTTATTGCCTTCACAAGAGATTCTTTGTTCAAGGCAGAGTTACCATTCTTGCTTCCATCCCAGACACCTTTCTCCTACTTGCTGGGTAAGATGTACTCCTCTTAAGAGCAAGGCAGCTTCCAGTGATTTCACTAATCAGTACTTATTTGGGTCTATGTTGAACTATCTTCCAACATCCTTTTTATATCATAGACTGAAAATAAACAAGTCTAAACTCAGAGATACATGAGCTAGCACTTCCAGTGAAATTGAGGATTAAAACCAATTTCATTGGGAAGACAGGAGTAGTAATAAAAGGAGATTTAAAGTGTGACCAAGGAAAACAAATTCAGCTACAGGATGAAACATCAGTTTGGAAACAGTCAGTGAAAATTGCCTATGGATATCAGAGTTTATCTCAGTCTGGATTGTTATCCCAGTCTAGAGCACCATGGCACATCATTGATATGTTCAAATTAGCTGAAGAAAATCAAAAAACACACACTATTGTTAGGCAGTGCAAGAAACTGACTTCTGAGAGGACATTAAAGAAGATAACTTCAGATAATTTTGCTAAGTGGTTAGTAAAATAGTTAAAATACAGCAACTACATATGCATGTAGATGTAAGCACAGAGACAAAGGAAGGAAAGGAATTATTTCAAGTGGCCCAACAGACTGTAACTACCTGAAGAAGTAATAGCTGACATTAAGAAATGGATAATTTGGGATTTATATTACAAAATGCTTTCTGATCCATTAGACTAATATATTCCTCTAAGAAACATACTGAAATTCTGGTTATTTAAGAAATTTAGCAATTAGACTGGAAAAGTAACAGAGGAACAATACAGCACCTGCAAGAAAACTGTAAAAGGAGTTCCGTCAGGTCATCTAATTCACCTTAATTTCTATGAAAATTAATCATAGAATCATAGAATAACCATGTTGGAAGAGACCCACTGGATCATCAAGTCCAAACGTTCCTATCAAACACTAAACCATGCCCCTCAGCACCTCATCCACCTGTGCCTTAAACACCTCCAGGGAAGGTGAATCAACCACCTCCCTGGGCAGCCTGTTCCAGTGCCCAGTGACCCTTTCTGTGAAAAATTTTTTCATCCAGTAATGAAACCTCTTAAATCTCTGGACTCAAAAAACGTCTTTCATTCAGGCAGCAGTGCTTCAAAGTTATTCAAGCTAATTAGTCAAGGTCATTTAAATACATTTTGCATGAAGCACCTTAAACTCAGTGTGCCATTTTATATATTTATCAAATTACTAATCAATATGCTATACCACAGTTACTACTGGGCCTTGAGCTACACACAGTATGCTGCATGAATTCAAAATGTGCAAGCTGCTGTCAGCATAAATGAAATTAAAGTGTATTCAATGATCATTATTCACAATACAAAAGAAATGAAGAATTGGCCTAAATGCAATAGGTACCACAAATCTGTATTTTAAGTAAATCTTAACTGTGTTGTTGGTTTCCTTTCTTTAATAATTTCTTGTATTAACTAACTTCAATTTCACTTTCTTTCTCCAGCATATTACCTCCGCTGTATTGGTAAAGTAATTTATTCCATCCTCTGTGGAGAGCCTGGATCTCATTTGCCAGCATATTTATCTTTCCAGCCACTGCACTGTCATTCATCTGCAATCTCCACAGAATACCAGACCTGTGCAGAATTTCAATTAGGGTTGATTCAGCTAAATCCAGGCCACAGAACTGAGGCTGACAGTTTGACCCCTGATAATTTAATATGCTGAATCTAAAAATAAAATTTAAAAAAAGCAAAATACAAAGCAGAAAATAACTCAAGTTAAACACCATAATTCATTAAATCCTCTATACAGTCAGTTTTATCTAACTCACAACAGGTTTTTTTCAGACTCTTTGTGCTGTACAGGTAAACTGCTTTACGGTAGTTTTGATAACCACAGGAAAGAAATTACCATAAAAACCTCTACACTTCCTTTGAGGTCCAATGAACTTAAAATCAGACAGCTTGTAATGAACAGAAAAATTATTCCCACAGAGGCTGAGCTGCCTTAAGCTTTCTGTTCTATATATGTACACATTCAAAAATCAGTACCATGTAGGTATACAAGTAAAATAGTTCTTTTATGGGATACTTGATATGACAGACTTCCAGCATTTGTCACTGTAATCATTGACAGACTTCATCTGCTTGTCAGTTAAAAGTCCTAAGAGAATTTTTTAAATAATTTTTTCGTTACTAGGATGGTTTTGCAGGTTTAAAAGCAGCAAAACTACAGAACATAACCTGAGATGTCTTTTTACCTGGAGTATGTAATTATGTATTACGTTGTTCAAATCCTAATTTTATTCTAGATTCTGTACATACCATATGGCTTACTTCGATCATGCACCAGAAGTGGGTGTAAGTGAATACTCAGTTTTACTCTAAAGCACTACAGTAGAAAAGAGATATAATAACAAGTACACATTTAATTAGGTTTTTTTGTTGTCACTAAAGAATTCTCCTGACTACATTTTCCTTAATGATCAAATTTGACCACTGAAAAACATACAGCTATTAATCTCCACTTGATTTAACATTAAAGGTAAGATAAGTACCTACATATAAAACATTTACCAAATATAAAATTAAACACAAGATTAAAAGAATGCAAAGGAAATGAGGAAATATTGGTACACATATGCATTAATGTTAAATAAAACATGAGTCAGCTGGAACTGTATGAAATAATGAAAAGATACGTTGGTATGTTTGTGCACATAGATACTACCTCAATGAATGTGACATAAGGAAAGAATTTAATTGATATTTGGGAAGAAGGATGGAAGAAGTGGTGTTATTTTAATGTAATATGACTGAAGGAGAAAATAATTCACAGATGACAAATATTTTGTAATTCTTTATCAGTCGCACTTAGAAATTTCTTAAAGTATCATGATTATTATAAGGAAGAGGCACAACTGGCACCAATTAAAAATCAATATCTATACAATGTCCAGAAGGAACCCACTATAAGGTAGGTTTCTTTCTAAAATTTGGTCACAAGATTTATACACAACTGCAGCAAAGAGGAAACTTCATTAATACATAATTTGTTGCATTAGGACAATATGTCTGTGTCTTCAGTGTGTAAGCATAGTACAGGGTAGTCAGGGTTCATAAGAAATCATGCCCCTAATATATTCTTCAATCATCAGCTCTTTCCATGATTCTTCTGAAGTACCAGTTTATGATGTAACCAATTAGAATTTTTCTCCAAAACCATATATGTATAGGAATACTCAATATGCACATCCCAAAACATAAATATATTTCTTTGTTCTTTCTTCGGGGAGTGGATGAAGTAACACAAAGGTATTACTGCACTGTTTATGGATGTCATTCAGAAATAACAGAGAACTGTACAGTATGAGAAAATAAGAATCAAATTATATTGAAGAGGATACAGCAGAATTTCACCATCTTTCTTCCTTCGTTTGTCTAGATTTAATCTTGCTCTTCACTGACCAAACTTTTCATCCTCTGGTGCTTTATCTGACTGATAGTCCATTATTCCACGGTTCATAATCTGAAACTAAGATCCAGTTGTCCTATTCAGAGGTTTATTCCAGTTCATAAATATTGCTATTATCTTTAACAAATGTTCCCTCTTAAATCATGTCTGTATCATGGCATTCTATGATATTATAAACCAAGTACTCTAAGAAGAAAAAGCCAGTAAGTTCATCTTGGAAACTCTTTCCTTATGAGAGTTACCAAGTGCTATAGACAAAAGGAATAATAAACAAAGGTATTAATAGGAAACAACTGCTGGTGGAAATTTGGGCAGCCCACCTACTAAGTCATGTTTCTTTTCTCATGACATAAGCACCAGATATGAAATTATCTAGTCTTTATTTTCCCACTTGTGTTCAGCTCAGAATCAACCTGACTGAAAGTCCCATTCTGTAGAAAATCACCCTAGGTAGTATCTCATAAACTGTCTGATCATTTGTCTCCACTGAAGACCCAGACATCTAAGTCAGAAGTAGCCTGTTCTTCCTCAGATCCAACACTTAATTACCTTTAAAAATAAGTGATTTATTTGATCTACACTAGTTTTTAGATATCACCAGCTCCAGAATCCATATGGAAAAGTACTTGTGGTTCCAAAAATCCTTCATATGATTTTTACATACTGTGAGTTGACTTCTACAGAACACTGAAGAAATTTCACCCTACCTTTTGCCTTCATTTGACTTACCTGGATTTTAATTAACCTACTCTTTTTCTATTATATTTACTATACACTTCAAAAGTACCATTTTAAGAATCAATCATGATGGACTTTTTTACAAATACTTAAGAAAAATAACATCTGTCTTCACTGTCATCCACTACTTTGTCTCCTTTCTGATGAGTAATGAATTTTGTTTTTCAAGAAATTTATGCAATTTTTCTTGTTAGATTTTATTGTCTGAAACTATTTTCTGTGACTTATCCTGTCTGATTGGTCTACTGTTCTTGTTCTTTTACCTTTCATTCACATCTTTTCCATTCTTGTGTAATTTCTTTTTGTTTTTTCCAAATTCTAAAAGTGATCCGATATAGCCACATAGATCTTTTACTGTATTTTCTAGCTATCCTTCTCACCAGTGAAATTCAGTTACACTTTTAATAAGGTTGCTTACTTTGACTGACATCTGCTGTACTATTTTACCCCTAGATCTTGTTGCCAAGAAACCTTGTTTCATATTCTGTGATTTTATTGAGGCTTTTTTGTTTTGTAACTTCAGTAACATCACATTGTTTAAAATATTCAGAAATTGCACTCTTACCTTTAAAAGATAGAGTAAATAAGCAAAGACAGAAAAAGTGAGCATATACTTTTTCAGTTGCTTCTGCAGAGACATACGTAGTTCTGCTCCGCTTTGTGTTATATTTTCATTACTCTTGCTATTTTAATCAATTTTTGATAACATATTTTATACACAATAAACATCATTTATATATCATTTTTAGATCTCTTTTTCAGTTATTATTTGCTCAGAATGGGATTTTCAAAGGCACATTGACCCAGTTTATTTTTCCAATTGAAACTAGCTTTCTCTATTTCTGAATGCCCTTTTTTCTGTATTAAATATAATCTTTTCAATATAAAGGAAATCCTTCTTTTATTAATGTCCATGACAATTTTATATTAACTTCAGTGGGCCCTAGATTATGTAGCAGACACAGAGAAGTTATGAAGAGAAACAAAAGTAATGTCTCAGGCTGTAAATTTCTAAGCATTTCAACTGCTAGAAGCTATGCTCAGTCCTCACTGTGGTAATCCTATTAATGCATTACTCCTCTTTTCCACCAAATGTGCTAGAGTACTTCCATGAATCCAGAACACACTGGTGATATAGTTACTGCAATACGGTGTTCCTATAGTGTACATACAGCCCATATACAATGTTTTGTATTTGAATCTGTGAAGATATATGTATGACATAGGGTTTGCCCCATTGCTTTTTTATACCTCTGTAGCTTGATTTCATTCTATATATTTGCTTATATAAAGTAATGTAAAAAAAAATTAGACATATTATTCTAGGATGTTCCTACTCCTACTATGAGAGTAGAAGAGGGGATAGAGTAGAGCCAGAAATGTTACAATGAAAAACAATTGGACACCGGACATCCATTGATTGACACAAGGCTTCATTATTTCTGCAGCTTACTGAATGTATTGGTGTGGATTGCTTTTCTTTGGGAATATATATTAAAAAGGAAAACATAACAGCAGTAATAACTGTATGATGATTTGGCCCCAGAAGTCATCCATTCCCTGCCCAATATTGAAAGCATCAGAGTTTCACCATTCTGTGGTTTAGTAGGACTTTTTCCTTCACAGTGCACTCCAGAGTACAGATTATTTGTTTCGGCTGAGCTCTGAAATGAGATTTGCATATTAGCAGTTAGAGGTCCCTTGCCAGTGGAGTCAGTCATGGGGAACTTAAAAAATGTCCAGGATGTCAATTAGCCTAGATTATCAGGGGCATATCTGTTATCAGAACTTCACTGCTTGTCAATATATTCACACATGAGGAAAACATGTCCTCCAGTATCAAATCCTTATGATCTTCATGCATTGTAACAAACAGGAGAAGATGCTGCCTGAATCATAAAAACTATGAAGAGTCAAAGTTCCTATAGTAAAGTTCCTTGACTATAAAGAGTCAAGTCAAAGTTAAATTTACATTCATCTCATGAGAAATCTGTATATATTAATATCCAAAAAAACATTCAGATCAAGATGTTTATTTTTAAAGTCTGTATGCTTCAGTAACATATTAGCTTTTTATTGGAGGCTACCTGCTAGTATATATTGTGAGTTGATATTGTAAATTAATAAGAAAGAAATTGATAGTTCCAGCCTAGTTAACTCCATAGTCAGCTTTCCAGTCCAATCAAACCTTCCTTGACAGTTAAAGTAAAGTATATGTCTAATGAAAAACAAATATTTTGATCAGCCAAAGGAGGAAGCAGAAAGAATATCCATGGTTTAAATTTAAAACTTCTGTGAAACACACATATGAACTTACTGGGTTTTTTCCTCAGTCACATTACAGTAAGTTAAGCTCAGTTGTGAATTTACAGCATACTAACTACACTGCAGCTATTTCCCATATGGATATTAGGAATACATAATAACAGTATAATAAGAACAAATTGAACTGTATCCTTCCTTTGGTAAAACGAAATGCAGTAGGAGTTGTCTTAAAAGCCATGGACAAAGGAAAAATTATCAAGATTGATGTACTTAAAATATATTATTTAAACTTCTAAAAAGTGGATTGAATAATGCATGTTTGTTAATAATGTATTTGATGAATCACTGGGAAAAATTATCTCATATACTACTCACAAATATTCAAACAAGTCTTAAACATATCCTAAGGCTTCAAGTCTCCAACATGGTCTGCAGTATCACATTCATATCTCTGTGAAACCTTACTGCCTCTGTTCCATCAGCTCCTTAGGAGATGACACTTGAGAGTCAGGTGAGTTCTAATTAGCGAGGCTCCATTGTAATATAACATTCTGTTAAAAAATCCAGGGTTTGGTCCCAAGTCTTTGTCTTCCAAAGTTTTACACTCAGAAAAGTTTCACCCTTAATGCATTTCAGATAGTTCAATATATCTTCCATTTGGTTGCTGAAAGTACATCAATATTTTTACCGTAGCAACAATATCAAAGCAGAGGAAACTCCTTCAATAATTAGTAGTAGGGGTCACATATTACTGACAAAAACCATGATTTCAGTTCCTGTACAATTTTGACAGAGCAAAAAATCAAAATGCAGACTGTAGACTATTATTCTCATGTTCATTGTTCCCACTTGATCTCATGCAAGTGGAACTCATACATTTAAACATGTTGATATCTCTTTAATCATTTCTCTCCAGGCAAATGTAGCTAGAACTTATGCTATGTCAAGTATATCCCTCCTAAGTATACATTTTCACTGCTTACATCAGCTCTAGGTGACAAATGTCCTTTATATAGCCATGTGCACACAGACAGGTTTTTGCTTTGAGGACTGCAGAGGCAATCAATACTTCATGCAATCACAGAATCATAGAATGGTTTGGGTTGGAAGGGAGCTCAGAGATCATCCAGTTGCAAACCTCCTGCCATGGGCAGGGACATCTCCACTACATCAGATTGCTTAAAACATCATCCAGCCTGGCCTTGAACACCTCTAGCAATGGGGCTTCCACGACTTCTCTAGGCAACCTCTTCCAGAGCCTCACCACTCTCACAGTAAAAAATTTCTTCCTTACATCTAGTCTAAACCTACTCTCTTTCAGCTTAAACCTATTACTCCTCATCCTATCACTGCATTCCCTGATATAAAGCCCCTCACCTTTCCTGCAGGCCCCCTTTATGTACTGAAAGGCTGCTATAAGGCCTCCCAAGACCCTTCTCTTCTCTGGGCTAAATAAGCCAAACTTTCTCAGCCTGTCGTTCTACTGAAGGTGCTTCATCCCTCCAATCATCTTTGTGTCTCATTCTAACAAATCCACGTCCTTCATGTTCTGAGGGTTCCTCCAGAACTGAACTCAATACTCCAGGTGAGGCCTCATGAGTGTGGAGTGGACTAAAGGGGCAGAATCGTCTCCCTTGACCTGCTGGTCACACTTCTTTGGATGCAGCCCAGAATACTGTTGGCTTTCTGGGCTGCAAGGGCACATTGTTGGCTCATGTTGAGCTTTTCACCCACTAGCACTCCTAAGCCCTTCTCTTCAGCACTACTCTCAATCCTTTCTCCATCCAGCTTGTATTTGTGCTTAGGTTGCTGCAACCCAGGTGCAGGACCTTGCACTTGGTCTTGTTGAACTTTGTGAGGTTCACAGGCCCACCTTGCAAACTTGTCCAGGTCCCTCTGGATGACATCCCTTCCCTCCAGTGTGTTGACCACACCACACAGATTGGTGTTATCAGCAAACTGAGGGTGTCTTCAATTCCACTGACCATCTCTTCAACAGAGATATTAAACAACCCCAATACTGATCTACAGAGTTTGTGAATAAGGGAAGAGTAACTGACATCATCTACTTGGACTTGTGCAAAGTATTTGACACTGTCCCACATTACATTCTTGTCTCTAAGTGGAAAGACACAGATGGATGTATCTCTCAGTAGATAAGGAATTGGCTGGATTATCACACTCAAAGAATTGTGGTCAATGGCTCAGTGCCCAAGTGGAGATCAGTGTCAAATATCATTCCACAGAGGTCAGTATTCCTTAGGATTACTTACATGAACTCTCTTATTTTCAGGCAGAATATTTTAGAAATAAGCCACAAGCAAGTGACAGACATAACAAATATGTGAACAAGCTGGCACTAGTGTTCAGCAGAGGTCTGATCCAGCTCTTTTGAACCTTGTGCAAGTTAGTGTCAACTGAACTAAATCCTTCTTCTGAATGTCCATGTGGTGAAGGATATTTTCATTCTTTTCTCATTCTCATTTTAAGAAATTCCCATGTTAAAGTGCTAAGGATGGAAAATAACAAAAAATTAAGAAGCTGATGAAAATTAATTTTTGAATGATTGTTTGATGAGAGACAAGAGAAGATATAACCAGCATAATTAATGATTTTATCTTTAAAAACTTTTAATTAATAGTTGCATATGTTCTTCCTGAATATAGGAAGTAAGAATTACAAGGCACACAACATTCAGTTATAATATATACAAGAGCAATATCATACATTTCTCAGGAGATACTCATTCACATCGTGTCTGAATGTAAAATGGTTTTGATGTTCCAAATATTTGTGGAAGAAAATACCTAACGAATGATTCTGAGAAGCCAAAGATGACATAAAGCATATTGCAGAAGACTCACTCAAAGTTTGATAGGAAATATTCAGTCTTTTTCTTTTACTGATTTGATAGCTTCCACATGGATGAAATAGTTGCTAAATTATTTACAGATAATTAGATCTCTGTGCTTTTGCTAAAATATTAAGACACTGCTGTCCCACAGGATAAATTGTGACAGACATTGGCACATCAGCTAATGAATAGCTGTGGGGTAATGGAAAAAAAGAGCTGCCATAAGACCCTGGTACTAGGTTACAGAATGTCTGTAAGTAATCGACACTCAGAAAAAAATGTGATTTCCCTTCTCCCACTCTGTCTTACTAATTACGTATAGAACAAATGTTCGACATTTGGTAGAAGTTGCTTGAAGGCAATTTTTTCTGAAAATAATCTCAAGACCTCCTCCACTCCCTTTTTATTATAGGAAACTATGACCTAGAAATACTGAATGATAACCGTCAGGCAAAAATGTTTTCAAACACTCACAAAATACCGGGCGGCCATTTTGGAGA
The DNA here is from genome assembly GCA_033459285.1 of Clamator glandarius. NCBI lineage: Eukaryota > Metazoa > Chordata > Aves > Cuculiformes > Cuculidae > Clamator > Clamator glandarius. The sequence goes on from JAUNZM010001015.1 coordinate 570,547, forward strand.
AAAGATTCATCATTATCAACACAGGGATACCGTTCTCATGTGGTTTTTGAAGTTATGGAGGGTTGGTTTTTCACATCACAGGGGGAAACAATGAGAGGAAAACTCTCAGGATATACAGCCAGTGTAAGAGCACCACAGAACTGAACAGCAATTCCATGTTTCAAACAAATATTTAAACAGTAAAACTATCATCTGCTAAATCTTACCTTTCATTTAAGTTAACTGAAAGAATAGAACCTGAAATATTTATGCTGCAATAATATTTGGAAATTATTGAAAAGTAAATATTAGCAACATTTATTTTCTCAACAACTATTTTAATTATTGTCTTTCTAAGAAAAGAAAAAAATCCTTTAGCCTTGAGTGATGAGATTGAATGCAGTCAAAAGGTACCCATTTAAATAGATGTCTGCTTTCACAGAACATACTATGAAACCTGGAAGGAAGATAGGCACATCATTTAGAAAAAAAATTGGCTGTAATTCTGCAGAACTGTGTATATTAGTGTTAATCCTAGTTATCTGTATAGATTCAACCTACCAAAAGTGATAAGAATCTGTCTTTGAGATACCATATTATGCTGTTTATCTAACATAATAGTCACCTGCATGTTTGTAATATTGGTAAAACACAGTTCATAAAGAAGTCATCTGTTCAGCAAGGCAGATTAAGCAGAATCTCAACCTCCTTAAAACTAATGAGATGTAAGCACATCCTTGATGTATATGCTTATGTTCTTTTCTGAATAGAAATCAAAAGCAGAAAAAGTTAAAAATTCTGATTTATAACTAATATTTTTTTAAAATAATATACCAAAGTACAAATGTGCAACGAGGTCCCTGGGAATTGGAGTAAATTAGTTACCTAATATCCACCTATTCCTTTGAAAACATTCCTCTAACAAAGCATATTTTTGTGGTATTGAGATATACTAATGTGAACAATGTCACTTACTGCTCTGAGTAAAGATTCATAAGCTTGGTCTAATTGTATTATATCATAAAGTTAATAAAATATAAGATGGAAAATACACACAAAATAAATAAAAAGGTAAAATATAGTAGCAGAAAGTCATACAACTTTCAATATGTTTCAAATGTTGGGAGTAACACATTTCTTACAGAAGAATGTACCATGACTGTCAGTTTTGCTAAGACAACAGGAATAGGCCAGTATTCATGACTGGCACCTTTTTCTGTTACTGTTTCCACATGCATATTAGCCTATTGGCATATCCCTTCATGAGCAGCATAAAAGAGTATTTAATGCTTGATGATGCACTCAAAAAAAATCTGTTTGGAAATAATTTTGCTCAAATTCAGAACTTGAAATTTTTGTCGCTTGCCTAAGTTTGAAAGAATGACATAACTCCTTTTCTTAGCAAACAGTTGTGATGCATCTCAGTGGTTTATTATTTCAGTTGAGCATAAAGCAGCAAGAACAAAGTCATTCTGAAGAAAAAAGGATTCTTGCCTGAAAATATTTTTGTAACAGAAACAGCAAGCTATATGGCTAGAATAATTTCTTATTAGAGTCACATTCGCTGCAAGAGAACAATATTTGAAAAGTAACTTCCTTGTAGCCTTAGTATTCTTAACACTGGCTACAAAATGAACAATCCTCTACTTCAGTAAAAACTGTGAGAAAGGACAGAAGTTCAAATGTATTCTACTCTCTCAAATAGATACTTTCCAAGCTTTGGTTCTGCTGTCAAAAAAAAAAGTGAGATTATACTATAATGTATGCATTAGCTACCTTGCTGCAAGTCCTCAGGGAAAGGAGGCACTGTAGTTTTAAATGAGATAAAGCAGCAGTGAGGAGAAGTGTTGACATCAGCTATATCACAGAGCAGATTGCAGTCGTGTGACCTTCACTGTGATTTCACAATGAGGTGACAATGGCCAGTTACCTTGTCAAATCTCTACCATTTCCACCTTTGTGGAAGAGGAGACACAGCATGGGTCATAGTCTGAGACAGGACAGGTTTTGAGACAGCCTGCACACTGGCAGACAGCATTCTAAGACAGCGAAAGTGAGAGAAGTCAGACTGCAGCTTAGTACCAAAGCAATTATCCATTATGAGAACACAGCTATGCCCAGGCCTTGCTTTCCTTCCAGCTCTTCTGAGCCTTTCATTAACTCCCTGAAATACAGTTGCTCCCACTGACTGAAAGTAGCACAGCCCAGCCTTTATTTCACTTTTATGAGTGAGAGAAAAAGATACCTAGTTTTGTTCCTGCTGTGCGTTTGCAGACTTTTAGCTAGCTCAAGCAATCTTTTAAAAGGACCATTTCCAAGATGCAATGTAAACTGGAAACTTCTATTCTGCCTTGAAGTCAATTTGTATTTTTGAAGACTTTCCCTCCAAAAGCTAGAACTCGGGGCAGACAGCTCACTTACAGCTTCATATGTTACATCTTCACTGCTCTGAATACATGACTTAGTATGTACATGCTCTGTACCTCCCTGTAATCTTCTAACATCAGCCTGCTAAAATGGAACACAGTTGCCCTGTAATTTCATTACCATGAATGTAGAGGAATAGTAAAATGCACCCTGTTTTAAGAAGTGTGGAAGAGGGAAGGGAATGCACAGGTAGGAACATAATCAAGACTCTTCAAGTGAGTAATAAAGGCTGGGCCTAGATTTACTTATGAATGTCACCAATAAAAAGGATTATTAAGGATGCCTGTCTGTAGGAGCTAAAGGGTGCTACTGGATTTTGTTAATTATCTTGGAATAAGGTGTAATTATAGACTAGCCTAATCTGAAGTTTCTGCTGTCCTGAAATTATTTCCAGTTATTGTTCTGCATGAAAGTACACAAAATCTACAAGCAAAATACATATTGTGCAATTTGGCACAAAAAAAATTGTGTCTAGCAGTAATCTTTTTCCTGCATTTGCACTGATTTATCATAAACATCTCACTCAACATGTTCTTCCAGAGTAATTGATTATTCTTCCTGTATATCAATAGATATTGTGCAGAATCAGATTTGCTCATAACTTTAAAAAAAACTTTAAAAATTTGCTCATAACTTTAGAAGACATTGAGTGTAGGATGTCAAGTCTTTGATAGCATGGAAGCTTGTCAGGGACTGTGTTTCAAACCACAAATAACTGTTCCTTTTATTTTGTCTTAACCACAGCTTTCTGGCCATGTTTTGAGATGAAGCAGTTGAAATTAGTGCAAAAGGATGAAAACAAATTCACAGGCTTTTCTGCCTGCTAAAATGTTCTTTGCATAAGTGCACAAGAGTACGTCCAGCAACAGTCTTTGCAAAATGGAAGGAGCTTGAGGAGGCTCAGTGCTCCTGAGACCAATTGCGCATGCCCACCTTTAACCAGCATGTAACAGTTTATGTAACATGGAGCTCCTCCTAAGGGAATATCCAGTGGACAAAAATGGGTGTGATCAGCCAGAATCAACTGCATAAAGGCGGTACCCTCTCTATTTTAAATGGACATTCCCATCTTTTCAGGTGTTCACATCATATTTCAACACAAGATCCTTAGATTTCCACTAATTCTATTTCCTCTTTCTAATCTGTCTTTCTTATTTTCTCCATGATCCTTCTCTCTTTCTCTCTCTGTATTTCCATTTCTGGAGAAACATTTTATTGCTTCATATGGTTTACATATATATACATCATTGCCTTTGTCATGAAGTTGTTTTTACACTAGTAGGCAACTGAATATTTGCAGATTGCCTTAGAATTAATACATTTGTTCAAATTAACCATATAGCATCATTATCACCTTAATTGACTTCCTAGAACTGTTTTAATGAACCACATCCCCCTTTCTGTTTGCAGAGGCCACTCACAGTCAGCTTCAAATGGGGGCAGCGAGCAAGCAGCTGGGTGAGAGTTTGTCAGTTAGCCAAGGCCAACCCACACATTCAGGAATACACCATTGCATTGGCATTATTTAAAATATAAACATAAAAGTAATGGTTGAAAGTAAGGAGGCCAAAGGGGATTCAAATCCCTTCCTATAGAAAGTAAAACTTTCTCAATCATAAAACCTGGAAAACTCAAAATTATAATATCCATATATATTTAAATAAAGCCACCTTTCTTCTCCTCACAAATGATGAAATAGCTAGAAAGCTAAAACAAAATTTTAAAAATTTGGCTGTGTTTTTCTGACTTAACTGCATCAACGGAATGCAGATTCTTATTTGAATTAACTAACATTTTAAAAACAGGAAAAGAGTTTTCCTCTTTACCAAAAAAGGTTTTGTGGGTTAAGAAAAGTGTACTCCTGCCATTTTTTCAATTCTTCTACTAACTATTATTACAGTTATATATAGGTTTTCATGTTTCAAAGAAACATTATCCCCCTTTACTCAAATTCCTCTGCTTTTCAACACATTACAGTAGTTTTAAATCAGTATGTCAATTATACATGTAAAGAATTTCTAGAAGTATACCTCCAAAGCAATTGAAAGGACATGGTATTTATATTCACTTATAATACTGTTTCTAATTTTAGTTTTTATAAACGGCAATAAAATAAACAATCCTTGTCCCTGCATATAGAAAGAAACAGCATCAGGTTCATCTCAGTTATTAATATCTAATTTCTTGAGATGTTTATGTGAACATGTAGTCAGTTGCATTTTTCACGAGGGCTAAGTGGGATGTAACATGAAAGCAATTCCTCCATTAGCAGTGCAGAGCACATGCAGTCCCTTACCAGCCATGAACACACTTTTCATCCCACTCACGGCAAACTGGCTGCATCTGATCCTTCCAAAGATTGGATTGATTTGTTTTTCTCCTTTTTCTACAGCACTAAAACACTACAAAGAAAACCGAGTGTGCATGGGATATTTTAATATAGCAAAGAAAACTGAACAGCTGTGGACAGTGTATGATGATCTTTACACTGAACAAAGCAGAATAAAATTATGCAAGAATCTCAATTGTTTTAAAAAAGTAATGTTGTCTTAGAGCAATTGCTTGAAAATAGTAGAGACTGGGAATGAAAAGAAGTGAAGGTGAGAAAACAGAGTGGTTATTCACTGTTCATGCAGTGAAAAAGTTTGTTTCCACTGCATAAATTCAAAATAAACTCTCACAAAAATAATGCAGTAATTCTTAGGTATTTCTTTCATTATAATCAATAGGAACCATAATTAATTCAAGAATACTGAAACACTAACAACTGTTTAACATCCTCATTATGGGACAGAAGTTTAAGGAACTAATTAGATTAGTAATTTTATCATAAATTATGAAATATATTAATCTCATTCATTATCCCACATCAATTTCTAATTCATGAATGATCTTAAAAACTAGTAATTTATGTTAAATCCACATCATCAATGAGACATGTTGCAAGTCAACAATGTTTGTCTTTTGGGGCTTTTGCAACTACCAGTGTTCAAAACACTTATAGACTGTTATGGCAACTTAGTCTTCTGAACAATGAAGTGGTCAGTTGCTACTATCCTCCTTACACAAGAAGCCATAGATGATCTAGATTGCGCATGAATGCGCTGGCCATAGTTTCAAATCATACTGTGCAGAGAGCTAATTTTTTTTATTTGACAGCCAGGCACAAATCAACTAAAGGATTTAGGCAGATTAGACATTTGTTTACCTTTTTCCAATAAAAATTGTTTCATTTGTTTCAATGCTAAATGTAAATAAAGAACTATAGATTCATAAAACCTGAGCAGAAAAAATAATCACTTTTTCTTACTTTAGAATGTACTATAACATGGATATGTTGTGTCTGATACTCAAATTAAGATATCTTTTCTGTGTAATTTGGAGAACTTGATTCTGTCATGGTGATTTTAGTTAAATGTCCTCCATATAAAGTTGTTCAATGTAACTGCTTAAATATTCATTGGACTAGCAGAAGGGTGTGATTCAGACACTGTAGTATGAATATTAGGAGACTCCCCTAGGGTGTAGGACTCCAAGTCCATGCTGGTCATGGTTCTCCCATCAGTTATACCCAGACCACTGGAAAAACAAGTGTTCATTCACGGGCATTACCTAAACCGATGTGTTGAGAATATAGCTGCAAAATATTGCCCCTATGCAGTTTACAGAGCCTCCATCATGACAATTAAATACAAATTTTTTCACTGGTGTCATAGGCGCCATGAATAGCTGATATGTCATTTGTAAGCATTGAGACAGTAATAATGTACAGTGAAGAAAATAGCTTTATTCTCCAAACCTACATTCAAGGGGTTTTTTTGTAAATTGGAATAATAAGCTAGTCATCATGTTTCAGGTAGTTTGTCATAATCTTTTAAATTTTAACAGAACAGAAAACTAAGTAATTTAAGAAGCTTTATTGCAAAGGCAATGGCTTCAGAACTAGAATCTCTTTCAGTCCCTTAGCTCTATTGAGTTATTACATTGTTTCTGTACAGAAGAAAAGTAAAATTAATGGAGGATCTTAAGTTCACGAGATAGCAGCCTCCTATTATAAATCCACCATTAACAGAAAAAGAAAATAAAATTAATACATTGGAATGCTTAAGAATTTTTTCCTATATGTGTCCTCAGTTCACAGAATCACAGAATCACAGAATTATTTAGGTTGGAAAAGACCTTTAAAATCACCAAGCCCAACCGTAAACCTAATACTGCCAAGTTTGCCACAAAACCGCATCCCTAAGCACCACTTATACACTTGTTTAGCCAAATATATCACCATGTAAAATAAGCTTAGTGCAAGCATATAAAAGGAACTGCTCACAGTCTGAAAAAAATTAGCCTAGCAGCTCTTTTGGAAAACCAAGCTACAGAGACTCAGAGAAAATAAACAAACATAGAATAGTTATAAAAAATGAAACAGCAAAAATTATGCTGTTTTAGTAAGAAGTGGAGTAAAAAGAATTTTTAGAGTATGTCAAAGTTGAAAACTATCCCAACCAAACCTTATAAAGTATTGAAGAGTAAAGACTAAAGCGCTATTCAGGGTCACAAAGGACATTTCCTCTGCCTGATATTTCCTAAATGCCTGATATTACACTGATACAATCCTGGCCGAGGACATAAATTAATATACCTTAAAACACAAAAAAGTTGACTTCATAAATGAACTGCACGTGAAAACTAGAGACTGAAATAGAAAACTGGAGATACCAAGTAGATGTAACTATAAACTACAGGCTGTGTCAAGGTTAAAAGCCTCCTTGCAAAGTACTGAAGTTGTACCTAGATAGGTAGGAACAGAGGGACTCTCCTGATGAAGCATTTCCAGCAAGTGTGCCCTTGAATTCTGGTGTTGCAAACAAGGGCTTAACACAAGCCACCATAAATAACTTAATAAACAAATAGATGAGGCTTTACTCCAATGTATGAAGCTGATTAGAGAGATATTGGAATATTTTATGCTTTCTGTCATGATTTTAAGAATGAAAAGTACATGTGAGTGCATTGCAAACTTTACAGTAAAAGGCGTTTTATTCTCTTACCAAACAGATGTTTAAGGGTCCTTCTTAGTTAAAAAAAATTGTGTAGAATGTAGACACAGAATAGCTTGTGTCAAAAAAAGAAGACAGATAAATTCAAGCTAGAATTGAGCCTTTTTATTTCAATGGTAAATGATTCACCATTAACGTAACAAACACCAGTAGACTTTCCACTTCCCAAGACACTGAAAAATAATCAAGTTCTCTAAAACTCCTAAAAGAAATTTTTGATTATTTGTTTAAAAAAACTTTTCTAATTCACTGTCAAAAAATATTTCTTTTTATCTCTGTTTAATATTTTCTAAAAACTTGTGTCAAATTATAAACATCTTTAACAAAACTGAATGTTTTATTCATAATATCTTAAAACATATTTTTATTTCCCATATATTTTTCCATTTCCTATGCAGAAATCTACTTATTACTTGCATAATTTCATAGAAAAGTTTTTTTCTACATTGATTTAGTGCTGGACTAATTAGTGAGAATATAGGTGTTGTCTTGAACCATGACACAGAAATTTTGATATGGAATAGATAGGCCACAGATATATGCAAATATAAAATGCAGATGTTCTCCCTACCCAGAGTTCATAGGGCTTCTTTTCATAATATTCCCAAATGTTTGTGAAACATGGGGACACCACATTGGGTGGTATCATAAACAACTTACATTTCCTCTCTTCAAATTAATAAAATGTAACAAACCTAGGAACTTGGCAGTTTGAAAATCCCTGTTTTGTATTTTTGCACATATTTATGCAGATATATGCAGAAAGACAAATGATTTTTTACAGTTTGTTTATCCATGCTAGTGACCTTAGGCATTGCTTATGCAATTGTATCTAAGCTTTATTAATTGCTGTTTGGAAGGCAGGGATGTAAATAAAAGAGTGATTGCTGTTGTAACAGCAAGAGATAATCAGTTACTATTCACAAAAGCTGTCAGTGTAACAGAGAAAACTTCTAAAGAAAAACCAGTTTAGCAAGACTTCTCTATTTCTCTACATTTGCTCACCACACTACCAACTCCAAAAGATGAAAAACTTAAATATACCTCTTAAAAAGTACACTGGCATTAATTAAATTCGAAAATCAAGTTTATACATAAGAGTTTAAGAAACTAGGCAAAAAGCAACTTACAGGTTTGTGCTGATACATAGTCATCACTCCTCCTCAGCAAAATGGTAAAATAATTTTTTTTATTGAGACCAACCAAACCTATGGGAAAAGTGCTTTGCACGAGAATTTTGCATCTCAAGAATATAGGTGCAAAAGAAATCAACTTTCTTAAGTCTTTTGTTAAACTCAACATCTTGTTATGGATAAAAAGTTAAGTGAAGAATTTATCATTAGTCTAATTAAAGATTCTTAAAGTATAATCAAAATATACAACAAACAACTGTTGCTATTAGCCCAATTATAGTGTTAGGAATACATAAATAGAGGCCAAACTGATTAACAGTACTACAGTTAAAAGTTATTATCCAGAAAATATCCCATTGTATACTCCTTTTTTTTTCTATTGTTCTCCCTACTCTTCCACTGGTCCTTTGGTCTTATGGTCAACAGATTTGGTCAGGTGGGAAAAAGTTTGAAATAGGCAGAACCCTGAGGTCTTCAGCAGGAGGAGTGCAATGTTAGTGAAAGAGGCACATGATGTTGCTATTGACAGTTTGCCCTCACTCCTGTGTCCACTTAGGCACATACTTCTAAAAGTTTTTAACATGTTTTAGACCTTGATCTTTTCTCACTGGTCTATAACTTTGTTACAGCTAGCTTTGATTTATATGGTGCATTGTACATGGTAGACAATTACTATTCCTCCTCTTTATTACCCAAAAACCAGCTTTGACTTGTTCTTAAGTTCATATTTCTTTTAGTAATTGACCACTGGCAGATATTTATGGACCCTCTGTTTATCTGTCTATATCCACACCTACAAGGTCTTTGATGTCAAACTAATCCTGTAGACATTTACACTGCACCATTGTTGTATTGCAGAAATAATTCACTCTTATAGAACACAATTACTCATTATTCCTACTAGCACCAAAATTACTAATGATAGGAATTATATTCCACACAGTTACACAAAGATAAACAGAACTGAAACAAAGTACATAAAAATTACCTGGTTATTAAATGATTTTTGTTGCAACTAAGCAAGCTAAACCAAAACTCCAATCAAGCTAAAACAGATCAGACAAAACAATTCAGACAGCCATAGGCCTGCTGATGTCTGTGCTGTTTGCTTAAATATAGAGTCAATGCTCTGATGTCAGTTCTGTATTTACTGGACTAGGAGGACAATTATTACCCTTTTAAAGTTTTTCCTGCAGGAAGTGGACTTGTTAATAGAGAGTAAGAGCATTTTGTATATCCTTTATATCTTAATGTCCAGATTGGATATTTAGATCAACAAAAGCCAGTTTATGAAAATCTTTCCAATTGTAGGCTAGTCCTTCACCACAGCCCAACCTGCTTAATCTACTCTCATAACTGTGAGAGCTAATCTTTGACCTTTCTAAACTATTGAGAACCAAGATGTTCACTGTTGAATTGTGTTGACCATGAGCTGCAAGAGACTTATCTGTTAGATTTTTCAGAGATCTCCTTTCCATTTGCCTATGCTAGACAGAAAGTAAAATTCCTAACCAGTCCTTGGCTAAATTTTCTTCTCCAAGGAAAATCCCATTTTCATCTGGGATCTTGAAATCTTGCAACAGAATGCTTCTCATAGTATGGCTTCCCATCTGCACAATACCCCTATGTGCTTCCTGTAGTCTTGAGATTAAGTAGAAAAGAGTTTTACCCATTCCTAGGACAGGGCCTTTTCACTTCTCTTCAGAATCTAGACTAATGAGTGGAACAATTGGTATACTTTTAGTAATGACAGAATACTACACAACTGCCACTGCCTCATTACTGAGATGATCTGAGCATGTTTAGCAGAGTTGTCTGTTTTGTAAGGTATCAGTAATATCTTATCACATATATTCACAGCCTTGAGTCATATTTTAAAAATACATTGAAAATTATCTACCAGAAAAACCACTTTAAATTCTCATTACAGAGGATGGATTTCAGAAAGTACCCTCTGATTCAACTACTCTCAGGCATACGTAAACGTACACATATACGTATTCATTATGAAGTATATCTTAAGGAAAAAATTGCATACAGCTAATTTATGTAATAGTAAAGCCTTTCTAACACTCTATCCAAAGCCATGATTTAAGGTTCTTTATTGAAAAATAGAATAGAACCTAACATAATTGTTGTGTTAAAAAGCTTTTATTTGCTCTAAGGATCAAGTCAATACTCTAATTAAACTGTTCTGAAGCTGCTAATAATATCTCATTAAAACAATGCTATAAAAGTTGAGTCTGCTGGGGATTCAGATACAGTTGGATCATGTATAATCTCATTTTTCTGTCTGTTTGCCAAGGCTCTAGAAAAGATTTTGGAACATTCATTAAGCTGGAAAACGAGTTTCTGTACTTAACGTTAAACAGATACAATTATTTCATAACAGCACAATAAGTTCAAGGTAAAACTTTCACAGCAATCACTTCCTTGATAAAACTGATTAAAAATCTTACTATATATAAGAAGAATTGGTAACATTTTCAAATCACCTAGTATTATCAGAATCCTTGGGGTTTGTTCAGCTGTCTTGGAAACAATCTATTGTCTCAATTTCCTCAACTGAGATTTCTGGAAGAAGTTTAAATTTAAATTTAAAAATACTATATCCTTTTTAACAAACTCAGTAAAGCAAGGCACATGCATTCCATAGATTATTTAGTTGGTTTCTTTCTCATTCTCCCCTTGTTCTAAAATTTTGGGGCCTAGCTCAGGTACACTGTGTTCAGTTGTGTTAGAAAAAATATAATATGAGGTTTTACTCATTATGAAGCCAAAAAAAACCAATGCTAATTTGGGTAATCCTAGGATATGCCTCAAAGTATTCCACAAATAAAGACTCAACTGATGAAAAATATTGGCTATTCATGGAAAATTTGGTGGGGTATAAAAATACAGTAAGCTTGGTATTATTTTATTGCAAACTCAATTTAAAAAAACCCCACCATCCTTTCCAACTGAATCACAACTGAGTAACAGAGTATATGTGTTCTAATATAACAGGGTTTTTTTTTTTCTCTCTCTTTTTTCTAATTTTTTTCATTTTTTTTCTTCTTCTAGTAAGTGCTTATGGGGGCAATAGGTGTTAAAGTTCCTGCACACATCAGTTAAATTACAGGTGAGTTAAAGAGAGCACAGCTGTATTACACAAGCTGGAGAAAGCATTCGATGTCTTTTGCCTTTGATGAAAGGTATCAGAAATGCCCTTCAAAACTCAGTACATTCTCAGTCTGACAGCTGGCTGAAACAGTTCTTAAAACCAGAAAGAAATGTTTTATTTCACAGTAGAGAGGACGTAAATCCCAGTGGACTGAACTTTTAAATTCTTCCTTTAATAACCTCCTTCACTGTCCAACAGTTACTTTTCAAATGAACTGAGAAAAATAATGCCAGCCTCAGTCCTTAAATTAGAGCTGTTGTTTAAGAAATGTTTTCCTTTAACCCTGAAAAACTGTCTACCTAATTATTGTCATCACTGTGCTTTTTTCCTGTAAAAGAAAATATTGACATTTCCTGTAGTTGACTCTGGAAAGCTTGGATGCTTACAGCACCTAGTAGTCAAAGAACCACAGGTTAGAATTCATTGAGAGGGAAAAAAATAGAGACAGCAAAATTAAACATGAAAAGCAGAGATCTGGCCCAAGTCTTGACAATGCTGTATTCACACTTCGATGTGGAAGGCCCAGCCATAGGTGATGCAAGCTGACCTTGGTCCCCAACAGTAGCTAGTTTATAATAGGGGTGATGCCCTCAATCTCTGAGGAAGGGATTTGTATGGCATCACTCACAAACACTCTTTGGGAGCAAGTGTCCAGTACTGCTCTGGTCTCAAACAAAACTAAAAACTACTGCTAAGGTAAGAGTAGCTCAAACAATCCAGTTAAATCAACGTAAGAGTTGGAAGCAGGATTAAATGACCCGGTGGGTCTCTTCCAACCTGGTTATTCTGTGATTCTATGATTCTATGATTCTATAAATAAGAGAGGATAGCAGCTCAGAATGCAGTGGTCAGGAAATTTATAATGGTAAGATCAGTGAAATGCTCCATGCTTTGAAAAGAAACTTGCCCAGATACCTCTTCCAAAATCCCCCTACTACCAGAATCTTGACTGTCACAAAAAAAAAAAAAGAAAATTACAATATTTACAAATTTGCTTCTCTGTTTCATTTCTTTTAATGCCTATGCTCGCCTGGAGGCTTTTCCTAAATCAGGTTCGCAGAGGAGAAAAACATACAGATATTAATTCAAATACAGTAATTCTCACATCTTCTTCGTTCCAAAACACAGAAGTTTAAGGCATTCTGTTAGAGGAAAAAGATCTTTCTGTGCTGGATCAATAGTCCCTGAAGATTTTAGATGACTTTGCTTCTTAATTTGTGGTGGGATCTTAGTCATTGCAGTTTTTGCAGAAAATAAATACAAACACCTAAAGTGAGACTATTAACAGATTTAGATAGCCAAAGATAAATTTAAATCCTTAAAGGAAATTGATTCTAAAATTTTTTCTTGTTCTCTGCATTTCTTGGGGGTTTGAATGTTTCACAGAAGTAGGATAAACGGGTGTGAATGCCATGACTGAGTTATTTAAGATAACGGAAGCAGTGCCACTGAAGATTTTCTTGTCCATGTATGACTTCTCTTTTTACATGGGATCAATTCTTTAGTTCACACCCTGACCAATAAATACCTGTACAGCCACAAACAAAGGCATGATATTCCACAGTACAGGAACAGGAATGAACAGCAAGATACAGTGGAACATAGTCTTGAGCTCATATTAGTGCTGATGGTTTTATATAATGAAATCAAACTAGTCATGAAACCTAGGAGACAATTTACACTATAGAACAGCTTCTTTGGTAGATATAAATCACTTTAGCCTCAGAGTCACCAAAGTTTTCAAATAATTTTGCACCAGATGTTAAGCTGATTGAGCTTATTCTGATATATAAACTAACAATTTATTTTGAGAGTCTGTTCTGACAGAGATGTACTTATTACTCTCTACAACTACCTGAAGGGAGGTTGTGGAGAGGAAGGTGCTGGCCTCTTCTCCCAAGTGACAGGGGACAGGACAAGAGGGAATGGCCTCAAGCTCCACCAAGGGAGATTCAGGCTTGAGATTAGGAAAAAATTCTTCACGGGGAGGGTGGTTAGGCATTGGAGCAGTCTGCCCAGGGAGGTGGTTGAGTCACCGTCCCTGGAGGTGTTTAAGGTGAGGGTGGATGAGGTACTTAGAGGCATGATTTAGGGATTGGTGGGAATGGTTGGACTCGACAATCCGGTGGGTCTCTTCCAACCTGGTGATTCTGTGATTCTGTGATTCTGTATTCTGAAAGAGAGTAGGGAAATATCACTCAATCGCCTCTGATCTTATCAAGTTATAGTGCATGGCCAAAGACAGGACATACAAAAATATCTTGAAATAATATTCTCCAATTCCCAACATTTTGTAGAGAATTGGACATAGAAAAACACACAAGTAATTTTTTTACCCGTTTCATGATGATATAAAATCAATAGTACCCCTATTACTAACTACAGTACAAAATAAGGACAAGAGCTGTATTGTTTATTCCACTTCTATATCTCTTTTCATCTTTCCCCTCAAATTGAATATTCATTTGTGTTATGTTTTAAGTTTAATACAAGATTTTCTTTAAATAAATAAAAATAATCACAAGATATGTAAACCTTATTTGCAACTCTTTGTCTTCTTTTAAGTCTCAGAACCTCTAACCCATTTTTACGGTCTTCATTGGTTATGGTTATTTTATTTCAGGATGGGCTTTAATTAAATACAATGTTTACTGTTAAAACACTCCATAATTTCTGTGGTGGCTAAAATAAGATCATAGTCATCCAACCTGTACTACAGTGAAATGTGTAATTACGTCTCTACAAAACAGGTGAAATCACAAGACATACTTTCTAAAGGAGACTACAAGCTTTAATTCAGTATGTTTACAATCAAGGGGAATCATATTAACTGCAGATGTTAATTTACCATAACAAGACAGGTCTACTGCTAACTGCTGCTTCTTTTAAAAATAAAAACATTTGAAATAATTATTTTAACTGCAGGTGTTGGTAATGGCTCAGCAGGAACAAAAGTATTTAAAATCCATCCTGTCTTTTGACTGTGTTTACAACCACGGCTTTATTAATTCTAACTATAGATAACACATGACTAAAAGCAGCTTGTTTACATACTTGTCAGCAGCAGAAAGGTGTCTTTTAGGGGCCACAGCCCTGCAGTGTTTATTTTTCTGACCCAAAAGCCTTTTTATTGTTCTGATTGAAATGACTATATCCAAAATCTATGGGCAGAGAACACTTTTTTTTTCCTTTTCTAGTTTATTGTATTATCCACATATTTACATTATATTCTGAAACTAAAAATTATCAATTCTAATTCATTGATATTTATTTTTTCTTACTCAGGGATTTGGTTTTGGTTTCACTCTGGTTAACATGAAAAATAGTTTGATAGTCTCGTGCTTCTCCCACCTGAATATTAGCTGAAAATGCACAGAACCGCTTGATCCAGATCATTACAACTGCAAGTTTCTTCGGAGGAGAGACAAAGAACTTGAAAAATTACTTTTTTTTAGACAGTTTGCAATTATTATCAGAACAATATGACCCTTACAAACATTCTTAAAATTATCTGCTGTACCATTAGTAATGTAAAGATTAATTTTTATAAGAAACAAAACATCCACTCTGAAAGGTGATTTATAATTAGAATAAGTATTTCTGTACAATTTCATATTGTCACGCCAATAGAAATAGTAATCTGTTGCGATTTATGCATTACATGCCAATGATGAAAGGATGCTTACAAATCTAAATTTAAACTGTTAGTAAGGTTAGGAAATGTATTATCGGTATTAGTTGCATATTGCCTTACTTCATCTTCCAAAAAAAACTGATTATTCTACAAAGCGCCGCCATGAAGAGCGACGTGCAGATCCTACTGCTCAGGGAGACACAGGTGGGGAAGACATCCCTGATCATGGCTTTGGTGGGCGAGGAGTTCCCCAAGGAGATTCTGCCTCACACAGAGAAGATTACAATCCCAGCAGATGTCATCCCTGAGAAGGTCCACACACACATAGTGGACTACTCAGAGTCAGAGCAGACGGATAATGAGCTACAAGAGAAGATCGCAAAGGCCAACGTGGTCTGCATGGTGTACGACCTCACCAAGGAAGCCACCATTGAGAAGATTTGCACAAAATGGATCCCCATGGTGAATGGTGGAGTTGAAAAGGCCTCCAGGATCCCTATTATTTTAGTGGGAAACAAGTCTGACCTGCAGTTGGGGACCTCCATGGATGTCATCCTGCCCACCTGTAAGAGACAGTTATCGAACTGCTTTGGCTCAACATAAGCTGTCAACCACAACGATAACTAGTAAGAGCCGCCAACCACGGAGACGAACTGTCCCCAACAGAAAAACCATGGCATCCACCTGAAGCATGCTTATCAAGCTGAACACCAGGGCATGCACACGTGGAGGCCTGGAAACAGGTGGACTGTTCGACATCCATCCGAAGATCAAGCTGAACACCTGGGCATGACAATGCCTTCCTGGAAATGGGTGAACTGTTCGGGGAAATCATGGACTGGGGCAATAAATGGGGGAGCCTCTTGCTTCTTCGTTGCCCAATGAACTCGGGGTGCTCGGCTGCTTCATTGCTCAGTGGGCTCGGGGTGCTCGGCTTGCTTTGTTGTTCGGTGGACTTGACCTTGTGTGTGTTGCTGCGTGTGCCCTCCCCTGGTCTTCCTGGAGCTTGGAGCATCATCGTCACTCTATGGCTATGTCTTCATCATCACCTGCACCGAGACCGATCTGACGGTATATCACTGGATGTGGTAATTAGGTTGCATCTCTACCGTCTTCTTGATTAGGGATTCTAACTTTTCCTTTCTTTTCCTCTCTGCCCTATCGCTGTTATCAGTTGTTAAAGAAAATAAAGCTCACGAGATTGTATGGCATCTGACTCTGAGTCTTAATCTCGGCCTCTTGGTATCGTTTAAGAACCCTCCCTGATATTGGATCAGGACGTCACCATAAACCAGTTCTCAGAGACTAAGACCTGCATGGAGTGCTCTGCCAAGAACCTCAAGAACACCTCTGAGCTATTCTACTATGCCCAGAAAGCTGTGCTACACCCCACTCCCCCACTCTACGACCCAGAGGAGAAGAAGCTGAAACCTGCATGTTTACGAGCACTGACCAGAGTATTCAACCTCTCAGACTAGGGTAACAACCAGGTCCTCAGTAATGATGAACTCAACTACTTCCAAAACTCCTGCTTTGGAAACCCGCTGGCTCCCCAGGCCCTGGAAGATGTGAAGATGATTGTGTGGAAGAACACCACAGACGAGGCGCAGGACAATGGCCTGACATTGAATGGCTTCCTCTTCCTCAACACACTTTTCATCCAGAGGGGCCAACACGAGTCCACCTGGACCATCCTTCATCACTTCAGTTACGATGACGAGCTGGAGCTGACGGACGACTATCTCTACCCACAGTTCCACCTGCCGCCCAGCTGCTCCACAGAGCTCAACCACTTGGGCTATCAGTTCCTGCAGCAGATGTTTGAGAAGCACAACAAGACCAGGATGGAGCCCTTTCCCCCAGAGAGCTGCAGAACTTGTTCAGCGTCTGCCTCTGCGTGCCCTGGGGCCCTAAGCTCTACAACATGCACCACAGATAAGGGCCTGCTTTCCCTGCATGGATTCCTCTGCCAGTGGATGCTTGTGGCTTACCTTGACGTGCAGCACTGCCTGGAGTGCCTGGGCTGCTTGAGCTACCCCATCCTCTCGGAGCTAGACTCCCAGATGCAAGCTTTCACAGTGACCCAGGAGAAGTCGATCAACCTGGAGAAAGGCCAGACCCAGAGAAACGTCTTCCTCTGCAAGGTGGTGGGAGCCAGGGACACAGGCAAGTCTACCTTCCTACAGGCCTTTCTCAGCAGGAGCCTTGCAGCCTAGAGGGAGAATCCAGGAGTGCGATCTCTCTACACAATCAACACGGTGCAGGTAGGTGGCCAGGGGAAGTACCTTATACTGTATGAGGTCAGCGCCAACACAAAGTTCATGAAGCCATCAGACGTAGCTTGCAATGTTGCCTGCTTCATCTACAACCTGAACAACCCCAGGTCCTTCAGTTACTGTGCCAGTATTTATAAGCAACACTACATGGACAGCCAGGTCGCCTGCGTCTTCGTGGCTTCCAAGACGGACCTGCCAGAGGAGAATCAGCAGCCCAGGCTCCCCCTAGCTGAGTTCTTCTACAAGCACTGCCTCGCACTGCCCTTCCTCTTCTGCCACAGCCAAGGCCTGCCCAGCACCACTGTCTACACCAAGCTGGCCACTGCCGCCACCTTCCCCCACTTGAACGCTGTGGAGCTGGGAGCCACGTTCTTCTGGCTCTGGGCGGCTCTGGGGGTCACAGTGACTGCTCTGGTAGGGTTCACACTGTACTGTGTGCTGGCCAAGAATAAACGAGCATCACTCTCTACTCCATCCTCCCTACGGCACCAGCCTCCCCCTCCAGAAGGACACTACGCTGAGGGGCCCTGCCTCATGCTGGTCCTTGCTGGGAGAAATCCTCCTTTTCCCCCCAGCCTGGACTGCAGCACCAGTGAAACTGGACTTCCCAGCACCAACAGGATAGATCTCCCTGCACCAGCCAGCCTCAGTGGCCTCCTTGCCCATGTGACTCCTGCACAGCCAGGGCCCAGCAGCTCTGCCACCAGCAGTGGGAGGATCTCTTTTATTCTATTAAGGGGTTTTTTTAACATTTGTTTTTAAGCTCAGACGTGAGTGATTCAGAATCTGTTGGGCCAGGCACTTCCTTTCCCCAGAGAACTGTGCTGGTGCCCTCAATTCTAGGGAGCAACATTCCCAGAGCTTCCAGCAGAGGAAGAGCTGTCAAATGAACTCGTGTTTTCATCCCCATGGGACAACTCGGGCCCCTGTCCCTGTTTCCCTCTGCCAGCACTAGGACCAGCAGCTATGGAGGGTCAGACACATCCAGCAAGTCTTTTTGTTTTGGGGTTACTCTGGGACCCTCCTGCTGGGATGCAGCTCCCCAGTGCTGGGGTGCGAGGTGAGGGGTTCATAACCTGGAACCTGTCTCAGGCTCCTTTTCTCTCTTATTTCTGCACAAAACCAATTGGAGTCCTGTAAGCATGCCAGGATCTCGGCCCATCTGCCCTCCTCTTCTTCCCACTGTGTGTCCTGGCCATCAGTGTTCACTGGGGCCTGGGAGCCCCGGCGAGCTGGGGAGGGCTGCCAGGTCACAGAGTGCCCTTCCTCCCTGGCAGTGCCATCGCTGAGCCAGTGCTGTGCTGTGCCGTACAGCCCTTGTCCTGCTGTCCCCTCTGCAGGGTCCTGGCCATACTGAGGCTGTCCCAGAGTGCAAGGCTCTGGGCATTGCATCTCCTGGTATAAATGGAAGGTCTTTCCTCCCCTGCCTGCACCTGAGCTGGCTTCTGCTGCCAGGCTGAAGTCGCAGTCTGGCGCAGAGCCGGGGCCAGAGTCCCACAATGTCCCTGCCTCCTAGTCCCAGGTAGCAAGTCCAGGCTGTGCTGGCCCCTGTGCTCAGCTCTGTACAGTCGGATTATGTGTGTGTTTGCCTTAAACATTTTACCTGGGAACTATAGAGTCGATTATGTGTGCGTTTGCCTCAAACATTTTATCTGGGGACCCCCTGTCCTGTGGCACCAGGTTGTCTGTGGAGTCAACAGAAGAGCTGCTTATCTAATCAAGGGTCCAGACCTGACTTTGTGGAGGGGCGAGGGAGATGCAGTGGTGTCTGCTTCCCTTCCCTCCTACTTCTCCAAGATGGAAAACAGACACTTGCAAATGGGGGTCTCTCAGGATAAAAGGGATCTTCACAGAACCAGACGGAGAGCAGTTTCTCCCACCACACACTCCGACGCGGCCTGGAAGCTGTCACTGTGTACTCCTGAGAACTCTTGCTGCGTCAATGTGGTGAACTTTTCCTTCTCATCCTTCTCTCTCTTCTTGGACACCCCTTGGAACCTGGAGCACCATCACCTGCACTGCAACCAAATCAACTGCACCTCGCTGGATTAGCATTGGTGGTAACTAGCTGCACCTCTACTGTTTCCTTGCTTAGGGATTTCTGACCTTTTCTTTCCTTTTCTCTTTGTCCTATGGCTGCTATCAGTTGTTCTAGAAAATAAAGCTCAAATATTGTACAGCATCTGACCTCTTTTGTGTCTTAATTTTGCTCTTGGGATCATTTTAAGAACCCTCCCCGATATTGGATCGGGACAGGCTCACACCCGTCCTTGGGCTCCCATCCTGCTAGAGGGACCTCAGCTCCTCTCCTGGCTCACTTACGCCAGCTCTTTTTGAACACACTCAGGGTAGTTTCTCTGCAGGCAGCTAGGAAGGCGGCAACGAGGTGCAGCAGAGCTGGTTCTCTGTACATTTCATCTTTTTAAACTTGTTGTGGCCTGGAGCCAGGGAAGAGGGGGTTCAGAAGTTGCTGGGCAGCAGCTGGCATCACTTTTTGGGCCCAGCACTGGCCGGATGGTGATCCCTGCCTGTGCTGGAGCTGCTGTGCCAGCCAGGCTGCCATTGCCATTGCTACTGGCCCATGGATCCTGGCGCTGCCAGGGCCATGTCCCATGGGTTTGTGTATCCCTTCTCCAGGCTGAGCCCAGTACACATGGTGCTGCTCACCAAGCCTGTGCCTGGTTGTCAGACCTTGCTCCCAGCACTGGTCCACGTCTGGCAAAGTGGCCACCAGGTTGAGGGAAGTGATTCTGCCCCTCTGTTCCTCTCTCTTGTGAGACCTCACCTGGAGTATTGTGTCTAGTTGTGGAATTCTCGACATAAGAAGGATATGGAGCTGCTAGAATGGATCCAGAGCAGGGCTACAAAGATGATCAGAGGGCTGGAGCATCTTCCATACAACGACAGGCTGAGAAAGTGGGATAAGGCTCCAAGGATATCTTATAGCGACCTTCCAGTACCTGAAAGGGGCTACAGAAAAGCTGAAGAGAGACTGTTTACGAAGGCTTGTAGTGGTAGGACAAGGAGGGATGGTTATAAACTGGAGAGAGGCAAATTTAGACTAGACATAAGGAGGAACCTCTTACCCATGAGAGTGGTGAGGCACTGGCACAGGTTGCCCAGGGAAGTTGTGGCTGCCCCATCCCTGAAGGTGTTCAAGGCTAGATTGGATGGGGCCTTGGGCAACCTGGGCTAGTGAGAGGTGTCCCTGCCCATGGCAGGGGGGTTGGAACTAGATGATCTTTAAGGTCTCTTCCAACCCAAACTAGTCTATGGGTCTATGGGTCTATGAGCCTATGAGTCTATGAAAGTGAGACTCAAGATTCAAGAAACATGCAATAATTACATACATGTTGGAGATTAAAAGAAATTTTTCATTATCACTCTTGATTATGACTACCTTCAGAAATCTGGGCTGATAATTTCTCATATATGCATACTACGCCTGAGAAGGTGTGCAGTTTCTCTGAGCATACTATAAACCATGCTAAAAATTGGTTACAATGGGACAAAAAGTGGTTACAGTGGGACAAATCAAAATCAACACTTTTAATGCAATAGCTATCAAACCCTTTCCTAACTTTAAGTTACCACAAAATTTCTAGAAAGCTGAGCAAATTTTGCATGAACTAGAAGACAGAAAGATAGTTCAAGCCAGCTAATTCCAACTGATGGTTGCACTGTGAGGATGACAGAATTGTACAAGTTAAAGACTGGCCTCTGACAACATTATTTATCAGCTATCAAGAACAGAAGTACAAAAGTATAATTCATGATTCATAATTTAGTGAAAATTGACCAAAGAACTCTATGTGAAAAGAACTTTGTAGAAAAACAGAGAGTTTTTTCTACCTTCAGCTAAAGAAAGATGAGCTGAGAGGATTTCTCTGGCATACCATCTTTCTTTCCCTTTGTGTACTTCCACATCCTGGTCTGTCCTCTTCCTGTGCTCTTTTAGTCCCAACGTAATAAATACAAGTGATCAAAATGGAACAATTTCTGTAAATTTGAGAACCTAGGAATTACTTGCATTTCTGATCCTTCAATGCAAGATCTGCCACAGCCACACAGCATTTCAAAGTACTTTTCTAATAATGTATAAAAGTCTATAAGTCTTGTCTAAAGTTTGAGGACTTCCACTGTCAGGGATGATTCATAGTTAACTAACTTCCTTTGACTGTTCATAGATATAAAATTAATTGATTGATACCCATGAGCATTCAAATTTCATGTCTATTAGCTTGGACTTTTGCAGATGTATAGCACACATCATGGATAGCAACAGAAAAATATTTAAATCGTAACAACAATGAAATTAAAAATAAGGCATTGGTGCATGTATTATTCCTCACTCCTGTCTACATAAAATTTATTTTGACTTAGCAAATCAAAATCATACTTTTCATTATTAACATCCATATCATTAATCCAGCATTTGAAAATTAAGCCATGTCTTTTCTGCTTCACATTTCATCATAAACAACGACAACAAATTAGATCTTAATTTGAAAACACAAAAGTTGAACAAATGTGGAGTTTGTTTTTCTGCAGATACCTTGGTTTGCAGTAAAGATAGTACTAAAGCCATGCAGTAGTGGGGAACACTCGAGACATGAGGTAGCAAACAGAAGTGGTAAGAATGCATTTTGGTGAGGTATTTTTTTGGCAAAAAAAAAGAGTAAACCATGCTTTCTCAAGAAAATACAAACTCATCATGATATTTGTCTTATTTTCTTTGTATTTTAATGCCTAAAAGATACTTTTCTCTGTATCTTTTCTATGTTATCCTCCTGTTCTTGATTAAGAAACAAGTGGAGGCAGAAGTAATTTTCAATCCTGGCTGAACAACATTCACATTAAAACCGAAATGATATGCTGGGTAAGCATTTGGATGATTATTCTCACATCTTATTAAGTGTCTCAAATAGAAATAAATCAGTTGCTAACATTGCTATGGTAGTTGAATCAATAATCTTGCTTGCCTTTCAGGATGTCAAATTTAAACAGAATAAATAAAGGCTGCTGGAGTCCACTGTATTCTGCAGCCCCTGTGGAACCTCCTGTTCTCTGTTTCTTTTGTCATTATTGAAAAAGAGATACAATTTCTGCACTATTTTCACATAGTGTAGGACGTTCATCCCTTCTTCAGTGGTCCTGGGTGTACTATTCCATTTGCCTAATTCAACTCACTGATTGCTTTGGGGAAAAGTGGAATGATACAGTAATCAGAATCTCTGCTACCTCCTGCTAACCTGGATGCATTCCTAAATAGCTCCCATTATAGACTTCAATCACATCTTGCATCCCCGGTGCTGATAGCCTAGTCTCTTAACAGGTGGACACATCTGTTCAGCTCTGCCAAACTCAACTTACAGTAATTGTGCTTTGAAATATTTGCATAGTTTGCTCCAAATAATATGCACATCTATTCAGATCTAATATTACATTGAACTTATGGTTTAGTTAAATAAAAAGAGATATTTTTAAATTTCTCAGTGGTTGTATAAATACAAAATGTCCTTAGAATATTTTAAAAGACCTTCCAGTTTCACAATCTTTGGAGTTTTTATAGCCACTGAGTAGGTTATCTTCTATTTTGAGAAACAAGTTAAGTACAAATAGAAACAATAACTGAGAAATAATCTCCTTCTAACAACTAGAAAAATTACTCAAAGTATGAGAACATTCATACTGTAAAGAATATTTCATTTGCTTGAATTCTGTGACTGTCAGAAAGCATTACTTTTTTAATAAAAGTTATGACTAATACAATAAAAGAGCAATTGTCCCATATAGTCTAGTCTGTTCTGAAATCATGGAAGTACATGAAGGGTAAAGAAATACAAGTAGATAAAGAAACAAGGGATGGACAGGAGTAGAAGAGGTAAAGTAGATAATATGAAGAGTAGCTTGGAGGGCATTTATCATGGTCTTGAGAGAGAACAGACTTCTTTTGATAGAAATATTTTGACAGATATAGCCACATTTATTGTTGTGAGGGGTACAACAATAATAATAGCTGGGGAGAACTTAACACTAGAGTAGCCATTAGGCAATTCCGTACTTCTTTCCACTGGAAGATATCAAAACCAGTTTCTGAGAAGATGATGAAGGCTTATAAAAACTCATCTGTGGGCTTTATCAGGATGCTGTTTGCAGTTTATTATAGGCACAAGTCTGATTCACAAAAACAGCTTTTACAGCTTGATTAATACTTAAGACCAGGTAAAATTAAATCCGCAGAACAATTTAGTTGTGTGTTACATCAACCTTACATTTTAGGTGCACAAATAAAGAACTGGAAGCTTAAAAAACCACAGGGTTGTTGCTTTACTCTGAAGGCATTTAAAATCTCTGGGCACTTAAGTATTCAGCAATGAAATATATATTTGCTAAGAGTATCTTCATTTTGACGATGTTGCATGTTTGCTACATAAATTCTATTAAACCCTAAAAAGTAAACTTTTTCCATTTATCTCATTAGGAGTTCATCATCTAAAGTAGGTCTAGTAGATTGTGTCCGATGTAAAATGCAATATATTACAGGAAGCGCATTCCTCTAAATGCAAAATTCTGAAGATTTATCAAAAATTATTTCCCAAGCTCTTGAAGGAGTCAATTTCTCTTGTTGAGATAATACATGAAATTTTGATAATAATACACCAATAATATTACTATATAACTGTGTGAACAGTATATTTGTAAAACTAGAATATTCACTTTCATAGATAAACATGTTGTACTGAAGGAAAATAGCAATCATGAATCAGTATTAGTTTTCATGCCAGGTACAAGGACTTGTGCCTGGAAAGAGCTACATGCAGGTACTGACCTTTGCTTCAATGTATTTGTGAATTTTATTCTCTGCAAAACATGAAACAGATATAGTAGTTTTTCTCCATAAAACACGAAGGTTCAACTTGATGTTGCAAATTCATGGTAGTGATTGCTCCTGCTCTTTCCAGTTATTCCCTGTAAGAAGAAACTCCACCAACAGAATAACCTTCAAAAGTACTCGTGTTGAATGCACCAAAAGTATGAGTTTGAATCCTGTCACATTAGGAAAGCTTCATTTTACACTAGACATTGCCTAAGAGGCAAGCAGACAGAATTATTTATGGACTGAGGTTAGTACTGCTTTTTATGAAAATAAAGAACTTTCATACCCCCATCCAAGAGCCACGGCTCAGAGTGATGGATTTCATACCAGAGAAGAAAATTTGAAATCTCTTCACATCTAGAGGGAGGCAAGATGTGAAAGACTCTTCACTCTGCAGCCATTAATAACTGTACTCAGCAAGCTGACTTTCTGTTAGACAGCTCATTGACAACTCAACATGTATTTTGTAGGGACTCAGATAGTTTACTCAGGTAGACCTGTCTCAGTAGAGATCTTGCAATACTGTTGGCAAGAGCCGTTTTCAACCAGTTTCTCAATTACAAAGTTCCCTAATCAAATAATTAATCTTATTTTTATCTTTGAAGGATGTCAGAATCTATTCATTTAAATTTCATATATATATATATACACACACATATATAGTTTTAAAGAAATATCTCCTTCTTAAATCTCAGTGTTAAAGAAGAAATTAATTTTTAATAGGATCAGAGCCTTCTGGTGTAGCTGAGATCCAATTCTACTTCTAGTTCTGAACTACTGAAATATTGTATACAGAATTCAACTCAAAGCACAACCACAGGACTGCAATAGCCTCACTGCGAATGTAGATTCATTCAAATGCAAGTCTTTTTCATTCCTTGGTACCACATGAATTACAAATGGCTCAAAATTCTCAAGTTCCTCTTAACCTAACTTGGAAGCAAAATTATCTGGAATATTACATTCTAGGGGAAGGGGGGATGGGGGCTGGAGAAGAGCAAATAAAGTTTCAGCATTTCTTTATTTTGACTTACAGCAAAATTGCAATCTTGGATGAACTGTTTTTCATGGACCATGACAACTTACTTCCATTGAGGTCAATATCCAGATAGTATTAATATTATTTATACTTCAGTAAAGCAACCCTCAGTGCTCTCTCAAATTCTGAGAAGAGATATAAAGTAGAATTTCAAGTAAATATTTTAATTTTTTTTTAATGTAAATAGAAATCTTGGGAGTGGGATAGAAAATGGAAGTTGATGGGACCCTCTTCCTCTTTTAGCTAGATTTGAGAATCTTTTGGTTTTGTTTTTTTTACCCAAAATTATTTTGCTTCCTCAAAAACTTTTGGTATTCGGAATACTTTAGTCCTCTAATCTGAATCCTGTTTAGAAAGTCTCGTATAACTTTACTAGTTCCCTGTGGATCTCCAGGAGCTGACTAATGATTGCTTCACAGAGGTAGCTAGAGAACTATCTTGAAATCCTCTGTAGCATTCTCTTCAAGCGATCCAGTAATTCATCTGCTACTTCAGCCAAATTAATCCAGTACATGTTCTGTTTTGTAGACATATATTCCAGAATTGTAATTTTCTAATGAAGAAACAGAGCTGAATGGGTGTCTGGCCAGGCTGCCAGAAGAGTCTGGATGTCCGGCTGAATGGATAGCTGGCCTGGCTGGCCCCTGGAGAGTCATCTAGCTGATTCAGGTGGCTGCAAAGTTGTGCCTGACTTCCTCACAGTCAGGCCATTTCAGGTGCTATTGCAAGGATCAAAGTCCTACATCCAGGCAGCCCTTTCCTCCAATGTCGCAGTTTCAGCTGCCTGAAACTACAATAAACTCCAACAAACTTGCTATGTATTTCATTACGTATTGCATGGAGAAAACATATCCTTTAAAAAGCAAAGCTTTTTAGAAATTAAACTGCATAAAACAATGTGCTGAAGAAAGAACTCTATATTAAAAAAACCCTAAAATCATCAAAAAAATTAAACCTATGAATCAAACACTTCTAAGTCTAAGAACCTTCTGCAGAGCATGCTCTATTACAACTGAAAGAGAAAAAGAACAGGAGGATTCTTTCCCAAAGTTGCAATCTTATTTCCCCACAAGCCTTGTTACTTAGAAAGACAGAAAAATACATATTAATAATCATGACTGGAGTGAGTTACAGGAGCATACAGGTACTCTAGATTTGCCCTGGACATATGTCAGTATGTCATATGATATGAATTAATCAATAAAAAGATTACTTGAAAAATTACTTGAGGAATATGACATAAAAGAAAAATTAGCATGCATTTAATTTTAATTTTTAGTAAATAGCATACGTTGGGTGTATATATACATACATAATTATATACATTAATATTCAATATACTAAATCCCTGATTTCTTCGAACCAGTGGAAGCATTTTTAACATGCAATAACATTTTTTTAAAGGTCTTAAATTCCCAAGGTCCCAATAGTGCACTGCAAAGCAAACAAAGAATCAGATTTCAAACAAGGTTTTTATCTTCCATGAAACATATTTCCAATTATTATTTTAAGACATCACTTAAAATAAGAGCTGTGAAAATCCAGCACACATTCACTGTCATAGACCATTATTTGACAGTGAGATATATCACTCCTATCTAATTCATGTCTTTAATTTTCTGAAAACTGAGTAAATCTCAAACTGTTCCTTCATTGTGATAGCATAATTTCAGGAAGGAAGGAAGGAAGAAAGGAAGGAAGGAAAATCTTTTTGGCTTCAGAAAGTGATCTGAATCCTTCTCTCTACATTGTCCAACTCTATCCAGAGATTTTGTAATATAAACTAAACTTGTTCACTCCTTCTGCCAATGTCATGACAAAGGTTAGACAGTATGTTTCTATTCATAAGATATGAAAAAGGAAATGCAGTTAAAATTGAGCTTACATTCAGTTTCTAGAATAAAACAAAATCTTTTCTCTGCACACATACTCTCTCACACATTCCTGCTCTCATAGGTACTAAATACATTCAGTAAGGGTTAAGTGATTCTTTTCTCTTCCAAAAAATCTTTCCATTTTTTATGGAGACAGAAACTGCTGGAACCAATCCACATAGTTGCATCACCTCAAGTTTCCCACTTTATTTCATTACTTTAGTTTAATATAAAAAAAAAAGTTGAACTGCCACTGACATCTCTGACATAGTGCATGTGACAAGTTTTATGTCACCAAATGGTGTGAAGGTCAGAAGAAAGTGCATGAATTCCTTGTAGACTCTCCAAAAATGAGCTGAAGCTGCCTATTTATTCACTGCTGTTTTGTCTTGCCTGTCAAGGTCAAATGTGCTTTAAGTTCCCACAAAATGCCCACAGCTCTGGAATCACCACATTGTGACTTCTGTAACACCTTACTATGTTATAGGACCTGCTACAGCCTGAAGTACATCAGAGAAACTGAGAGAAATAGGTGATCTACTTCTATAAAGAATTTTCTGCAGGAATTTTAGATGAAAATAAAAAATATTAAAGGGAATTTATCTTCTGATGCAAATACAATTACTGTCCATCTTTCCAGGCTTAAAATGTTGCAATTTCTTTGAATTCATTGGAAGGGTGCTGAAATAAAACTATACTAATAATATGTTAGGGATGCTTGCATTGATAGGATCCCTCAGTATTAGTGAAAGGAAGCAGGCAGTTATTGTCGAGCTTCAGCCACTTGAAAGGAGAAGCAAGACTGATACATTATTTTGAATAGATTCACAGTGCTGGAATTAAACTGGAAATAGTTAAGTTTGGGTTTAATTTAAGGGAAAACATGAATATGATTTTTTTGTTGTTGTTTTTTTGGGTTTTTTTTACTGTGGCATACTTTACAAAGGGTAATTAAGCTTTATCTCAGTAGGTCCTCTGGCCAAATTTGCTACTGGCTTTGCTTGCCCATTGCTGAATATAAGATCTTAACAGTGCTCAGTAGCACATTTCTTGGATTGGATTAGAAAAGCCTGGTTATCTTTCTCATACTGCAGTTCCTCTTGGTACTTGGTACATGTCACAAGTGGCTTTTGGTAATAAATGAAGAATGAGGTTCACAGTGGAGGTGAGCACACTCATCTGCAGGCACTTTTTTAAACACAGACTGAAGATTAGTCAGTATTATGATGGCTTGGACTTTTCAGTGGCAGAATACTATTTCCAGTTCAGATTTCCTAAATATTTGTCTTCTAGTCAGGTAGGAACTAGACAACAAATGAGTAGTATTGTAAGGGTTAGCTGGCCACTGTTTACTCACACACATCTTCAAACCTTAGATTTCATACACAGCAGGGAGTAACCTCAGATCAGCAGAAACCTAAACTGGCTCGTTGTCTTTTCTCTCTTTATTGTCTCAGAATCTTGGAAACTATTTGCTAATTTAATTTGTTGTGATTAATACATTGTTCCAGTGTTCCCTGCTGTTATAGTCTGCAGGAGAATTTAGTTATAATGATGGCTAAACTCAACAGCGAATTTTAACAACAGGAATTATAGCACTATTATGTAGAAATGCCTAGCAAATTATGCAATTGTGTCTACCACAATATAAATCTCAAATATATTAAAACACTCTTTGTTTATTTGAAGCTGCTAGACTGGGTGTCAGCCAAAATGTAAAATTCACAAAAGCAATTTAAGTTTTACTCTTTTTTTTAATCCTATGGCGTTTTTTAGAAGACGGTTAACTGGAGGTCTAGGTCTGTATTAGCTCTGCTGGTAGAAAATTTGTATTTACTTACACAAACTGCATGTTCATTGCACGTTGCAAGTAACATCCCAAATGTGATGCAAATGTCTTAGAAACCAGTACTAATAAGCATGCATTTCAAAGTGATTTATAAATTCATAAATATGCCAGGTTAGCAGATATGAGGACATTTACAACAAGAGCAAGTGAAGCAGTAAACGTTCATCAGATACTGAGAGGCACAAGCAAATGTGGTTTTGCTTTAACAAACTTTCACGGGAGAAACATATGAATGCAAAAAGGTAGGAAAATAAAGGAGTTTGTGACTGTAATTTGAGAACAGCGATCTGCTGGAGGTTAGGGAGGCTCTGCAAAGGTATCTGAACAGGCTTGACCACTGGGCTGAGACCAACGGCACGAGGTTTAATGCCGGATCCAGCACTTGGGGCACAACAACCCTGTGCAGTGCTACAGACTGGGAGAAGCCTGGCTGGAAAGCTGCCTGGAGGAGAAGGACCTGGGGGTGTTGATTGACAGCCGACTGAACATGAGCCAGCAGTGTGCCCAGGTGGCCAAGAAGGCCAGTGGCATCTTGGCTTGTATCAGAAACAGCGTGACCAGCAGGTCCAGGGAGGTTATTCTCCCTCTGTACTCGGCACTGGTGAGACCGCACCTCGAGTACTGTGTTCAGTTCTGGGCCCCTCACCACAAGAAGGATGTTGAGGCTCTGGAGCGAGTCCAGAGAAGAGCAACAAAGCTGGTGAAGGGGCTGGAGAACAAATCTTATGAGGAGTGACTGAGAGAGCTGGGGTTGTTTAGCCTGGAGAAGAGGAGGCTGAGGGGAGACCTTATTACTCTCTACAACTACCTGAAGGGAGGTTATGGAGAGGAGGGTGCTGGCCTCTTCTCCCAAGTGACAGGGGACAGGACGAGAGGGAATGGCCTCAAGCTCCACCAGGGGAGATTCAGGCTTGAAATAAGGGAAAAAATTCTTCACAGAAAGGGTCATTAGGCATTGGAACAGTCTGCCCAGGGAGGTGGTTGACTCGCCTTCCCTGGAGGTGTTTAAGGTGAGGATGGGTGAGGTGCTTAGGGGCATGGTTTAGAGATTGGTGGGAATGGTTGGACTCGACGATCCAGTGTGTCTCTTCCAACCTGGTTATTCTATGATTCTATGATTTTCTAGTGTGCTAAGTAATTTCCCAGGCAGTGACACATGTTAGAAATAGCAACAGGCATACTTCAAAAGGTTTTTCAGCCTTCTGCAGTGAAAGTAATAGAGTCTTTAATCAACTCCGTTCTCTCCACTTTCCTTAACTTCCTCATCCTAAACCATTTCACACTTTTCTAATCTCTACAGCTTAAATTCTCTGATTATTTTTCAACCACAAGTTCTTTCCGATGTCCTGTTTCCCTTCCAGCTCCAGCACTCCTTTTATCTTTTCTGGTATTCCTAATCTAGGTCTTTAGTAGAGTCTGCAGTGACATTTAGTGGGCTCAAAGTGGCAGTTGTTACAAAGTAGGAATTTATAGGGTTCCCAGGCTGTCATCCACAAAATGCACTGCATGTTCCAGAGTATGAGAGGGAGTGAGTCTGGAGGAAGAAAGACTGTCCTGTTTCAATCATATTCTGTATAAACTTTTTTTCCCTCTTCTACAGCAAGCTTTATCACCATCTGCTGGAAGAACCTCAAAACACTGCTCTGAGACTTCCTGGATCTTCCAGAGCTCTCTGTTCTGTGAAAGGGTTTGGAAAGCACCAAATACTATCCTTGTCTTACACATGGTTCTTCTGATGCTGGCACATATTGCAGCGACACAAGCAATGTCAACTTCCAGAAGAACCATTAATATCTAATTCTGTATTCTATCTAACTCCAATGAGGACCATATCTCTGCTTTTCAAAACAAAGAATTAAATTAATATGACTATAAACCACAGACCACAACACACCACAACCTTCACTCTGCCCTCCTAAGTTTTCCAGATTTCCAGTGCACATTTCATCGTTTACTGAACATTACTTGACTGCTCTATAGTCTCTTCTTCCAATCTAATCTTTATCAATTACTAGCAGTATAGAAAGAGTTGTACACAAAGAGGTAAAAATAAGAAAAACAAAACAAGGTATATTGTTTGTAGGATGGGACACTTGTGATAACAAAACATACTGTTGAAAGGAGATATATGAAAAATAGGTGAGTTGTAAGTATAAAGACAGTTTGAACATCTTTCATGGGTTTATGCCAGACATGATATGTGAGTGAGTAGCTACTCAAATCACATATTTCAACAAAAACGCCTGTGTTTTATCAGTGTATATTTGACTTCAACCGTATTTCAGGTGGGTTTCCAGTATGGGGATCAAGGTTGGTTGCTAATTTTATCTCGCTTCTGTGGTGGAATTTTGAGATGATGTTCTAGTGCTTGCAACAGCTACGACTATAACAATTCTCTAGATAGCTGAAATTTAAACCTATGAAACTATTATGACCTCAAGCTGCATCAGGGGAGGTTCAGATGGAACATTAGGAAAAAATTCTTCACTGAAAGGGTTATCAGGCACTGGAACAGGCTGCCCAGGGAGGTGATTGAGTCACCATCCCTGAAGGTATTAAAAGGCAAGTAGATGAAGTGCTTCAGGATATGATTTAGAAGTGGACAGGTATGGTTGGACTTGATGATCTCAAAGGTCTTTTCCAACCTAGTCATTCTGTGATTCTATTTCTTCACAAATTTATACATAAAACTTTTGGGGAGTGGGGAGGAATAGCTGATTTTATTCATTTCTTCACTTAGTCATATCTTAGTACTAACTCCAAGGACTCCTTATGGACTCTTGTGGATATATGTCTGCACTCAAAATAAAAGTAAACACAACTTCTTACAGAAATTTCATATTTCTGAAGTTTTCCGCAGAAGTAGTTATAAACTGCAATAATGATTTATTGTCATTTCTAATTTAGATTATAGCTATCATAATTTATTACAAATATTATAGCTATTATAAAGCTATTATAATTCAGACTCCTAAACACAAAGATTCTGTTGCCTGGATTTGTGAATTAAGACCAGTTATTAGAATCAAGACTTGGAGATATATTTTTCTGTTTGCATGTCTTTTTAAGCACTTTAACTTTCTGGAAAAGAATCAAGTTTGGCAATAGCTATACAAGGTATAACATTCGCGTTTCCAGAAACTTCATTTAAACCTATATACAGAGTGAGCTAAGCACTTTAGAGCCTATGTATGGCTATAAAGATTTGGTTCCTGTCCCAGAAAGTTTCTGCTCTCACTTGAAGACTTGATGAATTGAGTGAGTGAAGAAAATGTACAATAAAGAAAATTCAGGTCAGTTTTTAGGGTAACAACTACACAGTTAATAGTATGAATTAAGAATTATATATATTACAAATCTGGAAGACGTATTTGTAAAGGAAATGTACATGATAACAATAAAATAACTGTTATTGTTCTGACCTTATGTTGAAGTAAAACTGAAAATTGTATAAGGTCTTCATTAGTTGACAGACATTAAGATTGTAATCCTATTTTTTCTTGACTGTTGCTGGATTATTGTTTTTTTTTTAAAGAGGATGTTGTGTAATTATTGTGGCTTTTCATTGCCCCTTTGAGATTTTCTGGATATGAATAAATTATTATTATTTAAATTTCCACATCATTGACATAGTACTTCTGAGAAATCAAATCAGCTCTTCACTCATTTTGAATTCTGACACTTGTCTTTTTTTAAATTACAAAAATTAGCATTTATATTGTACTATTATTTACCTATTTTTACCTTTTAAGCAGAGGAAAACTAACACATTTCCTGAAGTAAGAAAAAACAGGCTCATTAGTTTGATGAATCTAGCACTGCTTGAAGACCTCTTACAGGTAATATAAAGACAGGAAAATAAAACAATATGAAAGATCCAACAAGACAGTAGAATTTTATGCAGTGTTGAAAAGCAAAGGCCTTCAAGCAGGGAGAGGCAAGATCAAGCTGTGAATGTATTTTCCAGGCTTCCAAAATGATGGAAATAAAGGAATTTATTTATACAGCTGGAAAGAAGAATTCTCCACACTGGAGGAATCACTGGATGAAATTCTGTGATGTGTCTTACTCATTAAGTCAGACTAAAAGATTATCATAATGCCTTCACGGTCTTAAGCCTGTAAATCACACCACCCAAGGACAGCAATTTAAAAGGACAATTATATCTAAGGAAAAAAAAAGAAGATATTAAAAAAATCCTAACAGCAGAAGTCTGAATATCCATGCTTTTAATGAACCCTAGACTCCCTCCTTACCTTCATCCTTTACCTTTTGGATATAGAAATATTCAGTAATAATTACAACTGTCATTCAACACTAGGGGTAACATAAAATCTAATGATATTCCAAGAACCAGGAAAAATTATAGCAACTCCGTTTTATGCCAGAGAGAGATTTGTTATGCCACAGGCACCTTGTCATATCTACACTACACTACATTACTTTTCTAGAGTCTTGATCAATCCAGAGACACCATAAGATTTTTCTACCAGCAAAAATACCTCTGGACATCCCACATCCAAAGGAATCCCCTCATGTTTTCAAATAACATTATAAGTTCCATATTGCTAATGCTTAAAACAGCATAGTAAGAACTGCTAAGCTGAAGTTGCAAGCCTCTGCACTCTTTTCCTCACCTACATCTTTCTACTAATATTCAAGTTGAAAATAGTTGTATGTCCCACCTTCAGCAACTTAGAATTAGAAACCACCAAAAGATTATATTGAAATGTTGGTGAGTATGTTATATGAGTAAAACTTCAGAATGCAAAGGTCAAACTAGGTGACCCAAAGGACTTTTTTTCCTCTTTTTCTAATATCTGTGATTTGCTTATCTGCTGTTCTTCCAAAGACACTTCCACAATTCTTACTTCGTTGCCTCTGTCAATGTAACCCAAAGGGAAAGCAATGACATGAGAGTACAAAATATAAGAAGAAAATTCAGAAATATTGCATATGTAGAAAGCGACAACACATGTTTCAGATATAAATCAATGGCTAGATTCATAAAAGTATTTGTCTGTCAAAAATGTAAATATGTGCTTGGTGAGACTTACACAAAAAATTAGATAACTGCATACTAGTGAAAATCTGCATCTTAATATCTATAAATACCCTTGTATATCTGGCACTCAGAATTTGTGGTTTTCACTCTACAAAAAATGGAGCCCCTCTGGATGGTTTTCAGGTAAAATAAAAATCAAATGAATGTGTGCATGCATGCATATATAACACTTTTCTTTTGAAGAAATGGCAATAAAGTGGAATTACATAAATAATAGCTGTGCTTGAAGTATTCTTTTCAGCTCGTGGATGTAACACTGACAATTAAGCAGGGAAACAAAATGTTGCTCTTCACGCTTCACAATACCCTAAGAAACACAGTCTAACCAATCTTAGCACTAGGCAATTTGATGAAAGAAGAGTGATGTGAGTTCAAGACGGATGGAAAAGATCACCATCACTCAATGCAGTTGTGCAATGTAATTCACAAATATGTTTTATTCACCTTGAGAAGTACTGACATAGTGTAAAACACACCTCAGTTTTCAGCTGTTGCACACCCTTGTCATTTTGTTGTTTCAGTCTTACAGTCTCATCTGAAGTACAAGGCAGTCATCTTTTTAGCTTTGGTTGAGTACTTTACATATGAAGCAGAAGAAATAGAGACAGCTCCATATCTACTGTTTGCAGAAAGGTAATTTTAAATTTATCGAGATTCTTTTTAAAGGCTTGTTTACAAGATTCCTAAAAAACAGTCTATATAGTTCACAGTTTCTTCTTAGCTTGATATTCAGTCTGTGTTTGCCCTTTTCCATACTGCCCTCACCTACTGATGCTAACCTTTCCCCTCAAAACCAAAAAGAGCTTAGTGGATTAATTTTTGCCCAAGGAAATTGTATGTTTCCTCTGTGTGACCTGTAATGCAATGAGGCATACTATAATTCCTCTACTAGAACAGATTCTTTTATTGCAATACTTTTCCCTTTCTTTATGGAACTCTACCTCTGTCAGGGAATAAAAAATGCTAGGAGGCATCTAGTTCAGTATTTTGCTTTTACTTGCCTGCTTGTTTCTGTTATCAATATGTGATACAGCAAACCTTTAAGGTTACAAGGTGTTTTACATAGTGGTAAACTCGGATTTCTTTAAGACTTCAGTCTTTAAAAAATTGCTCAATTACTACAAAACAACATGTTATTTTGAGTTTAAATTTCTTTAGACACCAAGGAATACACTTATATGTGGAGATGAAATTGCTATAACTTGACCAGCACATGTACATCCACTCAAAGATCAGTAGATGTTGTGGCTCTGGAGCGAGTCCAGAGAAGAGCAACGAAGCTGGTGAAGGGGCTGGAGGAGCAGCTGGGAGAGCTGGGGTTGTTCAGCCTGGAGAAGAGGAGGCTGAGGGGAGACCTTATTACTCTCTACAACTACCTGAAGGGAGGTTGTGGAGAGGAGGGTGCTGGCCTCTTCTCCCAAGTGACAGGGGACAGGACAAGAGGGAATGGCCTCAAGCTCTGCCAGGGGAGATTTAGGCTTGAGATTAGGAAAAAGTTCTTCACGGAGAGGGTGGTTAGGCATTGGAACGGTCTGCCAAGGGAGGTGGTTGAGTCGCCGTCCCTGAAGGTGTTTAAGGTGAGGGTGGATGAGGTACTTAGGGGCATGATTTAGGGATTGGTGGGAATGGTTGGACTCGACGATC
Source organism: Clamator glandarius (assembly GCA_033459285.1). NCBI lineage: Eukaryota > Metazoa > Chordata > Aves > Cuculiformes > Cuculidae > Clamator > Clamator glandarius. The sequence goes on from JAUNZM010001015.1 coordinate 606,567, forward strand.
CAGTGGGTTTCTTCCAAACTGGTTATTCTGTGATTTTGTGATTCTGTGATTCTGTGATTCTGTGAAGTTCTCTAAAAGGTTTCATCTCTTCCATGTTCCAAAAGTTTTCCTAACAAATACTACCTCCATTAAAAAAAAAAAAAGCAGTTATCAGATTATTCAATATTTTGTTTAAAATACAGCTGGGAATTCTATCAATTTTTACAAAATAATAATGCTGTAGACAGCTTGTTTAGAAATGGGGAAAATGGCTCCATTGCTCCCTTGAGCCCTAGGGAAAAAGTATTACCACCACATTTCTCACTTTCCATGGGAATGCTCGGGCTCTAGGTTACGGAGTTTACATCTGTGAAAACACTAACAATTCCCTATTCATCTTCACTGAAGCTAAGTCAAAAAAGACAAAAATTGCATGCATCATGGTGGTGGAAAGAAATAAGAGGAAGACAGACAGAACACATATTTCTTCAAGGTAATGTTTAACAAAATGATCAGTGGTGGAAAAATAAAAACCAAGGTCTCAAGATACGTTTCCCATGTAACTTAGAACAGCAGTGCTAAGAGCTAGACTCAGAATAAAGGTCTCTCTGCTCCAGCGTAAGCAGGATCTTAGGCTATGGAGCCCTGACTCTCCCTTTCTTGCTTTCTACTGCAGCTTTCTTCTCTGAAAGTGCAAAGGTAGCATATGAAATTGTTATCCTTCCCCTCAGGTCCTAAGCTGAGAGCAAGTAAGCTGATCATGAGAATCAGACTTTACGAAACACAGATTAAAAATCAAAATGCTGCCAAATCAAAACAATAAGTATCTCCTATGTCCTTAGACCTGTGAATATCCAGAGTAAATTAAAATGCAGAGAATTACTGGTCACTGCAGATTATCTTTATTTTCCTAAGTGGAAGATTACAGTTTTGATTTTAATATTATCCCTAGTGATTGAGTGGCCATAGATGATTTCTACCACACTTGCTGTGGAGGTCTCTTCCCCATCACTGAGCAGGAAAACATCACCTAGTTGTCCTACAGAGTGTGAATTCATTGTGTGGAGACGTCTTTTATCATTGTCATTCTGCCACAACTGTATTAGTTAAGTTCTGAGTGTATCAGGTCATCAGATGCACAGTCTTTTGTCAGAAAGTTGGCTTAAACTAATCAAATACAAAAGATTACAGGCTCAACATTAGGGAATATCAGTGCAAGGAATCTGCTCTGTGCCATCTGTTCTCCTACAACCATGTAACTCTGTAATACATTATCACTGCTAGTAGCAAGCCAGGGGCTTTGTACTGAATTTGCATGGCCTCAGGACTGAAGTATACCAGGGCGGCACTCTCCGAGATTTCCTGACCTGCCTGCAGCTTTATTTTACTTGGTTTGTCTGTAACAGCATTATTTTTAACTGTCTGTGGCCTATTTGTTTAACTATTGCTTGTCTTTTTCTGATAGCACTGTAATTTTAGAAACCTAGCATAATGCAGCATAGAAAATAAGAGTGTGGCATGTAAAAAGAGGTCTCTAAGAGTTGAAGACAGAGGATGCAATGTGGAGGAGTACAAGCATGTGATGACAAAAGATGGGGCACATGACTGACTCTGGAAGCCCCAAAGCTGTAAATGTCTGCTCAGCAGCCCATTAAAGAAATGCAGGTCTGGAGGCTGCCAAAACTGAGCGTAGCTGTAACAAAGATTACAAAGAAATACGATATGAAGTATATAAAAGATACTATATAAACTAAATTGTAATAAACATGGACCTGTAGAACAAAGAAAGTACTAAGATTTACAAGAATGCTAGCTAACATAGAGAAAGATCAAACTGGATTCTACAGTGAAGAAGAAATCATCAACATGAACATCATATCCCTCTCAGCAAAGAATTTCAGGTGCTGACAACTCATTATAACACTCCCCACTCTCTCCCATCAGAATGAAAACACTTCATGAGGAGCAAAGAAAAGGTGAGTATAACATCAGGAACAGGGGTAGAAACTGAGTGCATGTATAAGAATTTTGACTGTCTCTTTATTTCTGCTCTTGTTGTAATGACTAGATCTCAACTAACAATTATTAGATACTTTAAATTCAGTTATCTAACAGCAATTTTTTGTCTTTATATATATGCAGATGTATATATCAGAAATGCTTTCTTTTTGCCCATGAAACAAGATTTTGAGGGTAACGTGCTGCATTCTGCAAGTTTGTTTCTCAGTGGCAGCAGCTCCATGGGATACACTAGATCTCTGCTGTTGAGGACCTGGAAAGGAATTTGTATAAAAGCAAGAAAATAAGATTATTGTTGTTGTTGTTGTTGCTGCTGTTGTTGCTATTTCCTACTGTATAAACTTGAAATTTCAAGCACACTAATCCACACTGCTGAATTTACATGGTAGCTACTTTAGTTGCTATATTTTATCAAGATTGTTTCATTCTCTTTACAGTAGATATTTAAATATTTTTTTAAATCTGCAATAAAACAGTGTCATCTAACCAGCTTAGCTTATTTTGCTGCACCAGAATGTCTCTAACTGGATAGCAGTCCCATAAAAAGTGGTTTTGATATAGAGCCATGAGGAACTGCAGTTATGAGAGCTCTTCCGCAAATGTCAATGATAATATAGTAGGAAATACTTTATTCTTGGCCTAATGTTCTAGCAAAAAAAAAATCCCTCAGAAGGTACTCTAGTAACATTTATGTCACAGCTTGCATGGCAGGGCTGATGGAAGGAAACAATCCATGGACTACTTTTACCCTGCTGGGTAAACATTTATCACTGCGTGCTGAAATCCAGAAGTGATTAGCATACCAGAAAGACATGCAGTACCATCTCTAGTTCTTTGTCAGGAAACAGAAGCTTGGTTTTAAGTAGCATTTCAAAAATTCTGGAACAAGGAAGACTGATGAAAACCCTTACAGTAGTTCAGTCCAACGTCAGCCCTGAAACCAGTATGGGACCCCCAGATTTCTCAGTCCTTATTTATTAGAGGAGAGGAAAAGAACATAAATCATTGCTTTTTTTAAAAAAATCACAATTGTAGAAGAAAATAAGCCAACTTATTTTTCTTTGCACCTTTTGTAGTCATTTGCACGAACATAACATGGTGTAAAATCACCCCAGCAGTTGAGTAAGGAGAGATTTTGAATTGCAGCCTTGTTTACTGATTTTGAATAAAATAAAAGTAATCTGTCTGTCTCCGGAAAAGAGATCAAATGCTTCAAAAGCACACACAAACATTCAGATACATAGTGAGGTACTACATATAACTTGGAGTCTCTAATATAGACTTGAAAGGACTGCAGGTTCCCTACAGTGAAGTGAAAAATAAAAAAGAGAGGCTTCTAAGAAGTGATTCATAACATATAAAGCTTTGTCTTATTTTCATATCTTTAATCACCCACTAGATGTAACCTGTCCTCCCTGGAGGATATGTGGATCTGAAATGCCAAGTACCTCAACAGGTATCAACTGTAGGCACTGAAAATACTTCTCTCTTTCTGCCACCATTGTGTAAACACAAATTCAGCCCACTTTGAATAAGAAGAAATTACATGTAGCACTTGCACATTTTTTGTCCTTTAAACACAAGATCTGGAGATGGAAAATTTTTATACATTCCCATTTTATACTACTTAATGAATATTTAACTGTTTCAGGCAGTGGAAGTGCATTATTTCTTTTGGAAGTTGTTCTACAACATAAATTTTTTTGCTAAAATGGAGATTTTTATCTATTTTCCTTATTTAATGTAATGGCAAAAGATAATCCTTTCTATCATAAATATCATATTATAGATAATTCCAGCAATTAATGTTGTGCTTATGAGGCTACATTTTCAGAAATGTATTTGCACATACTAAATACCTTGCATCAGTTCTCATTTAAAAAAATTAAGGTTTTTGTAATTTTTCCCCATAACTCAGTTCCTTCTACCCACCAAACCAGATCATTCCTTTTCACCTCTCCTAAAAGAAGATATTATTTCTGTTGTGGCATGTCCACCACTTACCATTTGTTTAAAACAGTGTTGGTATGGGCAATGCTTGGATTCCTCCCTCGCTAGTTTTCTTATATAAGGGAAAGTTGACTGTCTGTGAAATGGAGTTGTGCCTGTAAGCTAGAGTAGGCTATACAAGGTGTAGTGTCTGCTTACAGTCAATGTTTCTCATAAAGGCTTTCTGTGCTACCTTTTACAGATCATACTATATCTATCTAATTACATGAAAAACCTTTCAACAGAGTAAAACAAAGTGTAAGAGTTGGCTTTGCCTCTAATACTCATTCTAAGCCACCTCATCCAATCTCAGCTACCTTGCCATGCATGCTCACGCAAACCTCCAGGTCTCCTGCTCCACACTGGGAGCACTGGTTGTCTTCAAAACATTCAGGGTTAGTATAACTAGTGTAGTAGTTCCTCCCTCATCTTTTATCCTACAGGACAAGGCACTGATCCAGACTGCATTTAGTTTCTTTCCCCAATAAATGCCATTCATGTAGAAGTATGCCTGTGTGACTCAGCTAAATACTAGTATGTAACACGAAGGATACATCAGGACTGCCGTCTACAGTTAGAGGGTACCAGATGGACAGCATATCAGGAATTACACTTAAGGCCAGTGGAGAAAATCTGACATTCCCAGAGAAACCTTCTTACATTGCTACTAGAATCAGTATATCCAGCATATTAATTAAGTCTTCTTTTTTCATCATTCCATTGTTATTTTATGGATGATCAAATGCCTGCAGTATGATACTGCATGAAATGACGCAGACTCATTTAAAGCAATATGGTGAGATTACTAACACAATTGTTTCCAAAACAGGAGAGAAATATTCTTTTTTCTGCTATTAATGTTTGCTTTTTAAAAAAATCCAGGTCTTTTGTTAGCTCAGAGTTTTCACATAACTGAAATTAGTAGCATTAGTCTTCTTTTCTACAATAAAATAACATGTATAAAAATTACACAGTGATAGACTTAATATCATCCATTTTCCAATTCAAATGCTAAACTAGTCTCCCACACTGCTGCTTGGACACATTACTCTAGCATGGCAGATTTGTCACGATAGCAAGAAAATGCTTTCCTTTTTTGCCTTAAGTCCCTTTTAAGTCAGCTGAAGATCACATTATTCCTATTTTAAACACCAAAAAAAAAAAAAAGGAAATGAAGGGTGGAGGGAAAAAAGCCATTTTCTTTTTTCTAAAGAGTGCATTAAAAGATTAGCAGTACACAGGAGGCATGCACAATGATTCTGTAAAATAACCCAGTGTCCTGTACTTAAAAATGAAAAAGTTTAATACTAATTCATTCCATTAGGTTAGCTTGCTTTTCTTTTCACAGATACCGTCAGCTAGGATTTGCATGAAGTAGAATTTCGGTTTTGCTTTGCCGTATTCTGACATTTTGAACCTAACAAAGGCTGTCTACGATTTCCAGTTCTTTTTACCCTTCAAGTAGACTGCGATAAGCAAAAGGAAGATGCACACAAGGACCCCTGCATTAAAGCACAGCTCTTCCTGCAACAGGAGGAGATTGCCATCTACCGGTCTCTGGCCTTTACGTGAAGTCAGGTAAAGGGTATTTGAGCAAAGATATCTGCAGTGACTTTTCTTGAAAGCAGATGATATTTTTCTTTTTCTCATTCTTCATAAACATTATCAAAGCATAGATTTGCATAAATAAGCATTTATTTGAAAATAAAGCCAGGTTATGTGGTCACCTCTTCTAATCTGTCCGTGCTGGGAGCTAATGTGATAGATGGTGGGTAGCATCTGTACAATGTAAAGTTCTGTCATTTCAAAGACAAGGCTAAGTGACAGTATTATGGACCATATGATGCATATCTCCCGAAATCAGATTTTTCTGAATGGCAAGAGAGTGCTGCTTTGTCAGAGAATGTAAGCTAGGAAGCAGGACTATGCAGACAGCCTGAGGACACACTGCGTCTGCTTAGTAGCACGTGGAAGTCCTGCAATTTTTTGTGTTGCTTTAGTATCCTCACTACAGCAGTGCAGCTTTTGGTGCAGGGTGTCATGCATGCTGCAGAATACATTCACTCCTGCCCCTGCAGCTGCCAGGTAACCTCCCATTGTGGGGCAGTGATGCATAAAAATACCCATGACATCATGCTTCTGCATAAGATATTCCTGCTCATGACTGCTCAGCTCACCCCTCATTGTGACTTTCTTGCAATGCTGACAGAAAGGCATGGATGCCCATTCACTGTCTACTAGGTTAAATTACCCATGTAAATTAGGATAGCTCTAAGATACCGCACTGCAAACAGAAGCAGCTGACACAGGCACATACTTCATCTCACTCGCTCTGCTCAGGGCAAATGACCTCTCATGGGGTACACAGAGAGTCAGCAGCACTTAAATTGTGATATAGCAATTGGCCACTGGATATTTTTCAGAGTCGTGAGACAAGTGCACAGCAGTATTGTGGACCTACTTCATTTCCCGCAGAGATGCGCATAGGCTGCACAAATACAAGTAAATACACATGCCGCCATGTGCTGATATATCACACTTTTCTGTTAATTTTCTAGTCCAATAGGAAAAAAAAGGCTTGAAACAGCATAGAAGCCTTTTAAACAGGAATATAGGAGTAGTGTAGGTATACTGGAAACACGGAAAAAATATTTTGCATGATAAAAGCATGTGAATGGTTCTAACCATACAGCAGCACTTGACTGTATTCTGCACTATTACCAAGAAACACATGAGTCTTCAAACACCTAATACTCAGGAGCAGCCTGTTACTCCAAGGTGCCCAAGAGCTTAACTCACTCCCCCTTGCCATTCATCCTACCTTCCTGGTTACCTGTGACTTCAGTGAAGCATCTGCTGGGCAGAGACACAGGCTGACAAAAAAACCTGAGTGATTCCTTGATTATTCTGGTAGTCAATTTAAATGTAAGGCAGCTGAACCCTAAATGCAGTACTCTATGCATCACATTTCGGTTTCATAGGAGCCTAAGCCCAAGACAACACCAATACCCAGAGGAGGAGGGAAGATGGTGGGGTTGGGGTTGAGGGTGGAGAGGTGTGTGTTTGCAGACGTGCATCTGTATAGTTCAGAATTTCTGGTCTGGAATTTGTTTCATAACTAGAGTAGTACCTTTCAAGAAGGTAGACTCTCCAGAAGCAGGCATTTCCTTACAAAAATTAAAGGAAATATTTCACTGATATGACAAATACTTTGAGTAATTATTTTTGCTTTTCAAGCACCGAGGAAAAAAATCCAAGAACTGTAATCCTGTCTTAAATGAAATTTCAATCCAGCTTCTATGATAGCTATGCTGCTTTCTCTTCTTTAATGTATTCTTCAAAATTCTTAATGGTACAATGCACTGGAATTCATGTTTGCAATCATTTCTCTATAACTATTTCATCTTTTTCCTAATTAGTATGCTGAATGACTGCATATTTAGTACATATTCCTTAGACTGATTCCTTCCTCTCAGATTAATTGTTTAGCATTTTTCTACATCAAACTGCATTTGCTATCTTTCAGTCCTCTCACTTAAATGATCCACGTCTTTTGCTTCTTTTAGAAAACAAAAAATGCATAAATAAATGTAATAAAAATGACAATAAATATTACAAAACTCAGTTTTTAAAAAGGTGTCCAACAGCTTCTGTTCGTTATCCACTCTTTTCCCTAGGATAACATCAGAATGCTGTTTTTCATTAAAAACTAAAATGAGCACTTTGAATTAAATGTGTCTGTAGCAATTTAAAAGACAATTCTGAAATAATCCAGTCAGCTATAATTGGAGTAAATATATATATGTGTATCTCTGTTTTGTAAGCATGCATTTAAATCAATAAATGGAGTTAGATCATTAAGGACCCATCTTTATGCAAATTATTTATTGTTTCAGAACTTGCTTAGAAGAGCAATGTAGCATTATTTTCAAAATGTGCACCTTACCAGAACTTACAAATTAGAGTGCAATATCTTTATGTTCAGATACAGACATGATAAATCTAAATTCCACCCTATATTGATCCCATATGAGGTATATTTAAAACATGCTTTCATAAACATTGTTATTCTAGAGGAAAGCAATTTATATGGTGCCTATTATCTGATTAGGCTGAGATTTTATTAACACATCTAATGCACTGCTCCTCTTACTTGACTTTCATTTGCAGTTGTGCAAGTCTTGTTTCCACTACCTTCTCAATTTGTAACAGCAAGGAAGCTTCTTTTACTTAGCATTTATCAAAGGGTAGAAATAGAGAAAATTCTCTCTGCAACAGCCGCCCAACAAATTAAGTGGTAAAATGCTTTATGGAACATGTATATCTGCACTAACCAGTCTGAGACCTCTGCTGCTCTGTTTTCAAATGGTCCTCCAAATTTTTGTTCACCTGATTGTGCTGAAGCTTTTCTCAAGATGGGCAACATTCCCTTCTGTGCACCAAAGGGATTATTTGCCTTCTTAAGACTTAATACAAATATTACATGAATACAATTCTGGTCTTCCTCACGGCCCTAAAAAGCCTGGAGCATGTTTTAATGACCCAGTTTCCTTCATGCCTTTACAAAGGTGTCTGGGTTTCTTTGAATCTTGCTGGTTTGATTTCTTATCACAAAGCTTTCCCTATGGACATGTTATCACTGGGAAGTGTTGAAGGATCGAGCGGGTTATAATTTCTTGCATTTATATTCCATGCTTTAATCAGAAAGGCATTTATATAAACCCCTTCTGCTAGAATTTATCCTGCTTTCCAGAACTCTCTGATCTATAGGCTGAATCACCCTGAATATGTGTGCTGCACACTCCCTCTCCTCCTGCACAGACTTGCAGAAAGATCATAGTATGAACCCCTGCCATTTCTGTTGTCAGTGTAAACAGAAGGGACCCCACTGTGAACAGAAGTCCAACCACACATAACCCTTCCTTTATACAGCAATCCAGTAGTCAAGCAGTCTGCATGTTGCTGCTGCCCAGTTAGCTGCATTTTTTATTTTGTGCCAGTTCAAAATGGCATTACTGGATGTCCCTCTCTGACTGTCCTCAGGCTTTTTTGAGATGTTACCTACTAATCTAGGCTGCAGCTCCTGTTACAGCAGTTGTCTCAGTACTTACTGGCTTTATACTCACTTTGCTGTAAGCCTGGAAAATAAAAGGGGAACAGTGTGGGCACAAAGAGAGAAATAATTGCGCTGCCACACAGAGGTCTCAGGCAGAGCAAGGCAGGGGGCCAGGTGTCCAGCGTTTTAAACTAGCATGCGTCTCACTTCATCCTACTTCTCAGCGCTGTTTGCAGTACAAATCGTGTAGTCCTACAAAGGATACATAAGGATTAGAAAAACAGAGGGAAGTATGTGCCTCTGTGTGAATGGCATGAAGATTAGGAGCTGACTTGTGTCTAAAGGGATAGTTTCAGCTGGTATAAACTGGCCTGGTTTTATTTACATCAACGAAGCTACATTATTTATACCAGCTTATGATCTAGCTCAGAGGTTTCAACAACAGAACATTTCCAGCCAAATAAAAAGGAAGCTGCCAGAAGACTTGTTTATGGCTAAAAAATAATGAGAGACATCGCACAAGGATCTAGGTGGAAATTTGTTAAGCTATGAGGGCAAGACCTAGGGGCAAATCTAGGGCTGAAAAGCATTTCCATCCAAAAAACTGCTATCGCACCAAATAGGGTACCTAGCAATACAAACAGAGTCCCTGGTGCTAATGAATTTAAACATAGCATAGATACATTACCACCTATGGCTCCCTCCCTCCAAATCAACCAGATGGGCTCTGACTTGATAAAATAAAGACAACAAATTTTTCTGAATCTGCTGCCGCATCCAGTGTTCAGTGTTTTATCATTTTTACCCTATAAAGTTCATTGCAAACTGTGCCTACTGACTCACACAATTTCTTCCTCTCAGAACATGATCCCCTTGTCAGTTTTTTCACCTCACTCCTGCTCCGCTCTGCATCACCAGCTTGACATGCAGTAGCACGTTGGTAGAAAGAGAGAAAAAGGAGGAGACCTAACAAGAAATCATTTCTCTTTTGACCTGAGATTATGAAACTCAGGGAGTGTTCTGGTACTGTGTAAGGTTAATATTACAGTAAATAGCATATCACAGCAGCAAGTATAAAGCACTATCTTCTTTTTCTCTCTGCGCACTGAGTGGGCTGAGAGTTTTTATTTTATACTTCATTTACACCTTGCTGAGTGATTGCATAGAAATGGCTGAAGTTTCATCTCCTCCCACTTCTGCAGCAGCACAATATGCGTAACAGTAGCAGCTCCCACACTGCTCACTGGGAGCTTGGGCCTGGTGCCAAGCACAGGTTCATGTCTACTTCTACATGATATTCTGAGATGCTAGAAAATATCTTTTATTTTCTTATTAAAGCTCGTGGCAGAACTAACAGCTGATAAAAACACTGAGGTTTTCCTTAAAAGCTCTTCATAAGGAAAAGAGAGCAAATTAACATAGAATCTGTTTAGGAAAATGGTGAAATGAAGAGGAGAAGCATTTGGATGTTAGATAGAGAGTCTCAAGCAAGCAGAAAGGGGAAAAGCTGTATATATTCTGTTTTTCAGTATCAGTTCAATGAAAATGTAGCAAATACCACATCTGAAAATCTAGACATTTCCCAGAGCACTCAGAGAAAATTCATATTAAACAAGGTCAGAGGACTGTTAAGAACAGCCAGTGCCACTCACAAAAAAAAGTAAACATAGAGGACAAGTCCTTGTCAAGCCCAAGTCCTGCATGGTGCTTAAGGCCATCACTTTGGCTGACAGTTTCAAAGGCAGCCAACAAATCAAACACAAGTAATGAAAGGACACTGCTCTTCAGACGAACTGATCTTCAGTCTGAAACCTTCAGAAAGCAGACAAGATGGCCCACGAGGTTAGTGATGAGCTCAGAACTCTTCTTCAAGATAATCAGTTTGAAACTGGTTGAGGTTGATCTTGACCAAGTACTGCTACTTCTGCCAGCTCCAAGGCATTCCAGATTTGCTCATGGTTTGGTTTGTCCATCAGTGCAGATGCATTTCTCACAAGTTATCAGAGCAAATTGCACTAAGTAACACTTCACTAGCAGTTGCACAAAGTGACCAAGAGTTGAAACTGCATATAATTTTTCAGCAAAACTTTCACAGTACCATTCTACCTTGTCAGGGAGGAGCAGAACCACCATTTCAAATACACATAAATGAACCTTGTCTGTCTTAGGCAGGAAGTCTGTGTACATTACAGTGACGTGGTAGTTGTAGAAATAAGTAGCAGATATTGAACATTTGAGGGATTCAAAATAAAATTACTGTCAGAATGACAATAAAAATCCCAGTATTTGCATAAGCGCATTGTCTATACACAGAAAAAGTATTCTTCAGGTAAAATTTTTTGCATTTTAGTTAGATATTGTTTTCTTTTGAACTTTTATTTACTCTAAATTCACAAAAAAGAAGCATTTTCAATTAAAAACTCTAATATTTCTTCAATTTAAAATGTCGTCTTTTGACTAAAACCTTTTTCCTAATGTTTCCTTATGTAGGCAAATTCATCAAAACTAGAGATTAAGTTCTGATTTTAACTAATAGTAATTTGAGGCCAAAAAAATTCAAAATATTACCATATAGATATTAGCCACATAAGTAATTTTTTCTCATCCTTTCAAATTATATTTGAAGTACATTTGCCAGAAGGAAGGTACAGAGAATTTATTACCAGGCAAAGATGCTGCAGATTTAGAAGTCCTTCATCCTATAGGAGCCCTAAGTCTAGTTTTCAGAACAAAGTACCCTAAAGACTAATGATTCCGTCACATTCATTTTAGTATTCTGTCACAATATAACCATACTTTGTCTGCAGCATTCTTTTTTGCAGAGCATCAGGACCCACACATGCACAGCAATACTCCCACCCTCAGCATGCTGCAGGGGCAGTCACCTTTCTTTCATGTCTGCAGTGAGAGGTGTTTTATGGATCTCACCACAGTGCTCAAAAAAAGCCGAAGAGCTGCTTTGATATACAGAGCTTGAATCTCTTGCCTGTGAAAGAGCCCTGCTGCACTTTAAGCCACACACATGGAAATGCCCTGAAACTTGAACTACCTAAATCAAAGCCAGGCAGCTGACAAGTCTCACACAGAACCAGCAAAAGTAGATTGCATATTAGTGAAAATTTGAGTGGCTTATGGTCTGCATCTGGACTTGTCCAGCTCTAAAGCCTGGAAAGAGCCATCAGTATTCCAAGGGCTGCAAACAGAGAGAGCCTACCAATACATATCCCATGGATTTGGAAGCAGAAGCTGGTTCTCAGATGACAGGTTCTTTGCCTCCAGGATAGTTAGGAATTCCATGTCACTCATTCATTGTCCTACCAAATTCTTCCCACAATGATTGTCATGTGAGCATGCAGAACACCTAACAATTAAAGAAGTGACTACTCTGTAAGAGCAAATGGCAGTTGGTCATGTTATCATTGCCAGAATAGGCTGGTAAAGAGTTGTACAGCCTGAACAACACAAGGAGGTGTCAGATGAGGAAGCTGGGCAGAACAGTAAACTTAGGCTACTCACAAAACCCATATGAGTGAGTAAAAGGAAAACAGTCTATGGAGAACAACATATAATATTTAAATGGTTAGGTGACATGGAAAATCACTGTTATACTCCTATAATTCTTCAATCTTTATGGAATATTGATCACAGCTATCTTTTTGTAGGTTGATAATTTTATGCAAAAATTGTTCACAAAAAAAACTTGGTAAAAAGAGTTTTAAGCATCCTGATGAAGGGGGTGGAGAACAAGTTTTACAAGGAGTGACTGAGAGAGCTGGGGTTGTTCAGCCTGGAGAAGAGGAGGCTGAGGGGAGACCTCATTGCTCTCTACAAATACCTGAAAGGAGGTTGTAGAGAGGAGGGTGCTGGCCTCTTCTCCCAAGTGACAGGGGACAGGACGAGAGGGAATGGCCTCAAGCTCCACCAGGGGAGATTTAGGCTTGAGATAAGGAGAAAATTCTTCACAGAGAGGGTGGTTAGGCATTGGAACAGTCTGCCCAGGGAGGTGGTTGACTCACCTTCCCTGGAGGTGTTTAAGGTGAGGGTGGATGAGGTGCTTAGGGGCATGGTTTAGAGATTGGTGGGAATGGTTGGACTCGATGATCCAGTGGGTCTCTTCCAACCTGGTTATTCTATGATTCTGTGATTCTAAGGTAAACCTTATCCTCTATGTTCCCGTTGCTCTCATGTTGAAAGAATATTTCTGGAAGACTTTGCTTCTTGAAGCATCAAGAATATCAAGCAATACCTTTCCAAAATAATACCTTACAACACACACGAACACCAATTAATTTATTAGGCAAGGTGGCAGGAAAGGATGCTGCAGAGTCTCTTGAAGGGCTAATACAATTTGACAAATTAGGAACAAACACCTTGGGCAAGAGGGATCAGATGAATCAGAAGATATCACAACATGTGAGCTCTAACATCAATTCTAACATTAGGCCACCTGATTTATTCCATTGGTAATACCCTTTGGCGTTCCTATGTATGTGCTACTTTTCCACCACAAATGATGTTTATTCAATTCCAAGCAAAAGTAAGCAGTAGAAGAAGCAAAACCCTGCTTAATTGCAACTAATGTGGGGAGCATGGGAAACATCCAGTTTTCACATGTTCTTCCCTAAAATAAACTCAGTGATTAAGGCAAGGAATACATTGCAAATGGACTGAAACACAAAGGTCCTCTAGCAGGAGAGTGAGGAGTGATAGAAATCTGGTTCCTGCATACTCAAAATCCATTGAAAGTGCCACAGAAAATTAAACTGTATGGAAAGGCTGAAATGACACAATAATATCCAAGATCTGCACAAATGTAGATACTCTGTGCTCTTAAAGAATGATGTTGTTTACAAATTCTCTCAGTACTGTCTGCTGCCTGGTATTTGTGACATTCTCATATCCTTAATATGTATAAGCATAAAAACAAAGAAATATATAGCACTTGAAAGATCATTTATATAATTGCATGTACAGCTGACTTAAAAAAAAAAAAACCTTGACAGAAATAGGCATTTCCCATTAAAATCTTCAGTTTATTCCAAAGCCTTTTATATCATCATTAACAACAAAGTTTCAAAAAAGATGTTGTGAACAGCTAGCTTTGTTTTAGCTAATCATCACCTCTTCCCACACCAAGGAACAGCCAGCAAGGGATGGGAAGGAGATCTGAAGTTATAATGTTACTATCTCTCTGTTAGAACAAATTGTTTGGGAATGTATTAATCAGAATTGCAATAGCTGTAAATGAATTGTGGTCTTATAATTTCTCCACAGTATGTCATAACTTTGAAATTAAAAGCACATACTACAAAAAAATGCAGGTACTGGCTGAATGGCATATATACATACATGTAGATAGTTCTTGCTTCTCCAATCTTATTTATCCTGTTAATACATTTGAAGTAAGAAAATACACAAAAAAAATAAAGCTTTAAAAGTAAGCATTATGACCTGTGTTGTATTTAGAAAAGAATAGCAAATCTACAGTTTTTGCAAATGAATTACTTTATTTTCGTATAAGGAAGTGTCTTTCCCGTACACAATGTGTCCTTTTATCTCAAAAGAGATACTCGCTACTTCCATGGCATAAATGGCTTGAAAACACATCTAGATCCCTGGACTACAATTTTGAGGTCACTGGCGTACAACATTTCTTCCATCTTTCTAACAGTAATTTTCTGAAAGCCATTACTAAAATGAGAACAATTATATTCAATTTTAAAGCATTTGTATGTAAGAAAACTGCTTATCAGTGTCTAGACACTGTCTTCCGCAAAATTCATGGATCCACATGTTGCCTCCAAATGCTGGATTTAGCCTTTGGATCTCTGATTTAGTTGACAGGTGCATAATCTCAAACCATTGGTTAGCTCCCTTATAGCTAAAAAGCTCTTCAGATATGTGTGCCAAAACTGTTCCAGCTGCGGGAACAAATTCAATTCATTAAATTTCCTCCAGATCTGGATCATTTAAGTGGCAGGGTTTTAAGGATAAAAATTCTTCTTCTAGTCCAACTTTATTCCTCTTGCTTGATTTGTAATCAGGTTCTATTTTGTTCTGGGGGTCATTAATGTCACAAATGTTTGAGTTCAGGCTTACAACTCTAAGGGTTTTTTTCGTAAGAATCTGAAATAGAGTTTATTCCCTAACATTTACCTCTTTTGTTGGAACAACTGTTAGGCTGGATAAATAACAGTTTTGAAATAATGTAATCAATGAAGTATAACAGAGTAAATGATGCAAAGTAAGAGTTATATGGAAGAACCACATAGTGGAAGATGACAAGGTATTTTGTTCTATGACAACCAGATTATAATAAATCTGAAGATTGTAAAGACTTATTTTGTTCCCTGCTCAGGTACACATTTAAAAAATATAAACTCACACAGAAGATCGTGTACAAAAGAAAATTTTGTATGCGATTATTCTTACATCAAAAAATAATTAACATCAAGTGCTTACCTTGTCAGATACCGAAGTGCTGCTTAAAATTCGAAGTCATAAACCCAGGAAAGGCTTCTTTTTTGAGGCAATGATTTTTACATTAAATCTAAGAAAACTAGTTATTATAAATAAATAACGTTTCAGTTGTAACACAAAGGCTTGATCTTCACTTCTGAGGACTGAAGTAATATTAATAGATGATTAAGTCTCTGAATAGGTGACTAGGCTTATTATTGAACTTCTTTTGGTTTTGCTTCAGGCTTCCAGTGCCAGTATGCAACAAGCATAGTCCAACAGCCGTACAGATGCTTGAAATTAAATGCTTCCAGTTCTTCTGCTCCTTTGCCTCTAGGAGGGAAGACCTTTCCCAGCAGTAGGAGCAAACCTGCACCATTTTTTTCTGGGGCAGCAGCCCCAGCACGTGTTTTGATTGAGGGCACCAGTCAGTGGCCTGGACCCACTCCACTCTCTCCCCTTACAGACACAGCCCAGCTTCTCGAGTGAGCCTGGTAGCACACAGCGGAGTGATCTGCATGAGGCTGGGGGTAAGGGAGTTCGTTGCTCGCTGTTGCAAAGAAGGCTGAAGTCTGCTTGTGGTGAAGGTATCTGGGGACTGGCTCTGATCCTACTGCAACATCAAAAGAGATGCTGGGAGAGGCCCTCCAGCCCTCATGCTCCTGCTTTAGGACCAAGGGCAGGAGGTGTGACTATGCTGGTACAAATGCCAAATTCGGTGCCTAGTTCACTGACATTGCCACAGAGCACCTGAAAGAAGCTTAAAGGGAATGAAAATAGAATGAGAATCTGATCAGTTAGGAATGAGACTGAATGCATATGGGGTCTGAACAAAAAGCTGCCTTTTCATATAAACATCCTAATATCAATTCAGCAGATGAATACAGCTTCTTCACAAGTCTGATGGGGATCTGATTATTGCTGATAACCCCATTGCTGGGGCAGCAGAGAGCAGGCTTCTTGACACCCCTGCAAATTACAGCCTGTCGACTTTATTCCTCTGCATGGTTCAGGGAAAATTCAAGGAATCCTTTTGTTTCCGTCTCACGAGTGAGAGCATAGATCTAGATTCAGCTCGAGTCTTTGGAATTTGTGGCAGCTGAATTTAGGAAATCTTGTTCTAACCGTTACAGATATTATTATAATAAGGAAACAAAAATTACTTTTCCTGCAGTGCTACAGTTCTGATTAAGCTCTTCCTTTTAAAATCTTTCCTTACTTCCATATATTTTCTATTACGCACATGCATTCATAAAAAAAAAAAAAGCACATTCAAAAACCAGACTTGTGTAAATCTCTGAAACAAAGCCAGCCCTACTGTCTTTCCTCTGTTCTGCTGCCAGATAAACAACAACTAGCAACAGTGGAACCAGGATAGAACTGACCTCCCACTAAAAGCAGAGCCTTGAAATAAATGTTTATCATTTAAAGAGAGAAAATAAATTACTTTAAAATGTTTTTTCACCAGCCAAGCTCAGCGTGTCATCCAACTCATATAAAAATGGATGTTTCTAGACAATTACTTGTACTCTGGACTCAGCAGCTTCATCTAATAACCGATGCCTCCCACTCACACATGTTTGCATAAGTTCTTTAGCTTCTTCTACTAGTTACATTGTAAAAATGTATAAGTAGATACACACATATATATCCAGGAGAAGAACCCTTATTCTGAATAAATTATTTGCCCCTAATGGAAATTAATTACCCAGGTGGACAATTCATAATTCAAATACCTCTAGAACCCCTGAAAAAAAAAGTCAGAGATAATACGTGTGAGTGAAATGCCTTTTTTCAAGCATTATTTCCAAAACTCATGCAGTCTGCTTAACTAGAAAAAAAATGCAATGTCTCAGCCATATTTCACTTAATCCACAGAAAAGTTTCATATGATAAAAAGTAGTGGTTTTATTTTCCAAGCAGCTCCACAGACAACTACCTTAATCTTATTTCTAAAAATAAATCCAAGAGCTGGAAATATGAGGGCATAGAAGGTGTTTTGATAGTAACGATTGTTTTTCCCTACATTCATCCTTGATATGGCTTTCCTTTGCATCAGTGTATTAACTCCTCAGTGAGAAATTTCTCCCACTGAATTTATTATATGAGCACTCACCCCGTTTCAAGAGCACGGGTAAGCAGCTTGCTTGTAGACACAGTCCATTTGAAGCAGAGCTGAAAGTGTAAAGTGAAATTACTATATTCACATTCCCCAAGTTTCACATTCAAAGAACGCAAATAGTCAACAGCCACTATTGAGACAAAGTCACAAAACTAATTATTTTAATTTAGTTTTTCCCATTAGCCTTATTTATCATAATTACTGAATATTTTGTAATGTAAAAGTAGCAAGTGTGCCAGGCACTGCGTAAACATCGTGCTGATATATTAATTAGTAGCCAACCTCTACCTCAAATAGTATCTATTCGCTACAACAGACAAGGTAGAAAAAGGCAGAATCAATGCAAGACCACGAGGAATGGGAATGATGCTTGAAGGTTAAATTTCCCTATAGAGGAACCTTACATCACGAACTGAACCCGGAACCTTCATTGCTATTGATGATACCCAAATTCTTTTTGATGAGGTTTTATCTCCACACGATCGGAGACTGAGATACGGCAAAGCGTTCACTCGAAGGCAAATCACAAGTTTGGTGTGGGACCAGATGGAGTCAGCAGGCCTGACAAGGAGGCTGGTGAGACCTTAGTTCACTGGCATCGACTCCGGCTCTGAGGTTTGTGCGCGATTAAACTCAGACCGGTGAGACCGGCAGGTCTCCGGCTCTGCCGTTGGAGCTGACCGCACCCTGGAGGAGAGCTCTGCTGTTTGGGGTCCATGCGGGGAGGCGCACGCACCTGCAGCCCCCGCTCCTCCTGCTGCATTTTTCGCCACCGTGTTTGCGCCCCTCGGTGCCGGGAGCTTCGGCGGCGCCGGAGGGACGAGAGCGCCCCGCGGGCTGGAGCCGCCCGGGCGCTGAGAGGAGCCACAGCGCCACCTCGTGGCTCGCGGGGAGGCGGCCGGCGCGCCCCCCTCCCCGCGGTTTGAGCCGAGCTTGAGCTTTGGGGGGAGCGGGGGGGTCCAAATTATCCCTCGAAAGCTCTGTGAGACTTTAAATGCTAAGGCTATGCTTATAAAAATGTGTGCATAAAGTGCCATTCTAAAGTTCGCGGGGGGGTGTCCTCCATTTCTGGATAAACCGATTCCGTTTTCCATTTTTTTTTAAATTTCATTTTAGTCGTGTTGTAATTTTATGGATGTATTTTGCTGTTCTGGTCTAAGAAAATGCAAGACTTCTAGATTTATGTATGTGAAGTCAACATATGGCAAACTATAAAACAGATACAGATGAAAAACACTTTCTTTTGTCAAAGAAGTTTCCTTTGTCTTTGATGGTGAAGATGTTCTTCTTATCCAACGTTGCCTGTTCACAGTCAACATCTTTCTAACAAAAACAGTTTTGTGCACACGTTTTCTAAATTAGGTAAAAAGGGATGTTTGCTACAAAAAAAAAGCAATTTCTGAAGTAGAAAATATGTTTGTCATTTTTATGAAGGAATGTGTATCTCAATTTTCAAACTAAATTTGATTTAATGCCAATGGTAATATCTGTTTGAGGAGAAAGAAAACAAACAAAAAAACCACAAACTAACATTTCACCTTGTGACTATGATTTTATAATGGGTCAATAAGGACATATAGGCTTAGAACAAGTAGAAGAGTCACATCTTGAATATAAGGCACTTGCATGGGGATATGGGTAACACAGTAAGGCCACTTTCAGTGTGGGTTGGAGCATGTTTTTGATGCACTACATGATATATATATTCAAGGTGCAGTCTTTGTTGATTCTGTCACCAAAGCTTTTTTAGTTTGTGGGCTCCTGCCACTGAACTTGGTTTAGAGAACTACACATTCACACATTCATATGCAGAATAGACATGACTGAGTTGTATCAAAGCAGAGATGTAAACTGTCCAGTGTAACCTCCTTGCATTATAGCCTTTCTGTTACCAAATGCCCCAGGGCCAACCTTACTTCAGGGAATGTAGGTATTGGTTGATGAAGGGGTGCAAGACCAGTTTCGCTAAAGCACGAAAGATACAGACAAGGTAAGACAGGTCATTAGGCTCTGGCTCATCAGCAGCATCATGGGTCATGCTGCTAGATGGTGGGAAAGAATTAAAATCACGTAAGCATTGTGCAATCTTACTTTTAATATTCTCAAAGAATCATTTTCTTCAAGAAACACTGTTAAACCTCCACTCAACAGAAAACTAGAAAAAATTATGGTGCCTGTTACCTGACCTGATGGTACCATTGGCAGGCTGATAGGTTTCCAACTCCTCCAGAGGTACCCAGCTTACTAATGAACTGCACAAAGACCCACTCAATAACTTGCAAGAGCAGTTCTTTTACTATCCAATAGACATGCTCATTCAAGGATTAGGCAGCAGGAAAAAAAGTTGGATATCTTTGAGGAAATTATGAAATACAAGGATCTGGAGGTTTTGATAAAGCATTGAAGTATTTACATAAAAGGGTGAAAAAAATGTACTCAGGACTTCCCTGCATATTCCCTAGGCAATGAGCACTGGCATATTTGAAACGACTAACCCTTGACCAACAGGAGCACCTGCTATTTCAATGACAGATTTGTTACATTCCTCGAACAAGCATTGAGGTGTACATACCTGCTAACAAGGTGGACAAACTATACTCAGCATGGGAAGGGAGGTAGCCCAGAGTGTGCCAGCTGTGTAATCATAGGATTGCAAAAAAGAAGTTTCTCTTCACCAAGAAACACTATTTTACCCCAACTAAAAATTAAGACTCATCAGATGAAGAAACAGGATTTCTCATGGAAATTTCTACCTTGGAAATTCTCTCTTTTTCATTGAAATATTTTGAATATAATGACACAGAGAGACAGACTGTACAAGACACCATTAGTATTTATGTTTTGAATTAAGTGAAAGAAAGACAAAATAAAAACATTGTCACCAGAAAATATATATACATAAATATATATACATGCACAGTAGACAGATATGAATATATGTTCTTTATTTATATTTATGTAGTTTATATATTATAGTTGTGCAAGGCTATCTCTGGCATATTTGATTCACATTATAGCAAAGACTGCAGCAGCAGCACAGTATGGTTAGCACACTCATCAAGCTGCAAGGAGTCTCAAGTTCCCCATTTTCCTCATTACATGTTGCTGTATGCTAAGCCGCATGAAATGTATGAAATTTAATGTCATATTCTCAGTTAGATGCAGAGTAAAAAATCTTCTGTTTCTAAGAGTTTTGCACAATGTCCCCAATGCTAAATGAATTTTGAGAGTTGAGAGCACAAACTGCTACAGGCGGAGATAAAGAACTAGTCTGACTAGTTTAAAGACTAGAACAAACTCACACCCCCAGTGGATCAATAGAGAGGTGATCACGTAAGGCACCCTGTCAAATGAGTTTCACAGACAAGTTATTTGTAGATGATTTTCAAAGAAAACTTTGAGGGTATAGGAATCTATTCCTTGGCAGTTCACAAATGAAAGACACAAAAATAGCAAGCTGAATTTGTTGACTATGCTATTTGTGGGCATTATTATCCCCGTGGTAATGTCTTTTAGTTACAGAGATGTACTCTATATATATATGTGTAAATCACATATATGTGCATTTATGTTCTCGCCCACACTTTGTTATCACAAAATAGTTCAAGATCACTGCACCTATCCTTTCTTACCAATATGATGTCCTTATAGGAAATTTAAATATCTCCCTATAGTCCTTTATCTCACTGAATGCAAACATGTCTGAAAGCTTTTCAGGATTAGGGCCAATATGCCACTTTAACAGCAATGTGCAATCGCACATGGCAAGTAGATCAGCAACTGAATGCTATAATGGCCTTTTGAACAAGGGGCTGACTCAGCCTCTTCCACAGCCTGTCGTACAGGTTTTGCAGTCCAACTCCATCTCCCCCATTCTGGTACACCATTCCAGTGGTGACAGGTTTCTGGGTGACTGTTCTGTGGCTCATGATCAGCTGGAGGCTGGCAGAAGGAAGTGCAAAGAAGCTCTGCTCTGCAAATAACAGGCTGCAAAGAGAAGCCGACATGAACAGAGAGTGTAAATAAGATGGGGAGGAGGAGAATGTCTGCCAAAAACAACATGAGGCTTTAAAGGCCTGGTTTCACTGCTAAAAAGTCCAAGCCCGAGCTTCTCCACCTCTAACTGAATCAAACTCAGTCACAGCTGATCCCTCTTACTCTGTTCTTTCTCACACATCTATCTCTAAAAAAGGTTATCCCACATCTTTGTGAAGCTTTTAACAAGAGAATAGTGAATGTGATTTGAAGCAAGCTGAGAAACATTGTGTTCCCAATACCACTGCCACTGTCACTCCCAGCATACAGGACAGTGTTCCATGGTTAGTAGCATCTTTCTAGAAGGAAGTATGAAAGGGTCGATAATCATAGAATCATATAACAATGTTATCTGCGATAATTCAGACTTTCAGCTTTTAGGGATTGCTCACTTTTGAAATGCCCTGAAAACTCTGTTTTTGTTTACTTTTTGAAGGAGATGTGCACTGTTAATGCAACCAGATAAGAACTTGATCCTACAAACAGACACAAGGAGAACATTGTGGCAGAATCTGCTCTAGTACCCTACCAAGCTCTGGAACATCAGTAGGAGTTATGACAGATCCCATTTACTTCCTTTAGTAGACTTTTCATGTAATAGGGATCCTAATTGCTCAGATTAGCTCTAGGTGAGATTTTGACATACTATCTATGTGACTGAAAAGCTCCTCTAATTTGTTTGGATAGTTACCAGATTCCAAAAAAATCTCCTGCCCGTATATTTATGAAACACCAAGAAATAGAAAGATTGCATGGACCATGTTTACTTCCCATTGCAAACATCTAGAGAAGACCAGCTGTCCAGTGAATAAGGACTAAAAAAAGAGCACTACAGCCTGAAATGCTGAAGAGAAGCTTGGAACACCCAGTGCCACTGTGACTGTGGGAGGAGCTGGTGCAGAGAAACCAGCTGGCATGGAATGAAGGGAGGGAGGAACAGCAAAACCTAGAGAGTTTCGGTAGAAACAGATATCATGGAACTGGGTACTAATTTTTTTTTTAATGCCAACAAGGAAATCTGAAGTCCAGAAAAAGGAGCAGGTGCTAAATCCAGTGGAGGACCTAGCAGAAATCCCTGTGCTGATCCCCAGAGAACAAAGTTCACATACCTTTCAATATATTGAAGTTTCCTTGACTGTCTGTTTTAGTATTAAGACTTCTTAATACCATTTTTTTTTTCATCAAACATTTCTGGAAAGCTATTAGAGCCTGCAGATCTAGGCAGTCATCCTTCATTCTATGCCTGGATTACTCTGCTCATATGGGGAGTCTTAGAAAGGGAAAATAGAACAAGATGGCAAATGAGAACTCAGACATTGTAACCATGGTTGTGGTCTGCCACTTTCTCTGCTGCTTTAGTAATTTTATATTTCTGCCTATTTTTGTGTTATTCTGCACTTTTTACTTTGACTACTTGAAAACCATGCTAAATAAAACACCACCTCTATGGCATTCTACTTACACTCTTTTGTGGTGCCTATTTTTATGTGACAACAGACGTCATTCCTAATTTCCATAGCTTTCTTCAACTTTGAGGGTCATATCACCTACAGGGGTGCTTTCTGGTCTTGCATATTGAAAAACAGTTCATCAATATCCCCATTCTACTTCAAGAAGCTTCTGAGAAAGCAGCAGGCACCAGGCAGGAGTACAGTGTTTTGAAAGACTGATAGCTACATCCTTCAGTCTTCCGTCTTTTAGATAAACTCTTCATTCTCATTCCTCAATTGCTACAAAGATAAATGAGTGCTCTGAATTGATTGTCCAGACAGAATTTCATCAGCCACAGCAGAAGAGAGCTCAGTCCTTCAAAATAACCTCTGAACACCCATGTCTAATGCTTAGTTTATTAGAAGGAAATGGGTTTGTAACCAAAGCAGAAGGCAACTGCCTTAATGTTACATATTAAGAGAAAACATGCCACTGTTTGAACAAATATAAGATTAATTTAAATGAAATTCAAGCACCATGGATGAAAATTCAGGAAACACATGATAGCAGAGGGGAAGCAGGGCATGATGTACATATTGAATATGAGTATAGATCAGGCAGCCCTGCAGTCTGAGTTCACAGGGCAAGGTACAGAATACAGCCATCCTTCCTACTATAGATAGGCAGAGCAACCACCTGAAACATTTGGCAGAAGACTTCTAGATCACTTGAAAAAAAGCTGATTTTTTTTTTAAATTTACACATTCATAATGCTTATTTCTCATAGACTTGTTTTTCAAATAAGGAATTGGAGGGGCATTTTGTTGGTTTTCCTCTGTCATGAAGGTAACGTTACTTCTAAACCCATTATGATTTTCTTACTTTTCCATATTCTGTCTGCTGAATCTCTGTGAAATACAGTGGGACATAATAAACCCTACTAACATTTAGAGACAATATTGAGCAGATGAGCAAAAGTTGACAAGTTATTTTTATTGCACTGCTAGGTTACTCACTCATGCCAATTAGTCTTTACTGGATTCATTTGGTGCAATAATGTAAAATGCATGGCATGGAAGACATGAAGCCTCTCTCTTAGATACAGTTCAGGAAGTCCTTATTATTTTCCTAATAACATTTCAGGTAATGTCATGAACATCATTACTAGTAGCAACTCAGGGACAGAGCATATAAATTATTTTGCTTTGAATCCTGTGCAGTTATTCCTATATTCCTTCTATTTTGAAGAAAAAGGGATTTAGAAAATAAGGAAAAATGCTATACTGAGTTGATTGCAAGGTGACAGAGTGTTCATGAATACCACCCATTGTGTCAAATGACTCACACATCTGTCAGGTGTGCCACGTTAGCCCACAGAAAGCCTAATGTACATGTAGCGTCCTATTAAAAAAAAAAAAATTGCTTTGTCTCTTCACGTCAGTCATGTTGATGGATGGGTCCAAGGTGTTAATGAGTAAGCTTTAAAAATATTTATGCTCTGCCAAATCTCTGCATCACGTCAGTAGGCACTAAGCTAGGCAGTTGGAAATAACAGAATATTTAGAAAGGACAAGTCTTCTTCTGACTCATTAAAAAAAAAAGCATGTTTTTAAACTCTCTCTACCAATTCTCTTGAGCCCTTTGTGGTTTTTTATAAGCATGATTTAACAACATTGTATCAGTTTACCTAAAACAGATTAACTCCAAGTGACTTTGATACTTCTTCAGTTACACTTGCCTTTACATTTTGGTAAGTGTAAAGACTAAAATCAATGAGCCAAATTCTTGAGTTACTCCAGATTTTTTTCTGGGTAACTAAGACAGACATCTTAACACATTCTGTTTAGTATGTGTCATGCAACACTTTCAATTTTATTCTGCTGTGGAAATAATATAACACAAAAGCCTCTAACTGTGAGATACAAGAATTGTCATTTAGGGGGAATCAAGTGTGACTTGCAGTTTCTCAGAATTAAACCCAGAAGAGGCTGCTTCAACTGCCCTGTTGGATTTCCTCCAGAGCAGAGCGCAGCATACTTCCCACGTTTCTCTCTACCTTTTCTCCCTACCTACAGCATACCTTCCAAAGAAATGTACCATCATGCTTTCAAGATAGCAGTTTGTGGTGCACTCTCTCAGTCATTTGTTCTGCCGATTACTGACTGACTATAAACGGTTTTCCCAATCTCAATCTTTTAAGCTAGAATTCCAGAGATCAGATCATTTATGCCTTTGTTTCTTCCTCTAGAAAGAATCTACTTACCATTATCTAAACACTGGAGATGGGTAAAATGATGATAACTTTTGAGTAAGCATGAAATGTCTCTTTTTCAGTATAGAATTTCAAATTACTTCATTTTGATCAATGTTATAGTCATAGGAACTTTCTTAAAAGTTTTCAAGAGAAAAAGTACTCTTAAAATATAACCCATTTCAATAACTTTCGCCCAACTGTGAAACTATTGAGAGTGAAAGTCACTTTTTTCATTAACTCTTCACTAAACAATTTTTTAAAAATCCTATTCTTTGAATGAACTAAGCACCTGTATTACAAAACATGTACTGAATAAAGATTATTATTAGTTTCAGTATGTTTTTTCATGGCACTAGGTTTCCATAGAACCTATGACCAAAAGAGAATCTCAGCTAAACCCAGGACCTCCTTGCGGTTTTCTTACTAGTGAAGCAATGAAATATGCATGTTATACATGGTTGGGCTAAGTCATTCGTGTCATAACATACAGCATTGCTCAGAGCAGACATGATCAGAAAGAAATCACATTTTTAAGAATATTTAAAGCTTAATGTAGATAAACCACTGTCAGAATTTTTAAAATATATAATTGGAGAAAAAGTATTTATAAAATAATTCATTTTTCATTCTGCTATCTAGATATGTTATGTGGGTAATTTGACTATAAAGTTTTCTTTTCAGACTTAAAAATTACAAAGGGACTGACTAGAACTGAACAGCAAATATTTCTTGCATTCCTGGAAGAAAATTGATGTTCAGAGAAAATTTCAGCTTGACTCCGGATGAAAAACGTCAAAGCCTAGAAAATATATAAAAACCAACAAACTAAAAACAAACTCAACATAAGTCCATCGTAGTGCTTGATTATTTTATTTGTATTTCAGTTTGGTTTTGCTTCTTACTGTATTTAGCTTTAAAAAAAAACCCTCTTTAAATTTGAAATGAGATTTTAATTTTAAAAACTTAGAGCATTTCACTAACATTAGACTTATTCCTGGTAGCTGAAAATTAAAGACACATTTTTAAAGTATTTTCCTATTATTAGTCTTGTTTCAGTGAATCATGATTTTCCAATAAAGAAAGAGCACCAAATACATGTCTCTTCTACAAGCTTCCAAAAAAAAAAATTCAGGTTTTCAGTCTCATTTTTGCAATATTAATGATCTTAATATGTTACCAAATGGAGTAGATTAGATTTTCCTCTGAAGAGCATATGTTAATGCTAAGCCCTGGATTGATTGACAGCAACGATGATCAAAGATGCCACCTAAATCGCTTTTCTATTCTTATTGCTAGTGTATTTCCCAAAGGACTCAAACCAAATACTGAAGCTACACACCAGCATTAGCAAGACTGAAAGAAGCACTGAAAATGTTTCTGAGCAGATTCCCAACTAGTGAAACCTGGCACTGCTCCATTGACTTCTTTTTTTCACTCCTTCTCCTTCTGTCTCGCTTGTGCTTCTGTGGGGGCTGTTGCCCTGCCTTAGACATTTTTTATGGAACAGACTCACAGCAAGAAAAACAGAGATTAAATAGGTAGAAAGTTTTGAGCAGCCTACAAGAGATTGATCAACAACCTAAAAATAAAACTAGTTACAAAATAATAATATTTATTTGTACCAGAACACTAGGCTGAATTCTCAACTGGTATAAATAACAATAGCGCTATTGCTGGAAATGGAGCTAGACCAAGTGACATGAAGTTATGATTTACTTTTAATTGATTCTAAGGGAGTTACAGCAGCTAACGAGGATCTTGTCCATTTTATTAACTTCATCAAAATTATGTACTACTGCACGTATGACAGTTTTGTTGAAATCTCTCTGAAACTAGAGACCTAATTCTCCCTTTTGTAACTCCAATGTAAATCATCAGTAACACAGCTTTGAACACTGTCAGCATAAAACTGATAAAGGTGAGATAACTACCAGCACGAGAAAAACAGGAATTTCCCAGATTTGAGTAAAAAGTTCATGACTTAACTATGCTTTTAAAAGGTATGGCATGAGGGCTTGTAACACCAGCTAACTAAATATCTCTAATTTTTAGCTGTAATGAAGAGATGTTATTATTCTATTGAGAGAGAAAAAAGGAGATCTAGAAGAATCAGCATTCATGTCACTGTGGCTTCATTATCCAGAGTTTACTAAGACCATAACAAAGTTGTCTTTTTTTAATTTGCTCCCAAAACTGACCCTCTCTTTATGAGCAATGGCAGTGTTGAACTATTGAGGGTGGATGTTTGTTCTCTTTCCTGTAATCTAAATCCTAGTCACTGGCACAGGTGATTTTTGTGTACTGTGTGCCCTCAAGTCAATAAGAAATTAAGAAAGCTTTTGGTGCACAAAATGAGAAAGATTTTGAAGTAAAAGTTCTTTGTCACTACACTTGTATTTGTTTTATCTTCAGTAAGATTTGCACAAGGATATCTTCTGTTTCTACTTAGAAATTACAAATAAAAAGAAGTTGAAAGTAAGGAGAAATCTCTGAGAAAGAGGAAAAGAATATACTCTAAAGGCTAAAGTAAGGTGTGCTTTCTAAACCAGTATATACCCTTTTGGAAAAAAAATAATAAATGCAGGAAGAATTAAGCACATGATATTTGACTGTTGGATTTGAGTGCATCCTTGGGGTCATGCTGCTTGGCCCTTACTTTAAGAATCCCACATATAACTCATATTGGGAAAGAGGCTCAGCTAAAGTTTCAATAAGCCCAGACTACCCATGACTCGGTGTCCTTTCACAAGCTAAAATAAAAAGCAGGATGGTAGACCCCAGTCTGAAGCACATAGAATATATTGTTCCAGATGTTGGAGTCAGTATTAGCTATTTGCAGTTCCAGTGTGGTTTTTCTTTGTTTCATGCAGAATTTCTTGGTGTAGCCAGTAAGATAAAAGGCATAAGCATGTTAGTTATCCCACTAGCATTGTGTTTCTTGGAATCATAGTGTCAAAACCACAAAATAACTAGGATTCACTAAGATTTAGTTTAAATGGTCCTAACGCAAACCTCAGTCTCAGCTTTGGTTGCTCAAGTGTTCAGCAACTTGACGTTCATTCCAGATAATCAGAAATTCCTTAACAGGGAGACTATAAGGAAGTTGCCTCTTATTCATGTACAGAAATGGAATTTGACTCCCTAGCTTGCTGCAGTTGAAATTAAGAGATTTCTATATCACATTGGTTTAAACCTACTAAATATAGGATGTGACTGTTCTGTATAGCAGATGTTATATCAATAGGCAAGCTGTATGACAGAAGGATTGAGTCACTTGGAGGGTGAAGATCTAATTGCAGTTGGTCATGCTGTAGATACTTAAGAAATCCACAAAAATTGTAAAACCAGAATGGCAAATAAGCAGAAAGGAGGGAATCCATCACTGTGCATATCAATAGAATGGGCTTTTTACTAGGCTGCAGTGGAAACAATTTGTTTCATCGTAGTGCTGTGGGACTGGGGACAGGCAGCTACTGAGCCTCCTTGTATCCAATTCTGGAATAATGATCTTAGAAAGCTAAACACTAGTAATTAAAATAAATAAGCCAAAGGGCTGAAGGGAATTGTCTATGGCCCAGTGTTTTCTAAGGCAAATATGATACCCTTCAGTTTAACCTGGCATTTCTAAATAGGACAATAAACATAAATTTCAGACAACAGACTTGGTTATAGACTGGAAATGAGGAAACTCAAAGTCCCTGGCTAAAGCCATTATGGTATGATAATCTTCAACTATTGAACAAGGTGTCCAATATATTAATAGAATACAAATATAAAAAGTAATTAGAGTGACTATTTAAAAAATACATTCATTGAAAGAAACAGTAGCAGTGTTATTTAAATTTAAGGAGACAAATGAGAAAAATATCAATGCACAGAGCAGAGACAGAAAGCAGAAGACACAATCTTTAGCCAGTCTAATATAAGGAGGTGGCAACGTTGAAGATAAAAAAGCTGAAGAACATGATACAAAAGATCATCTAGAATTCAACAAGGCTTCATATCATTACAGGAGCTAAAAAATCAAATGTGAATTTAAAATCAATCAGCCTCTTTCAATAGCAACCAATGTTCAAAACAAAAAAAAAGAGAAAGAAAAGCCTAATAACTAAAAACCTAATATAGCAAATGTGGTGATAAACCTTCAGCATGTAACTAACTGCAGAGGTGCTTAGGTAGGAGATCTAATAGTGGTAAAATATCATATTTGGTCTTTTGATTAGGTGAACAAGATGGACTAGTCAGTTCTTTATACAAAGTAACAGCATCTTTGGATTTCTGATAAACGCATGTGGAGTTTTGGTTGTTTTATTGCTGCAAAATTAGTGAGAATCAAACATTCTCATATTTGGTCATGCTTTTAAAAGACTGGCAATTTTGCTTTTTCACCTATTTCACTTTTTTCCTAATTCTAGAGATTCATGATGTATCAATCTTTCACTGAAATGTGTATTCAAAATTCTGGTTACATATTCAGGCACCAACACCTCCCCTGCATAATCTAGCCTCTCTATCCTGATGACTTGCTTTTAGTGACCCAGTCATAAAATAGTCCAAACAATTCTACCACAAATTGAGACCCAAAGTTCAGACTTGTCCATAAATTTTGTGACAATACCTATCCTGTAAGACAGTTCTCCTGATTTTTTGCAATCATTGTGGTTCCACATTCACGCTTTTGTCAGTATTTAAAAAGTAATAACTTAAAATGACATCCCTTAATCAAATACCAGCTTCAGCATATTCTAATGTGTTATATTTAATAACAATCACGACAGTTCGCAGAAGACATGGAAATAAACAGTAGTGATTGGTGTAGAAAAGAAGCCAGCAGTGGAAACCTTAGACTGCTGAAGGGCGAAGTTTACCTCCCACTGGAAACTACTCTTCCTCAGCTGGTATGTGTCTGCAGAAAATAACGAAAAGAAAAATTATTATTAATGAGGCCTCCATAAGAGAATTATATTTGCAGGCATTAAGAATTCATCCAGCAAAGGAGAAAAGCATGAAGTGATTTCAAACAAAAGAAGGCAGAGCTGCATTCAGCTGCACTATCTCTTCCTAAGGAGGAAGAGGCAACCTTGGAGCAAACAGAGAATTTCTCAGTTAACAGAGCTTTAATGGAAAGAAATGGCTGTAAGACTTTTTTGCAATAACCACAGAAAGATGAACTGTATTTAGATTTGCCAGCATCTAGGCTTGGTCCATACTGTCAAGGTTACAGAGTGCTTCTTATGACAGATTGCTGTGCATTTATGCATGGGTCACAATAGATGCTGCACATTTTATGAATTCTGTTTCCTACTATGGATGAAATTTCAGGTAAAATCTGGCTTCTCCAAGACTTTTGGACCATGTAACTACCCAGAAACTGTAGCCAGAGCACTCAGCGGAATTCATTTCCCTGAATAGATATAGTAAGTTTTGAGGTTGGAATGGGGTAGGATCAAACTGGTATATTGGGTAAATCTAAGTGCATAATGCAGTACACCAGAAACAGTACCAGAAGGTACTGGATTTGTGTTTTCATCACAGAACTATGATTCCTTCTTATTTCTTTCTTGCCCTGTGTGATACTCAGTGGATTCAGGAATGAAAATGGCTCTTCCTCTTCCCTCCTCTCTCCCACTGACTTTGCCTTCACTTGATGATGGGAAGATGTGTACTTTCTTAAATCATAGCCACCCTTTAAGAATACTGTCAAGTTCTGTGGACAAAAATAGAATCTCATAAATTCTGTTTGTGTAAAAGGGTGACTGAATCATCACTCATATCAGTAGATAAGGGAACTCATAGCCTATAAACCCTAATAGCTTCTCCTCAGTCTAGTGTTCTTGGTATTATTCATACGCACACAATTTTTCATTAAAAAGCTCTTCTGATTTCAACATATTTTGAGGGTCTGAAATGACCTCCCAACAGATATATTACTTATCATGCACTCAGGTTAACCTTCAAAAGAGGCTTAGGAACTCCTGTTTCTGAAGACTCTTTGTTTCACCAGACTTCTAGGTTCTTCTCAAATTCTTCATCTCCACCCAATCCTTATGTAACCTATGGCTTTCATGAGGTCTTTGGTTTGCTTTGTTTCTCTTTGTCTCTGAATCTTCATTTTTAATTCTTTTCTAATTTATGCCTAGTCTTTCTTTTTTACACAGCCACTGTAGCACACACAAGGCATCCATTAATCTAACATTATTCTGCTATTACTCTACAGCATCAGGCAGCCTCAGTGCTTCAAAGAACTGATTGAATCATGAGTATGCACCTGTCCAAAAAATTTAACAAAGAGATTTCTTCCAAAATTCCATTCGTCCTTCTATGGTAGCTTCACGTCTAATGTGATAGCTTTGAGTAAACTTGAGAAAATTATATCAAAAAAATATATAATGATTTAAAAATTACTACTTGATCTATTAAGTTAAAAGAGAAGCTTTACTGCAAAGCACAAAAGAGCTGTTATTTTTAATCTCTGTTACTGCAAATGTGGTTTGCAGTTAACAATGTTTATTTCAGAAAGATAAACTTCTGAGGGATCATTTTGGAATTTTTCTACATGTGTCCTTCCCACTGCTTTGATTCTCCTCTCCACCTGAATTAGAAGGTAAACATTCATAATCAAATTACATGGCCCAGTGATTCTGAATATTACCTGATTACTTCACTCCGTAGACTCAGAGTATACAATTACATTCTTCAAAACTAATTGAGAAGTACAGAGAGAAGAAAGACAGTCAATAATACTTGGAAAGGGGAATACCATTATTGGAAAAAATCCTGAAAAATTATTTTTTCTAAAAGATGTGTCAAGATTATATGTTTGTCCCTCAGACATCAAGGAACAAGACCACTCACTATGCCTTGATGTGTTAACATGGAAAAAAAAGGTGCAGATAATGCACACTGGAGCAACACAATGGACCAGAAATAAATATTGTTTTCTGAACAGATTTGGAATATTAATGAAAAGTTCAATTAAAATCTGGAATGGAAAAGTCTAAATCACTTGGATTTCCTTATTTACACTTAGGAAATGCCACAGAAGAAGCTTTGGTAGTGTACTATACAGGAATATAAAGTAGATGTAAAAGCAGCTCTTAGCCTTTTCTTTAAAAACTTTACACTTTCACATTCCAGGAAAAAATACTGAATAATTTCTGCGTCTATGATTTTGAAATCTACATTTTTCAAAAATAAACTACCCAGTATCAAATGTAAATAAATTAGACAAATACCAAAAGACTATGTCAAAGTCAGGCCTGAGACAAATAAGTGTGATTCCACTTCTACCAAAACATTGTTTTAAAACTGATATGCTGGGGTTTTTTTATAGACTATCAAGATATTTTTTGGACACCCTAAATTAAGTTGTGAATATACTTTTAACAAAATGTTCTCTTTGAAAATCTCCATTGAAACGCAAGGAGTGGGAAGCTCATACTGCTAGGTGAATGTGATATGAATTACTTTAAGAAGATACAGTGACTCTGAAATTATCATCAATTACAGTTGCCAAATTAAGTAAGAAAAAATAATGGACAAGATATGGAGGTGGGAGTTATGGAGATATAGTTACTACTAAAAATACAGGCAAAGCTGTAAAGGCATCATGACATAGTACCTAATGATTTGCTTATTATTCAGCATCTATTAAAATATCAGCTTTTTAAGAACTTAAATTTCCTAGATCTAATAGCTGGTAAAATGTTTTTGTACTGGTTCCAGTACTGAATGGCACCATTTAATGCTGCATTTTTAATGTGTTACTGCTAAAATATATAGCATTATTTGGCAAATGGCATCTGATGTATATGTATACTAACCATATCTGTTTTGTTTGGAACTAATAAAATCCACAATAGTCAGTACTTTAACTTGTTGTCCTGGCTTTTTCATCAGAGTTCATCTTGCATTTTCTTATGCTACCATCTGCTTAGGACAAATATAAATTTGGACTCTTTTGAATGGTTCTACCATTTCAAGCTAATTCCTGTGCTACAAAAAATTCCTTTAGGGAAAATAAACCACATCAGCAGTTTGTTGGCCGAAAGCTCTTTATCGATTAGCAGCAGTAGAAGTGATTTTAAAATACTTATCGTGAGATTTGAAATAAAATATATACCCAAATTTTTGCAATCTCAGGTAAAAAAACAGTAGGCTTCTTGGGGCAGAGACCGCCAGAAGATTTTATTTGTACATGGTGCTTAGCATAGTGAGACCCCAGTTTTTGACTGCTGCTCCTGAGTGCTACTCTAATAGAAATAATAAACTATAATAATAATAAAGTCTGCCTATTAACTTGATAGGCAATTTTTCAAAATAATCAGTCATCAAGGAAAATAATTTTTTCCCAATAAGCAATTCAGCCATTTTCTCTCATCACAGATAATATACATCTGTCTTCTATGCTGTTTGCAGAAATTCTGTAGATGTGCTGTGTCTTCTCATGAGAAAATTGGGTCATGAAATGGAACAATTTTTCTCGGACTCATGATTTCTTCTTTATTGAGGGCCAAATTGAGCCTGTGTTCAATTGCCCATGTCTGGGACAGCAAGTAGTTACAGCACCTTCAGAGCAAGCCAAGAAAGAAATTGTGACTCAGGGAGTTCCAACCCCTTTCTCAGCCTCAGCTGCCTACTTGCTCCAGAAAGTAACCTCCAAATGCTCTACAGTATAGACTGCTTACCACCCCTGCCAGCTCAGCTCAGCACACTGTTATATTGAGGGGTGAGAGCCAAGATTACTTTCACACCCTGTTCATGTGTGCAGAGGACATGAAAATGAAAGGAGTTATAAATTAAAAGCCTTTATTCTCCATTCTGTGGCAAACTCAGAATCTGTGGAGGCCATGCTGCAACTTAGCACTTCAGTAGGAACAGATAAACCTAGGCATCAGTCTGACCCTTCATTATCAGTTAATGGCATGTAATTAAGGAAGAAAGATCCCCCAGTGTGGAGAAGTCTTCTACTTAACCAAAACAATCCTGAAGTGTTTTGTTGGGCTGGGGTTTTTTTTCCAAAAATTTCTCTTTGACTGGAAAGTTCACCCATAAAACCTTAAAATCCATATATGGGTCTTATATTATAGACTCATAGAATCATAGGATCATAGAATCGTTTGAGTTGGAAGAGAGACCTTAATGATCATCTAATTCCAACCCTCCTGCCATAGGCAGAGACATCTTACACTAGACCAGGCTGCGCAAGGCCCCATCCAACCTGGCCTTGAACACCTCCAGTGAGGGGGCAGCCACAATTTCGCTGGGCAACCTGTGCCAGTGCCTCACCACTCTCCTGGGGAAGAAATTCTTCCTTATGTCTAGTCTAAATCTTCCTCTCTCCAATTTAAAACCATTCCCCTTAGTCCTAGTACCGCATACTTTTATAAAAAATCCCTCTCCAGCTTTCTTGTAGGCCCCCTTCAGGTACTAGAAGGTCGCTAGAAGGTCGCTAGAAGGTCGCTAGAAGGTCGCTATAAGGTCTCCTTGGAGCCTTCTCTTCTCCAGGCTGAGCAACCCCAACTCTCTCATCCTGTCCTCATATGAGAGGTGCTCCAGCCCTCTGATCATCTTTGTAGCCCTCCTCTGAACCTGTTCCAACAGTCCCAGATCCTTCTTATGTTGAGGATTCCAGAAATGGACACAGTACTACAGGTGGGGTCTCACAATAGT
The DNA here is from genome assembly GCA_033459285.1 of Clamator glandarius. Taxonomy (NCBI): domain Eukaryota; kingdom Metazoa; phylum Chordata; class Aves; order Cuculiformes; family Cuculidae; genus Clamator; species Clamator glandarius. Next base: position 641,583 of record JAUNZM010001015.1, read on the forward strand.
GGAACAGAGGAGCAGAAGCTTCTCATCAATCAGCACCCCAAGTCCTCCTCTGCAGGTCTGCTCTCAACCACATCATCCCCCTTCCTGTGTTGAAACCACAGATTGCCCCAACCCAGGTACAGGACTTTGCACTTGGCCTTATTGATCCTCATGAAATTCACACAGGTCCACTTCTCCAGCTTGTCCAGGTCCCTCTAGATGACAACCTGCCCTTCAGGTATGGTAACTGCACCATTCAGCTTGGTGTCATCTGCAAACTTGCTGAGGGTCCACTGGATCTGACTAACTGTATCTTTGATGAAGATATTAAACAGCACTGGTCCCAGTGCAGATACGACTTGTCACGGGTCTCTACCTAGATATCGAGCCATTGACCGCTACTCTCAGAATACAACAATCCAACCAATTTCTTATGCAGCAGTTCATGCATCAAATCCATATCTTTCCAATTCAGAGAGAAGGATGTTATGGGGGACCATGTCAAAAGCTTTACAGAAGTCCAGAGATATTGCATCCACTGTTTTTCCTGTGTCCACTGCTGCAGTTACCCCATCATAGAAAGCCACTAGGTTGGTCATACAGGACATGCCCCTGGTGAAGTCATGCTGGCTGCCACTAGTCACCACTCCATCATCCATGTGCTTTAGCATAGCTTGTAGGAAGATTTGTTCCATGATCTTCCCAGGCACAGAGCTAAGACTGACAGGTCATTAGTTCCCAGGGCCACTTTTTCTGCCCTTTTTTAAAATGGGGACTATCTTACCCTTCTTCCAGTCACCACAGACTTCTCCTGACTGCCATGACTTTTCAAATTACTTGGTAACCACATCAGTCAATTCCCTCAGAACTCTGGGATACACCTAATCAGCTCCCATAGACTTAAATATGTTCAGGTTCCTCAGGTGGTCACAAACCTGACCCTCCCCTACAGTGGGAGGGGCTTTACCCATTGGTCCCCCTCTTGTTGTCCATTGAACCAGGAGGCTTGAGGAGAGCAGTTGTCAGTGAAGACTGAGGAAATAAAAACGTTGTTGAGCACCTCAGCCTTCTCCTCATCTGTTGATAAAAAGTCACTATTCCCGACCATCAGTGTGGGTACGCTTTCTTTGACCTTCCTTTTCTGATTGACATACCTGTAGGAGCCCTTCTTGTTAGTCTTCACTTCTCTTGCCAAGTTCACCTCCAGCTGTGCCTTGGCCTTCCTGACCCCAGCTCTTTACAACAGGGTAGCATCCCTATAGTCTTCCCAGGTTCCCTGTCCCTGCTTGCACTGCCTCTGCAGTTCCTTCTTTCTTTTCAGTTTGAACAGCAGGTCTCAACTCAGCCACACTCATCTCTTCCCTTCCCTGCCTGATTTTCTATATCTGGGGATTGAGTGTTTTTGTGTTTCATGGAAAGCATATATACACTTAAGACTCATTTATGGCCCTTCAGAGTACAACATTATGTTGTCATGCCTGGCTTGTCGTGCTGACAATATTCTATGGTGAAGCAATAATGTTTATAGCCTCTTCTTTCAGAGGTTTTAAAGTTACCAGGGCAACTGAAGAGCCTCTGATTCCCTTTTTTTGCTGTGTGGACCTATATTAATGACCAAATAAAATAGCCAGGTTACTTGAGCTCTCTCAAAAAATCACCTCTGATTTCTGATCAAAGACATGTTTAACAATATCCACAGTTTTCATGAGTCCACACCACACAATTTGATGCACTCATCATCAATCATATGCCTTATGATTAATTTGAGTTGTTATGAGTAATGTCTGTCACTGCAGTCCTGGCATGAATAATTATTGTTCTGCACCCTGCTGCGATAATTCATTTCTGACAAAGATCTGCAATTTTATATCTGCATAAAAGGAAATATAAAACAGGAATAGCTTATTAGAGTAGTATAGTCTGTTCAACATTTTCATAATAAACTTTTTTACATCCTAGGAACTTATAACTCTTTCAAAGAAAACATATGAAACAGATTTCAATAGCCTGGAGATATCGTCTTTGCAATTACTCCTGGATCTTTCCATCAACATGTGGGATTTGTATATCAAAAATAGTAATGGGAATTTTAAAGCCTCCTAGTTTCCTGTGGTCTTGTACTGCAAACAGCAATCTGAAAAAAAAGCCAGATCATTCTGAGGAAGACAGAATAACATAGACAGGATTGAAAGAAGATGGAGTTTAACATAAAAAAATCCAGTCAAATATAGAGATTATGAGTCAGACTGGAGAAATAATGGACAACAAGGCAAGCCTGAAGAAGATGGGAAACCAGTGAGAAGAGCTGGCACCTGCAAACCAAGGTCTAAACTGAGATCCACATGGGTAAAAAAAGTTTGCTAGCAATTGTCTGTGGCCAGAGTTATAGTTTGTATCCTATCGAGAGATTTTACCCTTGTGTGTCAACAAGTTCCTTCTTTGGAAACATCACTGGTGCTGTCTTGAGCAAGAGCTCTGGTGAAAGCAGCACTGTGGCTCAAGCACTGAGGAGTGAGAGCAAGCTGACACAGCCCCTGTCTGTATCTGTCATTAAGTCAAACAGGACCAAAAATCTCAGGTTGTCCATCTTCCAGGCAGATGTTCAAGGCACTAGATAGACAGCTATTTTTGTTCCAACTCAGAGAACATTTAAGTATGACATGTGAAATGAAAAAGAACTAACAGAAGAGACTGAGAAGTTCTCAATTTCAAAATACCCTACAGTCTGGCAATTGAGTTTCTTCTTACGAATGAAATGAAAAAGACTTATATTTTCTAGTCTTCCAACAGCAGAAGAGGGTTTTGAGCCCATGTTTCCCACAGGCTGTATGAAAGCCCTTACTAGTGTGCAAGTGAGTAAAGCAGACAGTGCCTTCTGCTGTGTGAATCTACACTTTGAAGCCATAACAAGACATTCTGTCAGTTGGGGCAGGATGTCAGTCTAATACCAGCCTGCCTTCTTTCCACATGCACATGTAATGAAAAAGTAGCAAAAAAGTAAGTGGCAAAAGCTTCTTACCTTTACTATCACATTAACCGCTGCCCAGAAAGTCAGCATATGGTCCACTTACCCCAGCATTTCTATAGTTTTGCTTTTCTTTTTTTTTTTTTCTCCCTTCTGAAACTGCAGTTCATCAGCTCTTCTAAAACTTGAATAGACCAAGCTGTTTTAAACACATCCTCTAGTGATTCAGCCTTAGTATCATGGCTCTGGTACAAATTCTGCCTACAACTGTTACTGAAAGACAGTTTCCTTCTTTTTTGGCGTGTCTCTACAACAGCATCCTTTCCCCAAAAAGCACTGCCTGTTTCAGCTTTCTTCTTTTCTAAGATATGAACTTTTATACTAGATCTTGTCCTTCATTTCATATCTTGTAAGAGTAAGCCTGCTATTTTTCAAACAATAAGCAAGTATCCTTTTTACAATTATTGTCTTATCCGCTGTTTCTCTAAAAAATCTTGTGTGTCTCCTGTGGGGGCATATTTTCAGCCATACTTGCACTTGTGACTGATCAGACACACTTCTGACTGATTTCGCTAATAGCTTCAATTACTTACGTATTTGTAGTATTGGTATTGGTATTGGTATTGGTATTGGTATTGGTATTGGTATTGGTATTGGTATTGGTATTGGTATTGGTATTGGTATTGGTATTGGTATTGGTATTGGTATTAGATCAGCATATATTGTAAAGTACATATTATACTTTAAATACATATCTTTCCTTTATTTCTCACATAAAGCTAAGCAAAATTATAGGTGTCTCCCTGAGCTTGCAGTCTGAAAGTGCAGCAAGCAGTAGCACCTGTTCTTTTGATTTTGACAGAGCAAAAGTTCTGAGGCCTGAAGACAAACTATCATATCTATGGGAAGAACTTGCTAATTCCTGAAACTTTTTAGAAAAATAACTAGAATAAGAATCTATTCTGTGTTTTAATAGCCTCTCATGAACTCTCAAGAAAGAGTCACTTGATGTGCTCCTGTAGCTCACAGATCAGTACATTGGCACCAATGTAATTACTTTTGTAATTACACAACTCCTGCAACAATTTGCATGAATCATCCTTCTGACTAAATATATCTTCTCCTTTCTTAATTGAATTTGCCTAACTTCAGCTTCTAATCACTGATTTTGCCATTCCTTTCTCAGATTTTTCTTCACTCTTTGAAATTATTCACACTTAAAGTCACTGCCCAGTTTTCTTATTGCTAGTTATGTTCTCTTATTTTATTTTACCCTTTACTGGCTAACACTTGCTCTATCTCTTTAATCTTGCTGGTGCCCCTTTCCTATGTCTAAACAAGTTTCTTTCCATAAGCGGCACTGTTAAACCTATGCTGCTCCTGCTAACAATTTAACTGATAAAACTACACGTGCCTTTTCACATCTGCTCAGGCCAGTGGTTATACTATGATTAGCTGAGTCTTCCTTACCATCACAATAGTACATTAAACATGAGAATCCAATCCTCATTTTACTACCTACCACCTACTCACAGCTCAAAATAGCCTGGACTTTATAAGCTTCCAGGTGCCCTACAAGGAAGAGAAAGAACTTTCAAGTAAGGTTCAAAAAATGCTTGTCGTAGCAGTGAAGGGGTAAAAATAAGTAACTCAAGATGTTTAGCTCATTGGATTTCTCCTGAAACAAGTTACTGAAATAGTGATTTTTGTAGAAACAATTTCATACTGCACAACAGTGAAGTGGTAAGTTACTTTCTTAAATAGATTTACATCCAAGTAAAGTGAAAAGAACAGGATTTACAGAGTCACACTAGGGAATTAACCTTAGTCTAAGTAGAGTTATGTTTCTTTTATAGCAGAGAAATATCTGATGAATTTTCTATTATTTAAATTACTTAGATTTTTCTACCTAGATTTTTACCTATTTTACTTGTGCACATACATCCTTCAGCCTTTGGACTGAAAATTGTCAATGTCTTTTTTTTCATGTTTTTTCACTGCACGAATGAGGGAACTACTACGGTGCATTTAATAAAATATGCAGTTCAAGTTTTAGGAGATTGAAAAAGCAAACAGCTTTCAATTCCCAAATCATGAATATCAACATAGCAGCTTGCTTCACAGTGTCAAGGTCTGAGTTCAAAAAACAGACAAAGATTCCCATCCCATGAATAAATTATTATTTGGAATGGAGGAAAGGAAAAGATGAATGATCATTGGTTTAGCAGTTCAAGAATCACGTATCAAAACACTAGTTTTAAATTCAGAAAAAAAATGAAAAAACGGATGAGACAAAAAAAAGAACGACTTCATCACAAAGGTATTCTTTAATCTACGCTTTTACATATTAATCAAAACTGCATTTTGTTTACATGATTTTTATATTCTTGTAGCACTTCCATCTTCAGTCTCATGACTCGTTATTGTTTGGTTTCTTGTTACTACCAAGCACACAAGAACTTTGTTTAAAAGTCTGATCAAGCTGAGCATTGGAGAAGTCTGAATTTCCTTTCTATAGACCAGATTTCTGCTTCTTCAGATCTTCCTCACACTGCAGTGATGTTACTTGGGCATCAAAATAAAATTGTTTCAGTTTTCTTCATTTCAGCGTGGAAGTAAAGCTAAAAGAGGAATCAGATGTACCAGCAAATTATGCCACTGGGGAGGATCTTCTAGTGCTGATTCCATATTGATCCAAAATTATAAATCTCAAAAACCTCACTTATAAATGTTTCCCGAAATTTCTTGTCAGTCCACTCTTGCTGCCTAACTGGTCATTTTCCACCTTTCTCAGCAGAGGCAATGACACATTGGGTGATCTGATGAAGCAACATTGTGAATTTGGACTACATACACACAGAGGGATGAATGACTTTTCTCATCTTGAGATAGATACCATGCATGTGGAAGGCTGTCTTGAGGTACGTACAGAAAAGAACTGGAACAGCCCGGTATAAACCCAACCTACAAGCAAAAATTACTTTAATTCCTGTGTTAAAAGACTAAAGTTTGAATTTATTCCACCTAATTTGAAGACTCTAAGTGAGATTCCTAAGAGGAATTTAGGCTTAGTTGAAATTGTCAAATATGATTGCACCAGTACTCTGTGTTGCATGAAGCCCCCCCAAGCTTCATCATTGTTCCTCGTGCTCCTGGATTCGCCTGGAAAGGAAATGTGAGCATGTAGGCTGGAGGGAAACATGGTGACATCAAGCCATGGCACTAAACTGAATAAGTGAAAGACCAAGACCTTGGGACACCTCACAATGTCTACCTACAATTTGGACATAGCTTTACTTAACCTAGTTTTCCTTCATAGCCAAGAAAGAGAGAGAAGTAACTGGAAGATATAGACCTATCTGATCTGCCTCTGGTTCTACCCTTGGAAAATCCACAATCATAAAGGGAACTTGCCCTATGTCTTTCAAAAGTGATTGTCAGTGTTGATACAAAAACTAAAGGTGTTTTCTTTCATCATAAAATAGAACTGAATAACAAAAATTTTTGTTGAGCTATTTCAGTCACTTTGTCTCAAGCTACCTTGAAATATATGGATGTGTGTGTATGTATATGTGTATATAGATACATAGATATACCTATATGTATATGAAGGTAAAAATTTATTTATACAATATATTGTATGTACCTATACAATACCTTAAATAGAATATAGAAGACTGTTCAGACATAATTATCTTTTAGGCTAAGTTTCATGTCTTTCAATAGGCAGTAGTAAACATGGAAAAAGATATTTCTAAACATTGAAATTTAAATACATGCTGTCAAATCAGAGGAAAAAATAATCCAATTTAACTAATTAAATCTGAGTTTTTCCTAGGCCTGCATTCAAATCATTCAATCTAATATAGTCTCTCTGTTGCCTTGGTAGGACTTGCCACCTAGTAATTTTTTTCTCATAGGCAGCTCTATACCCTTATTTGGGTACCCATAAGCTCAAGGGAAAGGCCGAACAGAAGAATATATAGGAAGCATCCTGGACTTAGGCTGTTCAAGACAATATATGTCAAAGCAGGGGTCTGCTGTACAATAAAGACTCTCAAAGAATGAGAAGAGGAAGAAAAAAACAAACAAATCAAACCAAAAAGTCAAAAATCACTTATGATCTACATTCTTTTCCTTCATTGCTTTATATTTCCTTTAATCTTTCCCTATTTATTCCTTCCTCCTTATTTCTAAGAAGTGTTCACTCCTGAAAGAATGAGCATTGAAGAAAGCTGGATTTGTTTTTCAAATGAACCTCATGAGGATTCAGCAGTTGCTGCAAAACAAATCATTATTAATTGATCAGTTACCAGCTTTGGTGCTTTCCTTTGTAGTTCTCTTGTTCTGCACCTACATTTTAGTATTTTAAGGTCTGAACACCTACACCTTTTAATTTTACTATGAAACGTTCTGCAACTTCATTTTTCTGTTATCAAATTGTGTTTTGCAGGCAGAGTATTGATCTAATTTATAAGAATTCCAGTTTTCTGTAGCTACAGTTCTTCATTTTGCATCCTTTTTTTATGACTATGTCTAAAGCTCTAGAAAAATAAAATGTAGCAATAGTAATATATGCTTCTACTTAGTATTTCAAAAATGTAGTTTTATAACCAGGTATAAAAAAGACATTCAGATTATTGACATTTAACTGTAAAGAATATGAGGCTGCGATTATTTACAAGTGGTTTGTTACTTTCTTTATGAATAGGTTTAAAGAACTTTGTTAATTATATGCTGTATGAGTGGAAAAAAAGCCTCTACTTATACATTTTAAGTTTCTTTTTTTCTATATAATTACCGTTAAAGTAAGATGAGCATTGCTGCATTGCATTAAATTTATACTCAATTTGTTCTCTGAAGGTACTATAAAAGCAGAGATTCTTTCTTAATAGAATTTCACTTTTCTCATCCAGAGTTTCAGTATTTCAGAGGTCTTTTCATTTGATTATACATGCAAATCACTTGGGAGGCCTAATACATTTATCTAAAAACTTCTCATTCCTGTATAATGAATTTAACAATCTCATCTACAGTGAAAAAGTATTTCAAAACTCTTTCCAATTCCCTCAGAGGATTGCTCTATTTCTTTCGAATACAGATCCTGCCACCCAGCCAAACTCTAACCAGTGCACTCAGGTCACAGGCAGATTAATTTTTATGTAAAATACATGTTTAAGCCACCTCTGAATATTTCACACTTCTTGGTTTGAGGGGTGTTATGTATATGGGCCTGATTCCCATGCATGACGAACATGTTAAGCTGGAAAAGAACCACCAGGAGAATGTTACTATCAAGACGTGCTGTGGTGTCAGGTTGCCATGGCTATGCTCCTTTGTTCTGCCTCTGCTAAAGAAGCTTTGAGGTAAGATACCACTGGTTTTCCTCCTGTAGCAAGATGCCAAAATGAGACAGGCTGCCACATGCAGGCAATGAGCAGTGTGATACCCAGCAGCTACTGAGAACTTCACCAGTTTAGTAAGGAAAGCAATCTTCTGGTAGGATTGCAAAAAAAAAAAAAAAAATCTAAAGCACTAAGTAGTTTTATTAAAGATTTGAGGAAATAATATTGTTTCAGATTAAAAGCAGTACATGTAATCATTACACAGCTGTCATTATAACCAGTGTTTAACTGGTCAGGTATACATAGGCTCATTTTTGTCTCCCTTATTTTGAAAAATGTTTTCTGTCCCCAGTATTAATGAACCTACATACTGTGCAAGATAATTTGCACAGTAAGCAGAATTATGTCATAAATCAATGAAAGTCAAACTGTGAGGAAACCATAGGTAACAATGCTTAAGGTCCCACCAAAGCACCACAGAAGTAGACAAGCATTTAGAGGGAGCCTAATTCAATAGAAATGTAGATTTGAGCAGGTAATTATGGCTAAGGAGAAAATCTGAAGCTAGTTTCAGACTGCAAAATGGATAAGAATACCTAGAGGTAAAAAGCCCAGGCAGAAAATTGTTTGGGGCTCAAAATACTGAAAACAGTCACATGACATCTGATTTATCTGTTTAGATTGCTTTGTTCTTGGAGTCCCATGAAAACCAGGGTACATTCACAAGAGTAACAGTTCTTATTTTCCAGTACTCTATATATGGTGCTGCATGGGAAAGTTCATGGTCTTAAATGGGTTTGTATGTTATGACACATGATACATTACAGGCTGAGAGAGTTGGAGTTGTTCAGCCTGGAGAAGAGAAGGCCCCAAGGAGACCTTATAGCAACCTTCCTGTACCTGAAGGGGTCTACCAGAAAGCTAGGGAGGAACTGTTCCCAAAGACTTGTAGTGATAGGACTAGAGACAATGGGTGTAAACCAGAGAGGGGCAGATTTAAACTAGACATAAGGAAGAATTTCTTCACCATGAGAGTTGTGAGGCACTGGCACAGGTTGCCCAGGGAAGGTGTGGCTGCCCCATCCTTGGAGGTCTTCATGGCCAGGTTGGATGAGGCCTTGATAACCTGATCTAGTGGGATGTCCCTGCCCATGGCAGGGGGGGGTTGGAACTAGATGATCTTTATGGTCCCTTCTAACCCAAATGATTCTATGAGTCTATGAGTCTATGATTCTATATTCTCTTCTAAGACACCTAACCCTTCCTATTTCTTTTATAAAAATCTGGCTGGTCAAAGATAGATACGTGACAGGACAGGATGAGAGGGAATGGCCACAAGCTCCACCGGGGGAGATTTAGGCTGGACATTAGGAAAAAAAATTTTCACGGATAGGGTCATTGGGCACTGGAACAGGCTGCCCAGGGAGGTGGTTGATTCACCTTTCCTGGAGGTGTTTAAGGCACGGGTGGATGAGGTGCTGAGGGGCATGGTTTAGTGTTTGATAGGAATGGTTGGACGTGATGATCTGGTAGGTCTCTTCCAACCTGGTTATTCTATGATTCTATGATTCTACCTTCATGCTTAACAAACTGAAGCCTACATCCTGTGCTTGATTTCATTTCTTCAAGGTACTCAAACTGCTCAGTGTGTCTAAAATATAACTGAATCATTCTAACAAAATCTCTCTATTGGACACCATGACCATTTATTTATTATTGTTTTTTATCATCCCGCATGAGGGAGACAGAGCACCCTGCTCTTACACAGTTGTGTATGCACTGTTAGAAAGAAATAATAATAATTCCAGTACACTCAATAATTTCTCTTGGAGAAAGGACAAGAATGCAAGAGCGTCAGACTGTCAGACTGGCTAGACTACCCTTTCTGTTCTTAAAACAAACCCAAGACTCAAAGCACATGACCCAATTTTGTAAGGATCAGTGTTACAAATTTGAGCATGGTTCAATAACAAACTGAGCAGTCATTTTGATATGCTAAAAGAAATAAATTACATTGTCATTAAAAATGCTGTGAAAAATATCACCTAGACCTAGGACAGGGAGTTGGGCTCCTTTCAGAGAAGCATCAGTGAGAACCAAAGAGAAAATGATCCCTATCCAAACTGCATTTCAGCAATCTTCAACTGTAGCTCTTCTATAACCTAAAGAACACCAAGACATCCTATACATTTTTTAAATTAAATGATTTGTTCTATTTCCTCACAAAGAGCTAGGATGACATCAGAATACTTTGCCTGTAGGACTAACTTTACGGTTCTGAAAAAATAAAAATCTCTAAAATTAATGAAGAGAGTAAAAAGATGCCTCAAAATAGAAGACTGATTGCAATTCTAACTATGTAGAAATTATTGGTCTATATTAAAACCTCTGATGTAGAGCTATAACATAAGAAAGCACGTTTTCCCCAGGGAAATTACTGTAGCCAGTTAATTACCTGCCAATTTTTGTAATGTTCTTCCTTCACTCCCTTTTTTTAAGTTCTGATGTTATTAAAAATTCATAACATTTTACACGATGAAATAATCTATTTCACTTGTTGATTTCTCGTTATCCTGTGGGTTTTGCCATTCTAAGTGAAAAAAAAATAGGTTTAAAAAAGACTACTAATAGATTAATGAATGTCACTTGGTTGAGGGTAAAACAGATGATCCAATCATTTCTAAACGGACTACTTTCTGTTCTGAGAAAGTGCTAACAGAACTAAATAGTGATGATCGGAAAAATGAAAGAGTACATATTGGATACTTTTTACTTGCCTACAGCACACTGTACTTTTGAATTTACAGCAATTTGTGGTAAGGCAGGATCCCTTCACATTCAAAAAAAAAAAAGTTAAAATTATAAGTATATTCTAGAAGATATATTGGAATTTTCAGCAAATGAGCTGCAGTCAGAAAGAAGTATAGAAGAGCCATTGATATTAAAGGAAATGGTTCTGTAAAAGGTAGAGAAATAGATACACTGAAAGTGTTCAGGATAAAAAAAGTTTGATAGTATATGAGCACTTACAGAAAGAAAATGACAGATTCTAATGGGTAAGGGCTAAAATAATTGAGGACTAATTTTTTTTAAATAAACTGCTGTTGAGTTTAAAGGACTTGTAACAGACAATGCAAGTGCAAAGATTTCACATCTATAACCACACCTGTAACCAATTAATTTAATAGATGCTTTGAAGTATTTTATAAAGACTTTATTTGTATGTTTATTTATTTTTTGTTTATAGCATAAAATTGCTCACTTCTGCCTATCTGTGGCTTAAGAGTTCAAAAGTACTGGATGATAGATTATATCATCTAATGTACTTCTAGGACATTTGTGCAGGCAGGCATGCTTCCCTCCACTTCTCACTCTCCGTCTCACTGTGTATGATCTATATGTGCAGCCACACTATTTCTGTCCAAGAAAGTGGCCACGTTCAGGCCATGCTAGCTGGACCATCCTCACATGCCAGTCTCAGTGGTCATGCAGCTACCGTGTTGTTCAGATGCTTATACTTCCCCATAGATTTTCCCAAAGTAAACAATAAGAGTCTTTGGTGCTAATTTTCCAGCTGATGAACTTATACTATCTACCAAATATGTAACATGACATTAAACAGCCTTAAGCCCAGTTTTCTACAGAGTTCTCATAAAATGTATTCTGAGGTAATAAATCAATAGTATTTTAACGAGACAAGCTATTTTAATGAGACAATCACAAGAACACAAAATTACTGTTTGATTCAACGGTAGCAAAGTGTAAGAACTGAGATGCTTATGCAACTTTTATTAAGTCCCCTTGTGGCTAAGGTTCAATACTATCATTAATTTAAAAAACGCATCTGTTTTTCATAGGACTCTTGGCTTTCCAGTACATAGGACAGATAAACAAGTAAGACATCATTGCCTTCGAAAGACTTTTCCCTTGGAAACTAGCTCAGTGACTGATGGAAGAGCGGAAAGAAAAGGGAGAATCTATGAGTTAAAGCCACTAAATATGGTCATAGAAAATTGTAATCTGCCTTACTTCCAGGCTCAGGAAACAGAAGAATCATACCTTCTCATGTCCTTTGCATGTACTTTATTACCCTTTTTAGTATACTAGCACATACAAGGTATGTCTGCACTGTGCAAAGTTGTCTGGGCAAAGATACTCCTTGGGCTCTTGAAGTTCTACATGGCAACAGCTCGTGTTAATGCTCAGCATATGCTTGCTCTTGCTTTCATACACTGGCTATCTTTCCTAGGCTAGTAAGTTCCTTAGAAGTTTGTCTTGTGCAAAGGAGATTTATCATGCATAAAACATGTAGAAGAATTCACACTGTCCCTATAGCTACAACACAGGAAGGAGAAGCCATGGTGCCTCTAAAGATTCAGTGCTGTGGGATATTACTGCCAATGTTTCTAAAGCAAAACCAAGCCTTTCATTAGCAACATTTTGTTGTTCTGGTTTCTTTTATTCTTTTGGTTCATTTTAATTAAAATGTTACAGTTTGAATCCTATTTAGAACAACAGAGTCCTAGGAAAGCATATTTGAATGTCAAGAAATTGTAGGATTTCAGCATCTTTCTTTCTAAGTATCACTGTACTTCAGTATTTTAATCTAAATCACTTGAAAAACTGTCCACTGTACAGTTAATGGATTTAATTACAAGGAATACTGTTCTGACCTTTCTCCATCTAGATGCAGACATCTCACTCTCTAGCAACTGCATTTTTAGTATTCACTGATGACACATTGTTATTAATAGACAAAAGACCATTGATGATATCTGCAGATATAAAGCTTTTGATTTAATCATCATGTTCCCTTGATTAAAGAAACTGCTGTTCTTTGGTCAATTAATCCTGCTATTATCTTGGGCTTATTTTCATGGCCCATTGTAAAAATGTTAGAGACACACATTCTAATAAAATCTTTACATTTGTGTGTTATTTGAAAATGTTGGTTGATCCTTATTTGTGCTTGAAAAACAAATCATTCAATAAGAAACAATTCTCTGAATAGAATACTGAGGCCTGGGAATCACTGTTTTGCAACAGATCAGTTGGGAGAACAGATCTGTATATTCCTGTGTTTCAACAGAGATTAATGGTTCCTCAGGGGTGCTTTAAATGATGCAAAGTAAATACATTTCTGAAAGAACTGTGTGTTAGCTGAACTTTGTTGTGTATTACTTGTACTAACAGCTTGACTCCTGAGCTATGACTGATCGGCACGGATCTGTCAGAAAATAGCTTAACCTTTGTCTCAGGAAAAGATCTTTCCACTTGGACTAGGCACTACGCAGGAAGCCTTGAATGTGCTTATACCTCCCAAAGTTCTTAAAGCAGCAGCCTGGTGCACCTGAAAGGAAAATATATTTTACTTTTTCTGTATAGCAGCTCAGCTGGGTCCTTTAGGACCAAAAAGCCCTATTTGAGGAAATATCTGTTTCTGAGCTGGCCTGTTCCCCAAGTTCCAGAAAAGTAGCCGGCAGGGTAAGAAACCAGCGTGGTTGAGTAGGGAGGTCCTAAGAGACATCAATAGGAAGAGGAGGGTCTATTACCTCTGGAGGAAGGGGCAGGCACCCTGGGTGGACTATAGGGAGGAAGTGAGAACGTGCAGGGAAAAAGTCAGGAGGGCTAAGGCCCAACTAGAAATGCGATTGGCCAAGGCTGTGAAAGACAACAACAAGTCTTTCTACAAATATATCAACAGTAAAAGGAGGGCTAGGGAGAATCTCCAGTCCCTAGTAGATGCAGAGGGAACAAGAGTAACAGGGGACGAAGACAAGGCTGAAGTGCTCAATGCCTACTTTGCCTCAGACTTTAACAGTAAGGAAAATTGTTCCCTCTGTGCACAACCCCAGGGGCTGGAAGAGAAGTATGAGATTCCCAAGGTACAAGAGGAGGTGGTAAGAGACTTGCTTGTCCAGCTAGATGCCCACAAGTCTATGGGGCAGGAAGGAGTCCACCCAAGAGTTTTGAGGGAACTGGCGGATGTGCTGGCCAAACCCCTTTCCATCATCTTCCAACAGTCCTGGATGACTGGGGAGGTTCCGCTGGACTGGAGGCTGGCTGATGTCGTGCCCATCTATAAGAAGGGGCGCAGGGAGGATCCAGGGAGCTGGGAACTACAGGCCTGTCAGTCTGACCTCGGTGCAGGGGAAAGTCATGGAGCGGGTGATCTTGAGTGCGATCATGAAGCACTTGCAAGAGAACCGGGTGATCAGGTCCAGTCAACACGGGTTCATGAAAGGCAGGTCTTGCCAGAGTAATCTGATCACCTTCTATGACCAAGTGACTAAACCTCTTGGATGAGGGAAAGGCTGTGGATGTGGTCTTCCTGGACTTTAGTAAAGCCTTTGATACAGTTTCTCACAGCATTCTGCTTCGGAAACTGTCAGCCTCTGGCCTGGACGGGCACACACTCTCCTGGGTGAAAAACTGGTTGAATGACCGGGCCCAGAGGGTGGTGGTAAATGGAGTTAAATCCAGCTGGAGGCCAGTGACGAGTGGGGTTCCCCAGGGCTCAGTCCTGGGTCCAGTCCTGATTAATGTCTTTATTAACGACCTGGATGAAGGCATCGAGTGCTCCCTTAGCAAGTTTGCAGATGACACCAAGCTGGGTGGAAGTGTCAATCTGCTGGAGGGTCGGGAGGCTCTGCAAAGGGACCTGAACAGGCTGGACTGCTGGGCTGAGACCAACGGCATGAGGTTTAACAAGGCCAAATGCCGGGTCCTGCACTTGGGGCACAACAACCCTAAGCAGAGGTACAGACTAGGAGAGACCTGGCTGGAAAGCTGCCAGGAGGAGAAGGACCTGGGGGTGTTGGTTGACAACCGACTGAACATGAGCCAGCAGTGTGCCCAGGTGGCCAAGAAGGCCAATGGCACCTCGAGTACTGTGTTCAGTTCTGTGCCGCTCACCACAAGAAGGATGTTGAGGCTCTGGAGCGAGTCCAGAGAAGAGCAACGAAGCTGGTGAAGGGGCTGGAGAACAAATCTTATGAGGAGCGACTGAGAGAGCTGGGGTTGTTTAGCCTGGAGAAGAGGAGGCTGAGGGGAGACCTTATTACTCTCTACAACTACCTGAAGGGAGATTGTGGAGAGGAGGGTGCTGGCCTCTTCTCCCAAGTGACAGGGGACAGGACGAGAGGGAATGGCCTCAAGCTCCACCAGGGGAGATTTAGGCTTGAGATTAGGAAAAAATTCTTCATGGAGAGGGTGGTTAGGCATTGGAACAGTCTGCCCAGGGAGGTGGTTGAGTCACCGTCCCTGGAGGTGTTTAAGGTGAGGGTGGATGAGGTACTTAGGAGCATGATTTAGGGATTGGTGGGAATAGTTGGACTCAACGATCCAGTGGGTCTCTTCCAACCTGGTTATTCTGTGATTCTGTGCAACGCAGGAGGAGGTCTGTGCCTGATCAAACCAACCAGCTCTCTTTATTGCCTTGAATATCAGAAGCAAATCACAATGAAAAAAAGCTTGTCTGTGGATGACAGAAAATTTCTAAAAAACACCCACAAGACTTTGTCCCTTTTAAGACAGTGACAGAAATCCAAATGACATCAATGAGTATTTCAGTAATTAGTTATGTGACACTATGCCAAGCAACCTACAAGTTGTAACGCCAGCTGAAAGTTACATATGCATCTTACCTGTTTACATGAGCCTATTTTCTAGCGAAATCTCTGACAGTGCAAATACATTATTTTTGCTTTGAAAAGCTCAGTAAGACTTCACAAGCTTACTCACTATTACTGCGTTAAACTACATCTGATTCAAAAGTCTTGTTCTTCCTGTTGAACTGTCTTCTTCACTTCATGTATCTTGAAAATAGCTCTGAATCAATAGAGTTTAGTCATGCGGATTTGTTTAATATACTGCATGTTAGAATTGCACAGCTTTTTTTTTTTGCTATGATTCCTATATCCTGCCACTGACCCTGTATCCTGCCAAAGAGAAATGATTTACTTTCAGTTATTCTAATATATCATCTGTGATAATAATTCTACATTAAAAGAGATATCTATACATGTATGAGGTGGGTGGATGTGTGGATGGGTGTGTGTGGACTTTGTCCTTGACAAAAGACTCCTGAAGTAGTGTTGTTCTCATAGATTTCTCTTAGAGGTAATCATACCACTTCAGGATATAACAGTGACCAGCTGGAATACAACCTATTTTAAATGGAGAATTGGAAAGAAATACACAGACTCTTATCCTAATAGCAAAATACTCTTTGTCATGAAATGCAAACACTAACCTGACTGCTTGTTTGCCCTAACATGCATTGTTGTTTGTTTGCTAGCTAGCTATCTCCAGAAAGGAAAGCAACCTTGTCACTAGATTCAGTCATAGGATCTAAGAAATGAAAACCACAAATGAATAATGAGGCCATCTAAGCTCTCTCATACCAAAGCTAGATTACTTCTCAGTACATATGTCTGGTAATTTTCATATTTCCTACTTAATAAAATCTTTATTGACATTTTTCAAGTGGTTTTGCTGTCTAATAAAGTTTAGCCTTAAGAAGACTTTTAAACACTTAGTTTATTTTTTTTTGTAATTGTTTCTTCTTTGTTATGAATACCTACCCTAAAACTGCTGCCTTAAAAGGATTTCCCTTCTACATATATGAAAACTTACCCCATTTCTCTTACTCACTATTTAATCAAACCAGATGTATTCAGCTTCAAAATTAGTCCCAGATTATTTTTCCCATTGATCAAACTGATTTATCTCTCCTAGAGCTGGCTTAGAAACCTGAAATTTTACACAAATTTTTGTTCAGTAATTTTGCCATTTGTTTCCCTGTGAAAAACACTTATCCAGGTTAGTACTGATGGAAATTCATTATCATATAATGGTAGCTGGTATTACTACAGACTTCTTTCCTCTGTGGCATATGCTTTCAATATTGCTATTTATGATACAGCTTGAACATGCTAACAGATAGTCAAAATCACACAGCAAGCATGCAAGATTCTGAGCCAGATACAAATTTAAAATAAAGTAAGCATTTCAATGTCAGTGCCATGATTCAAATGCTCTTTTCTCAGCCAAGATGGACTCATAACTAGCATATTTCATTATCATGCCTTTGAAAGATGTGCTTTTCTCAACTCCAACTCGATCAAAAATATTTCGTAGTGGGATTTTAAAGTCCTTATATAAATTAGGAACACAATTTCAATTAATTTTCCATTAAAATCCATTTTGTTTCTGAGAGATAATATGTTTAGGTTGTTTCCATTTTTTTTAAACTAACCTTTATACATATTGCATTGTTGATCCATCTAATTCATTGTCTGTCAGCCCCTCCACTCTTCATAACCTCCAAAATTGTTGGCCAATTTCAGCCAAAGAGAAGAATGAGGTCAAAACCTTAAAGAGATTGAATCACAAGTTTCATTGAATTAGGTGGCTGGATAGAGGACACAGAAACAGATTGATGTCCCACTAGCAATAAAGCATCCGTCATGTACATGTCAGCAGTCATATTTTTAAGAACTTTTGCTATCTGTATTCTTCTGGCTTACCAGTGCAAAAGTAGCTCTGAACTACTAAGGGTATGTAATGCCTTCTGCACTGCTGATATCTGCAAACATGTAAAATACCTGAGGTGACTGAAAGGGAAGTCTAATGGAACTGGGCGTAAAGCTCAAATGGACAAGGTGCTGCAATGGGACACATCAAGGATGTAAGAATATCAAATATAAATCATCAAAAGATCGCTCCATTATCTTTCCTGTTCTCAAAAGAATTTATTTTATTATTTCTATTAAGACAACAGAAATCATAACAAACCAAGGAACTATTACAATAAAATGACTCCATATTACAGTGGATTTTGATCATCGATAGGAACAGAAAATAAGCTCAGTATCTAAAAGAAAATGCATTCTCTTTTTAGATTGTATAGATTCAGCACAGTCAGCTAAGTGATCACACTACAGAATTTTGCAGAGGAGCTTAAAGGAGATACATAGCTACATGATATTGCAGTTAGTGCGATAGCATCTGAAGAGTCCATATCAGCACCCTGCTATACTCGGCACAATGCATGCACATGGAGATAACAAGTATTTTCCACTTCCAGCGCGATTTTGTTTTCATCCATCTTCTTTTATGTTTCTTCTGTCTATACTTAAGGATAATTCCAGGGACTGAAGGGGAAAACCACATTTACAGCAAACACCTAGAACAACCACTCCTGTTAAGTCACTTCCCTGTAACAGCTATTCTGGTGATTAATTGGTTAGTTTTTTAGTGGCATAGGGATAGGATGACTGTGTGATGGACCCCAGAGTAGTCCCCGTAGTATTCTGTCAACTTGCTGTCAATTTTCACTCCTCCTCATGCCACCACTGTCAAGCTTGTAAAACCGGATGCTATGTTACTGATGCAGTGAGATCAAATTGCATGGATATTGCAGAGGTAGGGTTGTGAGTAATTAGAGAACACTGGACTGCTGGGGTCCTGACTGGCACTACCATGGGCTGTAAGTTTGTCTCAGAGCAGAACTAAAAAAGACATAATGGTTTGGCTTGTTGTTTGTTTGGCTGGTTTGAAAGAAAAGAAGAAAAGGGGGGGGAAGGAAAATAATAAAAAGGAAAAAGGGAAAAAAAGGAAAAAAAAGGATGAGAGAAAAAAAAGGGAAGGGGAAGGGGAAGGGGAAGGGGAAGGGGAAGGGGAAGGGGAAGGGGAAGGGGAAGGGGAAGGGGAAGGGGAAGGGGAAGGGGAAGGGGAAGGGGAAGGGGAAGGGGAAGGGGAAGGGGAAGGGGAAGGGGAAGGGGAAGGGGAAGGGGAAGGGGAAGGGGGGAGAGGAGAGGGAGGGTCAAAGAAGCTTGTTTCTGTCTAGAAAACAAAAAAGGAAAACTTAAAATTTTCAGAAATAAGACCCCTTAAAAGCCCTCAGGAGTTCATACTACAGAATGTCAGCATTTTTTAATAGGTAAGACATAATACAATCACTTAGTCAATAAAATATTTTGAAAGATCCTTTTCAAAACACTTTTTTTTAATTTGGGGTAAATATGAAGAGATTTATACAAACACCAAATAATGATAAATGAAGCATTATCCCTCTCCCTTCTAAATGTCATGAGATTGCTTACAAACAAATAATTTTCAGCAAACTGCATAATTTGAATCTTCATTTATGTTTTCTGGGAGCTTAGGAAACCTTTTTACTAGTAAACCAGAAACTCCTTATCTTTTAACATTCAAGTCCTATTTTGTAAAGAGTTGGTCTTTATAAGGCTAGGGACCAGAACTACAGATAGCACCAAGGATCCCTCAGGCTTATGGTGCAACTGAGAGAAATCCATTCCTGGGAATCTTTCACTTCCATACTGGTTCATGAATACCTCCGTAGTTTCCCTTTGTCCTCTCTGTTTCAAAGGTATCAATAATTCAGTGGGAGCCTACAACAACAAGACATTATTCCTAATCCAAAAGATAATGTAAGTCAACTGTAGGGGACCAATCTCCTACAGACCTCCTCCAACTGCTGTTGCAACGTTCATTGTGAACATTACACAATGCCTTTTCCCCAAAACAGGGAGTCTAAACAGACTCTCCTCCCCTTTAGCCATGGGATAACTGCATGGGTGGCATATGTTCAAGCTGATACACAGCCTTTTCCTTACGTGGTTGAGAGGAAACTTTTTTATCTATTTTGTGTCACTTCACTGTTATATACGGAAAGAGAAGAAGCGGCAGTCTAATTTCAGATAGTATTGAAAAATCAGCACTGTACAAACTTATTCAAAGTACTTCCCTTAAAAACTTCCTGGGAATAAGAATGCTCCACACTCATAGAAAAAAAGCTACAACTTCGTCATAACTGAAGAGACACAGCAGAGAACTGTTTGCGCTAAAGCAAAAGATCTCTTTTTTTCACCTTTCGTGACTGCTTCCTTTTGTGCTCTGGAAGATCTTAATGAAAAATGTGCACTCAAAAGATACATATGAGCTTTTTACAGTCTGGCATGAGTAAAGAAGATGCTATTCATAGAGGCAAATACCCAGCAGCTTATTTGAAATACTGCTCCTGCTGATAGCAGAGCATCATTTGGAACAGGGAGTTTGTGTTTTGGACAAAGCATTTTTTACAGTGACTATGTGATATGACAAGAAGAGGATACAAAGAAAAGCAATGAGAGGAAGGCAAGGACAAAGCTGATGTGGTTTCATCAGAATTACTGTAATTACAGAAGTTTTCAGCAGTACCGTGTACGTGGGTGCAGAGTTCTTTATTGAATACTTTAAATATATCACCCTCACTCCTGAAAACGCTGACAGTAAATTCAGTACTAGCAGGAAGATGTGGGGACTTGATGCCATTGCTAGTCAGGCTGTAATGCTCTCTGATCATCACAGTTTCTTCCTCTGCTGTTGTATCGTGTTCCAGCTCTCAACATGAAGTCTAACCACCTAAAGTCACTTTCAGAAACGGATCCACGGCAAAACAATTAGATCTCAGAAACAGTTTTGTTGAATTCAGAAGACTTAAAGCTGGGTAGTTGTTTTGCTGTTTACTGGATCCAGATCCATTTTTTATATTCAGGCTTAAAGACAGTGTAAAACATTTCCAGACAACACTTCTTTATTTTTTAAAATGCTGCTAGCCAAAGAGACATATTTAAGAAATCATGTTAGGTCTTCATTTAGTTCTTTACAAGATACCAAGGAAAAGCAAACAGAAGATTTTTCCCAGTTCACGCAGACCAATAGTGCTAGGGGAGACCATGTTATTGTATTCTTGTATTTTGACACTGCCATAAACCTAATAAAAAGGGACAAGTCCATTCACTAAAATGTTGTTCTTTCTTGCTTAAAGAAGCATTAGTTTAACATTAATGGAAAACATTTCACTAGCATAGCTTTATTTGTTTTCTGTTATTTTATATAAGGGACAGGTCTTTGTCACAGGTGTGTTGAACTGTCACAGCAGCTAAGAAAGGACACATCTTTATCATCAACTGACTTGATTCTGTCTGTGGTAAGTCATACAATAAGCTAGTAAAGTGTCAATTGACTAATGTACCCCATCATGGAATATTTTTTCAAATAACTATAAGTTGTGTGGGGTTTTTTTCTCTTTCTGTCCAAGCACTAAGGGTCTTGTACACTGTTTCCATTAATATAGCTACTTATACCATAAAATACCACTG
Source organism: Clamator glandarius (assembly GCA_033459285.1). Taxonomy (NCBI): domain Eukaryota; kingdom Metazoa; phylum Chordata; class Aves; order Cuculiformes; family Cuculidae; genus Clamator; species Clamator glandarius. Next base: position 663,041 of record JAUNZM010001015.1, read on the forward strand.
AAATCAATGGGACTATTTATGGAGTCATTTGCTATTCAAAGAGCTTGATTTTCTGATTATTTATTCTGGGGTTTCACTACTGTTACACTGCTTACTTGAACAGTTACTTCTATTTTAGCTGAAGCATAAGAGACTACAGTCAAAGGTGATGGAGTCTGGCACTAAATCACTTTGTAAACAGTTTCTTCAAAATAAGGAAAAATAATATCTGTGGATAGGTACAAATCATAGTGTAACAAAAAGCCCAATCTGAATTTTGCATGCTTAGTTGAATATTCAAAAAAAAAGAGTTCTTAAAGGTAACAGTATTTTAGAATTGCAAACATTCCCCACGTGCTTGACAAATAGCATCTGTCTAGAATTAAATCTTGCCTCACTGATGTCATTAGGAGACCTTAAACAGAGATCAGATTTCATCCTAGGGAAACAAGCTTACAAAAGTTTTTGTTAACAAAGTTCTTCATTTTGTAATGCAGAGGTGTCTGACTTAAGGGCCATTACAGCATATTTCAATTTTTTCATTGAGTCCACAATCTACATCCTTTCCCAAGCACTTCCAAGACCAAGCCACAGGTGAGATGGATAATCTTAAAAGTTGCAGCTTCCTGCAAGAAATTATCTACAAGTGCTTATGTATGAGCTATTACAGGAAACAAAAAGGCTTTCTAAGAAGGACCAGAGTTTTTGTGCCTGCTTTGTACAGGCTCCCTGTAAATGTGTGCATACTTTCAGATTTTATGCACATGTGAAGGTAGCTATCCCAGGCACACATGGTGGGTGGCATGCTGTGGCAGGGAGAATGGGCTCCACGGTCGTAATTGGTAAGCTTCTGATGAGCTGACTGAGCACAGTACACATCATGTAGCACTTTTCACATTGCCAAGTTAACAGCTATCACCAGAGGTAGAATTTAAACTGCTGGAATAAACAAAGTCAAGGGGAATTGTCTTGCTGAAATGTCACTTCCCACAGAGCTTATGGAAACCATTACTATTGTGAAGATGCATATATGGGATTTCAAAATGTATATTATGCTTTACAAGATATACTTCAGGAATGCAAAACATACAGCAAGGGTAAACAATTATCTTTCCCAGAGTTTAAATAAGACTGCCATTTTTGTATGTTGGAAATTTCCTGGTAGCTTTCAGATGATTTATTATTATACAAAGTAATCTGTCTAACTCAACTGAAATAGTTCACTTGAGAGAAAAAAAATGGTTATAAACTTTATAGAGGTTTAACTTGTCTGCCTTACTTTGTCTGAGAGATAGGGCTATAATCTCAGACAGCTACCAGGAGAATTAGCTGGTTCACAAATTGGAAGCACTTTATCTAAGTGCCAAGCATACTACTGTCAGAGCTAAAGCTGTTCTAGCAATAACCTTGTGCCAAAGTAGCTCCAGAACTGCAGGTCTCAAGAACAAGTACCTCCCTCCTTCATACCATCCCTAATTTGAGGACTGTAAACATACAGATACCTCTAGCTACCATATTTCTTTTTATGGCCTCTTTCTTGAGTGAACAGAGGATCCCTTCAGCCAGCCCAGCTGGCTCTGCTTGGCTTTGGAAAGTGGACTGAAGGGCAGAGACAAAAATCAAGGAGCCTGTGCAACATCAGCCCTGTAGGTTCCCCGGGGGATGCCTGATGCCCAAGTCCTGAGCAGGCTGCACTGCAAAAGGAAGGGCTGTGCTGCATGGAGGGATCTTCAAGGCTGGGATGGTGGCCCAGCTGACTGCTGAGTTTTGTCTTTAGCCCTTTTCCCTGTTCTTCAGGGCCAGGGCACAAGGCTAGGCACCTGACAGCAGGTGCCTCTTGTTGCTGGTGGGATATTGTGTAGGGGGCAGCCTCAACCACAGAACAGGGAAGAAGAAAGCGCTGAAGGCTTTGAATCCAGCTAATGCTGACTGATTTCTTCTTCATGGGCACTGAACAAAGACTAGGTAGCTAGGGAAAAGGGCAGCATGTTTCTAACCTTATGAGATAAAACAGACTGGAGGCTGTGTGTTTCAAAGAGAGTTTATAAGCTGGCAAAAAAATGCATTTTCAAATAAACAGCTGTAGGGATTGATGAGGTGCCCTGTCTTCTTTGGGACGTTTTCATCTTGCTCTGGCAAATCCAGCAGTGAAGTGTGCCTTGGTCCATAAGAAGTATCAGTTTTACCCAGGGGGAATCTAGAGGGGATGGGAATGATTGAAAGAAGGGATGGTTGCAGAAGCAGGGATTCAGATTGTACTCAGCCTGGAGCAGACCCCTGGACCCGAATGTGGCCTTCACCCAGGACAGCCTCGGGGCTGCAGCCCAGTAGCAGAGAGGCACTGGCTGCTCTGTGGCAGCAGAGCAAACTGAGCGGTAACACTGCTCTGCAGGGCTTTACCTGGGGACACTGGCCATACTAGGAGTAATTTATTTTCTTGTGCATTGCTAGCACAGATCACCCAACCTGTGGCATTGTTGCGTACAGTCTCTGGTGATAAAATAAATAGCTAGAATACAGGAAATTAAGCAATTCAAAGGAGGCCAAGAGTCAGAAATAGAGAATTGTTACCTTGGTATCAAGCACTATTCTATTTGAAACCTTTGACACGCACTCAAGAATTTTATCTTTTTTTTAATTCTTCTCTCCCTCATCCTTTCCTGTCCCCTCACTGAGGTGACCCCAATGTATGCAATGTATGTGATGTGTGATGTATGCAATATCTGCATATGAAAGTGCTGTTGCAGTGTCTGTGATATCCCAGAGCGGTGTATATTTCCCTGGTCCTGGCGTCATTCACCCCCTCACACTTAGGGCTGCCAGAGAGGCAGCCAAAGTGCTGCTAACAAATTAGGGAAGCTAACAAGCCTCAAAGAGGGACAAAGGAAGGGCAGGAGGGGTTAAAGCAGCCAGCAGCCAGGCTGGGAAGTGAGGAAAGAGGAGGTGCAGGGCAGGTGGAGGAGGTGGGGGGAGGAATAGGGATACTGGAGGCGTACCTTGGAGAGATCTGCACGGGTTCCTGCCGTCCTGGTTGCTTTGCTTTTTAATCCCTCTTTATCCCCAATTTTAAGAGAAAGAAAAAAGAAAAAAAAAAAGAAAGAAAAAATAAGGGTTTTTTATAAAGTGGGCAGACAAGTAAATGGTTGTTTTGGTCTTTGCTTCACTTGAGGTTAGAGACTAATCTGTTTGGCCCTTTCGTTGATTTGACTTAATGCTAGAGGAAGAAACGCACACGGGAAAATTAGACAGGAGAAGGATCGCCTTTTGCTAAAAAACGTGTTTTCGTTACTTTAATTTATTTATGCTTATTTTTCCCATGTCGGTTCTCCGATTGCAAGGAAATATACCAAGTGTGAAATAAAGGCTTCGACAAAGCAAATAACTGTTATTACTTCTACCCGTCCAGAAATATGGTGTAAAAGTAATAATCGATCGCATTAATTTTCATTTTCCTGCTTGCAGTTCCCGAAGGACACTGTGCGACGAAAACCGAGAGCGTTAAAGAAACGCAGCGCGCTTCGAGCGGAGGCACCGGGTAGGGGCGATGCGAGACCTCTGTCCTGCAGAAGAGCCCGGGGCTGCCCTCTGAGAAATGCGCCGAGGAAGCTGGTTTTAAAAAGGAGAGCGGGGGAGATGCTCCCTAGGCTGACAGCGAGGTCTGAGCTCTCGCCTAGGGGTGAGGAGGGTGTTACCCCGGCCTCCGAGACCCCTCTTTGGTCCCCCGTGATTCAGACATCGCTCGGCTCACAGAGGCCTCGCAGGAGGGACCCGAGGGCTGAGCCCCCCAAGGACCGGGGTCTCCCTCCCAGCCGGGCGGGACGCGCTCGCCGAGGCCACCGGGCGGCAGGGGGCGAGGCTCCGGCGGGGCTCGCCCCTTCTCGCCACGAGCCAGGCTGCTGGGGCGAGGTCTTTGGGAATGCCCCGACGTATTCCCGGAGGGACGCTTCCTCCGGTGGCCCCGCCGCGTTTTAGCCTCCTCCTCTCCGAAGCGGTCGAGGGCGAGACTCTCCCTCGTCATAGCCCTGGCAAAGCCGAACGTACTGGCAGGATCCTAACAACCCGCCAGAGAGGGAAGCTGGCGTGAGGGCTTGACACCTTTCCCTTTGCAAGAGTCCGATACTCTCTTTTTCCTCCCCTGGGAGGATGCAGCGCTGGGTTGCCGAAGCGGGCGGTGGGAATCAAAAGGAATGTCAAAAAAAAAAAAAAAAAAAAAAGGAAATTACAGGTCTCAAATTTTCCTTAGCTTATCTGCAAAGACTTCCAAGCAAGAGAGAAAAGGAGCTTCTGGCTTTTTGCTGAAGGAATCTCTCTGCATTCGCAAGCAGAACGAGGTCTCTACGTGGCCAAGCACCTTTCTTTCGAGCGTGTTCACATTAGGTATAATGATCATAACAGTAGCAAGAACCCCGAGAATTATCAAACAAGAGCACGTTTGACAGTGCTTGAGAAATTCAAATACAGCTGCATCGGCTTTGTCTCTCGTTCAGTCACATTTTTTCCCCAAGCTAGGCAGACAGCCTGAGTGAAGCATGACAATGAGTTTGGTAAATAGCAAATGAAAGGGTTTGCTGGGTTGTTGGGTTTATAGGCTTTTTTTTTTTTTCTTCCTCCCCTCCCTGTTTGATTTTACTCGCAATCCCAATAACCTTCCTGAGTGAATGTTTCAAACAAGAGAATGTGAGCGGGAAGAGGCGACGGGCGCTCATAATTGCAGGTTGCCTTTGGAGCTGGAATTAAAACGCTGACGGCGTGTGCTGCAGAGGGAAGGTGCAGAGACAGCCTCGGCTCCCGCTGCACGGCGGCTCTGCCGGTGCCGCCACAGCGGGTATTTATAGCAAAGCACCCGAGAGTCAACGCCGCTTCGAAAGCGGGAGCGCTGTGGGCCCTACGCTCCGGCAGGACCCCCCGAGGGAGAAAGAGAAGCCCGGGACCGGGGTCCTGCTCCCTCTGCTGGGACGAAGCGGTCCGACTCCTCGGCCGCTGGGCAAAGGCGACCCCAGCACCGCATCCTCGCTGTGCGGAGGAAGGGTCAGCCGAGAACGGCTTAAGGCAGATCAGAGTCGTTAAAGCAGAGAGGTGAACGTTCAGACCGTTCGTTTGGATCGGTTACTCTTTTCAGGTTCGAGTGTCCTGTGCTCGGAACCGCTCAGAGATCCGCACCCCACCGAAGGCGCTGAGGGGGGTGTGAAATGACTGATTTCATTTTTCGTGAGTCAAAATCCTCTCCTTATTCAGGTCAGGTCACCACTGCCACGGGCCCTTCCGCTTTCGTAGCGGGAAAAGGGGAAGAAATTTTAAAAAAAAAGCAAGCTTGTTCTTCACAGACAGTAAAAATACGTTAAATACATTTGCAAAAGCGTCTGTAGCTCTTTAAAACTTTCTCTGCTTTCTTATCAAAGCCACCTTCCCAGTGGGAGAGTCGGGGGAGCTTGTTTGTTTGTTTTGGGTTGGCTTGAAACTCTCACTCTGCTATTGCCTAGCGCGCCCGGCTCCTCGCGGCCGCCTTCCCTGCGCGATGCTGCGTCCCGGCAGTTGGATACGAGCCGCCGAGCGCTTCACCTGATGTACGAATCACCCCCCAAGTCTCCCGCAGAGGCTGTTGTAATTTGCTGAGTTGGGCTGAACATACCAGTAACTATTTCCCTCGGACTCTTTTTAGCCTCCGCGGCTTCAGGGAAAGCCTTTTCTCGCGGTTGCCATTGCAGCCCCTGTTCACGAGGAAGGGCAGGAGACGGACTCCGGAATCCTTGACTTTTCTTGGGAGGGGAGTAGGGAGAAAGGAAGGGAAAGTGCAGTCTGTTCGAGAAGCCCCTCGAGATGCACGCCAAGCCTGGTTATGCTCTCCGCGAGGCAAGAAACGAGGCTGTAATAATAGAATACAAACATATGTTTTATTTTCTATTAAGTCGATAGACCAGACGAGGTCTGCCCGGGGGAAAAGATGACTTGAGCTGTTAATGAGGGTTGACACTACGATTTAAATAGTAAGGGCTCGTTTCGCCAGCGGTGTCTCAACAGTATCTCTGTTTTCTTCCTCCTCGCAGCACCGGGAGGTGCCCCCGCTCGGCTCGGGCCGTGGGCGCGGGGAGAGCGTCGCCCCACGGGGTCACCTCGGAGGGGGAGGAACGGCCTCTCCTGCCTTTTTTCTTGTTTTCTTGGAGGTCTTGGGAAGGGAGGCGAAAGCAGTTAGATTTTTTTTTTTTTCTCGGTGCTCCGTGCGTGTGTGCACGACAAAACGGCGCCTCGAAGAGGGAGCGACCGTTCCGTGTCGATACCGACACCGCAGCGAAAACTTTGTTGCGTTTGGCCGGGGCGGGGTGGGGAGAGCGCAAAGGCGCGTGGCCCTTGGAAAGGCCGCCGGGAACGAAGCCCCCGTGCGGAGGTGCGAGGCGAGTGGCGTTGGCCGCACCCGGGCTGGGGAGCAGGCCGGGCAGCGCCTCTCCGGCCCGGGCCGGTTCCCTCCCGCCGCGCCGCGGGGGAGCGGCGGGGCCCGCGCTGGCGGCTCTCGGCCGCTAGATGTCGCCGGTGCCGTTCGTTCGCAGCGGCCTCGCTCCCCGCGGGACGGCGCCGCCGCCCGGCCTGCCGGCCCGGGGCCCCCGAGCCCCTCCGAACGCGGGGTCCCGGAGGGGAGCCCCGGCAAGGAACCCGCTCCCCGGGCGGGGCTCGCCTGGCTGGACCGGGGGCAGCGCTGGAACATTTGGTGTGAATTGCACCACAACAAACTGGCCCCTGCGGCGGTTGCGGGCGCGGGAGGTGTCGGGCTGGGACAGCGCGTCCCGGCGGGGGCCGCAGGGTGCCGGGCGTCCGCGGGGCACTGCGAGGTGCTCGGCTCGGAGGGGACCAGGGCCCTGCGGCAGCCGCCCCGGGCACCCCGGGATCCCCCGCCCGAGGCGCACGGAGCCGGCGGGCGGCCCTGGGAAAGGCTCCGGAGGCGCTCGGTTCTGTTGTGTGAAGTGTCCGCATTAGCAGCCCGAACACGTAGGAAAAGGCTGACATCTGCGCTTTGGTGCGAGGCACCCGAGAAATGCCAGACCTCCTGGTTTAGAGGAGAGCCCCCTACTCGGCTCCCGGCGGGGAGGGACCCGCTTGCCCCCGGCTGCGCCTCCTGTCCTGAGCTTTCCTCGAGTTTATGAGCAGGGGTACCACACAGCTTCGGAAGAACCTCGGTATAAGCTTTGAGCCTGATTCCAACGAGAACACAAATAATAATAGTGTCCAGGCTTTTGTCCCCGGTTTCTAAAGTAACGCATAAAATCGAGAGCGCGCTCTGGGTCATTTTTGTCAGCCTTTGTGTCAGCGCACCTCTGCTTTAAACTCCTCTCTGCATAGTTTAATCCACCCCTGAATTTTAACAAGCCCTTCCAGATCTCTGGCCTGAGTTAAAAAAGAAGCCAGAGCGACTTTATACGTAAGGAACCTCAAGGGCTGGCGAAACCTGCCTGGGCGAGGGAAGAAGGTTGTGAGCCGGCTATGAAGACGCGGTCGGACCGCGCTGTCCTGCGCGGCGTTCCGCTGGGATGGGGTCAGGAGCCGCGCAGGTTCCTGTAGGGTCCAGCCTCTTACCAGCTCACACACCAGGGCAGGAATCTGGAGACTTGTCGAGAAGGGAAGATAAATAAGAACCAAAAACAACAACAAAAAAAAACCCAAACAAACAAACAAACAAATCTTTCGGGATTAAAACTGGGGGGAAAGAAAAAAAAGGAAAAAAGAAAAAAAGAAAAAAAAAAAAAAAGAGGAGTCCTGAAAGTTTCCTCCAGCTCTCCTCGTATTTTCCTACAATTTGAAGTGGTGTATTGGAGTCACATCAGGGAGGGCATATGCCATCTCAGCAGTCTGTGTTTGTATGATCAAGATATTAAAGGGCACTCTTTCTACTTCGATGGGTTTCCCAGCAAGGGCTCGAAAAGGAATAACCTGGCTAAGTATCACTTTGAAGTACCAAGCTATGGGGTAAAGGATACATCGCAAGAAGAGACAATATGCTTTGGAAAGATGATATTTATCTACATTATCCAAAATCAAATAAGTTAATGGTAAAGAAACATTAGTTATTCCGTCACACAGTTGTTGCACAAACTGCCTTCAATCAAACTGTTTCGTTTTCAGTGCTCTTTTGCAAGTATCTTCCTCTCGCTTGGTTTGAAGGGAGAGATCTCAGGGGCTGTTCTGCGTTTTGAGGGACGATCAATCCATCCTGAGAGAAAAAAAATCTCTTTAGAAGGAGAAAAATTGTTTCTTCGTGGAGTTCAATTTTTTTTTTAAACGTCGTGTCTCACAGAAAAGGCATCTTGTAACAGATACCTAGACCGTGTCAAATTATAACAAACTGAATAGCAAGAAACAATTACAAAGCAAATATTGTGGTTGGTGTTGGGGTAAAATCGGAGCCGAGTTTATAGAGGAATATTAAATCCAATTTTTTAATTATTTTTTTCTTAATGAACAGTGGTTAGATTTGTGTTAAGCCTAAAGACCTTTTCCTGTAGGTGGCGTCCTTTGGGTACTCTAATCAATAATAATGCAGTCGTCCTCAGGAGACTTTAGTAAGGCTTGAATAATAAAATAATTATTAATTTTTTTTAGTTGTATGCTTATTGAAAGTGAAAAAAACTTGATCCATCGTAAGCAAGTGTGTTTCTCCTTCACGTGGATGCAAATAAAAACTGTTTGAATGAATAAGTTGTTTCTGAACATCTTATTGTCAGTGTTAAATGTCCCCGTCATTTTTATTCAAACGCTAACATGATTACAGCCAATTATATATTCACCAGCGTTCTTTATTTTTGAGTAATTGTACTTGTCACTAATAAAACAGAGGCATAATGTATCGCTACTATTCTGAATTTTAAAGCAATTTTCTGTAATTTGATTGAATTATACATCGTCCCCACTACTTTTTTATTTCTATATTTTGAAATCCTATTTTCTTGAAAATTGCAGCTCTATTCCTGTTTTGTTGTTCCTGAAGTAACGAAACCTTCTGTAACATTTATAAATAGAGCCTCGTCCCTTTTGAAATGTGGAAAATCATCATTTCTGTCCAAACATATTGAAAGCTCTAGACTTAAAATCCTAAAGTCCCGAGAGGCGCCTAAATCAGAACACTTGGCTCAACGCGGTATCTTCCTCTGAGACGAGAACTAGAACATAAGCAGAGAAGGGAAAAAAAAAAAATGCGCCGTACATAGGAAGGTTTGATCACTTTATTGCAATGACTCGGTTCCCTTCTTAGGGCTCAGACACAGAAATACATCAAGACAAGCAGCTGAGTTGCTAATATTTACGATGGGAGAATAGATAAAGACACAGAAATAATATAACGCCAATTACATTCTTCCAGGCAATTAGAGCGATTATCTGTATACTGTCCGCATGTTCTTCTGGGTGGCGATTATAGGTAAGAAGCCCAAGAGTGGCTTGGCTGTCTTTAGGCACAGACAATGGAGACACAGAACGATACAGAAGTAGATGTAGATATCGCACTGTGTTATTATGCTGCTCTTCGGGCTGTTTTGCTGAGGATGAGCTCTCAGAGGGTTGGGGTTTTTTTTGTTGTTGTTTTTCAAAGCCGAAAACATGCCTTTAATTTAGCAATTGTATCAGCCATCAGCGCGATGAGGTATGATCCGCGTTGTCGCCAAACACAAATCAAAAAATGGTACAAAGGCTTTCACAAGTTAATTTCATATGACAAAACACGTGCCCACCACAACAGATAAAGTTAAACTATCATTTGCAAATCGTGCGGTTGCGCGAAAAGGTATGTCTTAGGTGCATTTAGCATCGCCAAACAAGGGGTTTTTTTCCGTGATTCTTTGCACTGGAACGTAAAAACAAAGGAATGCACGGGAATCCATGGGGCTCGCTCTAAGAGACTTTTAGTGAAGCCTTAGCGACTCATGATCAAGACCCTCAGTGAGAAAGCGCGTCTCTCTTTTGCGGATTCGCTACTAAATAGAACCACATACTTTATCTTGTGGTCGCCTTGAAAGAGGAAAAAAGTTACCTACTCCTAAACTGATATCGTTTTATCAACTCCAGCGTGTACAAGGACTTGTGAGCTTTTTCTTTACCCTCTTCTACTGCTGTTTTGAAATAAGTGGGAAAAAAGTGTAATGTCATCCTCTGCTTGTATTCTTCTTGTAGGAAAATGGAAATTATTTATCTGTTGGAGTTTCCAGAGCTACGGCATGATTTCATTATTTATCTAAAGGTTATAGCTTGATTATAATAAACATTGTTCTCTAAAATCCCCCTAGGAAATATGACCTCTGTGTGTGTGCGTTCCTTTGCGAGTACCCCATCTAAAAGATGGAGAGGAGAAAACACACAAAGGCGATGCATCCCGGGAAGAACTGTTTCTTTCAGCGTCTTTCCACTCCGCATCATCAGTGCACGGAAAGTCTGTCTGCAGCCACTTCTCTTTCTTGGTCAAATTATTGTCAAGGCAAAACTGCAAACGCCAGGCTTTAGTAAAGCACCGTCCGTGCTCGGTGGGAGGGACACAAATGGGATTTAACTTGTTGCCAGTCATTTTTGTGTGTTTGTTTGTTTGTGCTGGTGCTTTAAAAGCGAAACAAATTCCAGAAACAAAGCCGGGGGGGGGAGGAAGAAAGAGATTGGGGAGGGAAGAAGAAAACAAGCTCTGTATAAAAGACATATCATATTAAAATAATACATGAACACACCCCCTGATAACAAGGGTATGATATCAGCCCTTCCCCAAGAAACTTATTTACAAGTGGTAGTGGTTATAATCATTCAACAAATTCCTTACCATCACTCCCTCCTCCTCCCTGTAAGAAAGAGAAAGAGAGAGAGAGAGAGAAAGAAGGAGAGAAAGAGAGAGAGGGAAAGGAAGAGGAGAAAGAAAGAGAGAGAGAGAGAGAAAGAGAAAAAGAGAGAGAGAGAAGGAGAGAGAGAGAAAGAGAGGAAGAGAGAGAGAAAGAAAAGAAAGAAAGAAGAAAGAAAGAAGAAAGAAAGAAGAAGGAAAGAAGGAAAGAAAGAAGGAAAGAAGGAAAAAAGGAAAGAAGGAAAGAAGGAAAGAAGGAAAGGAAGGAAGGAAGGAAGGAAGGAAGGAAGGAAGGAGGGAAGAAAGGAAGGAAGAAAGGAGGGAAGGAAGGAAGGAGGGAAGGAAGGAGGGAAGGAAGGAAGGAAGGAAGGAAGGAAGGAAGGAAGGAAGGAAGGAAGGAAGGAAGGAAGGAAGGAAGGAAGGAAGGAAGGAAGGAAGGAAGGAAGGAAGGAAGGAAGGAAGGAAGGAAGGAAGGAAGGAAGGAAGGAAGAAAGGAAGAAAGAAAGGAAGAAAGAAAGGAAGAAAGGAAGAAAGGAAGAAAGGAAGAAAGGAAGAAAGGAAGAAAGGAAGAAAGGAAGAAAGGAAGAAAGGAAGAAAGAAAGAAAGAAAGAAAGAAAGAAAGAAAGGAAGAAAGGAAGAAAGGAAGAAAGAAAGAAAGAAAGAAAGAAAGAAAGAAAGAAAGAAAGAAAGAAAGAAAGAAAGAAAGAAAGAAAGAAAGAAAGAAAGAAAGAAAGAAAGAAAGAAAGAAAGAAAGAAAGAAAGAAAGAAAGAAAGAAAGAAAGAAAGAAAGAAGAATAAATAAAGAAATAAAAAATAAAGAATAATAAGAAGAATAAATAAAGAAAGAACGAACCATGGAGACCACCCTGCCCGGCATACAAAGTGTTCAGAACAACCTACATGGAGAGCCGGCTCCTGCGAGCCCTTTCTCATGCAAGGAGACCAAGGAGCGAGTCAGATTTGCTTTCTCGCAGCCTCCTTGGAGCTAGAGCAAGCCCCATCGTCCCGACACCAACAAAGTGGGGCTCTGCTTTCGTGCAGCGGTCGGAACGAGCACCCGCACCTCGCTCCCGCGCCTCCTCCTCCCGCCTGAGCCCCAGGCACCAAGCAAGCTAAACTCGGCTCTGCTCCGAGGCTCGCAAAACGCCTTCTGCTAGAGGGGTGTATGGTTGGCTTATGGCTTTTGTGCTAGCCTGGGCATTTCTCTGTGGTTCCAAGGGGGCCTCGAGGCGGGGTAGGGGGAACAGAGGAGGATGCTGCGATTTTGTTAGGCCCTAAATATTGGATCCGCAGGCGATCTGTCCTAGCCGGAGATGCCGCTGAGCCGAGAGGTGCGGTGGCGGTGCGGGGCGCGGAGGGGGCTGCAGGGGAGTGCGGGGCGGAGCAGGGCCCGGGCATCCCAGGTGGGATGAGAGGGCACCGAGGAGCGCGGGGGGATGGAGCACCAGGAGGGGGCTGTGGGAGGGAAAGAGAGCCGGGGGGAAGCATCTTGTCTCTTGAGTTGCCGAAAAACTGCAGCACCAGATACACGTGTGAAGATTACGTTTATAACAGGCTAAAGAGCTTTAGAACAACACCATGAAAATATTCCAACAACAGCTTCTTAGGAGTCAAAGTACAGTTAGAAGCCTCTTCAAGAGCTATTTGCTTTTTTCCCCCCCTGTTATTTTTTTTTCTCCCTCCCCTAGGTCTTTGTATTTCCCTGTATTTTATTTCTCGATTCTTCAACTCAATCTGATAATTTCGGCAAAAACACTGTGTTGGCCAAGAATGTTTTAACAACAAACACAAAATAAAATAATGTATTTAAACCTCGAAAACAGAAGCTTTTAACTTGTCCATTCCCACTCATCCACCCCCACCCCACCCCGCTGTATTTGATTATCTTCGTCTGCATAACTCTGTGGATAATACTTAAGGATATTTTAATTTTCTGTTTGATTCCCGAATTAGGGAGATCTTTTGTTACACAAGGACACGTATTACCTAGGTAGGTGTGACGGCTCTCTGGCACGCTGGCATATAAAATAATAGCGACGTTTAGAATCTAAAAAAACCTCACGTCTTAACGTTAAAGTTGGCGGCGAGTGTAAAAATATTCTGTTCTGAACAATTCTGGCAGTGGCAGCTGAACAAACCAAATCCAATGGATGCTCTGCACTCTCTGGATAGGTTTTCTGTGGACGGTATTGTACAGCTACAGGAATAAATAAATAAAATCTTCAGCTTTTCATTAAGGCGATTTAATTCAGACCTCTCCACCCAGCATAGCCGCTCTGGGTAATGTATACTCCAATGTTTACTCGGATCTCCTTCTGTCATTACTCTATCTTGTCTTACGCTTAAGACTTCAATAAAGTTTTATGGACCCTACAGCCATTGTTTCTTGCTTCCACGTTCTCCGTCCAACCTCTGCCTGCCCAAGAAACTTCTTAAAGTTCAATAGGAGGGGATCTCTGCACCTAGTTGGTTACTGTCATTGTTTTAACGCTACCTCTCCCCTGGCTGCTGAGGCTTCCAGAGGTATACAGTGCCCCGCTGGCTGTTCTTTATGGTACAGTGCAGCTTCTCAAAAGATCAACGGATGGAGAAATTTAGCTCTTCTGGAAACATTTAAGCAACCGAGCAATTAGTTCTGAATAGGGTGAGAGGAGGGAAGACTAGAGTTTAAAATGGGGGGGGGAGGAGATACAACACAACTAGCCCGAAAACAACAGGGGTGGTGATGCATGGGAGGGGGGACTTAAAATGTTTGTGTTTAAAGGGTGCTTGCAAGGTCTTCAGCACAATATGTGCTGCTCCCCTTAAAGGGGCACTGAGTGCCAATAACCATTAGTCATCCGGCAGGGACTGTTCATTACAGATCTCTCTTTAGGGGGAGTTCCCCGAAGTCTCCGAAGGGAACACAGCTGCGGATTTCAAACCCGGTCCGGTTCCAGTCACACGGAGCCTGCGTACCTGCTGCAACAGAAGGGAGAGATACTTACCAGGGTTTCGGGAGTGCGCGGATAAGCCCAGAGGTCTCTGCAGTGCTCCTTTCCTCTGCGGAATACTATCTTGCATCCGAGGCAGTTCCCAGACTATATTTGATGTTAACATGTTATCTCAAACACGAGGCTCTCCCATAGACATTTTTTCCAAGGTTTTCAAGCAAATTTCTCGGTGCCACAATGTTATGATGGAAGGATGCTGAAATGACAGGCCTCGTAGACGCTTGTCTTAATCATCGGCTTCTTAATTTAGTTTTAGTGCTGTGGTTTTGTGTGTGCGTGTGTGTGTCTGCGCGTGTGTGCGCGCAAGAGAAGCCTCTGACAACCTGCAGCTTCCTAATGACTGACGAGGCAGGGCTGCTGCAGCAAAGTAACACTTCCCTGGTGTGAAGACCTCTTACTGGGAAGTTTAGTTCACTACTGTTCTCGCAATCCTAATCGTATAACCTGTAACCAAAACCCATGGAACGATACAGCATGCTAAACAGACTAACTTCTAATCACTAAACGTTAGCACCACTACCAGCTGTTGAGGATTAACTGGAAGTTGGCTGGAGACTCACAGCTAAACTTAAATCTACAAATGTGGATAGAAGGGTCGGCCGTTGAATACTTCTTCCTCTCCCTCTTTGCCTCCATTCATCCATCCATCCATCCACCTTCAGTCCCATTCTTCCCTCTTCAAAATGTTTGACTACCTCTCTCTCTTTGTTCGGGCACCGCTCGGTCCTCGGTGGCCGTGCCCTGGCAGTGGGGTACCACTGTCTGCTGAGCAGCCCTTACCTTAATTGCCCAGGTAACTTAGAATAAATAAGGCAAGATTAGAGACAAGTCCGAATTATATAAGGGCACATCCAGGCGTTTACAGTACCGAACACGATATTACTTATTGTTAAACTAAAGTGTTCCGACTCGTTTCATGGAAGCATGATGCCATCGAAGCGTGGTTATTAAATACCCTTTCTTCATGGCTGAAAAAAAAAAAACCCTCATTCATTTCTTAAGCTGTCAGTACATTTTAGCAGCTTAACCCCTTGAAAGAGCCCGAGAGTACAGAGCTGCTATACGCTTGTGCAAGGAGGAATTGAAGACTGAAGCTGGGGGATAGAAAGGGGATATACATGGAGTTTACAGTGGAGAGGGTCTGCTTTTCCTTTGGCCTTTATTTTTAAATAAATAAATAAATAAATAAATAGCAGGCGAGGTTAATGTACGGTTGAAACACTATCCCTGTGAGTTCTACCCCAGACCTGCACGGAGATGCTGTCGAATGGCACCTGAGCCAGGAGGTTTGGGCTCAGCTCTGCACCCCCATGCTGACCCCGGGGCAGAACACTCTCAGCCCATCTCCGCCGCTCGGTGCGCTCGGTCCGTACCGCGGCGAGCGAGCAGGTGAGGGAGCATCGACGTCCTGCTGAGAGCTGGGTCCCCTCTGCACACCCGCCCGTGTTTCCCAGAGCTGGGCCCTGTACCTCCTCGCCAGGCGCAAGCTGCTTCTCCAGCCGCCTCACAGAACCGTCGCCATTAGAAATTGCTTCCACAAGGGACCCTCTTAGAAGGATTGGGGTTTAGCCAGAGCTGAGGGGTCACACCGGCCGCTCAGGCGCTGCTACGAGGCACAAAGCTACCACTGGAGTGAATGGGAATCGTGGCCAGGGCAGAGCTCGGGGAATAATTGGCTTTAGAGTAAGAGCCCCGCATTCCCAAAGTAAATATCTCCAGTTTTATAAACGGAGGACTTTCAGCGGAGGTAAAAAAAACAGAGCGAGTCGAAAGTTAAAGTCCAACAGAAATAATAATTGACGTGGCATCTCTTACATATCCTTTTCTGTCCTGTAAACAGTGAATTAATCTTCATGGGTTTAGAAAGATATGTACTACATGTTGGACGCAACATTTCCTTTTTTGGTAGAACTGTATATCCATGGCATTAAAAAAATATAATATAAATCCTAAGTTTGTGCACAGGGCTTTATTCTGCAGCCATGACAAATGACTGAATGTTAAATCTAGATGATCAAGTGCTTTAAAAGCAAGCTTCTTTCGGTGTTAGCCCTTTGCCCAGAAATGAAAAAAAAAAACCCAAAACACGTTTATTTTATTCCGTGCTACGTTTGCATCCCCGATCACAGTGCAAAGTAAGCTCAGCTTTGACCTAAGAAACACCTCAAAGCATTAAAATTTTAACAGGCAATGTCAGTGTTACATTAAACGAGAACTCCTCCAATTCGCTGCAGAGCTGGGATTTGAATAAAGCCTTCAATGTTAACAAACAATACACACGTTTGGCACTTTGTGTATTAAATGGATCAAAGAGATTTGATAAGGCACAATACACCACTTGTACAGACCTGATTGAGTTAATATAATATCAGCAAATTTTACAGCGAAATGAATCTGTTTCTTTTCTTTGTGTTTAAAACCAGCACAGATTACAAATTTTAATGATCTGAAAATGTTTGGTATACAAAATCATGCTTATTTCAGTATTAGCAAAAACACAAGAATTTTTTCAACACAAACACCCAGCTGTGTCTATTTTAAAAGCAGTTCAATGACAGCTTGCACTTATGAGCATGCAATCAGCTAATTTCGCTTTTTTTTTCTTCTGTGTTAATCAACACTTTCCTTCCTGCATATCAGAGTACAAATAGTATAGTTACTCCACATCAGTAAATGTTTACGTAACCTGTCCTTTCTCAAGAATCCGGTTACACCGAATCATTACATGCTAGACCGAGTAGGAAAATGCACTGGGCCCAGCCACCCTAATGGGATCCTAGTGCACCGTAATGACACGTATTAGTTAATGATCATCATAATCATAATAATATGCAGGAATCTTACCTTTCCTCTTACCCCTTGTCATAGTTGAGTCAAGTCCTGTCTACCACATCACACTCTTCCTCGAGAATTTCCATACATCGGTGTCGAGCATTGAAATAATAACAAATAGTTATGAGTCTTCTTTTTTTAAAAAAGAAACCACGTTTCTTAAAAAAAAAAAAAAAGTAAAAAAAACCAGCGTGGTTGATCATTGACTTTTATGTTTGGTTTTTTTTTTTTTTTTTTTTTTTTTTTTGTCAGTAGCAACCTGTTATGAAATTGGTTAAATAAATACAATTGCGGGAAGGTCATCCGAGGTTAATCCAATGCACAGAGTTCATGCCATTCCCAACTGCAATTGTTTATTACCGGTCTATTGTAATTGTTCGTGTTATTTACTCTCTTTCTCACACTCGCTCTCTCTCTCTCTCTCTCACACACACACAAATCGCACGTCTAAACAAACCACCTTTGCTGCTCTGAGCTCGAACCTGAATGTCCCCGGGACAAATTGTTTTAGTTGGGGTTGAGCTGCACGTATTTTTTTTTTTTCCTAGGGAGCAATTTTTCCTCCAGCACAAACGCGAACTTCAGGCAGGGGCTGCGCGTCGCCTTTGCCTGCAGCTTCGGTCTGAACGCGAGCAGCACGCTCTCTACCCGCAGCATTTTCCCGACTAGGAAAGCCGCGAGGTTTACTTCGCTGTTTTTCCCTCCAGGGCTGCTCTTTCCTCCCGTGCTGACCGCCAGAACCCGTGTGACGCCAACGATCGACGCCGAGCGCCTCGGCCCCGGGGCGCAGTGCTTGTCCCGGCGCTGTTCCGCCCCGGCGATATATATTTCACGGGTTATTAATACTACGATTTATTTTTTTACACCTGACGGGCGGCTGCGCTTTGCTGGCCACACGCCCCCAACCCCAACGCGCCGCGGGGCTGAGCGGGGCCCGAGCCGGCGGGTAGCGCAGCCCGGCCCGGCGCCTCGCGGAGGCGCGGAGGGAGCGCGGAGGGAGCGAGGGGAGGGTGCGCTCCTTTCCGCGCCTTCCCCACTCACATTCCGGAGCGCGGCACACACGGATCGAGCGGGCCCGAAGGAGAAGGTCTTCCCCGCCCGGGTCCGAGCCGCCCGGCCTTCTCCGTCCCCTCCGGCTGATTAATTCCTCCCCACCCCCTTCGGTAAAATAATAAACCAAAATAACGGCCACCGGAGCCGAGAAGAAACAAACTCGCCGAGAGACTTCGGCGGGATCCGCAAAGTAGTGCCTCCTCGGCCTCCGCGCCCGCCCGCCCCCCCCACCCCGCCTCCTTCGCCGCCCGAGGAGGCGGCTAAAACGGGACGGGGCAACTTTAATCCGCCGGAGAAAGTACGAAACCCGGCCGGGCCCGCGGAGCGGGCGCTGTTTGTTTGGGCGAGAGGGGATTTGTGCTTGGAGCGACGGTCGCGGGGGGGGGTGGGGGGACGGAGCGCGCAAACGTCCACGGTGATGAGCCGCTGCCGGTATCCCTGCGCGGCGGGGGGCGGCGCGGCGGCGGGCGGGCGCGGGGAGGGGCGGGGCGGCGCGCGGCCATTGGCCGGCGGGCGGGCAGACGCGCGCGCACGCCGCCGGCCCTGATTGGGCGGCCGCTGGGAAAGGTTAAACCAAAAAATTCCGTAGAGCCCCGGTGCGTGCCTGCAGCTCTGAAACTAATTGCGGCCGGGGCGGTCTGTATCGCCCGTCTCTGCTCGCTCCTCGACGGCCCGCGCTGCGGCTTCCTTCCTCCCCCCTGCTCTGCCTTTGCCGGGGGAACCAGGCACCATGAAGTAGCTTTTTTTTTTTTTTTTCGCCTTTTTTTTTTTTTTTCTTCCCTTCTCCGCGTGTGTGTTTGTGTGTTGTGTTTTTGGGTTTTTTTTGGGGGGGGGGTTCGGAGGGGTTTTTTCCCCCCCTTTTTTTTTTTTCTTCTTTTTTTTTTTTTTTTTTTTTTTTTTTCCCTCCGCTCTGACTCGGTTTGATTTTATCTGATTGGTGATTATTATTACTATTATTTTTTTCCCCTCCCCGGCGGTTCCCGTCCCTGCTACATGACTTGCCAGCGCTTGAGACTGCGGTCCAACTGCGCTGCCGCCGCCGGTGGTGCCGCCGCCGCCGCCGCCTCGGCCACCGCCGCCCCGCGCGCTGCTCCCTCGGCCGCCGCAACTTTCCCCCTCAGACTAGTGTGTGATGTTGGACATGGGAGATAGGAAGGAAGTGAAAATGCTGCCGAAATCCTCCTTTAGCATAAACAGCCTGGTGCCCGAAGCCGTCCAGAGCGACAACAACCACGGCGGCCACAGCCACCACAACAGCCACCACCCCCACCACCACCACCACCACCACCACCATCACCACCACCCGCCGCCGCAGCAGCCCCAGCGAGCCGCCGCGGCCGAGGAGGAGGACGAGGAGAAGGGGCAGCTCCTCCTGCCTCCCCCCGCCGCCGCCGCCGCCTCCGGCGCCCTGGAGGTGGCCAAAGCGGACATGCTGGCCGGCAAAGGCGACGCGGGCGCGGCGGCGGCGGAGCTGGAGGAGAAGGAGAAGGCGGCGGAGGAGAAGAAGGGGGCGGCGGAGGGGACCAAGGACGGGGAGAGCGGGAAGGAGGGGGAGAAGAAGAACGGCAAGTACGAGAAGCCGCCGTTCAGCTACAACGCGCTCATCATGATGGCCATTCGGCAGAG
Organism: Clamator glandarius; assembly: GCA_033459285.1. Lineage (NCBI taxonomy): Eukaryota > Metazoa > Chordata > Aves > Cuculiformes > Cuculidae > Clamator > Clamator glandarius. The sequence goes on from JAUNZM010001015.1 coordinate 682,319, forward strand.
CCCCGAGAAGCGCCTCACGCTCAACGGCATCTACGAGTTCATCATGAAGAACTTCCCCTACTACCGGGAGAACAAGCAGGGCTGGCAGAACTCCATCCGCCACAACCTCTCGCTCAATAAGTGCTTCGTCAAGGTGCCCCGCCACTACGACGACCCGGGCAAAGGGAACTACTGGATGCTGGACCCCTCCAGCGACGACGTCTTCATCGGGGGCACCACCGGCAAGCTCCGCCGGCGCTCCACCACCTCGCGGGCCAAGCTGGCCTTCAAGCGGGGCGCCCGGCTCACCTCCACCGGACTGACATTCATGGATAGGGCAGGATCGTTGTACTGGCCTATGTCCCCCTTCCTCTCCCTGCACCACCCCCGGGCCAGCAGCACTTTGAGTTACAATGGGACCACGTCAGCCTACCCCAGCCACCCCATGCCCTACAGCTCAGTGTTGACTCAAAACTCCTTGGGAAACAACCACTCCTTTTCCACGTCTAATGGGTTAAGTGTTGATAGACTAGTCAATGGAGAGATACCTTACGCCACTCATCACCTCACAGCAGCAGCTCTGGCCGCCTCAGTGCCGTGTGGCTTGTCAGTTCCCTGCTCCGGCACCTATTCCCTAAATCCCTGCTCTGTAAACCTCCTAGCAGGACAGACGAGTTACTTTTTCCCCCATGTTCCTCACCCTTCAATGACTTCTCAAAGCAGCACTTCAATGACGGCCAGGGCAGCCTCCTCCTCCACGTCGCCACAGGCGCCCTCCTCTCTCCCCTGTGAGTCCTTAAGACCTTCTTTGCCAAGTTTTACAACGGGACTTTCCGGAGGACTTTCTGATTATTTCACACATCAAAATCAGGGGTCTTCTTCAAACCCTTTAATACATTAACATCCATGGGATCAGACTGTAAGTGAACATTTTACACACATTTGCATTGTAAATGATAATTAAAAGGAGAAAAAAAAAAAGCAAAACAAAAAAGTCCAGGTATTTTTTATTAAGTCCCCCATTTTCTGTACGTTTGTTCAGTCTTTAGGGTTGTTTATTATTCCACCAAGGTGAGGAGTGTCAGCAAGGTGCAATGTGGGGAGATTACATTGTAGACTATGAAGTTTGGAAGACAAAATTATAGTAGAATGTGTATCTAAATAGTGACTGCTTTTGCAATTTTTTTATTCAAATACGATAAGTCTATGATTAAAAGCCGTCAGATTCTCCATGTTTGCAGTATTATAAGTTATCATGGATATATCGGTGGGTGCAGACCTTGAAAGAAAAAAAAAATCACCACCATTAAATTTATGAAAACTATAAAAAACTTAAAATGTAATTTGTATTTAAGCTGAATTAATACTGAAAGATGCCCAAGAGCTACATTTTGGCCAAGTATAATTTTATCCTTTTCTTTACGGAACTGCTTTTTTTGGTTGCTTTTTTTCTGTTTTTTTTTTTTTTTTTTCTGTTGATTGTTCGTTTGTTTACTTTTAGACCAAAGATTGGGTTTTAGAAAATGCACTCAGTGTAGGGAGTAATTTAAAAAACAGCGACATTATTTCAGTTTGCAGCACTGCCCGTTCAAATGAATCAGAAGGGGACAAAATTAATGATTGCCTTCAGTTTGTGTTGTGTATATTTTGATGTATGTGGTCACTAACAGGTCATCTTTATTTTTTTTCTAAATGTAGTGAAATGTTAATACCTATTGTACTTATAGGTAAACCTTGCAAATATGTAACCTGTGTTGCGCAAATGCCGCATAAATTTGAGTGATTGTTAATGTCGTCTTAAAATTTCTTGATTGTGATACTGTGGTCATATGCCCGTGTTTGTCACTTACAAAAATGTTTACTATGAACACACAGAAATAAAAAATAGGCTAAATTCATATATACTTGATAGTTTTTTTGTCTCTTTTATTAACTAAAGTTAATGTGCCAGAGGCTTTAAAGCTATAGAGAGATCAGAGCGCTTCTTATTATAGCAGTCCACCATTTTTCACATGCTCCTTTCTCCCCTGCCCCCGTCTCCCCCTCACTCCCGATCATATTGTCTTGAGCAGCAGTATTTTCAGATGTAAAAGATCAGGGTATTTAATTGAATGCAACGGCCACTGTTGTGATATGCGTTTTGGGGCAGAACTCTTACCAAATCTGCTTTAAAAATTGTTAGTATGAGGTAGGTTGCCTTACTGAAAACACTGCCTTATAATGAAGATGCTTAAAATTGCTTGCGTGTGTGTGTATGTACATATATATGTACATACACACACACTCATCTATGAATACATATAAATTTAAGTAATATGTGCACACATTGGAAAAAAAAACCCAAAGGTTTGCAGGTTTTTTATCTATTACAGAGATACGTGTTCTTGCCTTTTCTGAAATGCATTCAAAGAATAATTGTGCTGAAAGCAATGATTTTGGACTTCATGATAACTAGCGATCTATTAGCTCTGGATGTGTATGTGTGTGTACATACAAATACATACCACCTTTCATCTAACCATTTGATCGGATTTAACAAGGTATGCTATGTATGTATGTAAAATGCAATCCTTATCTTAAAGGAACACTGTTGCAGAAGCATCTGTACCGTATGTATTTATATACTTTTAATGCTGCAAACACTTCGGCTCTCAATATTGTCAAAGTAGGGGTGTTTTTTTCAGCTGGGAGCTCTCCCCTCTGCCCCTCTCGCCCCGCGGACGGTGAAGGAGCCGGACTGGGCGAGGTGAACTTGCAGAGCAGGGAGGCAGGGGGCTGGGGGTCACGTGACGCCCCAGCGCGCATACCGATGTTTAAACCTTTTTTTTTTTTTTTTTTTTTTTTTTTTGGGGGGGGGGTGGGAAACCAAACCAAAACAAACAAAACAAACCTGTGTGGATGCACTTAAAGTTTTGAAGTGCACCTCTTTTTCGCTGCGTGTCTGCTTGCTGGACCCACGCAAAGCGTCTGCAAGTACGCCCCGTTGCTCTGAGAATCGGTCCATTAGTTTTAAAGTGGGCAACGCTGCGACTAAGTTTAAGGAGCGTTTAATCCTAAAAAGAACTGGTTTCTTGATGAGTTTAGGGAAGTCTATAAAAGCCGCAACTCCTGAAAATAATTAGAAAACTTGTGCAAAAGGTTTAGGAACTAATTGGATCCCGCAGTGAGTCCGCAGAGGACAAGTTGTTCATTTGTTACCTTCGTGCAGCCTCAACTGGGCTCGGCAGCAGCGCAATAAGCCGGCGGCTGCTCACAATAGGCCCAATGAAAAATAATCTCTAGCTCGGAGATGCTATCGCAAACACTTTAAAGAGCTGAACTTAGAAAGACAGAAAAGAAGGAGAAAAAGGGAAATAGGAAAAAAAAAAAGTGCCGGGGGGAGGGGAACAGGAAATAAAGCAGCAATGACAAATCTGAATCCTTGCAAACTGAATGCTTGAGCTCCAAGAGTAAAGGGAGTGAGAGGAGAACTTAAAAAAAACCCAAAGTAACAAATTAACAGATGTGAGCATATCTGCAGGAAAGAGAGAGAAGTAAACGGTTATGGATGAGAGATGGGACACCCAGTTCTGCGCTATGTGGGGGAGAAGGAGAGAAATCTCTGATATTGCTGGCGTTCACTCTCACTTGTGCTATTCAAAATTAATCATCAGTGTGAGAAAAACGTTGCTTTGTTTGGGGATGAAGAGATGATACCACTACTCGGAAGCACCAACCCTCCCCCATATTCTTTACTGTATTGACAGCAAAAAAACCTCCACCAAACCTAAAGAAAACCCTCAAAACTCCTTTGTAACAATCCTATCGGAAATACTAAAATGAAATAGGCGTGATTTACAATCTTGAAGCCTTGAGACCCCATTCTGTATACTTGTGCCTAAGCAAATTAAAGAATGGCATCTGCTGCAGCTGACAAAAGAAATGATTTATTATTTACCACTTGCAATTGGTTGTGTACTGTAGGAAATCCAATAGCACGTATTAAAGTATTGCAATGTAAAAAAAAATCCGCTGACAGTGTACTAAAAAGAGGAAAAAAGACAAGACAGGTTGGAGGAAAGCACAGTCTCACCATGTCAGAGTTTGGGGTTGCCAAGTAAGCACTAATTAGATAAGCGTGATCCATAATTCCTGAAAAGGGTAGTCCTGATGCATGTCTCTCCAGACTTCGTTTAAGCAAGAACTCGCTCTCAGTTCTCTCCTTTAGGTTCAGTGTAGCAAAGTGCTGCCTAAGCAGCTCAGGTGCCGCAGTTTTTTCCTCTTTCTCTTACTCTGGGGAAAGGGCTGGTTGTTGTGCTTGCTGAAACTCAACAATTTATTTATTCGTGTTTCCACACCCATATTACTAGCAATGAGACTATCTTTGTAAAGGAAAATAAGAATGATAGTGTTGTCACGGAGTGTAGCAGGACCAAGGCCCCTCATATGCCTTTACCTTTGCCTGCTCCCTAGCCAGAGAAATCCTTTTGTTCCCTGAGGAGGTCTTCCAGGCTGATCTTTGCACAGGCTCGTTCGGTACTGAATATGAAATTGTGGGTTTGAATGTTTGGGTTTGGTTTTGGGTTTTTTTTTTAATTCTTCTTCCGTTCCCCCCATTTATTTGTTTATTTATTTACCTATCTATTTATTTATCTATTTATTTATTTGTAGCAGGAAATAGTTCTGTTACCTGGTACTTGCTTCCATGATGGATTATATGTGAAATCCTCAAGCTAAGCTTTCAGGAATTTATTTTTTCTATATGCATTCCCAGAATGTTGCCGTGTCTTAGTGTCGTTTCTTTAGAATTTCCCAATTTAGAGTGTTTATAAGGGACGGGTGGTATTTATGGAATTAAGGAGCTATTGTTATTTTCCCAGTTGATGTTTGAGGTGATTAACTTTGCTCGCATAGATCATAGGAGAATAAATCTGCTCATCAAGAAACCTCCAATTACGATTTTAAGATTGTCTTCGCAAAAATGTTTGAGGGATAATAAACAGTAACGCGAATCCACAATAGGATATTTAGCCAACCAGTTTTTGACATATTTTAAATATTTTTCTTTTGTCTCAGTAAAATAGCCTCCGTTACGTGGAATGTATTCTTAAGAAGAGATTTAAAAGAAAATGAACAATAATACATTTTGCTTTAAATGGCACACAACTACTGTTTGGGGGAGTGATAATTTCTTTTAATCTGCTGCTTGAAAAGATAGCTTAACAGGGACGTCATTTTGCTCTTTGTAACTTCTACTGATGATTATTAAGATTTATGTCAGAAATTATGATTCAGGTGCACACCTCCTCACCACTTGTGTTAATGTGAGGTCTCAATCACCACGTATTCACTATTCACTCAAGCAAAACTCCCACTGAACTCCGGTTACGTTTTGACTGAACCACATCAGGGTTTTGCTTAAGAAAGATTATTGAGTAAGACTCACTGTTTTATTAGTGACTATATGATTTAATTGTTCGTATTTTCCCTTAGGACTGAAAAAACCACCACCACCCCCTGCCTGTAGGGAGTCACGGCCGTGTGCTTAATTGTATAATCGCGAATAATACGCCTACTCAAGAAAGAAAGTATATGCACATACGTATTGCATGGCTACAAATTCATCGAATGGTAATAAATATGTATTCACACATAGAGACACACACAACCCTACAGAGGGGTCTGTCCGTGAGCCACTGTCTACAGCAGATTCTCGGCAGTTTTGTGCACTGAAATGTTCTTGGTTTGAATACACCGACCCCCGCCTCGTGGTGAAGGTGCCTGGGTAAACGGGTCAAAAAGTGGTGGAGAACTAGGTTAGAAAGAGGTGAAGGTGAAGATCATTAGAGGTTTTAGGGCTGGCTGTGGCTGTTTTGCTGGGTTTGTGTGACTGTGCCCAGAGGGCGGAGTTCCTGCACATTCCTACCTCACCGGAGAACCTGCCCTCAACTCCACTGCAGCTACTCCAGAGAGATGGGACCCTCCAGAAGAAACATGCCCAGCAATCCTAGCAAGCCTTCCCGCCAGGAGGGTAGGTGCACTTCCAGAAAACCTTCCCTACCTCTCCTAACAGGCAGATCCATGTGTTATGAATGGAGATGACAGATTTCTATCTAAATGCACCGTTTCCCTGTGCCCCTCGATAAGCAAAGCACCAATTACACCAAAACTGTCTGTATCTAATGTTAGGATTTTTCTCTCTCTCTGGTTTTTTTTTTTTTTTTTTTTTTTTTGGTCTCTTCCTCAAAGTGTTTCCTCCCCCGGCCTCCCCCCTCCCTCTCGGGTTCTTTCGTTTCAGTCGGTAAGTTTGAAGTTTCTTCGCTGGTTTAGTAGGTCTCACGGTTTATCTTCAGATTTTTCAGCTTGTGATGTTAACGTGCTCTTTGTTTGCTTGTTTGCCACTTACGCCAGAGAAAGTCACACCGGTGCAATGTTGTGTTTGCCTTTCTTTAAGATGCCAGGAGAAAATGCCTCTACTTTCACGAAAGGCTCGCGGTGGCACTTGGGGACAGGAGTCCTCCGCCAGCATCGGGTGAGTGCAGATTTTACTTCTCTTTTACACTCTGGAACCAGGCAGCTCCCCTCGTGGTTCGTGGTCCGCTTCTTTCAGGATGGGAGGGAGAGCGATTCCCGCAGATCCCTGAGCGTGTCCTGCCTTTTTGTTGTCACAGTGGAGCACAGAAATATCATGCGGGCTAGGCAAAATTCCCCACCGCCCCTCATTCCGCAATGAAGTTTGTTCCGTCTCTGCTGTACGAAAGACGAGTTTAGCAAGGCGAGTATAGGCGGATTCCGGAAGGTATTATTTCTAAAAAATCTAAGCCTGTCATGGCTATGGGTTTCTCGCAACTTTCGGGGGTTGTGTTAATATCCTTAAATTATCAGGAAAGTGACTAAATGCCAAAAATTCAGGGAGAGCAAGGAGAGAGATTTTGCAAAGAGCTGAACATATAAACCTGAGCTGAGTTTTGCACCGAGTGCTCCAGCGGAGGGAACGCGCCCTCCCTCACCCTTTACAGACACCGAGCCGATCACGGGCAGCGTTCCTGCTCACCGGCGAGCTCGAGCTCTCCTTTTGCCCTCCCACTCCCCAAATTCCGTGACTGCGCTCTGGATAAACGGGGATTTACGTGTTGAAAAAAAAAAAATAAAAATAAAGAAATCTTGGTGCAGGGGCAGAAGTTTAAATGGCTGTTTTGCTCAGCTCCCTGCTGCCTGCAGGTGGGGGCAGGAGCGCGGTGCGTGGGCAGCACCCGGGACGGGGCCGCAGCCGCCCGGCCCTTCTCCTTTTGTTGTCCCGACGTGGCGGGGGAGAAACGCCTCTTGTCCCACTCGGCGGATGGCGTCACCTTCTCTCCTGCCATTTGTGACCTAATGAAAATAATTAATTTTTTAATGCCCAGCAAGCTTGAGTTTTTCCAAGGCGCCGTGAGTTGAGGAGCCTCAGGGCGCGGAGCGCGGTACCGGGCGGCTCTTTCGCACCGTCCCACGCGGCACCGGTGCGCGGGGTTAACGTGTGACGGGATCGCCGGCGCGTCTCCTGCCCGGCTCGGACCACGTGGGTCCCGCGGGGCGCGGACGAAGCTCCGCGTGCGTCGCGGAGAGCGACATCCACCCCTGCGCGTCGCCGGGACGGCGGGGACCCCGGAGCCGCGCCCGGAGCCGCGGGGCTCGGCCGCGCGTGTCCGCGGGGCGCGGCGGGGGCCGGGCCGGGCGGCGCTGCGCCTCCCGTGGGCTGGGGGCGCTCTTGCCTCGCGGGAGAGCCGCCTGCCAGGCTCCGCGGGGGCACCGGCTGCGCGGGTCCCCGCCGCCTCTACGACAGCCGGTGTTTACTCGGGGCTCCTGTCGTGTGCCGACACTCACCTGCCAGTCGGTAAAACTGCGATTTGCAGGCGATAGATATTTGTATTTGGAGGGCTTGGGTCCGCGCTTCCTCCCCGCCTTCCAGAAAGGAGGAAAGATTTGAAGCGTCCTTCTGTGTACCGGCTTGGCTCTGCGACTCGGTAGCGCTGCCGTAAGGAAATACGATGGGAGTTGAAGTCCCTTCCTGCGAACTGCACCGGGATGCTCCGGCCCGGCACCGGTGTCGCAGAACTCGCCTCCCTCTCCGCCAGGGCAAAATACATCAGCGAAAACTCAAAACCCAAAAAACCCAAAGGAAATAAAACAAACCACCAAAATAAACAATTAAATAAAAGAACTACCAACAACTTTCTCCTCCCTCCCCTCTCCCCCCGACCCCCCCAAGACCGCGTAATAGAATAGAGTATCAGGCTTGCGAATTAGACTTCAAGCAAGCGGATAAACTACTCTCAATCGGGGAAATTAATGCGGACCGTCTGCAAAGTCCTTTTCAAAGAATTATCTCTAGGGAGTCCTTCAAGTGTATTTGGGGTTATCTGTGATTTGAGAGGGAAGATTAAACGCGGGAGAGTCTGAGAAAAGCCTGCCATTGTCACCCTGCCCTAAGGTGAGTAAAGCATCCCTGTAAAGTTAGCTGCCAAGAACAGTTTAACCTAAGACCGAAAGGAAGAAAGCTCTCCTCCCCGGAGCTGCCAGGCTCAGGGAGCCTGAATTTCGAGCTACAAAGGCAGCACGAAGTCCAGGCTCTCTTGGGTTTATCCCCCCCCGCCCCAGTGAGGAATTCGGAGAACTTCACGATCGGTTTCGCAGAGGCATCTTTTACAGGGAGGCAGGAGCCGCTGAAAGGAGCCTTTCCCCTTCGGGGCGCTCCTGGTCCGTGGCGGCAGCTCTCCCTCCACGGTGACAGAGGGACGGGGGCTGCAGGGAGGCTGCAAAGAGCTCCCCGTTAACTCGAAGGCCCTCAAAGTCAAGTCTTCCCCCTGCACTGTTTATTAGTGGAAGGAAAAGAACTCGCAGTCCGCCTCACCATCCCCTTTGCCTCATTTCCACACAGAAATTATCTGATCGCAGGTATTTAAGATTAGATATCACGTTAAATTAATCATATCCAAGAAGAAACAGGTATCTGTCAAAAATCTGCCTGAAGTCTGTGGACTAAAAAAGAGTAATTCTTTCTCAGCCTTGGAAGACAGTTTTAAAAAGGAGAGAGAGGAAAAAACAGTTGCGTTCTCATAAAACCGAGCAAAACCTCATACACGTCCCAAAAGGCTTCAATACTTTTGAGAATTAAGTACGGGTAATATTCACCCATTACCAGACTGTTCTTTTGAAGGAAAAATCTCGGTGATACTATACTAGAAATTGCGATGTCGTCGTCCCCTGTATCCCTCGTCCCCCGGCTTTTTTGTGCTCCCCGCGCACCCAAACGCTCTGGCAGCCCCACATCAGTGTGTTTCCAAATGGGAATGGAGGCTCCGGCGACACTTTTGACTAAACCCTGAAGGCAACGTATCTGGGAGAGATTATTAGAGCAACCTATGGAGGGATGTGGTTAAGCGCATCACATAGTCGGTTACTTATGTATTTAACATGCCGTAGCTCACAGGTAAATTTAAACACGCTAGTGATACTTAAATATCCTTTTAGGTTTCTGAATTGCACTTCGGAAGGCGAGTGCATCCGGAGGAGAGAATAACAACGGTGTAGAATCACAAGGGTAGTTTAATTAGCATAGAGTACACACACACTTATATGGGTCTATGAGAAAATAGATGAGAATTCTGCACATAAAAATTCCATTGTTGTCTAATCAATGAAGTTTTCCAACTATATCTATATTTCTGTAGCTATGTGTGTATATATGCACGTATATATTTGCCCGGTCTTTTCTGAATATAAAACTGTCCTCTAGCATTCATCAGGAAAGGCAGCACTGCATGTTCCTTTTCTTGCCTGCTTGTTTATTCTCTTCGAGCAAAGCTGTTTGTTTTTCTGGGAAGCGTAAGTTGCCTTTAGTTATGTCATCAATATAATTTGCATTTAGGCGGAAGGGTAGGACTTATTAGCTCTATTTTTATTATTATCTGAGTGAAGGTAGAAGTACAAATAATTAAATACAGATCTCTGATTGCAAATTGGAACAGCAAAATCGATTGTCTCTTCATCAATAAGACAAGTATTGAGTAGCTTGCTATTGATTAGTATGTTTATTTATGCAGAACTTTTGGTATTTGCTTACATATTTCGGGTTCTTTGTCTGCTAATTATTATACCAGATTGGTTTGAAAGAAAGAGCTTAGACTGGGAAACACACTTGACAGATCCATTCTTAGCTAACCTGATAGTGGATTATTGCAATCCAATAAGTTTAACAAATTACTTATACGTGCTTGCCTTTCGAGCAATTAGGAAACCGTGTCAGATTAAAATCCCTTGTTGGATTCGGGGTCGGTTCATTTAAATAAAGGGCCATTTTGGTTGGATATTTTCGAATGAAAAATTATTTTCTGGATCCGCAGAGGCTGAACTGGAGTCCATGTGTGCTTCGCCTTCTGGGTCTTTCGCTTCCTTTGTAAGTGTAAAACACCTTCCCAGCAACAGAGTGGCCCCTGGGGTTTCCTCATAGATGGAATTTAAGAATGGGAGGTAATTTGATTATAGAAATCAGGAATCGATATATTGAAAGAAAAAAAAACTTCGGAAGGACCGACTTTCAAACATCGGAGTGCCTCAAAGCAGTCGATGTTTTAAATTGCTTTTTTGACTTAGTGATTTGGTCAGCTCAGAAGGAATCGCCCCAGCCGCTCTATTAAACGGTCTGATTTCCATCCATCCCCTCCTAGGACTTCAGAACGCGAACACTTCGATATGTTTATGAACACACCTTTCCCGGCGCCGACACTAGAATTTTCTTTTGCGGCCGTTTCGGGGAGGTCTCAGCTTCATCAATATTTTCCCTCCTCTCCTTCGACCGTGCTGGCAGAGGCACCTCGGCGGCGCAGAGAGAGCCCGGCTCGGGGTGCAGGCGGGGGGCAGCGTGGAAGCCCGGGGCGGGGAGGGAAAACCCGCTGCCCACGGCCACGCCGGCTGCCCGGGGAGCGGCGCCGCGAGCGCCGGAGCCCAAGCTGGGAAGCGGGACCCGCCTGCGGAGCCGAGCGAGTGCCGAGCCCTTCTTCTTAATTTCCTCCTTGTCTTGTGCTTTCGGCAAGTTTTGCCGAGGGGTTGGGGGTGGGAGGTATTTTTTCTTTTTTCTTTTTTTTTTTTTTTCTTTTACTCCAGCGACTGCTGCTTTACAACCTGTAGAGATAAGACGGCCTCGCATCAGATGATCACAGAGATAAGTAATCTCTCCCCTCGGCCCGTGGTAGAGCTGACCGTATGCGCTCGAATCTTAGAGCGCTAAGTCTTTCCTGTGAATGAACGAGAAAACACTCGACAGGTCGTGAATAATCGTTTTAATGAGTGTGTAAAAGCGTGCGACGGGGTGCACGGAGCTGTCGGGTTAAACAAACAACTTGTACCCTGACGAAATCCGATTGTTAAAGTGCAAAGTGGTGTCAGTCCAATTTCCATCCCAGTTCTAAGAAACACAGATCTAAGTCGCGGGAGTCCAATTTTCCCCATTAACAAAAATAACAACATTTTCTGAACGTAAGTGCGATGGTCCCTGATGTTAAGCTTTGACCACAAAAAGACCAGTTGCATATCTCAAAGGTACCAAAGTTCTTTCTATTTTTTAATATAATTACTATTGGTTTGGAATACTTCAGCTAAAAAGTTTGTGTTTAACATTTTTCCCCAGATATTGTCAGATCAATGCGGTAAATATTCTTTTCGTGTGTGTGTGTGTGTTCCCCCTCCCCCGCATGTTTTTTTTTTGTTTTTCACAGATCACTGGAGGCAAACATCGAATTAATTGGATCTCAGTGACTGAGGCTGGTAACTTTGTATTGAGCTAAGGTTATCTCTGTCATAATGTCCAGGTGTTCACAA